>CM075855.1:72484847-73684847 GCA_037975125.1 Latrodectus hesperus | reverse complement strand
CGGGGTTTTCCCCGATTTCGAATTACTAGGCCTAACACTACATAAGAAAACAATAACAACCATGTAAATAAAGCGGGTTATTCCCCCCCCGGAATTCAAATTGCTCTACATAACAATATCTAAGAAAACAGTAATCGTAATGAGAATTAATTAAAGATTTTATTTAAAATTATTTCAGAATTAAAATTAAAGGAAATAAAAGAATAAATATAATTACATTTAATAACATCTAGTTAAAAATAAATAAAATTATGAATTTCAGTGATTTAAGATAGAATGCTACAAATCATTACTACATAAAAGTAGACAAATCTAGATTAATTCCAAAAAATAGATTTTATAATTTCGTTTACTATTCGAAATTTTAAATACTTAACATACAATTCTAGGAATTCTATGCATGCAGAAAATAATTAAAATAAAATTCTTACTTTCATTTTTCTTCCGGCGCTCTACATCCACAACATCCAAAATGAATATATAAGTCAGAGTTTAATTTCTGGCACGAAATCCATAATGAAATACAAAACGAGTATAAAAGACAGGATTGAAATTCCGGCGCTATATCCACAGCGAAATACGAAAAGAATATAAAAGACAAGATTGAAATTCTGACGCTAAAAAATACTGTTGCCAATGAAAAGATGCATATATATGACGTAAGAATGATGTAAAACACGAGAGAAACAAAATTTGGCAACTAAAAGATATGGGAAGCAGCAAAAACTAAATTTGGCAATAGTATAGTAAAAAACAAAGGGCGCTAGATTTGGCGAGAAATCACTTAAAGGGGGATATGATACACCTTAAAAAAAGATTCTTTCACGAACGTTAATTTTCTTGCTTTGTAAGTGGACTGTATTTTTAAATTGAGTCAAGAAGTACTCGCCATTAATAATTTTATTTTCAATATAGAAACATTAATAATCATCGCTTTAGGCGGGTGACAGATAGAGAAAGAAATTTTACATTCCAGTATGTCATAGGAGCGTTTTATCTTCTGCTTGTTTACATATTTTCGCCACACAAAGCCAGTGGCGCCGTAGTTAATATTCCGAGACGGAACAGTTGCCTTGTTGTTTGTGTATGTGTGTGGCCTTGAGCACAAGGAATATTAGTCGTTATTTACGTCTATAGTCACCGGTTTATAATTTCTAGCTTTTTATTATTTTGATTAAGCGGACATTTAAAAGTTTAGTTTTATGGATTTCCTTCTTCCCCACAGATGCAATCCGCTTTTGTGGCTTTCCCCTATCTGTAAACAAAGGTAAGGAATTCGCCGTGATCTGTGAAAAATTGTGCCAACTGCTGCTGGCCAACTTCTCGCTTTGTGTTTATTTTGGGGAGAAGTTATGTGTATACATACCTATGTATGTTATGTTCCACTCTAATAGCCACTGTTTTAGTATTTCATTACGTACTAGACTCCTTAGTCGTGACTGTCGTAGTAGTAGACCGCATATATTTCAGATGGTGTTTGTGTTGCCCGTTTCGTCGCCTGATCTGCTTTTCCATTTCCTATTATACCTGTGTGCGCTAGAACTCAGTAAAATTTTAATATGTGTGTTCCGCCTAACTCTAAAATTAACTTTTGTGCTTTTTGTATGTATTCATTCGCTGTGTGTGTTTCGCTAGTGCATATAGACTCGAAAGACTATCTAGATGTATGTGTACTGATTCTGCATTCTCTTCTTTTATCCAATTTAATGCCTGTTGTATCGCATATATTTCAGTCTGAAAGACTGAATTATGAGGATTCATGGGCAGTTGAGTATTTTTAATAATGTCCTTATCTTTGTATACTACATAGTCCGCACCCTTACCATCATTTGTTTTTGAGCCATCAGTGTAGATGTTGTGACGATAATGTTTGCGGTTGCAGTGGATAGTGAATGTGTTTCTCCATTACTTTATCAGTTGGATGATTTGGGTTATAAGATGCCTTTGTTTTTGAAAGTCAATCGCCATGAATGTCTCTTGCCCGATTTTAATATCTGTGTTGAATCTTAAGACGTTTACCACGGACGCTGCCCTGAGTATCTGGAGATGAAGTGGTATCACATCCGCTAGGACGTCAAGTGCTGCGGCGGAAGTTGTTGTATAGGCCCTCATTATTCTAAGTAAAAATGGCCTTTGTTCTTAATTTTTGGAT
The DNA here is from genome assembly GCA_037975125.1 of Latrodectus hesperus. Classification (NCBI taxonomy): domain Eukaryota; kingdom Metazoa; phylum Arthropoda; class Arachnida; order Araneae; family Theridiidae; genus Latrodectus; species Latrodectus hesperus. The sequence goes on along the minus strand of CM075855.1, from coordinate 73,682,695 downwards.
TATCTGTTTTCCTAGGTTGTTACTCCAAACCAATGAAGTGCATGTGAATATTCTTTCTGTTACGGTGTGATACCATGTTTTAAGAAATTGAGATTTAATATCCCAAACGCGTGGGGCTACTCTTATTAAGAGTCCATGTGCTATGATTGCTTTTTGTCGTAAAGTATTGATGTGTACGAGCCAGTTTAGATTCTGATCTAACGTCACACCTAGGTACTTGATTGTAGTGACTGCTGTAAGTGATTTCCCGAATATTCTGACTATTGGTTCTCGTTGCAGTTTGCATCACTCAATTTATGAAAGTTATCTAATTGAGAAAATATCTTAATAAATATAAATTTTTCTTGTAATGAAATGACAATGAAGAAAATCAGTGCTACAAACTCTGTTTTTTACTGATGTTTATAAAATGCGTCACTTAATTTACATATCGCTTTATTTTAAGTTTGTATTATATATATTATGCATATTTCACAAACATGAATTATAAAATTATCTACAAACTTTTTTAGTTTGGATATAATTATAAAATAATAAAATTTAAACTATTAAATTTAAATCATTAAAATAGGAATAAAGGATTAAATTCAAATCATTAAAATAGAAATAAAGGATCCTTATTTTAATAGTTTAAATTATAATTAATTTAAACTATTAAAATAAGGATTAAATTATTTAATCCAATGAAAGTCTAGAATTTCTAAATTTTTCTCTGTCATTTACTACTTTTTTCATTTTAATTTATTGCAATTATTTTTTTTAATTTTTCATTGTGAAATTACATATAAAAATCATGGTAAAAGATTGTGGCAAATATTACTTGTGCTCCATCAAAAAAATGATAAATAAAACAGCACAATATTTAACAGGTAAAAACGAACAACATAATATTTAAAAAATTACTTTAATTACAAAATTCATGAAGCAATGGCATTGATGAATGAGGGATGAAAAACATATATGAAGTCAAAAGTGTAAATACAATTAGTTTTACCCGTGTTAATAAAACTTATTTCTTTTTGGTTTTAATGCTTGGGATTATTTAAATTAAGGAATAAGCCATAGATATTAGAGCCTTTTTTCTCGCTCAAGGGTTGGAAATTCAATACATTGAATTTTCACCTTAATGAATCTCAACTTTTCTTTTTAAAGGATTAAACCACACACTATCTTTTACTCTAGGAGGAAGAAATGAAAACAACCCATTTTAAAGCGGTCATCAAATTGTGTCAATAAAATGTTGAAGAAATTTTGGCAAACAACTAAACTCATCGCTCACGATTCACATACCAACTTCATGTTATAAGTTGTGGGTCCTTAGTGTAGATCTAATATTTCTATCAAACACAATTTCTAACCTCTTCTAGCTCAAAACTGCTTGCTATTTCTTATGAATAAAATCCTCTTGTACTAAAAATCAAAATTATAATATAACATGAATTGAAACAAATGATCATATACATCAAATTGAGTTGAGGATGTGCATTTGTTACCGTAATAAAATGTTTGGCCTTACTTTAGAAATGATCTTCTAAAAAATAAATAAATAAATACACACAAGGTTTTGCAATTTATCATACTTACAGTTTCAGATATTGATAATATTTCAGTATATTGAATTGAAAATTGCACCTCCTATGAATTATAATGTATAGGACAATCGTATAAATTGAACAACAAACCATAATTAAATGAATAAATTAATTTGCTAACTCTATTTGATTTCATTTTATACGTATTTATTTTTTCATGTGAATGGTATGCATAATGAGCTAAATATTGATTAAAATTTGTCAATACAATAGGTCTTAATATTTTGTTCAAGTATACAATAAAAATTCTAATATCAACAATTGTTTGTTAATGTGTATGAAATTATGAGAGAATGTCTTATTGTTTTGTTATCTCTTTTGAAAAAAAATTTGTTTTTCTCCTTCGTAGGCCTGAATGTGATACTATATGAATTTAATTATTCAAAAAAATCAAATCTAAAAATAAGTTTTCTGTAGAATAAATAGATATAAAATGTAAACTGTATGATTAAGCCTGTATATTAACCTACTCACGAAAATTAACTTATTGTTGTTTAAATTGTAAATTAATTATTTAATTTTTTTTTGAAGTTACAAATATAAATATTGATTTATAATAACTTATAATTAATTCTCATTTATAAGTGATTGTAATTAATACAATAAATTGCTAAAGTATTTAAACAAATAACCAATAAAACTTTAGACAAAAGAGACAAGAAAATGCTCCAACACCGTAAAAATAATTGTGCTATATATCTATGGTGTATGACTCAAACATTATCTTGTTAGGAAGTTCCTTCTAATAATTCAACAATAAAATACACAAATGAGATTAAAGGGTTTTCCGATCAAGTAGCTTGGATATTACAAGCCGAAAAAAATGCTGGAGGAGATTTAGTTCCGAAAGTTAAATGCTTATGAAAATCTGAAAATTATTAAGTTATAATCGAATCATTAAAAATCGCTATATTTGTTGAGAGTTTGATGATCCACTTCGAAGTTTAGACAATATTGAAGGATCAAACATTGTATTCTGAAGTATGTACATAGCTTCTATCAAAATAATACCAAATTTAAATGCCTATTGGTCATTAATGACAGCTCGTCTATATTTCATGGGAGATCAATCCCCTTGAGTTGTTCTTCATTTCAGAGAGGATGATGGGACATATGTCAGATAACGGAAAGATCGGTTTTAAACCTCTTGATGATCATAGATATTTACAACGAGATTTCTATCAAGTACTTCTTTGTTGTACAAAAAAATTTTGTAATCTGTGGTCAATTGGTTACTTTATACAAATGAAATAAAATGTATATTTGTTTACCTAGGATTCGGTGATTCTTTCAATTATTAATCAGTTTATGGTGCTTGAGCTTGATAATAGTGCATATGTATCCATTCTCATTTGCGAGATGCATGATTATCATGTTATTAGAAGACAGAGATGTCTATTAAACTTGTTATTATTCTCCTCTTAATTTAGGACCACTACATAAGCTGGTTTCAACTAAAACATAAATTCCTTCTTGGAATTGAAATAACAGAGCTTGTGAGGCTTACAATTTTTTAATGTGTCTATTATGGTGTAAAATTACAAATTACTTGGTATCGCGATATATATTGTGTTATAAGGCATTGCATTGAAAACTTTGTTAAAAATAGTTCATAAAAATCAATCTTAATTAAAAGATTGCTCTATTGATTGTATAAACGAGTTTTATTTCTTGCTTAGACTGTCAGTAAATTTAACAGCCGACTGATGGCTGAGTAGTTAGCGTTCCTGATTCCTGAGCTGTGGCTCCCAAGTTCGAATTCCGGTTCGATATGGATGTTATTTTCTTTCTGTGTTTCATTGTAATTCCTTCTGAGATGATGTGGGAAAGGGGACTACCCTATAAACCTGTTTTGGGTGTTATGGCGTGAGTAATTCTACTCGCCTTCGTGACTTGATTCACAGGTACCCGCAGGATAGCTACAAATGAGTAGCAGTTTCCGGCCTTGTTGTGGTGAAGCGTTAGTCACCCAGTGCCCGTCGTTATTTAAAAAAGAAGTAAATTTAACAAAGATCCAAATTACATTAAAACAATTTGGAATAAATTAAAAATCGTTATTGGAAATTAAGTATTTATTTTTTATACATACATTTTATAGTTCTAAATTTAATGTTCTAATTACTTATTTCTGTAAGCCCCATGTTGTACATTTGTGGTGTACGGGGTGTGGTGTTCAAAATAAAAAATTATATATATATATATATATATATATATATATATACATATACATATATATATATATATATATATATATATATATATATATATATATATATATATATATATATATATATATATATATATATATATATATATATATATATATATTATATGCAAAGTTAGATATAGAAAATACATTTTTCATTGTATTTTGTTTCATTATATTCATTGTATTTTATGAAATATACTATTAACTATATATATAGGTTCGGTGATTGGTCTCATAATTAAAAAACCGCGCCGGTTAGGATCTTGCACTCACGCAGACGCAGTGAGAGAAATGTCATCTAGAGCCATCTAACGGCCGTTTTACGATTGATAAGATTAAACGCTATGAGAAGTTTAACACAGTCAGTGTGACATGGAGCAACGCATAAACATAAAGTTTTGCTTCAAGTTAAGCAAAACGGTGACAAAGACATGACATGTTAGTGAAAGTTTACGGTCAAGAAGCAGTGAGTAAAAAGTGTGTTTATGTTTTCTATTTAAATACATATAAAAAAAAGATATATTATTACAGAAATATAAAATAATCACCAAACTAAGTATAAGCTTTCACGTGCAATCAAAAATGCTCGTTCGATTTTTGGAGAATCATATTCAAGCAAAAAGAATTTGGAAAAAATGGAAACATTTTAAAAAATATTAAAAAGTTAAAAAAATTTTGAAAAATTGTCATGGAAAAGAATCTGAATATATTTTACAATATTAAAACTGTAAAAATAGGCAGAGTTAAGGGAACATTTTAGAAAAGATTTTAACACTTTTGAAAAGAATAAAAAGAAAGCAAAAATCAAATCAGACTAAAAATTTTACTAGATTCATTTCTCAAGAAATTTCAAAGTCCTATATTTTTTTCTACTAAGGAATGATTGCTAAAAACTATTTTGGAGACAATTTACTTCGTAAAAACCAACCATTTTAAATAACACAAATGATCATCAAAATTTTGGACATGTTCAATATAAATCCCGTCAACATGAATAAATGTTACAAGTTAATAATCAAATACCAAGATAAGTAAGTTCATTTACAGGTAGTCATAAGCTGAACCACTATTTTGGAAACAAGGATTTCTGTTAACTTTGGAAAAGATTTATTTAAAGACGAGCAGAAAGTGTCATTTGAAACTAAAAATAAAAATTTGAAAACAAAAATAAGCTTTTAAGCTTTAGATAGAAACTTCTATGTACCTATCAAAAATATTTCATTAAATAATGGGATTTCATTTTCACAACCGTATCAAAGATGACAAAATCTTACATTGCAGTATGACAAAAATCTTACGTCGGTCAACAAAAAGCCCAAAATCGCATTGAAAAAATTCAATCAATCAATCAATCATGATTGGAAGGGGAGAACCAAATATTAATACTTAAATTACTAGAAAAGTTTCAATTCTGAAACGTAAAGCCTTCAATGGCAAAAAAAGAACCATGTTATATAAATTTAAAGATCCCAGACTCGATTCCGAACAATACTGAACAGAAGGTGATGGATGTTACGTTTTTTGTTTTGTGCAAGTATAGCTCTGAGAGTGGATATTTGAGAATCTTCCCGTTTTCTTTTCTGGTGACACGTGAATTCAAATGTATAAAAATTTTTATCAAGCCCTGAAATTAAAAAAAATCAGTAAAATATTTTGTTGGCATATTTTTCAAAATTAAACTTAAACTATCTATCTTACAAATATTGTTTGCAATTTAGTTACAAATATTGGACACAGATGCTGTACTATCCAGGATTCTAAATTCTGAATTTTTTTTTGGAGATGAAGAAATTTTGCTAAGATAGAATTTTCTATTTAATTTTATAGGTCTCCATACCTATGACGTAATAAAAACCAGGTTGCCACATACATAAGAAAATTCGCTAGAAAATCACCAAAATCAGAATTTGGCACATCTGTGCCTAAATATTGTTAACAGTTATTGTCTATAATTTCAAACAGTTTCAAATAGTTTAAGCATTTTGATCTTTTATCAGTGATGAAAATTTATACCAAAGTAGCTTTTATATAATGAGTATAAAGAACAAAGAAAGTTTTTTATATAAAAGAATTAATAAAAAAAAGTGACATCAAAATCCTAATTTGAAGTTTATTCAATGGTATTTATACAATATTTCTTTAAATAAGGAATAAAAAAGTAATATTAAAAACTAAAGGAAATACATTTATAAGTATAACATGTTCATGAGAATTTTGTTCAATAGGAAGATTCCTTTGTATGAATTTTGTGTTTGTGACTTCATTTAAACTAAAATATTTATTAAAAATAATTTATTATTCAAACATTTTAATTTTTTTATTCATCATTTAATTTTACATAACATTATTAAAATATATGATGTTATTACATTAAAATACTTTTTTATAAATATCCACGTGTAAGAAAAAAAGTATAAATCGATTTTCTTTGCAATTAAATTGATGAATTAGTGCAAAAAATTTTCAAAATCACTATTCCAAATTATAGGGAAAAAGTACTTCATTGCTGTCGGAAATAATTAAATTTAAATTTAGTAATAGTTAACGTATAAGTAGTTTGTTAATGTTAGTTAATTTTATATATATTTATAAAAATCAAATCTTTTATGAGAGACAAAAAAATTGTATTTTCATAAGCATGACTTTCCTGCGAATATAGATATAGATATATGTTTCTACCTGCCAATATAATATAGACAAAAAGAATTTCTAAACATTCGAAATATTCTGTCTCACGCATGCATCTCTTAAATTTCTTGTGGTTTTTCCCACTTAATGTCAACTTTTCGACGCATTGTTTAAAATAACAAGCATTATTCTTCAAGGTTATTCAAATGAAATCACTAATAGAAATACCCAGACAAGTGTTTTGATTTTTTTTTCGCAGTAAGTAAAGATCTCTGACATTAATCTTATAGAGTGCAACATGTTAGATTCCACATCAATTTTATAAATAATTGATAGATTAGAAAAAAATAACTGTCGAAGTTATGGTAGCTCATTGAAGAGATTAATATGTTATTTAATAATTTATCGTTATTTAATAATCACCTCGTCATATAAATTTACTTACGATGTATAATTTTAAAACAAAGATAAAGTTAAGCTTATAATATTGACGAGTAAATGTTTTATTATAAGATTTGCGTTATACACACACTCATATAGATATGGATTATATAACAGTATATATTCAAGTATTAACCATCCTTATAATACTTTTAATTAAAATTTATGGTTCAACTGAATTTATTATTTTAAATAATCATTAAAAACTGAATTAATTATGATAGTACTATTATTCTAATAAAATCCAATTTCAAAGGTAATTTTATTCAAATCTTTACAGAAATCATCATAATTCATGGCTAATTTTAAATGAAATTATGCTTTAATAAAGTTAATTGATTAATATAATTAATTTGCAGTAATTGATTGCATTTATTAATTCAAAGTAATAGCTAATACAAATTTTATATACTAATTAAAAAGCGAAATATGATAAATAAATCTATTTCATGTATTAATTAATATGCATCAATAAAAGATATTTAAAATTGATTTATATATTATTTAAGTGAAAATATTTCTTTATGGTTGTTTTTCGCTGACTGATAAGATATTTTAATTACAATAAATTTTGCTTATAAAGTTATTGCATCTATTCAACCAATGCAAGAGACTTTCAAAAATAAATTTTGTGTATGTGTGTAATAAATTATAATATGTCATGTCGGATTATTTGTTAAAATTCTTTAAAAAAAATAAATATTGAAAACTGTCTTAATATTTTAATACAAATTTCTCATGATTTTTTAAGTCATTATTTGCTTTTTTATTTAAATTTTAAAAAATGATTACAACAAAAAATAAACTAAATAAACTATAATTACTTTTTAAATTTTTTTTTTTGACAGACGCAATTAAAATTGATTTAACTTTTCATATCATAATTTACTCTTCTAAAGACTATTCATTAAGTGAACATCAATTATTGTTGCTTATATTCTAAACTGTTAAAGATGTTGACGAAATATTTCTTGTGTCCTTGACGGTTGTCGCAAGACATTTATCTTAATTGATCTAAGATTTATTTTCGCGAAAAATGCTTAGCCATAATTGAAAATATTCTTAATTTTTAATTCCAAGTGGAGGTCTTATAACTCTTTTCAGAACTATTACTCATAGGAAGTAATAAGTTTTTTTGATATGAATACTGAAGGGCAGGATAAAGAATCTGTGTTTTTAACAAGTGATTTCAGTTATTAAAAATTTGAAATGTGTATGACTCATACGACACACTAAGCAAGCTCCATGTTTTGTTAAATTTTGATGGAACAAAAGCAGATGTTTTGAAACTGAACTTTCCCCTATTTCATAATTTTAATGCTCATTTTTCTTTTCTTGTTTATTCTTTCTCAATATGACCTTTAAAGCCTATGAAGGTTACCGGCCTTTGGCAAAGCACTATGCTGGAATTGATATCGGAAAACCATTTAATGCATCGAAAGGGAAAGTATGGCTTTTCCTCTCATCATTATCTAATTGAATTTGTAAATTACTTATAAAGAATGTAACGATGCAACACCATTGCTTTTTATGTTATCAATTGTAAAAGGAAATAAATAATTGCTTAAATTGCTCGTTGGTTGGTTCTTATCTCCAAAGATCTGAGGGAGTCAGACCATATCTGTAAATCCATTGACGAGTAGTAGCCTTAATTGTAAAAGCAAACAATTGTAAGGGAAAAGAAATTGAAACAATTTTTTTTAACGTTTACAACAGAATTAAACAATTGTTAAAATTTTTGCAATCAATATAAAGTGTTTTAATCCACTTGTGACAGTTCTCGCACATAAAAGACTATTTTCATTTAAATACATCGAGTGATCGGTTAACGAACATAATCTGTTATAAGACTTTTCGTTATCCGAATTGTTCGTTAACCGATCATCGATTTTCCATAAATTGTTTTGTGAAATCGATTAATTTGTTCTGGAGACCCTAAAACAGAAATTAAAACGATGTATAATTTCTTATTAAGTGTATAAAAATAATTCATACATATAGTTTTGCATATTAATCAGTCCTTTTCATTTTTTGTTTATAGAGTGTTAAAAAACATGCCCTATATTGATTACTTTTCTCGCTTTTTCAGAAGTTTCTGGATTAAATTAATAGCATTGTCGTTGCAAAGTGATTAATAATATTGTTGTTACTGTCGTCTAGAATTCGTTATTCAAGACAACTTATGAGACAGTGAATGAATAAGGGAAAAAGGAAGCGTTCAAAATGAAATCAATTTCCGTTTTGAATGAATTAGTTCTTAACCAGAGTCCAATTAAATTAAAAATGTGTTTATATAATACTATTTTATTGTGAAGTAATACAGCATTGCTAACACCAAAAAAATATGTTTCGTTATTGTAAACAATATTCGATTACTAGTAGTATTTACCTGTGGAAAGTTTAAACGTTACATGTATAATATAAGAGAGTACCAGTTAGGGAAACAAAATTCGAGACACTAAAAGTTCATTAGTTTGTAGTAATGTAGAACCGTTAAATTTTTATTTATCAAAGGTTATAATTAAGCCTCCTGTTAATTTTGGGCTTCAAATAATCAATTATTTTGACTGTATTAATTATCTGTACGTTAGTTCTTAAATATAATATCATTTTAACCGTGAGTAAAGGGATGCAAATAAAATTTCCAGCTCGCTATAATTACATTCTTATCAGTATTTGTATTAAACTGATGAACTAAAAACGAGATAAATAACAACTTTAACAATATTTGTTTGTAAAAGATATTGTTACATAATATCATGTAGGTTTTTGATAGAAACTAAAGTAAAAAGTTTAAAAAATTAAAGCCTTAGCTTATAAAAACATGTAATAAATACATATTAATAGTTTTTTTTTCATAATTGAAATATAAAATAAAACCGAGGATAATATTTGGCGAAAACATTTTACTCTATTTGGACAATGTATATTAAAATAACAATGAAATATTAAATCTTTTTTCTAAAGCTAAAATCTTTCTTCAATTTCAGATAATATTGAGAATCATACATTTATTGTGAAAAGTAAAACAACTTTTGCCCCACAAGGCCTTTTATAGTAAAATGATATTGAATATTTAAATTTAGTGGTTGATAAATATTATGTAAGTTTTTACCAAACTGTGTTTAAGGAAAAAAACAATTCAAAATACCAGAAATTTTTTAACTATATGAAAGGCTGCTCACTTGAATTAAGTTAAAAATGTAAGTATTGCAGCAGAAAATAAATATCATAAACGAATATTATAACTTCGGATTCCCCATAATAAGTATTGAATAAGAACACTTTTAGAAGAAAATATAATTTTAAAAATATTAATTACTGAACTAATAGATAATTGAGAACTCAGAGCTAATTTATTTTGATAATTTATGATAAAAGATATGATGATGCAATTAAAAATTCTCAATGTTTCTGGCTATATTAAATACGTGTTAATTAGAGTTTTAATTAAATTATCAGATGTATAGACTTCAATGGTTATTAAGGTATTGGTGAAGAGTATTTGTCACCAGATATATAAAACCTAGTTCAGAGAGCAATCTTAAAATTAAAATATTTTCTGCCAAATGCATGAACACATCAGTTATTTGTAGGTTAAATCTTAAATCGATAAAATCGAAAGTTATTTGAAGGCTAAATAGATTAAAATCCTATCAAGCATATTATGTATTTTAATGATTCGTTTGAACTAAATTATTTTATCCTTATTCATCGCGCGCGCGTTTTCCTAATGGACCAGATTTACCATAATTAACAAACTGTTATGCAAATAATCATTCGAATAAGTTTTTAGAGTATGGGAATTAGTATACTGTGTAATCAAAATTTATTTGTACTTAAAATAACTGCAATTTACTATGGACATTACAAAAAGATTTGGTTACGTAAGCAGATGTTGAGAATTATGTTTCGTAGATATCTTACAAATTATTATATTGCTGATGTTTTCAAAATGGTAATAACCATGAAAGTATCTTCTTAGAGAAAATTTAGAGTATTTCACATATTTTGTACTGAATCAGTATAAAGAAAAATAAAGAAAAAAATCCTTCGTTATTTACTTTGTTTTATTTTCCATTTTTTTTATCTTAATACTATTCTGTAGTATAAATGCAATAAAGTTGCACATTTTGTTCTTATTATTATATTCAAAAGTCGTATATTCAAAAATATCAAATAAGTCATACAATAGCTGCTTTATTCTCCAGAAAACTATTATTTACTGGAGCAATCGATGGTATAAATTATGTTAAATGTTTTATTTTCTCATGTTTTTTTACTTTCAAATCAAGCAGATTATGATCTGGTAAACTTGTACGTTAATAATCTATTAATTTAATTATTATTAAAAAAATATGTACAGCTGTTAGTGTATATAAGAGCTATTCAGCAAGAAATTAAAAACATTTCCTTTAACTGTTTAAAGAGTGGAATCTTTAAACTTAATTGGTACATCTCTTTTGCTTTAAATTATTTGTATCATATTTTCATAGCATTGAAATTCGCACAATACATTTATATTATTAAAAAAGAGTGTTGTAAGAATTAAATTGATAAGGATATTTTTACTTGTATGTTGGCAATAAATAAAAATAGTTCTATGTATTTAAGTATTTGATTTATTTTGTGTGCTTTTACAATTTATAGAAAAATATCTTTATTAATTTTAACTGAAATCTTAAAATAATCTGTCAAATATAGCTGCAAACTGTTCAGAGAAGGGCTTACAACTTAGTTTTTGAGGGAGTTTTCAAATATGTATATACAACCGAAAATAGATTTCCAATGTAAAATATGTCCATAAAATAAAAACGCAACTTTTAACCTAAAAATCAAGTCTGTTTTGCGCTTAATGTTTTCTCTATAACATAATGTCTGTTTTTAATTCAATATATTTTATTACTAAATGTAGAAATATATTTAAATAAAATGAAATTTTAATAAAAACAATGCCTTTTACTTTTCCCTTAAGCAATTAATTTCTGAATTCTAAAATAAATTACAAAATTTAATTAATTATTGTCTATAATTTACATCTTGATTAGAAATTATTGAATTTCTAACCAAGGATTCAATGACAATGAAAAATTATCAGATAAAATTATATACTTTTAATAATACTACTGTATAAAATCTCTTGCAACACTTTATTTTAAGTTTATTTTGAATCGTGTCAGAATCGTTTAGAAACTAGTATAGATCAGTTAAAAAACAATCATTTCTGTTTTACAAGAATTATATTAGGATGCATGCGTGTCACACGTTTCATTTTAGAAAGTATACACACGTGACCGGAAGTGCCACATTAAACAGCTGGTAGTAAAGAGACAATAGAAAAACCATCTAAATTATAGCTTCTTTCCTTTACGTTAAGATCGACATATGCTATTCCACGTTAAAAATATAAATGACAGTGTTAAGCGATGTCATGGCCAAGACCATGACCTTTGGAAAAAACCTCAAATCAACCGGTTCGCTTAGCAATTGCAGAGAATTTTCTTGAGACTTACCACAAATATTTCCACACAAATAAAGGTGTCATCTTCATTGAACAGGTATGTTTCAGAAAGTCTTGCTTTGTAAATTCTTATATTTAAAATAGAAAAATCATTTTAGAGAATAAGTTTTTGGTTTAATGAAATCGAAATATTTTTAAATTATAAACTGTTATTTTACTTAAAAAATTAGCTATTTTTTTACAAATTTCATTAAATATAAATTATTTTTAAAATTCGACAAAATTTCTTTTCATTATTATTTTTTCTATACTTCCATATTTCTTTTTTAAAAGTTGTAAAAAAATAATGTGTAATAAATTGGCATCACCTTAAATTCCCATCTTTAATTTGTGGGTGTTTTAAAATTTTAAAAAAGTTGAATCGCAAACCAAAATGGTGTTCTAAATTTTTGACGAGTTTTGTGAAAATACTCAATCCTACTCAATGCGAGCTATAAGCCTACGAGCATAAAGCTCCAAAACTGTTTCTGTCATATTACTACTAAGAATATTAAATTTTTAATTTTTAATATAAGTTGGAAAATTATATAAACAAATTTTTATTTATAATCAAATTATGTAAATTGTTTTTGTATTTAAAAAAAGGAAAATTAAAAAGAAAAATATAGATTTGTATTGATATTAAAATGATAAGCTTGAAATTAAAAAATATATAGTTTGATGCTCAGAAGTCAGTATTTATATATTTTAGATTTCAATTTCCTGATTTGATAATTAATTTCCTGATTTGAAAATATAATTAAGCTAAAAATTTTAACATTAATCTGTTATAACTTTAAAAAAGTGTAACATTAAGAGAGAGAACCATTTCATTAAAAATGGGTACCCAACGGCTGTCAGGCAGGAAAACAGATATCAGCATTGTAGGCCTTGGCCCAATTATGAGCTATCGTGCCATAGATTTAGGGTTTAAATCTATTGTATCAATATCTGTGCCGGTTTTAGAAAAAAATAACTATATTTTCTTTAATTTCAAGCTCAAAAGATGACTCTTATTCGGATTTTTCCTGTTCGAGCTCTACTAGTTAGGTCTTCGTAATTTAAAAGCAAGGACGAAACATAAGATTCTTCAATATCTGACATGCAACCACCCCTAGGAGTATCACTTCACTTAGAGGATATTGCGACCACGACCTAATTAACATGCCCAAGACACCTTTATTGAACAAGACTCTTAGTACCACCAGCACTTAGGGTGCTGTCATGTTCAAATTAGTTAATCAACAAACCAAAATAGTTAATTTTAATTCAAAGTTAACAACGTGAGTTATGAAACATTTTACAGTAAAGATAACAATTGTGGATCCACAGTTTGCTTTTAAGTTATATAGTTTTGAAAATTCTTTTCAAAAGCGTAAAATGAAATAAAGCTTATTATTTTTCACACCCCAAAGTGAAAGATTAATAAAGAAAAATATCATTAAAAGCATTTTCATGAAAAAATCTGTACACTTAAATGTTTACAGAAATTCAGGATAAAGAAGACAATAATGTAAATAAATTTTGTTAGAGGTCTGTTATTTAGAAAATCAGTTTTAGCAGTTTATTTGTTTTTCATCATAGACAAAATAAAAAATATTAAATTATTATTTATTAAACTATTAATTAAATTACTACGAATTTCAGGTCAAAAATAATTCGATTAAATTGATTTTCGTAATTAATTTGTAATATGCATTCTTTTTTGGAATATAGAACTTTATAAAAAATTTTTAGTATTAATATTATTCCATTATATATGTAATAATTTTACGGAAGAATATATCATGCAAAAATTTCAGGAAAGTTATAAATATGAAACACATGTTTTATGCTTGTATTAATAAAAAAATATAGCTAAAATATGGAAAAAAATCAAAATTTTATGAATTTTGAAACGCAAAAATAAACAAATGAGAAAGATAAGGTCAAAAATTTAGATTATAAATCACAAGATTAACGTACATATTTGAATTAATTGAAATAAAACAAGAGGTTTTCTGTTATAACCAGAATATTATAATATAATTTCTAGAACTACTTATTTTTATTTTAATAACGCTAAAAATAATTTTAATTTGTTTATTTCTAAAATAATTATTTTTTAAATTCTATTTCTTTTTCTGTGTTTAGCTACAAGAAATTAGAAACGTGAAGCTATGAACTGGTTCATCTTATCATTATTTCTTTTAACTTGTAAGTATTATGGTAAACAAACCCAGATTTATTTTTCTTACAATTCTTGACCAACATTTAAATGAAATAAGAAAATTTTTCAGAGTTGGTACTGTACTATATAGCAAGCTTTTAATGCTTATGAATATTTATCAAAGGAGAGCAACAGAAGTGGAAAACGCCAGAAATCTAAGCAATAACCTCATTAAGAACATTCATTATATTTCATTAATAACATTTTTTGAGAAATTTCACAAATGATAACATAGTAAACTGTTACAGCATACATTGTGAGTTGATTTATGTGAAATATGCAGTAAAATAAGTTTCTGTATTTCATAAAGATTATGTTGATATTTGTATATGTGCATTTAGGTTTAATGTATTCAAAAATGCCTAAATATGAATATAGATTTTTATTCTTTTTTTCAAGACAAATTACTTAATTCATTAACAGAAAACTTTCTGTAAAATACAGAAATGATTTCGAAAGCTTAACATTTCTAAACTTAAAAATTATGGTATGTTTTAGAAATGCATAATTTTAAAAATAAAAATTTAAAGAATCAAATTGCAATATTCTTTACAGCCATCCGTACTTCTGAAAAAAATCGGAAATTCTCCAAAAGTTCATTATAACTTAATGCTATTTATTTTTATTAATAAAAGGGCGTCCAATTATATACTCCAAGAAAAAAAGTGCAACATAAATTTGTTATAAAAACTTAAAGAAAAAAAATTAAATAAAATAAAAAATTAAAAAATTAAAAAAAAAAAACTATTCATTGTTTGAGATTTTCTTCTCAAGGATGTGGGATTTACTGATTTACTGTTTGGGTTGACATTTGTCCCAAACACTTATTTTGTTAGTAACCAAAAATAATAACGACATTTCTCAGTGTCCAATGAATTTAACTATTACCTATGTCATTACAATTTGAAAGTACGCTATTTCAAAGCTTTCTGCGTTGGTTTCACATTCTGTTGCGCTGAATTCTAAAAGAAAGGATTTGGTAACTAACACTTAACATTTATCTAGTTAAATTTTAATGGATAAAATTTTACCAACTTTTATCCATGTACTTGAAAATCATTATATTTTCCTTTTTTGCCCTATTAATATGAATATATTCTATCAATATTAAATCTTATCAATTAATATAAGTTATCATTAATAATAAGTAAGCTGAAAAGAGAAGTAAAATATGTGTAACGGTTTTTCAAACTTCATGGCGACTTTAAATGCATTTTCATAGGTGTTAACTCACTTAATCAACACTCAATGTACAAGTATTAAAGAAATTTAGGATTCTCCATTCATCACGTGTGCCATTAATTTAGATACTTAAAAACTTGTTTTCCATGTATTCACCAAGTAACTAATAATTTTTATTCCTAAATTATTCATAAAATCTTTTAACTTTTTATTTGATAGGTGGAGTAATGTGTGATCAGAAGGAATTTAAACACAGCAGAGTAAGTTCAACTTATTTTATTTCTTTTTAACAACTAACTTCGTAACTGTTTTCTTTTGTTGTGGGCATTTATCATTGTTGTTGTGATTAAAATCGTTGTGAGCATCTATAATTTAATCACAGAAATATACAGTTTATATTGACAATTACATATCAATACAAAAAGCATCACATTCTAATCGCTTATAATCTATTTCAAATTCTGTTTAAATTTAACCAAAAGTTTGGTATTACAAACACAAGAAAATAACATTATTCCTTGAATACTTTGAGTCCAGTGATAAAAGTGGTTCGTTAATAAAAGCTAGCGTGGTGTTAATTAGTTTCATGCAAACATTGGAATTTATCTAATAAAACATGCTAGCATATTTACCTTATAACGATTAAAAAGGATTAAGTTTATTTTTGCATATTTTTAAGTTTCCAGTTTAACATAATTTAACAATCTCATTACTATTCAATAAAATTAAGACAAAATTATCTTTTTAATTTGGTTAAAGATAAAAAGTAAATTTCCGAATATAGGAAACAATTTTAAGCGAATGTGAAAGAAACGCCCCAGTCTGCATTTTTAAATTCCCTTAATATTGGACAAAAAAATAAATGTATGTTTAACATTTGGAACAGAGAAATTTTAAATATTGTATTGGCAATGGAGTTCCCGCCGTTTTTATTAATATATGTTAAAAGGTTATTTTTCTATAATCACTCATATGCAAGTAGTTAATCAAGAATGTATTCTCCTTTGTTGTTTACAACGTTTTCTCAAAACATTTTGAACTCAACTGGACAACTGGAACGATGTTCGTCTTTGAGATCATAATTTACTTTTTTTGAATTTTGCATACCAATCACGGTGGTTACTTCAGCTACAGAGCCCACTCCATACGCGGCACAAATGTTTCGAACAGCTACTACAGCCGTAGAACATTAGAATTAAAGGCAAAAAGAAGGAGATGTCGCAAATGCTCATTCTTCTCAACTTGACATTCCATGTTAATGATCTATGAATATCAAGAAAATGTATCTTAGTAACAACGAAATATACATTTAGGTAGAACAATGTATTCTTTTTCAAATGATGTACTACTTCGTGCCAAAAGAATTTAATGTCAGATTTTTCAAATTAAAAAAAGGCGGGAACTTAGTTGCCAACCCAATACTTAAAATACATTATTTTAACCAATATTGCTTTAGCATAATGTTTTCTGCTAAATTTAGTTTATAGGAGTTTCTTTATAGAGCTTTGTAGCTAAAGCTTGCGTGGTAAGCCTTATAACTTCTTTGCAGAATAATATGATTAATGAAATAGAATTTTTTGTTTGTTCCCGTTTATAATATTAATTAAGCAACTTGATTTCTAATGAAGAAACATAATTGTTACTTTCATATATAGTTTCAGTTAAATAATTTTAATATTTAGATAGATGCAATAATTCGTTATATTTTTGTACACGTAATTTAGCTGTCTTTAACCTGACAGTAAGGATCTTGTTATCTAAGTTCCAGGATGCTATTAGCACACTGAGAAACACATCTAAAGATATATTAATATTCGTTATTAGATTCCTACCATCGATCACAGATAAGAATCTAGTTCGTTGAGAGAAAGGAAAGAATCGATGAATAAATCAAGTCATCAGATAGAAAAAATGAAATACTGCAAGCATTCAAATGATTTTAAAGATAAAATGGAATAACTGTTGAACTCTCAACTCTTACATGAAATTTTTTCAATTAAAATAAATTGAAAACTACTTTTTATCAAAGAAGCTAAGATAACTCAAAAGTTATTTATGCAATTTCTGAGTTCTAGATCACCAACAAACTTTAGCAGATTCATTTCCAATTGATTAAATTCATACATTTTTAAAGCTGTAGCACTGCCTGAGTATGATGCTAATTTTTTAAATAGAATTAGAAGAATGTCACACTAAACAATTATTACACTAGTCCTATATTAACTAAATTACAAATATTTTTGCTGAATTTAAAAATTATTAATAAAGTTTTGAATTTGTTATTTTATATATATTTTCATTGGAAACTCAGAAAATTCGAATTAAGAAAAAAGAATTAGGGCGAGATTTTGAATTCTAAAACTTTTTCAGGTTGCATTCTATTGCAAAATGTTTGTTCTATTAAAGCGTTTATCCTCAGGAATTAAAAGTGGGAAGGATGTATATTGTAACACAGAGCATCTGATTACAAATAATTAGTAAAATTTTGATTTGAAACTTAAAAAATTCGAATTAAGGAAAAGAATTAGGAGAGTTATAGAACTTTTTCAGGATACATTCTATTGCTATATGTTTGTTTCATTAAAGCGATTATCTCCCGGAATTAAAAGTGGGAAGGATGCTTATAAACATATTATAATACAGAACATCCCCGATTACGATGAATAACTAAATTATTATCCAATTGAAAACCATTTCATGATATCTTGTGTTATTACATAAGATAGAAACAACTGACTTTCAATAATAAATATATTAGGATTGTAATCAGTGACATTGCAATAAAAAAACTGGGATAATTGTCAGTTTCTATTGCTTTAAATACATACAAAATTAAAATTCAATTGTACCCTAACATTGAATATGAAATATAAATTTTTTATAGGCTAAAAGATGGAATCATGAAAATCATGGTGGAGGGGAAAATACTGGTGATAAGAGTGAAAACTTCCGTGGTACGGCTGGAGTGGATTATCCAGATTACAAAACAATTCCACAAACTAATTTTCGCTGCGATGATCAATTATATGAAGGAGGAATGTATGCAGATGTGGAAACTCAGTGCCAGGTAAGTTTCTCTCTCTACACAAAAGATTTCATAAATTACATTAAATCTATCAATATTTATACCTAGCATTCAAGTAGTTTTCAGGTAGGTTTTTGTGCAAATCATAACAATGTTAAGGCATAGTTGAATGAAATGTTGCATCAATTTTTCATTTAATGGAAATAAGCTCAACGATAAGTTTGACAATTTTTCTAAAATATATTCTCTTATTATTTTTTTAATGATTGTATAGTTTAAGGAAATATTAAATATATACACGGGAGTTATATATACCCCCATGTATATATTTAATATTTCCTTATATATTCAGATTAAAGTTTAACGTTAAATTAAGTTAATAAGAAATTATATTCGTTTCGAAATAACATTTGAAATAATATTATATTATTCTATTCTTTCAAAAGTAAAAATTGTATTATTATGCATGCAAACCATTTAGTTCTTGCATTTTTTTATTAGTCTGCAAGAAATAAATTTTAATTTTAAATAATGAAGTATTATTTAATTCAGTAGTTCTTATTTTTTAGTTACTGATTCCATATTACTATAGTATTGGTTCTACGAATGTGCAAAAAATAACTGTAATTTTACGAATATGGGTAGCAAAAAAATTATTTTATCAATTCTCTTGATACTTTTTTGATAAAGAATGAAATATTTAATTTATGTTAATGTTAATATTTCATAATGAATTTGTTTATATTTGAATACCATACACGGAGACCTATACATGAGCATTTAAAAACAGAAATATGTAACAGAAAATCTAAGTTTCTCCTCATGCTAGACTGATTACATTGAAATTAGTAATTATAGTTGTATGGCAATATGTATAGGAAAGTTATTTAACCTTTTGAGGTTAAAATGTGTAGTAGATTGACATTTAAATTTGACAACTAAGTATTACATAATATGCGCACAAGGATGTAAAAAGTTATTAAAAATTATACACTAGGTGGAGCTTTGCTTGGAAAAAGATAAAAATTAACACAAAAAAAGTCAAAATCATGGAATATACATAAATAATCTTTATGATTCCAAAAAATTTTTATAAATGGCAAAATGTAAACAGAGAAAAGTGCTGGACATCTGTTGATTTCAGATTTGTTTTTTATTTAAGTATGATCAAAAGGGAAAAGTTGTAATCATTACTAAAAGCTTTTAGAAATAATCCAAACTTTCCAACTATTGCGATGACTGTGTTATTAATTATGTGTGTGTGAATTGGAATAAAATGAACTTCGCTAAGTTCAACGAAAACAGAAAAACAATTCAGCAGCAATTTATCAATTTTAGCGTTTAGAGAATTAAACGTAAAATAATATATTATACACTAATATCGTTACAATATAAATAAAAGCTTAAATATTTCGGATCATTGATCGTCATCATTCATTGAAAAATTTCAGAGCTCTTGAAAAGAACCATTTCGTGTAATAAACTAAATTTGGCAAAAAATGGTTTTAACTAGTAAATTACATTAAATAAGATATCGTGTGTGTGCTCTAAGATTTAAAAAGACTACAAAGATTTTTTTCCAACGGCGGGCATTTGGGTGACAAACCCTACGGCTAGAAACTGCTACTCATTTGTCGTTACCCAGCTGGCACCTTGTGAACTAAGTCATAGAGGCAAGTAGCGTTGCCCGCACCATACCACTACAAACCCGTTTACAGGGTGGGCCCCATTCATACATCATCACAGAAAAAAGGACAGAGAAACACAGAGAGAACAGAGAAAGAAAGTAACATCCATGCCCGAATCGGGATTCGATGTCGGGACTCACAGCTCAGGAATCAGGAACGTTAACCACTCAGCCATCGGTCGGCGACTACTACGATTTAATCTGACTTAAAAATATTAGATCTTCATGGTGTTTACTTCAAAAATTTCTTATTTGCATTTACCAATTAATTTTTTATTATTAACATTGAATTATAATGATCAAATTCATTTTTTTCCAGGTGTACCATGTTTGTCATGATAGTCGTATGGATAGCTTTATTTGTGGGCGAGGAACAATATTCAATCAAGAAATACTGGCATGTGATTATTGGTATAGCACAGATTGTAGCAAAGCGCCATCCTTTTATTACGTCAACTCCCAAATAGGAAAATCTGGTCCATCATGGCAGGGAGAATCTCCTCAACAAGGTCATTCAGGTCATTATCAAATTGGATCTTACGCAGGAGGCACTCCTAACTTGACACCACATGGTAGTAGTGGAACATTAACTCAACCAAAAGGTCCAGATTATGGGAATTATAAATCCCATAATCCTGATCAAAAAGATTGCTGTTGCCCCAAACAAAGTAATAAATCTCCATGGGGTTTCCCTTCTAGCTAAAATCTTTAAAGATAGTTTAGTTGTTTTATAAAAATAATCTAGAATTACTCTCCCGGCTATTTCAAAAAGAATGTAAAACATTTTCAAAGCACCTGTTTTATTTCTAAATTATCCAAATATCATTTAAGTAAATGAAATTAAAACTAGTTTAGCAAATAATGAATTTGTTTCCAAAATGTCAACTGTTACAGATCTGTAAAAATAAAAAAGTTTCATGTAAATCAAGAATTTCTATGTGATATTTTGAGTTACATCCAGGAAAGTGTTAATATAATATAATAAAAAGATTTTTTGAACTGTGTGTGCTATAATAATTTTGAGCCAAAACTATATTTTACTTTATATTTGCAGCTATTTTTTTAAAACAGAAACTTCATAATATGATTTTTAATACCGCTATATCTGTACTTTATTTCGTATTTTTAATATTTCACTTAATTTAATTTTTAACAAAGATCACAAGTTGGTCATTTAAGTGAGCAAAAATATTACACCTTTATTCTAAGTAACAAAAATGTTACTCGGATGGCTAAGCAAGATAACTAAATGAGGAAACAAGATTTTTGAATGAGTTAGGTGAAAAAATAGGACTCGATAAATTTATTTTGCGTGCAAAAATAATTTATTTTCCCCATAATTTCAGAAAACAATTTCAAAACAATGGCCATATCTTTTTGGATTTTAAAATCCAACACCATTTTGAACTTTTCGACAGAAAAAGAAATTAATTTTCATATGAGACTTTATCAAATGTCAATTTGCATCATAAGAATAAAAATAAACAATTCAGTGTTAGAAGATAGAGACGTTTCTTAGAAATTTGAAGGATTTAATAGAATGACAAAAATGAATAAAAATTCTCTTGTTAAATGATTCAGAAACAAACAAATTTCATGACATTACAACAAAAGAATAAAAACATTTATTTTAAATTCTCTTGTTAAATAGTTCAGAAATAAAGAAATTTCATGACACGGCAGCAACAATTTAGAAACATTTCTTTTAAATTTAATTATTATTAAGAATTATTAGGTATTTGTAACACATTTAATAAAAAGAAAAAGTCATGTTAATAAAAAATGTGAATACTCTTAATGAACTATCTCATTTTTTTTCTAAATAATACTTCATTTTACAATAATACCATCAAATTAATAAATTATTGATAATGGTTCTTCTTAAGCACTTTTTGTGCATTAAGTTTCACAAATTTATTAAAAGTTAATGTTTTTTAATAAAGACATGAAAATGAAACATTTTTGTATACATAGTTTGGGTAGTAATGAATTTTTAGTATAATAAAAAAAACTTAACACTTATTTTCAGCAATAGCCTTCACTTTTCCATTATTAAAACCAATTTTTTATTGATCAATTAATCTACAAACAAAAATTTTTTTGACACTACGACTTTCAGTTTACCTCTTGATGTCCAACTTCGAGTGAGATAATACTACTATTAACTCGGAATTAGTCATTATGGGAAAAGACTAGTGATAAATAAAACTTTAGAAATGAAATTCTGTTCATCGATAGATTCACATAGTGGTTTACAAAATAAACAGGTTGAAACTTTGCATTGCAACATTTGACACTGGAGTTCTTCAAGTATAAAGAGTATAAAGAGAGAAAGTAATTTAAAAATAATGTGAAAAAACTATTTAGATTTTGTGACAATAGAATCTTAACTCAAATCTATTTCATAACTTGTTATTGAAAATAAGCTCAGTGGCTTAATGGTATTGCTTCTAAGCCACACTGAAGTCCGATCCTCAGATTGGACTAGGTTTATTTAGCCTTTGATCCCTTCAATGAGTCGATGAAACTGAATACCAAACATGCTTAGGAATTTAACACTAGAGGTTTCCTGTAAGGTCGACCATTTAACTGGGACATATGCTTCAGACCCTAGAGTCCTTGATTGAAAAAACAGATACAGGTACTTATATGTTAGGTTTGTTGTGCGACTGAGGTTAGTTTAGTGAAATAAAATCTTTGGATTTTTACAGTATTTGTTAATATTTATTGATCTCTATTTATCATTTATTTGTTTGCTGAAGCGTAATATGTGTCATATGAGCCACTATTTACTCTGCTTCAAAATAAACTCTGTTTATTTCATTTTAAAGGAGCTTCAAGTAATTGCGACATAATAAAAAAATCAGAATGTAGGAAATTATGCATTTATATTGCGAATATCCATAATTTGTTGAAAAGAGCTATGATTTCTTAACTTATTAAAATATTTTAACCAATTTTTAACTAATTTAAAATTAAAATTTAATTCATTAATTACGAATCCGCAAACTTTTGATATTGACAGCTTTACTTGTGTGTGTGTGTATGACAAAATTGTTAACATGTATTAGTTATACAAAAAAGTTTATATTAGATGTATAAAAAAGTTTTGAATAATCTGCTTGATAAAGTTACAAAATAATATATTCTTAAAATTATAAAAGTTATATATTGTTTCAACTGAGTCTCCTTTTTTCTTTTGTATGAATTTCTAACTTTCCGTTCGATTATTGATGTTTTTATATAGGTCCAGTCTCTTTCAAACAATAAATCTTCAAGTTAACCGTCGTGTGCCAAAGATGACAACAGAATGGAAAAAAGAAAAAGAATGGAAAACAAACCAAACTTCTAGTTTTCTTATTAAACTTAATTAAAGTAAATATAATACTCACAGATGTAAAAAGTACAGACACACAAAAAAATATTTATATATGTAATATGGCTAAAGTCACTCCATGCTAGGTTGGTTCGAAAAGTCTGATACGGGAGAATAACAGGATGTCGAGGTTCCTTTTGATTTACTTTCAGCATTTACCTTTCAGTATATTTTTTAAAATAAGTTTTTATAAACTGTGATTAGAACTACTTCATTTTTCACAACCATTTCAGGTTTCTTTTCTGATCAGATGAGTCTGGCACACAATTAATACATCAACTCTCATCCTAAAAATTTTTATATGGCTCAAGTCGAAATTCTGAGTTAGGCAAGGAAAAACAACAAACTAATTATTGAATTTAAAAATAAAATAATATTTTGAATTGGAAAAATAACTACCTAGCGTTTGTTAATTATTTTAAATAACACATATTATAATCATTTTTAAGTAATTATTAAATTATATTACAAAATACTCTAGCGAGTTGTGAAATAAATGAACTTTAGAATTACTTAATGTGAGAAATATTAACAAGCATTTATATTTCTCATATTACTTACTGTTTTATTATATGAATAAAATATATTTTATTGTAAGAGAAAAGTGAAAAGTAAATGATGCTTAGTAAATTGATTAAAAATGAACTTACAAACAACTTTTTTATTCAATATGGAAACGAAAATTGTGCACTAACTGAATGTAACAAACACAATAAATCTTAGCTATTTATTTTAAAATATTTTAAAGAATCTTCAATGGAAGAAAATTATAATTCCAAGCAGAGGAAACATCATTATTACTGTAGTATATATTTAATTAAGTTTAGTATTTTAAAAATATATGTAAATAACTGTTCTGCATTTTTATTTGCATATTAATATTTATTTTTTTTATAAATATTTTTCTATGGAAACTAAGAAAATTTCCATTCTAAAATGATCTTTTTATTTTCAATAATTTTTTATGACTACACGTATGATTGCTAAATAGAGATATTTCTGTACACGCGCACAATTTCCTTTTGCAATATTCGAAATTTTAAAAAAGAATAACCATAAAAATAACATAATTCTGATTTTTTTCTACATTCTGTGTAAAAACTTTTTAACCTCTCTTTTAGATGTCCAATAAATGTTTTGTTTTATAACACAATTGTTTGATAGTTAATTTTCCTGCATGGAATAAAACACATTCAAAAATGTTATTTAACTTGCTTTATAATATAAAATTATTAACTTTATTATGAGCTATTGTATTATAAATTATTTTAATTTTCATCTTGTAAAACACACTTAGTTACTCAGAGAAATTTACTGTCACTTATAGTTAATTTAATTTGTGTCAAATAAATACGGATGAAAAAAGTGAGAGATCTCCTAAAACTATTTCAAGTAATTATGCACAGTTTGTAATTAATGAATACACTGCAGATTATGATATCACTTCATGAATCCTAATATAAATAAGTAGGAAATTAATTTTTATAAGAAATGCTTTTATTGATTTCGCAAATTTACAAACATGAATCATATAAGACACAGGTATGTGAAATGTTATTTCTTACACGAAATAAATGAATCTTTTCAAAACTCGGATAAGATTCTTCATACAGAAATCATTATGATTTTACTGAATTCTAATGGTTGGAAATGCATGCTATTTATATGTACGTAAGAAATAGAATACAGTTTTTACAAACAACAAATATCGTACTTGAAATACAATGTGCGTTGCACTCAGATATTGTGCATTAAACATGAAAATACTTCACGGTTAATACTTTAGCAATTCTCCGTTTTAAAAAATGTACGTATGACATTATGATATTAGCTACTCGTACTAATTTTAAATACATGCTATCAATATTATTTTAATTCTAAGTGCTGTTATGATGTAGTAGAATTCTAGAAAATACTTGGATTGTTAAAAATACAAAATATTGTTCATTTTAGGTTAACATTTGTGAATCTAAATTTTGCATATTGAATTCTTTATATATTAGTTCTTGTTTCAGTGAGTTATTACCAAATAATTATTTATTTAGTCCAATTATTCTTCACACCTGACAGGTGAAGGTCAGAGCACTCATAGAAGTTTTAGAGCTTCTAAAGGAACTTAAGCTTTTAAGCAGACATCGGGTACTTCCACATCTGCTTCGTGGTCCTTGCTCTTCCTCTTCACTTCGTGGATTACTCGATGTTGCTGTTGCCTCAAAAATGCCTTCGTGGAATCATCCTTAGTGGGAAGACAGTGGAAGGATATCTTCTTGCTAGAATAGCTGCTTGCCTTGCAGTGGGGTGCACACTCTGCTACTGGTTCGGTAGAGAAGCAAGTCTGTGAGGCTTTTCCTGTAGCCAGTTCAACTACTTTGGTTCTTAGCTTAGTGCATCCGAAACCTCCTAGAAAGAAGATAAGGAATTAACATTGTAAAAGTTTTGAAGAAACATTAAACAAAAATGTGATAGCCCACTATGTATGGCAGTAGTATACTTTAAAAAGAAACAGAGCATGTGGGATGCCAAATTAAATTTGATGCACCCTAAGCTGAGAATCGAAGTAATTGCCAGTTCAATTACTTTGGTTTTTAGCTTAGTACATCCAAAACCTCCTAAAAAATAAGGAATTAATACTGCAAAAGTTTTGAAGAAACATTAAACAAAAATGTGATAGCCAACTATGTATGGAAGTAGTATATTTTAAAATGAAACAGAGTATGTGAGATGCCAAATTAAATTTGATCCACCCCAAGCTGAGAACCAAAGTAATGGCCAGTTCAATTACTTTGGTTCTTAGCTTAGTACATCCGAAACCTACTAGAAAGAAAATGAGGAATTTATGCTGTATATGTTTTGAAGAAACATTAAGCAAAAATATGATAGCCCTCTATGTATGTAAGTAGTATATTTTAAAAAGAAACAGAGTATGTGGGATACCAAAATTAAATTTGTGTATTATAGTTTGGAGGAAATGTATCAGGAATATTATCTTCAGGTATTTCACACAATGTAAATTTTTTTTAAAAAAGTTTAAGTTGAAAAAATTAAAAAATGTATAAAATACATCAAAACAAGAAAAATTAAAAAAAAAATACTAAAATTTCATGTTGTCAGTAATTTACACGTGTTTCAAAAGTTACTGCGAATATTAATTGTAGTCTTATGAAGTACGTTTCAAACATTTATGAAAGGCTATTAAAATAACGGCATATTTAAATGGCAATTTGTTGAAAAATTCTACCTTCATTTGGGCATCTTGCTTCCACTTTAGGAACTGTGCATGTATCAGATGGAATAGAATAAGCATAAGCATGTGCGTTTTCATCCTCAAAATAGCATCCTTGGGCATCAGTGTTACCGTCATATTTCTGCCCATTGTAGTTGCCACAGAGACCACACAATTTGTTTCTGTAGTAAGGTGACACTTGTATAATGATACCGTGACCATCGTATTCGACGATGAGTCCGTACTTTTCAGAGTGGAGGGCGTAGTAAATATCTCTGTGAGTGACATAGAAGCTGATTGAATGATGATCACCACCTTCACGGTGTATGTAAGGTTCATCATTAGTGACGACAACTCTCTTCCCATCGACACGGATAATGATATCTGATTCTTCAGAGACAGGTAGAGCTTCGATCTTGTGTTTACCAAGGAATATTTTCAAAGCCTGAAATTAATAATTGCATATTTAAGTAACTATAGTTAAATGAAGTATATCAACTATATTATCGAAATTATATGAAATTAAAGTCTTTTTCAAAGACAAAATAAAAATTTTCTGAATCATAAAAAAATATTATTATGAAAATTCATATGTAAGAAAGAACATGTGTGCTTAATTTACTTTAATTCTAGAATTTTTTTTTCTTTTTGAAAATAAATTTTTTAAAATAATATATATTCCTACATATTAAACTTAATTTGTTCTATAAAAATGATGGATGTCGATCAAAAATTTGTTAAAAGTTGATACATTTATATTTAAATTTTCTTTTTTCAGAATAATTTTCCCTATTCATAGTAAAAATTGCATATTTATTTCATTTTTATTCAACTAAAATATTTTCCCCAATAATCAATTTATATAAATCACTCTGCATTTAATTTAGAAGCCTTTAATTTAAGTTATGATAGCTGAATAAGCGAAATGTATTGTATTTTAGTTGATTTCAAAGTAAAAAGTACTTAAATCTATAATATAGGACATTTTTAATATCTATGTGTTTCTTTATAATAAAATTATATTTTGCATAGTTAAAAAAAGATGCTTCGTACAACAACAAAAAATGGTAATATGATTTGAATTACAGGTTAAAAAATTTTCATCTAATATTTCTAAATTACTTAAACATAAGTTTAAAAAACATCATTAAGAATTTTTATAGTTTTCATTTGATATTTTCACAAGAGAATATCAAACTATAGTAATCACTATTTAACAGTTTTATTACGATATCAGTCATAAACTTAAGCATAAGAAATAATGATTAACTGTACCTTGTGATATCTAGGATGGTTAATTTTTGTTGCCAAAATAGTGAAATATTCCTTAGGAGAACAGTCTCTAGCAATGACCTTGTAGCAATCAATAGGAGGTAATGTATACTCGTAGGAGTCGAAAGTAGCAACATTATCTCCTTCTACCTTGCAGTTTACTAAAATTTAAAAGAAATCATTAATAAAAGAAATCTGCAAAATTAATGTAAGATAATATACGTTGTTGTTACTCTAATCCCAGACTATCTAGCAAGGCTAGATTATCTCCATATAAATCTAAAAATATACAAGAAATCTGAAAACAATAAAGGACCTTGAAAGACCTAGTCCTTTTCAAAATCCAAACAAACCAAAATATGTGCCGGGGCAACCTGTCAGCCCCTCAACAGTGGTACTCAGGGAAGGTCTTCTGTCCTTGCTAGAAATCTAGCCTTGTTCTAGAATGTTCTAACATGGTTACTCATGAAGCGCGAGAAGGTCATTTGATATTTTCTAGGCGAAAGCCAGGAAGACTCACCTGAACTTCTTTCAAAGTACAACAGGTGTGATTAGGAGGAATCATTCCACAAGTTGGTTTAATTCTAAGGGGAGAGATCTAATTAAATGTGCGAACCTTACAAGGCTTCTCCTCTTCCTCAGTAGCAGTTGTGGCCCTATAATCGACCCTCTCGAGATAACATGTAATGGATGCTAAACAATTTTTTCATTAGTTAAAATTTAATTAAAAATTAAGTTTTAATAAACGTAAAATTTATTCACGATATTTAGACATAAAATTAATTCCAAAAACTCAAACCAAAAGTCAGTGAAATATGACTTTTGTCTCTTGACTTATAAAGGAGATTTTTCGAATTTATGTTTGTCTATGCTGATTGATGAGATTGCTGAACATGAAATAAAATTTGTTTTATAATATTTATTTCATTTTCATTTTGCCGTAAACATTATGTTTTATTTTATGTTAACCGAGTTCACATTATTTACTGTTTCAAAGGATAAACAAAATGGATTCCTAAGCAACTATACTTTTTAATTTAAAACACAAAATTATTTTTTATAAGTTTTGCAACAGTTTCAACAAATGATTTAAAATCTAAAATTTAAACCTAAGTGATATACTTTTACAATGATTTACTACATCCAGTTTCTTCGGGCAATTAAATTATGCTTGATATAATAAATATATATTATATCAACAAATATGAAGAACTATTATATAGCAATTTATTATGTGATATATTGTTATTATTTAATCAATTCTCAAACGTAATAACATAAAATATCACTTTAAGCATAACATTGCACTCTGCTATCTTTATTTTCTCTTTCTACAACAATTTGATGCTTACATACATTAAATTCTCGTTAATCTATTAAAATATTTTTTCAGGATATTTTTTAAAGTTATTTTGTAAGAAAAAAGATTACACTAACTAAGAAAAATTTCGAAATTATTCTTACTTTCACTAAGAGAGTTCTTGACGTGCATATCTTCGAATACAGGATATGATCTAAGGCCACTGTACCAGGGCAAGAAAACATGTGCGTATCGGCTGATTGTCTTTGGTTTGATTACTTTAATATCTGCCACTGGCAACCTGAGTGAGAAGTTTGCATGCATGTGAAGCTCATCAGGAGGAGCGAATTGAGAGACATCTGCTGAGATTTCAGGGTAAGTGTGATAGCTGTAATCATACAGAGCGTGTTTCATAAATCCACCAACTCTGTAGATCATACTCAAGAATCTTGGAGAAAGCTAAAAAATAATACAATGAAAAAGTTCATAAAATTTCTAGGTTTCTCAGATTGCACTGCAAAAAATGATGATGATGATGTGTGTGATGAAACATTTGATGATGATGAAAATAAGTTTTTAAGCTATCAAAGCAGGAAATTAGCAAATCATATAATATTAAAATTTACAGTTATAAAAATGTAAGAGAAATTTCCAGTTTTAAATTGATAGTTATTAAAAAATCAACTATGTATATTAACGATAAATTTTATGGGCCGTGGTAGCCTAGTGGTTAGGGTATCGGCTTTCCATCCGAAAGGGTGAAGTTCGAATTCCAATGCCACCAAAGAACCACCGAGTACATGCGATATATGTGCTCGTTAAATCTGTGGAATCGAAAGTCCCGTGATAGGTGGTTGAACAGTTACCATGGGTGCAAAGTTCTGGAGAAAATTTCCTCCCCCTTCAGATCAATGTCAAAATTGAGGGAGTGGATCCTTTGGTAGTGCCATCTATCGGAGGATTTTAAAAAAGAGCAAAGACGTACTTTCACCTTCGTGGTGCTCTTCTTAAAACAAAAGACCCTCCGTATTGACTTAAATTCACATTGCCAAGGTATAGCGAGCTTGGCTTGTCCAAGTGTGTCATAGTAACATCACACAAACATAAATTTATATTAGTTTAAAAATTAAATTTAATTAAGAAAAAATTCTGTAAATGTATCATAAAATCATTAAGAATTTAATTTTATAAAAATTTCAATAATATGTGTTATTACTATATTGTAATTTACATGACTTTTATATTTAAAGTCACACATTGTGTATGTAAAAAATAACATAAACGAGTATAATATTACTTTACCATAGATAAATGCATAATACTTGGGCAAGTGTGTTATTATAACAAATAATTTTCTATAAAGTATCCAAATAAAATCCATAATATTTTTCTTAAAGTAATTAAATCAAAATACGTATGCATGCTTAAGTCATAAATTAATGTATTAAAGCAAAAGGATAAATTTGATATCAGTTTTAAATGCATTTTTTTTATATTCAAATAATTTTGTTCACATAATGTTTTTCATTTTTAATAATTTTGCAGCTAAAATTGGAGAGTTGAATTCAGTTTTATCTTTTTAATGTTTTTATTCTTGATGTTGAAAATTACTTGACTTTCAACCAAAAAAATAATAAATATAAGTTTCCTTTTTTTAGTATTATATCTTCAATGATAAATGAGTAAAAAGAATGACTTAATGAAAAACGAAAAAAACAATCGGTAAATAGAAAGCTTAGAATTTTTTTGAAATATAAATTTTAAATCTTACTTTGTCATGCTTTACGTGGAAGTTGAATCCATGAACAGTACTGATGAGCTTAATGTATTCCATGCAACTCTTTCCATAGTTGATACCTTTTGCTCTGTCTCGCTGACATTCTTGATAATAATAAGCGTAGGGGTTGTAATGCTCTGGGGTGTCTGGCACATCTCTTTGGCTTTCAAATGCTCTTTGTTCTTCTGTAGTGGTAAATGTTCCTTGAATTTTGACCTAAAACAAAACATAGAAAATTCATAATTTCAAACCTAGAAGGAGTAAAATATAAGATATTATTTAAACATAATCAAATAATGTGATTTACCTTTTGGTCTGAAGAGCAATCTTTCCCTAAATGAAGTTTCAACTCACTGTTTACTGTATGGTCCATGCCCAAAGTGTCGAGAGTAGCAACTTTCAGGATATTATATTTTGGGTATTTAAGGTAAGCACTTCCACACATCTAGAGAACAGTAATTTAAAACATGTAAATTTACAACATTAATTAAAATATCTTTATATAAATGTAATTTCTTTAGAGGAGTTATATTTATTGTCGTTGTTGGCTTATCCTCTTTAAAGATCTGACGTTTGTCAGATCAACACCAATAAATTGTTGACAGTTAGAAAGTCAATGACTAACAGAGGATCTGAGGATAAATCCTCCCGGGAAAGAAGATGATCTACTACTAAGGAACTAATTAATATTCCTCATTAGGTAGAAATTTACTCATCTTATCTATCAGTAAAATTAAAACTTTTGATGCCGCCCAACTTGTCTAGTGATCAGCGTGCCTGATTGCGGATAGGGAGGTCCTGGGTTTGAATCCCGCTTCGGGCATGGATGTACTTTCTCTCTCTATCTTTCCTATATCTTCCTTTCCTTGTATGAATGGGTTGAGAATGGTTGCCTACCCTATAAACGGGTATCTATGGCTTGTGTGTACTGAGGAAGTCGGACTCCCCACCTAAATATGGTTCAGTTGGAAAAGTAGAGCACCGCATCCCATAATGCCAGTCTGGCACACAACGACAACAACAACAACAAGACTTTTGATTAAAATTAAAAGATTTTTCTCGTAAAATAAAATAAAAAGTGTATTTATCAATTTAAAATAAATTTATTCTATATAAGGAAATCGTAAGTGTAAAAATATATTTTAAAAACACATTTTATTTTTATTAATAAAAAACAATAAATTCTTGATTTTTTTAAATAAGTCTGATAAACCCTAAAATAATTCCTTTAAATTTCTAAAAAGAAGCTATGCTGATTTTTCCAGTAAGAAAATAAAAACATTAAGCATTTTTTTTATTTATGTTATATTTTTATAAGAAATTTTTATCTTAACATTTTTCATCCTTTTATTTTAAAATTAGAAATGCATGTTTATGATTCAAATACTTCTTAAAAATAATAATCTCTAAGTAATAAAAAAATTCCCTTCTTAGTTAATTATTTAATCCTCAGTTACCTTCAAATTGTGAGTTTCGTAGCTTGAAAA
This sequence comes from Latrodectus hesperus, assembly GCA_037975125.1. NCBI lineage: Eukaryota > Metazoa > Arthropoda > Arachnida > Araneae > Theridiidae > Latrodectus > Latrodectus hesperus. The sequence continues at coordinate 73,649,787 of CM075855.1, read as the reverse complement.
GGGTGTTCTGTCATAGTAAAAGTTCAGTTTGTGGTAAGACCTTTTTAAGTCTCTGGTCCATGTCAATGCTGTTTTAAGTCTTCTTTCCTTGTCACCAGTTCTAATAATTTCTGCTTCGATAGAACATGTGCACATCTCTCCACGGTCCTGAGGAGCCTTGTAGTCTTCGAAGCCTTCAGCAGAGAATTCAGGCCTAGTATATTCAGATCCAAAGTACTGATATTTGAAGTTGGCTGTAACCTAAAATTAAATGTAAGTATTTTAAAATTTCTTACACAAATTAATTCAATTAACAATATTGAAATAAAAAAAAACATTTTTTCAGTGTGAATATAATTGAGTGTTAATATCATATTTTAAAAACCAAGAAATTAAATTTAAAATATGGTTATAAATAAATATTTATTAAATAAAATTGTTTTCTAATTGTTGTAATAAAATTGTATCTAACGAAAATTTTGAATAGTCAAGTTTTTTTAAATATGAAACTAAATATTGGTAAAGGGTAGTTTTGGATACAAATTAATCAAATTTTTATAAAAAGGTTAGGAGTGATGGTAAGAATTAAAAAATATCTGCAAACATGAGTTCTTAAGGTTAGCAGATCTTGATTATTTATGTTAAAAATTTGACGCATTTTTAGGCCAATCACTATAGCTTACTATGATTATTAATTTTTCAAATCAAATGCTATCTAAGGCGATAATTAATACATTTATCGTTATGAAAATTTCCCATTTGAAGTTTTCAAAGTGTTAGTAATATTTAAATATTAGAGTGGTATATACATTATTATTATATATTATTTTCCAAAATATAAGATAAAAATTTTGTGAAACTTAATCTTTTATTTTTCACAAAATATACCTATACAATTTGTTAGGAAAATGATGTCAATAAATAACTGAAATAATTATTTTTTGCTAATTAAATATTCTTAAATTTATATTTCAATATGTCTTATGATCTGATTTCAATAAATGTTTATCAATAAAATAAAATGTTTAAAATATGACTGGATTTTTAATTCATCAATATTTTAATTTTTATTGAAATGCATCTTAAAACACAATAAAAACGAAACGAAATTAAAGACTCTAATCGTTTGACTCTAAAATTCCTGAATAATTGTTTGATTATTTCTATATATTCTAAACTGAATCATGAGAGAAGAATCTAGATTATTGAACAAAAATGTTTTCTTTTAACTTGCAACTCAAGATTTAAATTTGTAGAATAAATTTCATTAAATTCAAAAAATTATGTGCAAAAACAAAAAATTGGGTCTACACTTAGTTAATTTAAGAAAAACTCTGAACACTTTTTTCTTGCTTATATTTTCTTTTCATTACATATTTTCAAAAAAGTAAATAACACATACCTCATTTGTTGCTCCTTCAGAAGGCTTACTGAATACAACATCAACATCGTAAGGTTCGAAATGTGGGTTAGAAAAGAGGTAATAAAACTTCTCCCGATAGTCTTTTTCGAAAAGGAATCGAACCCATGATCCTTTATCGTTAAATTCATTTTCATATCTGGCAGTCACATCAAAACCAGTTCCCAAAGCATCATGTAAGAAACTGTGCTTAACCTAGCGGAAAATACAAACTTTTATTATTTTTTCTAACTATTTAATGAATTAAATTCTCTTTAATAAATTATTAAAAAATATATTAGTTACTTGTTTTGCTCTAGTTTACCGCTTACTACCAATTTTATTTATCAAGACTGATTTAACAGAGAACTACATTTTAAGAGTGGATTGTGTCACACATTCCTATTTTTCATCATGGAATGCATATATTTTGCCTTAATTCCGTTAAATGAATTGTTTAATTATCGACCAAACAACTTATAGTTGAACTCCAACTATCCGAGTTCCGCCTACCCATTGATAATTATCATATCGCTATCGAAATTTCGGAAAAATAAATTCGAGTGAAGAAGAGAAATGAAATGGGAAAATGGAAAAATCTAAAGAAAAGGAAAAGTAAGTAACGGTAGAAGATGAGGGAGAGAGAGAGAGAGAGAGAGAGAAGTGCCACTTGAAGAGTTCAGAAACATTCTTTTGTGAATTCCTGGAATTTTAGAAGTTATAGTGCTGAAGATATAGGAGAAGGGATAATGAGTCAGACACTGGATTCCAAAATGCAAATGATAGTAAACTAAATAAAGGTGTCGAGGAAGCTGAGAATAAGGTCCAATCTAAAGCAGACATGAGCTAGTGACGCAATTGCCGGCTTTGATACTGCTTTGACAGAGATGTTCAACAAGCAAACGAGATATTCAACAAGACTTTCATTTATGGTATTGTACATATATATTTTTTAATGAACAGCACTTATATATAAGTACCTTAATATGTAAAAGTGTTGCTTTTTCATTTAATTGATCAAAAGTTATTTTCCCTTAAAAATATGTAATTTTTATACCCTTTTCAACAAAATTAAAATAATATTTTTTTTTTGAAAAATCTAACTAAGCGAGTTCTTGATCATCTGAATGGGGTCTTACCCCAATTGATTTGAATAATTGGAATTCTACAGTATTTGAAATTTCGCTGAGTCTCCACCACCACTACTACGATTTCTTGTTTTGGTGTATAATTAATCAACGTTTCAGTGTCCAACACAAAGATAAACCCGATAATATATATCAATTTCATCATATATTTCAACTGTAAGTCTTAGTTGCTTCTCCATTTAAAGTTTTTGTGCTGTGTTTCGTTCTGAATTTTATATTCTATCTAACGTGTTTAGTCCTTTTGTTTAAATTACCACGTATAATTTCGGAATTTCTAAACATCTCTAATAATGAACTCTAATTGATGTTTCAATTTATTTATTTTAAAATATGGACATTTTTAATGAATATGATTATTTTATTATTATGTTGCTCCGTTGCGAAATATTTAAAAATGAATGAGAAAATAAATGAAATCACTACTTTTAAACTATTAATATTCATTTCCATCCAAATTAACAAAAAATGACTTGTTTTTTTCATCTTAAACAATGAATATTTTACGTTTGAAATAATTTTTTAAAGCATTTTCTATGAATCGATAATCTTAAACTATTAGGTTAACAAATAATAAACAAGTCATTAAAAATGATTACTCTAAAAAACAAAGGATCATATGCATTATTTATTAAAATCCTCCTAAGTTTTAAGCCCAACTTTGAATAGAGGATAATGCTAGACTTTCTATTTTTTTTTATTAGAGAAGAGGTTATTTAGTCTTTACTATATTACAATTTTTAATTTTAATTAACAACGAAGGTAATCTTATTTCTTCTCATAAAATAAATAATTAATTCTATTCATAAAAACAAGTGTATGTATACACAGAGAAAAATGAGAATGAATTATTTCCTCATAGTCAAACTCCAATATTCTTTCTTTGTATTTAGACAATTTCTTAAATTTGCAAAATTATAAAGCAATTTTTTATTTAGCTTCTTTTATGAGAACAATGTAATAAAATATAACAATTGATAAATGTTCGACTATCTTTTTGAATAAAATTATATAATATATATATATATATATATATATATATATATATATATATATATATATATATATATATATATATATATATATATATATATATATATATATATATATATATATATATATATATATATATATATATATATATATACATAAGGATTCAAATATTCTTACTTCTTTTCTGCTTAAGCGCCTGACGGGGAGATATCCTTCCTCTAAGACTTCAGGAACTTGGTTGGCATAAGAGTCAATGTATGTGTATGGTTCATATTTGAAGTGGTAAATTTCATGTGGTGCAACAGGTGTCCATTTGTATTGTAAGCTTTTATCCTTTACGTCTAAATCAAATTTCATCTTCAGTGGTAAAGACAATGTAGCCCTTCGGTTCATACCAGCGCCAAAGGTAACTTGATCGAAAGGAATGTTAAAACTCATTGAGGCAAAGAGGTTCTTGTCAACACTATAAAAAAGATACTTTCAATTTAATATACAATTTAAAAATTTTTGTGAAACGTTTGAAGATGCATTCAAACCGTTTGATAAGTAAACGTGCTTCATTATTAAACAAAATTGTTTTCTTAAAACACACAAATTATTATAATAATTCAGGAGGGCACATAAACTATTAGATTCTCACCCAATGTGTCCATCTGTTTCAAACTTAACATGATCTGGGAATTTTCCTCCTCTTTCCTCGGCAAAGAAACCAGGTTCCACCTTAAAGCTTGATTCTTTATTTTTGTGGTAATAATATACTGGTTGCTTGTAATCGAATGTAATAGGGATACCGGCTTCACTTGGAATGACGTAATACTTGTCAATAGTCAACATGAAGCGCTGGTAGTAAAATTCTGGAATCTTTTGGAAACCGGCTGGTATGTTTGGAATCAAGAAACGTCCTGGAGTAGAAATAATAATCATAAGAGGACTTAGCTTTTAAATTTTGGCGAAATATTTAATAAATCTGTATAGGAAGAAATTATTTATAAGTTTTTTTTAAGTAAATATTATTGACGTACCTTCTCTGAAAAAGTCTTCGAAAGTTTTGTCGTCGAAAGGAATGAAAGAAATTTGATTTCCCATCACATGGAAGAAAAATTCTCCTTTAATAGGGTCATACTTTACCTCTGGTAAGTTTATCTAGAACACAAAAACAAATTTAGAATGTTAACTGAATTATAAATTATTTTCCTAAAAAAATCTAAGGCAAATAAAATAAAAAATTATGTCCTACGTTATTACTTGAGAAAACATACCTTGTAATATAATTACAAAAATCTTAAGAATATGGTCTTTTATACTATTTTATATCTAGGAAATAATCAGAAAATCTGTTCTCGATAAAACTTTTAAAATTTTGCCTTAATTTAACAAAAATCAGCTTGGGAAAATTATCGAAAAAATTGATAAAAACTGAATTAAATATTCAAATTTAGCACGTTTTTTTTAAATCATAGGTTTATTTACTTTTCTTGAAACAATGATTTGTAAAGTTTATGAAATATTAAATTATTCTGATTAAATTATATGTAAGTTGTGAGTTAAAATAGGTAAAAAAAATTTGATCAATTTAAATGAACTACTTACTTTTCCTTTAATTTCATTCAGTTCTTTTTCCACTGTATCAGTGTCTCTCTTAGCCCGCTTCTTAAAAAGATCAAAGAAAGATCTTTTTCCAAGAGATCCTTCTGGTCCAATGATAGAGTCTAAAAATCTTTCCAATCCTTCTTGCCTCATTCCAAATCCGAGACTTGGATAGTCTCTTCCACCAATATAGTCATCGATTCCCAAATAAATAGCACGTGGAATGTAGCCAGAATCACTAGCCAAATAAGCAAAGGTTGTTGAGCCTCCAAAATCATAATTGGCTAGAAAGGGAATAGCGTTAAATATTCGCCACATACTTCAGAAAACTTTGAAATCATCTGTGATATGAAGTCATTTAAAACGAATCGCACACAATGAAATTTAAGATATCAATATTTTAATCTTAACTACAAAAACTGAAATTTTAAATTCTCAACTATACTCGACTCGAAAAGAAACTGAATTTATAACATGAGCTATTGATCATTGCATGGAAATGACGATGCAACAATGATTAATATTGTAAATGTACATATTTATAATAACTTAGTTTTCCAGAAATGCAATAAAATTAATTAGTTATTTATATAAATGTAATTATGAACCCAGAGAATAATGAGCATCAAACAGATAAAGGAAATATTTCATTTGTTTCTTAACAAAATACACTGATTTGTAGTAAGGGCAAAACTTAAAGAGGCAAATTATTACAATAGTTACCATACTCCAATAAAAATTCCTCATTTATTTTTAGGATAGGAAATTTATGATTTGATGATTCTTTCAGTACACAAATATGATAGATTTGAAGATTAAAAAATCATTGCATTGATTTTGTTTCAAGTCTGCTGTCACAACTTTAACATTATGTGATGTTTCATTTTTTTAAAGGGGCATTACTTCTTAAAAAGGGACCTTATTAAAGAATAGAATAAAAATTTAGAGTGGAAAGTAATTCAAAAAGTAAGTAATTAAGACATTTCTGGACCAATAACCAAATAAAACTGGCGCATACATGTTCAATGACGTCAATATAAAGTCCCTTTATCCCATCCATAAATAATTCATTCTTAAAAATCTAATTAAACATTAACTAAATAATTCTATTAGCAAATTAATTAAATATGGAGAACAATAAGCATTCAAAATTTCCAGGCAAATTTATTTCTATGCATACAAGAATTAAGTTCTTTTAATAAACCAACTTATTTCACAAACAATTAAGTACTTACGATCATATCCACCAACATGGCTAACACCTGAGAAACTGTAATCATATCTTTCGAATTCATGATGAACTTCTTCCATTATTCTCAGCGCATGTGTTGCATCTTTAGATCTGTAATAAAATAGAATATTAAATTTATATGAATATATGTTTTTAAATCTATGCAAAAATTTTTTAAATTTAGTTCAAGACAAAATAATAGTTATTACAAATAAAATTCCAAATAATTTCCACGTGATACATTAATGATAAATGTAAATAATAATAATATATATAATTATAAAATAAGTTAATATTTATAAGCACAAATAATTCACACACACACACACACACATACACACACACACACACACACACACACACACACACACACACACACACATATATATATATAATCATTTCTAATCGATAAGTTTTAAGTTCTATTTGTAATTAACACCACAGAGTTAATTATAAACGCGATTAAATTATTATTTACATTATTTACAAGAATCGAACATATTCTTCTTATATTATTCGTAGAACTTTCTCAAGTATTTTTTATATACAACTTCCTTAGTAATTTTTTTAGAAAATCTATGAGGTTAAACAGAAAAGAAACTAGAAGTCATTTAAATAAATTTTTTTTCGATAAACTTACAATTTTCTGTCACATGGGTGAGTAGAATTGACCCAACTTTTGATGGCTTTGTAGATGTAGGATCGGAGCTGGTCATCTGGATCATGCTTCAAAGCACGAGCTAGACCTTCTAGTTCATACAATTGAGGGCGATACATCAACAAAAGTTCGAAAGCGTACAATCGAAGTTCATAGTTCTCAGTTTGGTTGAACAACAGAGGGACTAGTATTTCACGAAGCTGAAATTTAAAAAAAAATTATAATTGTAATAACCACGTAAGTTTTTAAAACAGAAAAATAAAAAATATTACATGTTAAAATTATTTATCTTCAACTAAAGCTGCATTATCATCATTGGACTATTTTATTTTAATAATACTTTATTGATTTCAAAAAATTCCGTGGCTGCAAATGCATTAAGTATTTATATCGATAAACTGAATTCTATCTCAATTTAAAAACTAAGGAATACATATAGTATTATGATAATTTTTTATTTACCTTTAAATATAGCACTCAGAATTGCTAGATACCTCTCTTTAATAGGAACATATTGTAAACATTTTATTTTTTATTATAACTTCACATGCAAGCGTGCTATTTGTTTTATTTTATAATGTACGTTATATAGTGTAGTAATAACTAAAAAATTCTTCTTTAAGATTAGTTTTTAAAATTCAAGGAGAACTTCACAAACTTTAATTTTAATTTGTGAAAATAAATCGACAAACTTAAGAGCAATCTATAAGCAAAAGAAAAAAACCTCCTATATGAAAATTTCCAGACATGTTCCGTAATTTGTTACATTTAGTTCACTCGTTTTAAAGGTAAATTTTATATACGATAATACTGAATTTTTTATCAAAGCAAAATGTATTATAACAATTATTTAATAAATTATATTATTTTTATATATAATAAAATAAGGAAAACTTACTTTGTCAGGAAATCTGAAACCAACATTCTTGAGTGCCCAGATAGCGTTGTAACGTAAAAATCTAGAAGCACTTACAGATCCCTCAACATATGGTCTGACATAGGGGATGATCTCCCTAAGACCGATGTTACCAGCAGCTTTTAAGAAAACTAATTTCAATTTCTCGTCTGGTACTTGTTCGAATTTTCTTGCTATAGGCTAAAAACAAAATGTCAAAAATATTAGTTAAAATGTCCTTTGTTTTGCCTCCATTACAAAATCCTTAACTACCATAATGTACTTACTTCGAAATATTTGATGGCATCTTCTGGCTGGCAAGTTGTTTTAGCAGTTGTGGGCAAAAGACCTTCTGGATGGTACCTTGCAACGCAGTGGTCATAGATGATGCTGGAGAATGACAATAAGCAAGCAACATACGCAGTTGGATGTTTCTTAACGTTATTGTTTTCGCACAGCTCCTACAATTAAATATAGTTGGTAAGTAAGGAAAATGGATGGTACTCTTTACAGAAAAATAGTACATATAATAGTATTTATCCTTTACATAGGATATAAAAATTTATTATTATCATCAAAAGCATTCAAGGAGGTGTAGGTGAGATGATTATTTAATAACATTTATATAGAAATCTAAAAAAATATTAAAACACAAGCGAAGCGAAAATGAAAAAAAAATATCATTAAAAAGATCAATATTCTTAAACTTGGTATAAATTATTTTCCATTCTAAATAAATGTTTTAAAAACTACAAATGATTAATGCTTTTTTAAAAAATTTAATCTTCATGTAAAATAAGCACTTTTTCCTTCTTTGCACTCTCTTGTTATCATTACCAACTTGAATTTTCAATTAGTATTGTATTCCTTGCTTATAAATATAAGATTTAAGGATATTGGTACATACATCATCAAAAATACATATTTCTGTCTCAAGAAATGATAATTTAGTTCGAATGAATTACATGTATGATAATTTAGTTCGAATGAATTGCATAAATTTATTTATGTCAACTATAAAAAGGTAATTTATCAGTTGTATTAATTAAGCTAATTTAGACTTTAAAATAACTTGTTAAATACACACTTCATGCATCATTGACTTTTAAACAAATACCCTTTTCTAGTGATATGGTGGTATTTTTGAACTCCAAATTCTTCTAACCAATATTTAAATAGGTAAATTATTCATTCAAAAAATTACTAAATCATTCGGTAAAGAAATTATGTAAGGTATTATTAAAATATTCATTCATATAAATAATATTTTGTTCCTTTTTTATTAGTTTACTTAATTTAACAGTTAGTTTTTATAATCATTACACATTTAGGAAAATATATTTTAAGATAATGAGCTATTACCTGAAATCCATCAAGTAGGGTTTCGCTCACTTCCTTAACATGATACGGAAGTTGCTGAAAGAAATAAGTGGATTCCTGGGGCTTCACTTTCTTATTTTCAATAAGATATTTCCCGAAGGCGAAAGCTGGATTTGTACCACTGTTGACAAGTGTGTCAATGAAAAGATTCCTGTAACAATTAAAAGAATTGTTCTAAACTAAAGTGTTCAATTTTTCTTGGCTTGCTTAAGTCTCTCTGTATAAAAAAATCTAAGTGTTTAAAGATATTTTAAAATAGATATTTCTATAATAAACTAAATCAGAACGCATGTTTTACAAACACTTACCTGAATCTTTTTTGCTCATCAGTAGCCCCAGTCTTTGGAATGTCAGCAAAGGCTTTGTACAAATCATCAATTTCATTATAACCAATTGATGCCACAGATTTCAAGAGTTCCACAAATTTTGCCGGGAAGTTCTTTTCCTTGAATTTTTCTTGGTAAGTCTCGTCGTTATATACTTGAGTAAGCTCTTCAAACTGGCGTTTGATCTGGATGAAAACAGAAAATTGCAGAACAATGTTTTTATGGTATATATTTTTCAATATGCGGACGTATATTATATAATTTTCAAAATGTGATTGATTACCTCATAATTTTGTTTGTGAATAAATGCAGAAAAAACTAAAATGTGAACAGAAATTAGCAGAACAGTGCTTCTTTTTTGTAAAGTTTTATTTTTGTTTGTTGTCCATGTATTAAAATTAATGGAATAGCATATTTTTTAGGATGTTCCTCACTTTCTTACTGATTTCGCTCTATATTTTTAGCGATATTACTTTATTTCTGATAACTTTGGTATTTTTTTCGTTCTGGATCTCGTTTTTGTTTTGGTAAGTTTAATAAGTCGATTTTTCATTTTTTATCGTACACATTTCCATGGATTCGCCGATGCAATTGATGTTTTTTGATAAAAAATATTAATTTTACATTTAAATGCATTTGTAAATGTTGTAATTCTTTTAATTATGATTTATTGCACATTTTTCGACGACATTTTGTTTCGCATTGACTCAAACATGTTAAAAAATTTAGTTTATTTAAAAAAAATGTGGGAAATCTAGCTTCTTGGTGATAAATACTTTTTCACTTAAAAAGTCTTATTTTTACATTATATAACATTTGTAAAATTTCCATGTTACTCTATTTGTAATTCCTGCCGTCGTGTTTTCAGCACCGTCTTATTTCTTAAGGCAGGCGGCAAACCTGGTCACCGTCAACCGGACACGGTGGATGATTACCAGCTGTCCACAAGCCGTCCACCAACCATCCACCAGCCATCCACGAATTGACGTCACGTATGACCAAATTGAGGCGGAGCTTTCCACCAAACGAAGTATTCAGCATGTTTAATTTTTTTCACCTACAACCGAGCGACAAGTGTGTTATTTACTTGATTCGCGCTGTTTATATAAGAGCATGGAATTCAAATTTTCTACAGACATTGAAGAATTTATCATTAAATATTTTAAAAGCAAGTTAAATTTAATTGGTCAATATGTTTTAGAATTTCAGCTTTTTGTTTTATAATATATACTTATTTATTCGATTATATATTTTTTAATAGATAACAAGTGCTTGTAAAACCTACGTGATGATAATTATTTTAATAAAATTTTTATAAAATCAACTATATAAAGATCTCATTTGAATAATTAATAATTATTTCAAAAAACAATTCTCTGGTAAAATTTCACAAGATTTTTAAAAACTATTTTCATTATATTTAAATTTTCCTCATTGAAATTGCTTTTAAAAAATAAAAAAATATTTTGAGTATTTTTAGTTTTTAATAAAAATTAACTGAATAAAGCGTTTTTAATTTAAACTACAATTAAAACACAGCAGAAACTCTAATTTAAATAATATTTTTTATTTATTATTACTTTTATAAATGCATTAAATACGTGAACTTTAATATGATAAATAAATTTATTTGTATTTTTTATTTAAATATTATGAAACAGACTCTGAAACAAAATGCAATTATTTTTTAAATTAGGATTTTTAATATAATGCAAATGCATAATTATTTGTAGCAAAAAAATTTTATACAATGATTTTTCTATTTAGTTTTTATTTATAGTTTGTAAAAATTCATTTCAAAGAAATATTGTTAACTTTATTTTAAATAAATTGCCTGAGCAATTGAAATAAGTTTTATGTTATTTAAACTTTGTTTCAAATTAAAGTCAACGCAAATACCCAAATTTTATTTTCAAAGATAGTTTTTTTCTTTAAATATTACATTTTGTGTATGTTGAATTAGTCTATTAAACAAACTATTTTCAAAATTATCAAAAATGTTGATGTTTCAAATATTTAAAATTTTTAATATTTGATTGGGAAAAATATTATTGTCTCCTTTTATTTTTATTTATTTTATCTTGGTTTATTTTTTTACATTTTATTTTATCTCGGTAAGTATGGTTTGAGTTAGATTTTAAAAAATTATTAGATTAACTTCATAATTTCTCTTCTGTTTTTAAAATTATTTTCAGAGATACGAATGAACATATACCTTTAATAAACTTGTTTTATTATAAGAGTTAATAATCATTCCTGTTGTACATTTAAAATCGTTGTTTTCAAACAATTGTTAAGATATTATTGAATATTAATTTAGAGGATCGATATTCAATCGATATTTGGGGATCTGTAAGTGGGGAATTGATTTGTAAATTCAAACAATTCAACTCTTAATATTCGTTTGACGAAATCAGTCACTCTATGAGTCTCAGTAAAAATAAGGTCATACGTGTGTGTATAATCCAGAAACTTTTCATACCAGAACTAAATTTAAACTTCAAAAACAACGTGGCAGGTCTTTCATCACCCTTTTATTTCCACAGAAAAAAATTTATTTCCTTAAAATAAGATAGCAGAGCTTTTGTTTTCATTAATGTTCATTGTTCCTTTTATACATTAATAGAGAGACATAGTTTCAAGTGGAAAACGTGTATATAAATTTCAGGTGAAAATTGCTTGTTTGGAAAAATAACCTTACTTCCTATTTATTTAGCTTTGGTCAAAACATTTGCTTTCACCCCACGAAAGGAATCTTATTTAAGGAACAATTAAAATTACTGGAATCAAGATTCATTCCATTCTTCTTCCAATGTATTTCCATTGGCGAATATTCGATTGTAAGCACAAACATTGAAGTAAAAATAATGATAATAATAATAATCAAAAAAATTATCGTTATTTTTGTGAAGCAATTACACTGTGGGAGTGTAGATTTGATGCAATATATATTTTTCTCTACTTTAGATAATGATATTAAAAAAAGGGAAAGAACCACATGCCTCTGTTTTTTAGGTGAGAAGAGCAGCAATGCGAGTTGTTACGTTGTTTAAATTCGGTTAAACTTTCCCATATCAACAGGAATAAAATTCCTTGACTTTATTTGGTTGATCAAAATAATTGGGAGTTGACTTCTCACAAGAGTCAAGTTCAAGAGCTTTTGATATTGCTTTTTGAATTTTCCTCTTGAAAATTTATTTTGGCACCATCACTCAACAGCCTATTGAGAGAGAGAAACATTCATCAAGTGCTGCCCGAAGATATTGAAGACTAGTTTTACTCACATAGATAACAGTTGAAATCAGAAACTGTTCTTTTCGATGAAGTGAATAGTTAATTCAAAGCTAGATAAAAAAAATCAATCAGCTAAGTGATGAAAATGAAAGAACATGTTGAAATAAGTTTCATTTATCATAAAATTTCTTCTACTAAAAATTAAACAGCTCTTGTTTAAAGATAATCTTATCGTGTCTTCGTACGAAAAAAGTTTGTTCTTTAAGCGAATAACATTTTAGAATTAATGAATTAATAGTTTAATTTTAATATTCTTACACACAAAATGCTTCTCACTTGCTATAAGAATAAAAGGTTTTATAATCAAATTTCGAATTCTTCTCGAAACTCGAGCTTGAAATATCATGTTAAATTTCAGAGGAAGTTCAATTCTCGTTAATTATCGTTAAATTGTATGGCATTCCTCAAAAAATGATTGGAAATGAGGGAAAATGTTTTTCAGGTTATAAAAATCAAAATGAACGAATAATTTTTAAGATCATGTATTAAATTATTTTTAATAAGAATTATTAAAATAAGTTATATATTTTCTTCTGTTATATATAGTCTCGACTGTAACAAGAATCTTAAATCTCTTATAAAAACCTCGATTGTGAAAAATTTTGATTTCGATGAGAAAGAACAAGTGAAGTCAACTTACAGCGTCAACAGGAGTTTTCCTTCCGTGTTGGTGGAAAAGGAAGTGAGGCTGCTTCAGATCAACAGGGTCTTTGTAATTCTTTTGGACATCGAAGTCATATACCAGAGAGTTGTAAGACACCAAATCATTACCAGGTTCCAAAGGAGTCGTCACTGGTCTTTCTTCCAATAAAGTCAAATAACGGCTAAACATGAAATAATGAATGATTAATAAATTCAAAGCATATATCCTTACGGTATTTAATAATATAAGTTATACAAAATATAAGCTCCTATGAAATTTATTTTAAAAATAGCAAGCTTATTTTTATTTATTTATTTTTTATTGATATTATAATAGATTTTTTTGGGATAAAATGAATAAAATCTTTCAAAATAGGTTTTTTTTCACATTTTTAATAAGTCTCAAAAAACTTTTCTTAGTTTTATTTTTGAATAATCACAGAATTTTTTTTAAAATATAATTGATAAAAATATCCTTCAAACATATAAATTTTTATTTTATATGAAGTTAAAAAGAATAAAATTTAATAATTTTTTTACAATAAAATAATTTAATACAATTAAAAAGTATTTATAACTATACTGTTCTCGACTAATCATTATTTTTCTGTTTGAGACATTTTTTTCTAAGACACATCATTATTTTAAGAGTGTATTTCATCTTTTATGATGAATTGTAAATAAATTTACTATCATAAAATTCATAAATCATTTCTAATTTTAGTTCTCATTTATGCAAACTCGTGCCTAAATATATTACATTTATATTTTCCTTTTAAAACTTTATAATAACACTGATGAATAGAATCATTAAGATTAACATACTTGACAAAAGAAGCAACAGTTTGCCCTTTCATAGGGTATGGTGTAAAGGCCACTTCTCCTTTAGTAATTATTCTTTCAATTACGTAGTGATGGCGATATCCACGTATATCATAGTGATATTGACCATTGCCATGAAGAGTATGCTATTAATATTAAAACAGGAAACTCTTACATATTATGTTGAAGATATAAAAATAATTAAGAAAGTGTTATGGCTAACGTGTTAAAAAATTAGGATTAAAAATAGAAATGAAGTAATTAAACGATATAACTGTGATGAAGAATCATTTATTTACTGAAATAATTTTTATTTACATATTTACTATCATAAAATATATCTTTTATTGGCACAGGTGCCATTTAATCCATGATGCTAAATTCTGAGATTGGCGATTTTTTGGAGGATTTTCTTATGTATCTGTCAATCTCGTTTTTATTACGTCATAATTATGGAGGCCTATATGAATTATGCATAAAACTCTATTTTGGTAACCCTAGTATATACGTCAACGCTCACGTCACGATACGTCATCTTGGCCACATTTCTTCAGCGCCAAAAAGTTTAGAATTTGGAATCATGGATTATACGGCACCTGTGTCCTTGGTTTTTATTCTCAAGTAATGATAATTAATACCAAATGTAAAAATTTCAAATTTAACAATAACTATTTAATACAATTTAAGCATTATGCATCATGTATGTTACTTAAAATTAAAAGATTAAGTCTGAAATAAAGTCTTATTCAATGATTATCAAATGTGTGAAATATTCTTATTTCAATGATTATCAAATCTGGTGATTTTTATTTAATAAATTATGGAAACTTTTTCTGTTAAAATATTTTCTACTTAACAACAACGAAAAATAAGTGACAAGCATTCTTTTCTATTAACATGATAGTTAAGATTATTTTAATTCAAGATTTATCAACCTGGAACCAATCAAATTTCTGAGTCTGAGTTCAAATTTCCAAAATTATATATAAAATAACTACTGAAAATCATTCTTTTTAAAAAGTAAGACATTGCAGCTATAAATTGAATAACAGTAGAATTTAACAATTAATTTATTAAATTCCTTTGTTTAAAGTTCACCCTCATTGGTAGTATAAACTATTTGATATGAGTGTTAAAAATGATCCTAAATAGTTTAGTGAAAACATAGTTTTACATTTCATTTTCACATATTTTTAAATGTTAAACTGTAATCGTAGCTATAATGCTACATTTCACTTCAGTTGCAAAATACTAATACAACTTTATCTCAAAATCTAAGTAACGATTTTGTAATATTTTAGAAATCAAAATGAGCATTTTCAGACATTCATTTTTTAAAATTTAAAAAGTCAATTTATCACATTACTTTCATAAATCTAAACCTCTTCGATGGAGTAATCTGTTTCCTATAATAATTTTATTTCAAAGAGTATTTTAAATACACATTATCTAATCAACATGTAAAATGATTTAATTAGTTTTAATTATGTATTGTACTTATTTATATATAGCCGGGCAAAGATGCATCTTTCTACATTTTAACAATAATTCTATTTTGCTGTGGTTCATCCTCCAAATGTCTGACTAAGTCAGATAAAGTCCATAAAATCGTTGACCCTGAGAAAATCGAGGACCAAAAAGGGGTCCTCGATTTCCTCGAGTAAATGTCCTCTCTGGAGAGTCCCAAACAGTCCGGGATGTACGTAAGTTTAATACAATTGGAATATGCATTTTATTTTTATTATACGTACAAATAAAAAAGTATTGTAACAAATGCAGATACTTTTATCTCTCATTTCATAAATAATTCAAAAATAATTTACCTTGTCTATTTTTTTATAAATTTTTTTTTAACAAATTTATTTATTTTAAAGTTTTGAATATTGATAACTCAAGAAGGTCAGTTCACTTAAACATATGTATTTTTTTAATTTAAAAAGAATTGACATTTTAAATTGTCTTTACAAATCTAATTGCCTACTTACCGCTTTTTCATGTTCAGCAGATCCGCATTCATGGCCATAAAACGTAGAATAAACTTGACTTGGAGAATTGTTGCATTTGTGATAGTTTCTGACTTTAGTAACGTTCAGCACGATATTGTTGTGGGGAGTTTTGAAATGAGGGTGATGTTCGATGACGTAGGCTGTCTCGCAATCACCCATAATGCCTTGCTGTTAGAGTAAAAATGATCTATTAAATATCTTCCTCATAAAAAATAAGTATAGAGTACATTCTCAATTTCTTTTTAAAGCATTCTAAAAGGTAAAATCATAAGTTGAAACTAAATTAATTCAGACTAACTTCATAGACTTTGTAGTAGTGTGCATCTGGATCATGTTTCTGGAGTATATCGTTGTCTTCTGTCGAAGGTGATGTCTCAGGAGCCTCAAAATTCAGGTGAAAAAGTGATGCCAAACCTCTTTTTAAATTCACTGAGAACATAGGCTCTCCCCTTTCAACTTCAAAGTGAGTTACCTATTTAAGAATGATATAAAAATCACCATTCACAATATTTTCATTAAAAAAATAATGGTCTCAAGAAAGTATCATTGCCTTAATTAAATAAAAACTTATTCTAAACTTTATTAGATTAATTTTTAAAAATATTTTCCTTTATTCTCATATTAATTAATTAATGGAAGCTTTTTCTTCAAGCACATAGGAACTCAAAATTAATGATTGAACATTTTAATTGTTTTAGAATCCTTGAGAAATCAATAAATTTTCTTATGACATTTCATATCAAATATCATTTAATACAGTGAAATTTATATACATCAATAAAATCAATATTGGTTTTGTGATATAAGCTTAGGTAATATGATTTTCTTAAGTAAATATAATACAATTTTCTTTAAGAAGACATCTTTAAGAAGACATAAACTAAAAAGTCACGCCAATTAAAAACCATAAATTTTCTGATGACATTTCATATCCAATATCTTTTATTACAATTGAATTTATATATAGCAATAAAGATCAATATTAGTTGCATAATATATGCTTCGTTTGGTAATAATTAATTTTCTTAGATAAATATAAGATTATTTTCTTTAAGAAGGCCTGTGCATAAACTGGAAAACAACGCTAATTAGAAAAGAAAGAAATTACATTTATATCGAATTATTCCTATGAGTTCAACATATAAGTTCTTATTATTTAAAAATATTTGTTAATATAAAATGTATTCTTAGTGATATCTCCTGATGGAAAATGAAATAGTTATTCTGTATGTAAATTTGTAAAATCTATAAGCTTAAGAATTTTACAGAAAAGTTTTTCTAAGAAATATATGTAATAATTTTAAGCTAATATTTTTCTAAATTATGCATTCAGATTAAGAGATTAAGTCTCTCAACTATTATGTATTCTTAATATATTAAAACTAAGGAATTAGATATTATTGAAAATTTGTCAAATTAATTTAACTTTTTTGGTTAAATGAGATTCGCTTAGAAAAGGAATATATGTACTCATAAATTTAAATATAATTTGAAATAACTCCCAATAATATTAACTTCATCTTGAAGACCTTTTTTGATATCTAACTAAATTTATTGGTATAAACTATGATGATATCTTTTCTCTAATATTTAAAGATTGGGATTATTTTGATCACAGCTTAATACTTACAATTCCGTTCTTTCGGAAGACTTTAAATGGCCGAGTCAGGAAATCAGCAATGCCTGGTAAAGATTCATACGCATGTGGGTGAGTAGCAACATTTTCAAATTCGCCATTAAATCGAGCTTTCTTGACGTCATCAACCTGCAAATTGAATATAAGTTAGTCAACTTATTATTCTACTTATAATTATATAAAAAAGAAAGGGAATGAATTGGTTGATTTCATGTAGATAATTACTGATTTTTAAAATTTACGGTAAAAATGATATTTTTGTTAAACTGCAGATTATAAGCTCCATAGCGAGAGAGAGAGAGAGAGAATAAGAGTAAAGATTAAGTATTATTTGAAGTTTGTGAAATTAATTTAACTTTAAGTAAATGAGTCAAAGAATTCAGCTAGAGAGAGAGAGAGAAAGAGAGAGAGAGAGATGGTAAAAAAATTATATTTTTGTTAAACTGCAGATTATAAGCTCCATAGCGAGAGAGAGAATAAGAGTAAAGAATAAGTATTATTTAAAGTTTGTGAAATTAATTTAACTTTAAGTAAATGAGTCAGAGAATTCAGCTAGAGAGAGAGAGAAAGAGAGATGGTAAAAAAATTATATTTTTGTTAAACTAAAAAATTATATATTTGTTATTTAACTGCAGATTATAAGCTACATAGCTAGAAAGAGAGAGATGATGAATTAGAGAGAGAGATGAATGAGAGATCCTCAAAATTCAGGTGATGAATGAGAGAGAGAGAGAAAGAGAGAGAGGTTAAAGCACTTTTAATAATCTTTATTTTGATTAAGAATATTTCCATGAAAATTGTTCAATTAATGCAATTTCTTTTGTACAATACAGAAAATTTTTGAGCTATATATCATATAAGATACTTGTTGACATTTTATATACTGTAATTATTAACATGAATTATAATCACTTCCTTTTCCTTATTTCTATACACAAGTTTCCGAAATAGAAATATGCACAAAATTTTTCAAAATATTACGGTTTCCATATGAATAACAAGAGTTTTTTGTATTCAATAATTTTCGAATGCATATTTTTAATTAAAATAGAATAAAATATATGGTAAGATAATATCATATTTTTAAGAAAATGACAAAAATTTATAATAATTTCATGAATGCTATTGATTTCATTTGAAGTCACTATAAATGACATATTACATGTAAATTAGCAATTGATACAATTTTAATGCATTATGAATTTACATTAAAAATCCAATACCGATACAAACCAGTGATTACAATGTATATAAGAAATGTATTAATTTAAATAATCAGATTCAAAGTAAATACAAATTATAATTAAAAATTTCATTGACTCACCTTAATTACTGCATAATCATCATGTGGTTGAATAATTAGTTTTGCATCGAAAGCGTAACCACTAAATTGCGATTTTATTCTTGGATAACCGGTGTAAAGTTGGCCTTTGTAAGAATACACATATTCTCGGCCTTCAATATAACCTGTTGAAGAAATATTATTTGGATAAACAATACACTAATTTTTGATATCACAAATAACAGTATTCAAATATTAAATGCCAAGTTATAAAATATGACATCATTTACTTACCAGTGGCAGTTGCTGTTGCTGCAAAAAATGAAGAAAAATTATTAGTAAAGAATGATTACAATTAAGATAAGTAAAATTCCATAAAACTAATATTAAAATTCAGAATTAATTTAAATTTTTCCAAGACTGAGAATTTTGAAAATATAAAAACAATAAAAATTATATTAGCTAAAAATTAATAATTTTATTTTTATAAATTCAGTTTTATGAGAAATAATAATATTTTATAAATATATTTCTAATTAATGACTTTTTTAAAACAAAATTTGATTTATTATTCAAGGAACAGAAATTAATTTACTTCACTCAACTACAAAAATACCCACTAAAAGAATAAGAAAAGTATGTTATAAATTATCATTCATGAAATAATCACTCATTAAAATCATTTAAATTCTTGTAAAAACATGCACCATCTCATAACAGTTTTGTAATAAATAAACTTATTAAAAGAAAATTGCTATGGATTTAAGAAAGATATAGCTTTTTATCATGATATTTTTTAATATAATGATGACTTGAAAATAATTTTTAATTTATTTATTAAATAAAATCAATATTTGCACAGAAAACGTTTTTATATTCAAGAAAATCAGACGATATCTCAACAGTTCAAAGAGGAAATGCACCTTTGACTGAACTAACCAATAAGTAATAATAGAAAATAAGAACTATTTGCTTATACAAAAAAGATAAAAATATGTATTAAAAATACGAAGACTTCAAAAAAGTTTTGAAGCGTCATAGGCATAGATAGAAATATAGACATTCCAATTCTTAAAATTTCACTAATTATTAAATAAATGCAGTGAAATTTACTTGCTTACCTGCCAGAGCAGCGACAGTGAACAGAAGACGAATCATCATGCAGCCCAACACAAAGTTGAGTTGTAAGATCTCCTCTTTTTATACACCATCCAATGGACTTCAACCATGTTCATGAACTCTCTCCCTCTGTGGAGGTAAGATTAAGCGGGGTCAAAGATCATCTTTATCCCTGGTGCGCAAGAGGTGGTCAATCCTCGTTATCTGCTTATCTTTTCGACCCGAAAACCAAGCTTTAAGCACTTAAAAGCTATTTAGTCTTTCTAGAGAGAGGAATATCAGGGATGATTACTATTTTTATATATTATTTATTCCTGCCTACTGTATGAAAACTCGAGTGTTCTTCAATCTGAAGCAATAACAAACTGTATCAGTTTCTATTTTGATTTTGAAATGAATCCTCTTGCGCAAAGTGCCTCTTTTTTTTTTGTCCATATTCGGTATTTTTCGATGAAATTTGTGAGTATGTTTTCATTTCTTAATGAATTTACTCGCAGATTCGAAAAGAAAAAAATTCATTTGTCCTTGATCTTCGAGTTTTGAATCGTAAGATCTTATTTTACTTAATAATTTTACTGTCATTAAAACTTTTTGGATTGTTTTATTTCAAATTAATAGGAAATTCACATTTAATAATTTGAAGTAAGTTAATTCATTTAATAACTTAAATTATTTTCAAAATTAAACATAAATGACACGATTTTATCATACAAAATCCTTAATGGAAATAGTTAAAATCGCAAGATTTTTCCTACAAGAATGATTAACAGTATCAGAAAATGAATTTTATGATTTTATTATTTTATTCCTTATATTAATAATTAAAAATTTATACTATGAAATAAAAATTTTAGGCGTTATTTACTAGTGAATCATCCTTTCGACATGGATGTTTCATTTAAAAAAAAAAAAAAAACGCAAGTTTACCACAAATGTTTAATAAATTTACCTGACGATTTTAGTTAAAAGGACTCGAATCTCGACAAAGAAATCCACTCCACAGTGGACCGAAATTTTTATTTCAAGACTTTTTATATGGGGACGCAGATGCAAGAAGTGTCAGATCATTAAATGATTGAAAACAAAATGAACGAAAAAAAGGAAAATATGCTTTCAAAATGCAGTTATAAAACAGAAAAAAATAAGTAATAACTTTTCCTGTTTTTTTTAATCAATAAAATGTAAGTAAGAGTTGTTTTTAAGTATGAAATTTATTTTACAAGTGTATCTTTTGCAATGCACATTTAATAAATTTTCTTGTAATATTTTATTTACAAAACACAAAGAGAGGAGTTTATAATTAAAAAATAAATTATTTAAGATTTAGTCTCTTTATTTTTTTTAATTTATGAAAATTTTGAACTTTAAAGACTATTTTATCAGCAGTTATGTATTCGTAAAAACAAATGTCTGCTGTATAAATGTATTTTTTTTTCATTTCTAAAAATTAAATGATTTGAATCATTTATTATTTAGGAAATTCACCTACAGAAGTGCATTTTGATGGAGGAAGAAATTAATTCAAACTTTCCTATTATTTTATAAGCATAACTTAAAAATTTCTAAATGCATCTGAAAAATTTCCCAGTGACAGTTCCAGTATTATAAAATATATTTATTTATAACATTTACTACTTTAGAACAATGCTTCATTCAGGAACATAAAATCTCAGAAAAAGATTAGAAATAGGAATTAGTGCGAGTGGAATTCATAAGAATTAAAATCATAAGAAAATTATTATATTTTATTAAAAAAGGTTGGGAAATTTTAAATTGATAAAAAAAGGGAGATTAAGCTGTGAGAAATATTACTGTAGAAGAAATGAAATGTGAATTTTCAGATTTTTTACACTGTATTTTAAAGTTGATAAAGATTTATTTTCTTTTTTCCATACAATATTTTTCAATGTGCGTTGGTGATGAGAAAGTTTATCTCTAGAATATTATTTCTGAAAAATATTACTTTTGAACACATAATGTAATTTATATAAAAATGCAGTTTCCAAACTCTATCCCTTCCTTTTAATTTCTTTGCAACAAAACAAATTAAAGCACTTTATTTCTACCAATATATATTTGATGAATGAAGAATCATACTAATTCAGAAATTATCTTATCAAAGATGATTTATGTCTCGTCGTAAGTTTAAAAAAAATGTTATAGTAATTTCACGAACTTTGGATGATAGCACGAGATGGAATTATCTAGAAAAGGTTGTTCACCTTGATTCTGGATGCTTTTGATGTGATTATAGTCAAAAAATAAATATTTATTTTGTTCTATAACTTACTTTTAATATATCTTATATTAAAAATATGTTGAGTTCTTGTCGATTGATATGCTGAGTAGGACAAAAAATGATTTATATACAAGAAACTTATATTTAGAAGGCAAAATAGACGCTTTTTCTAGTATAACAAAAGTAGGTCGAGAATATTACTTAGTTTAATTGTACGTTGCCAGATTTATGAATATAGAACTTAGAAATCATAATAATGACTTACTTAAAAAGAGAAATTAAAAACTTGAAATAAAAGCATTGAAAAGTTCATTCGCTTTTTAATAGGAATATAATTTCTTACTATAATGAATTATAAAAGTTAGATCATTATACAAAATTAGTTAGGAAAAGGTTAAATGTGATTAATGCCAGAAAAATATTTCATCACTAGGAGGATATTATTATGCAATAAAATAAGCTGTATTGAATCTTATCATTAAAGTTATAATAGTATTTATTACTATAGATATTGTCAAAGAATTTTTACATCCTATCATTCTTCATGGTTCAGTAATACCTGATGCTTTTGAAGTAAAATTAATATTATTATAAAAAGTTATCTTTTTATTGTGAGTCCTAAAATGAAATTACAATTAAAATACAAATTATGTTATCGTAATTATTAGTAAGTACAAGACAATTTATTTTGCATGGAACTTGCCTCTCTTGTAAACTAAGGAAATATTTTAATTGATTATTCTGAAAATCAAATGAAATTATAAAATCGTAATCTAAAATGATTTTTAAATCATCTAAGGAAAATAAGTGTACAAAATAATATTCATAATATCAAATTTGGCGATAGAAAAACTATAGTTTCGATGAAACTCTTGTTTTTCCCATTTCGTCTGATAAAATTGATCTATTCACAGTTTCTAACTGGAAGTAAAGTGGTAAAACAATATGTTTTTTACAAACAATCATATTAATTAGAAACGTATGATACTTAAAAGATGAAGGCATAAAAAGGCGTTGTAGAATTGTTGTAATAAATCCCAAAGAATGTCTTTTTGTGGCAGTAAATTCAATTTTTTTTAATTGTGAATGATTGATATTCAGTGGAAAAAGGTTGTTTATGTGTATACTTTTGATTTACTTTAAAATTAATGATCATTAAATAAGTAAGAAAATTAATGCCGCTTATCTTAATATAGTTTCCATTTTATCATATAGTGAATTATGAAATTAAGTAAACTAATGCCACACATTTCTTTAAAAGTGAACTAATTAGCGGACTTGTAAAACATAAACAGAACACGTAAGATAAATGAGTATTTTAGAAATAACCCCACACACACATACATGAAATATTTTATAGTCTAATTTTATACGACAGCGACCTTTTTTGTGCCAGTATATGTTTGATTATTTGGCTCTAAAAATTTTTTCAGGTTTTCAAAATTGATTAAATTACTTTTGATTAATAATGTAAGGTAAATAAAGTCATGTTCTAATCTTGGATGATGTGCAAAATAGCAGCTGAAACGTTCTATTCTAAAACAATTAGCTAAACTACCTCGACTTTTAACAGTTATTAAATTAATTTCAATGTAGAAACTGGAATTTACAAAGACAGATCTTACAAATCTTTATAAAAATCATTAGAAGGTACTTAAAGGAATCCATGTTACATATTCAGATTTAATAACTTACCACATGCTGAGATAATTTTCAAGACATTCTTTTTAATTTGATGGCATGTTTAATATAATTCACTATATAAAAACATACTGGAAAAAGAGATAGCCTATGTACCACAAAGACTGTCTCTTTTATATCATCTTTATTTCTTGTTTAAAAATGATTGAGTATGAAAATGATCATCTACCGATTTATTGAAATTAAATTTATTTATTTATCCTCTGTTCATGGTCAGACTATTTTTCTTGAAACATTGTAAATCAGACTAATATTCCATTACAAAATGTTCACAACCTTTTAAATATTTAAAAGTTTCCTGGTAATCAAATCATCATATATGGTATAAATTTTTTTATTCGTATATTTTATTTAGAGATTTTTAAGAGTCACCAAGATATTAAAATTCTTTTACTTGAAATTTGCATTTTTCTGTTTAGAGCATCAATCTTTTTGTAGCTATTAACTTGTTTCTACAAAATAGCTTTTTTCACAATTTCATTTTTTATCTGATAAACTTTCTTGAAAATTCTGTAAAATTTGTAAATATCAATTAAATTACTCATTTGTGATGGTTTATATACCTTTAAATCCCTTTGTTTTTTAGCAATCATATTTGTCATTTTCGGTTTTCTGGGAATTTCTTTTAATAAATTTAATTTTTGTATTAGAGACAATAAAATATAAATTGCTATTTTTAAATGTGATTTAATTAAAAAGCCTTATATAAAAATTATAACTTGATACAACTTATTTTGATATAACGTATGATATTTAAGTTCAAATAAGTATTTTTTTAAAATAAATCAATATTGAGTAATTCTGAGTGAAAGGAAGTAAACATATATTTTCAAAGTTTTGAAAATTTATAAAAATCCATATTTTTCTTCCTATTTATGTGATATAAATTCGTAATATATTGAAAATACATTTTTCTGCTTCCTCAAATATTCAAAATATTACATCTTTTAGTTGTTATAACAATAAAATTTGTAACCACCTGAGTGAAAGAAAAAAAAAAAGAAATAGTTTTTACTACCACAGAAAACATGTTTAGGTCCAAAAGCTTATTATTCGAATTTAAAAGACTATCATGATTTTTATATTTAAAATTGTGATTTGAATATATTGAACAAATAAGTTTAATATATTTTAAATGCTTTATATATCAAATATAGTTTATGAGTCCTAAATTAAATATTATTTGTCGTTGGAAATTAAAAATGGGAATAAAATATTCCATATGAGATCAATTAAATACCTTTAAGCACTAACAGGAATAATAATTCCGAGTTGAAATATTTCTCTGAGATTAAAATTTAGTCAAATTAAAAATAATAAAATATGTTAATCACATTTTGTGGCTCTTTTTCGCTATTTTTAGTCGTCTAATTTATAATTATCAAACAAAGTTGTTTCATTAACTATTTAATAATCATTTTTCATTTTTCATAATCTATGGAAAAATAGATATGTAGATGAAATTTAAGTCCATCATTTCATTATTATTCTTACAATGCTCAATGCAGCAAAATATAGAATTACGAAGAGTAAATATTTAAATGGAAGTAACAGAACAGGTACAAATTATCCGTTAAAATGATCAATGATGCAAGATAGCTTTTTTTCTGTTAAAAAGTAATAATTTATATTTATAATTATTTGCATATAATAACTCTGGATATATAGTTGAGACAAAGTTGTTAAGAATCCTTAAAAGTAGATATTATACTAATGAATTTAGCACAGAAGTTTAAAATATAAAAATTGGTAAAATTAAAAATGCAATTAAGAGATAGATATATCAATAATTTAATTAGTTGAAAGCATTAGCTTTGCTACATTCTGCTTAAACCATTTTACATCTGGTTCACTGAACTTATATGTAGTCCAGTCATATTAATATGACCACCAGTTAAAAACCAACTTTTGCCAACCTGACTGCTGTGAGACGTACAGGAAGAGTGTCATTTGTTTCCCGAAGGTGTTCACTTGGATGATGAGACATGCCGACTCCAGTGCTGTGGCCATCTGCGCTAAATTAGGTGGATGAAGATCCCTGCCCTGAACAAACTGATCGAGATATTCCCGAGGATTCTCTGTTGGGTTTATATCGGGTGAGTTTGCATGCCAGGGGGGAAAGGTAAACTCATACTGGTGCTCTTCAAACCACGGACGTACACTGTCAGCTTTATGACACTTCACATTGTCCCGCTAGTAGATGCCATTATCCTGAGAGGAAAATGCGCCTATAGAGGTGGACATGGTCCGCAAAGATAGTTGAGCACTTGTACTGAGCCATTGTGTCTTCAGCAATGAGGAGTGAATCCAGAGAATGCCAAGGAAACATTTTATAGACCACAATGCTCCTACTTTCAGACCTAAATCATTCCAGTACTGTTTGCAGTGTATTTTCCTTAAGAGGTTTTACGTCGTTATACATCAACGTTCATCTGTGCGGTGGAGCATAAAACGTGATTCATTGGAATACACTATCTGTTACTACTCGGTGGATGTCCAGTTGCTATACTCGCGAGCAAGTTCCAGCCTTCGTCGCCGATGAACACCAATCAGCATAGGAGCCTGGAGTCTGTTTCGAAGGTCCAGATTCAGCAACGTCCGTTAAGCAGTAGTTTGGGTGACATGATTGGTAGCTTTTTGGTTCAACTGGGTGATCATTTGCTCAACGGTTGCAAGTTTATTCGCCCGAACGCATCTCTGTATCTGTCGTTCACCTCTGTCATTTATAGCCTATTTTGAACCACATTTGCCACTCCGATTATTTTTGATAGTCCCATTTTGCCATGTACCGTATACTTTTACCAAGGCGGCAAGCGAATTGTTCGCAAATTTTGCCGTTTCGGAAATATTTCAATCCTTAGCTCAAAAACCAACGATCATGCCCTTTTGGACGTTGGTTAAATCGCCCCGTTTCTGGATTTCCCCAATGACTGCAATGTTTTCGGAGCCCTCTACACTCTTTATATCCTCTTAATTGCATTGCGATGCCACCTGCCTTCTGTGGTTGGCTATTTAACGTCGAAGGTTTATTGTGATCCCATTAGTGCGACTGGAGTATGTAGTTTATATCTGATTTACCACATATTTATTTTGTTTAAATTTCACTCAGATGTATACACTATAGCATGTACTGGAAAAATTAAATTCCAGAGATCCCACCTAGTTATTAATTGAAAAAGATAAACATTACATTGATCCAAAGGAAACAAAATCAGAGCATTCATTAAATATTTTTGTGTACTGCATATGAAATAAATTAAAATTCGAATAATTACAAACATTGCTTCTTTTTCTGAAATTTCACTTTAAAAATTGTTGAAATTATCTTTTTTTTTTCAGCGTGAAAACGTGAAATTCTACAATATAAGACATTAAAACATATACACTGAAAATATATTTTAAGTTCCTATCTAGTTGTGAACTGAAAACACAAACATAAGATTAATGAGGTAGAGGCATAAACAGAATTCATATTATATACTTTTTGTGTACGGAATGCCGAAAATAAGCAAAACTCAAAGAATTAAAAAAAATCATCTCAGATTGAAGTTTTAACTTCAACGTGAAAATGCTAAACTATTAATTTTAACACATGAAGTTTGCATACATTACAAAATAATTTAATTAACAATTTCTCAAAATAATATTTTCCACCATGCAATGAAGCTAAAAGCCAATCAAATGAGTTGTATAAGGCTTAAAAGTTCTCTTTACAATGTTATTGAATATTGAATTTGATATTTTAAAATGAATTTCCGAATGGCGACGTATTGGAAAACGCGGAAACGTATTCACTGAAGAAGGGAAAAACAAAATAATACAAATTGTTGTCATTGTCGTGTGACAAGTGCAAAGAGAAAAAAAAGGTTAAAAAAAAGACAAAGCATATGGGACCAAAGGCATGGAGCCAAAGGCCCTGGCCACATTTTCTGTTTTTTCGGTATAGACAAGTGCAAATACAAATTGTTAAATACTACTTTTAAAATGTTATGAGGGGAAGTAGAACTGTAATAGTATTTTCTACTGCTAGCGATAAGGCCTAGATGAAAAATTTATAAAAGAAAAAAACCCATATGATTCACTCTTAAAGCGGTAAGTATTCATGAATGGCAAGTTACATTGCTTAATCATGAAATATGTAACTTTCCAGGAAGTTAAAATTTATGCTAAATAAATTTTAATTAATTATAAAGGATGTAATCAGATTTTGAAAGGTATCCTTCACTTTTATTATAAGTTATTTGGAGACTAACATCTTAATATAAAGTTACCTCCATTCCGTGTAGCCGTTCATAATTCAAGTCTGAGAAAATTTTCGATGAACAAATAAAATAAAGATTTTGTTTACATAAATTGATTTAAAAATACGATTTCTAATAAATTTATATGTCAAAATTTAAGAATTAATGAATTAATAAAAATTAAATAAATTTTTATTATTATTTATATGACATGTTAAAAACTATATTGACTTGAATTTAAATATATATATATATATATTTTACTATATTTCCTTCTACTATTATTTATTTTTCTATGTTATCTTCAATATATTTAAATAAAACTATAGGTAATTATCATTTCAAACGTTGCATAGAATTTTAGTGCAATTAAAGTTATCATTAATTCTTTTCTAATATTCGATATGTCAATAAAATTACAAGTTGACCTGAAAAATTTTATTTAAAATTTAATTTTCTTTTTCAAAAATCAATAAGCGTATTTCTTTATTTTAATTAATTTGAAAAATATTATATATGAAGAAGAAAATAAATATTTTAAGCTGAATGATTATAAAAAATCTTTAATTCATAAAAATAAATTATCACGCAACTAAAAGTTTAATGTAAATATTACAATACTCTTCTTAATATTGATTGTTACAAAATTTTTGCTGTTAAAACATTGAAAAGAAATCAGTAAATCTCGTGTGCACTTAGAGAGAGTTGAGTTGTTATAAAATAAATTAAGCCGATAGATTTTAGTTAAACGATTGGGAGGGGGGTAATTCTACTGTGAGCTTGGATATTTGTATAGATTTTAAAAATCCGTTTTTAAATGTTGGTGTAAAATTAAACTAAGATATATATTTAATTCTAATATTCAACTTTTATTGTCAATGAAAATTATCAACAGAGTATCACGTGTTCATAATTGATCATGTTTCCACAAAAATTCAAATATAAGTTTGCTCAACAAAATTGTGTGTTTAATTTATAAAAAATAATGAAAACATAATTTTAATATTTGGTCTAAATAATTAAATTCTAGCTGTAGAAAAATACTAATTACCAAATTCCATTTCATATTTCTAACATTACTAATTTGATCAAGAATTCCTCATAAATAGGAATATATATCTTCTATTTATAAATTATTTCCTAAAATTTTTATTTATGAACAGAACTTTCCCAAAATGAGATCATTGTCTAGAAATATTGGACCGCACGTGAATAATGGCTCAAGAGTTAGTTTTTGGCATTTGTAAAATAAATATTTTTATTCGTATTTAACAATTTAATGATAGAAAATTCCCACTTTTGTATTATTCAAAATTTTTTATTAATGTCATTTTTTCAAATCTTTAGATAATCTTCTATGCCTTTTATTTATAAGAGCTTTATACAATTCAAATTTTAAGAATTTTTCTAAAATTCATTTTTCATATTGAATATTTATGGAAATAATAAAATAAAATTAATTTGCACAGAAATTTTGGCTCGATTTACAAAACTTATTTTTAAATAATTTTCGCTTAAGTTATCTTAATTTAACTTAAATTTGGAAAGCTAAGAATAATTCCTTAACCTATAACCTTGATACTTGACTTTAAAGAAATCAAGTTTACAGCAATTAAATTTGCTTTTAAAATTTCTCTAGTGTCTCTATTTTGAATTTCTTTTCAAAAACATGCACGCATTATTTTACTGCCTATCGGATTTTGTATTTGCTCGTCGATAGTTTCTACAGGTAAAATATGAGAAACGGAAGTATGATAACCTGTCAGTATTGGACTTTCTCCACAAGATAAATGGGCGCAAATTCCTCAGAATCAGCCCCGAAAAGTCTGTCGAACTTTATCAAAATTCATATAATCTGCGATTGTAGATTATTTTAAACAAATAAAAAAATCCATAAACATAAACAAAAATGATATACTTTTATATCGGTCAAATCTTTCTTTCTTATGTTTTTCTCTGGATAACTGAATATGAACTTTGTGCTGTCCACTAAAAAATCTTTGATTTTTATATTTATAGGTTTCTGCTGTAAAAAAACATTCTTAAAGAAACAAAAAATATTGATATTGCTCTGTCAATATAAGCAACTGTATTAAGCATCCTGGGAGATTGAAGATTGTTGAAAAAGTGACACAAGAAATTAAAACTTCCTTTTGCACCATATGAGGAATATACTTAAAAATTATGACAGAATTAGCAATTTCTATATAGTGTTTTATTTCACAATTATTAACAGATTGGTTCTTAAGATCACGAAATGATAATTTCATAAAATTTTAAAATTTATGTTATTGATTCACACATTTCAGTACTATGCAGATAAGATTGTGGAGAATTAAACCACTTGAATAATGAAATAATAAGGGGGAGGGGTACTATCTTTGTCTGGATGTTCCGTCAATTTGATAATTTCATTTACCTCACAAAATAACTTACTGTGAGTAATGAAAGAATATTACATATATGGCATTAGATACCTTCTGAAAATCTTATAATGTCCATTGGGTACATTTTAGTAAAATAATCACATCATGTAACATTTACTAAATCTTAGTTGCGTGTCATACAGACATCAACATTTCTCAAAATCAGACATATCTTAAAGCGATAAGATGCCCTTAATAAAAGCCAAATAGGAAATTTAAACTGTCGTTTAATAATTCTTGTTTTTCAATATATATATATATATATATGTATATATATATATATATATATATATATATATATATATATATATATATATATATATATATATATATATATATATATATATATAGACATCTTTAAATATATCTTTAGATTCTTAAATAACATTAATTGTGATTCATGCACACTTCAAAATGAAGGCATATTGCAAAAGTTTCATTTCCATATGAAGATAGC
The DNA here is from genome assembly GCA_037975125.1 of Latrodectus hesperus. Taxonomy (NCBI): domain Eukaryota; kingdom Metazoa; phylum Arthropoda; class Arachnida; order Araneae; family Theridiidae; genus Latrodectus; species Latrodectus hesperus. Next base: position 73,618,329 of record CM075855.1, on the reverse strand, counting down.
TAGGAATTTCTATAATTTAGATAATATTCAGTAGGAAATCAGAAATTCATAAAAAGAATGTATAGAATAAAAAATATTTATATTCTGTTATGGTTTTCAAATTCCTTTAATCTGCCTTTAATCTATGAACATCGTGATGGCCCGACCCTGGGCAGAATAGGTGATACGTCGGGAGTCTACACACCCTTTAAGGGTCGCCCAAGGAGGAAAAGACATTCCACCATACTCAACTAAGGTGTATAGGAGAAGCTAAGTCAGTCTTCTCTCTTGGTCAGAGTCTGCACTCCTGTTAAGGATCGCCCAAGGAGTGAAAGACATTCCACCATACTCAACTAAAGTGCATAGGAGAAGCAAAGTCAGTCTTCTCTCTTAGTCAGAGTCTACACTCCTTTTAAGGGTCGCCCAAGGAGTGAAAGACATTCCACCATACTCAACTAAGGTGCATAGGAGAAGCTAAGTCATTCTTCTTTCTTAGTCAGAGTCTGCACTCCTGTTAAGGATCGCCCAAGGAGTGAAAGACATTCCACCATACTCAACTAAGGTGTATAGGAGAAGCTAAGTCAGTCTTCTCTCTTAGTCAGAGTCTACACACCCTTTAAGGGTCGCCCAAGGAAGGAAAGACATTTCACCATACTCAACTAAGGTGCATAGGAGAAGTTAATTCAGTCTTCTTTCTTAGTCAGAGTCTGCACTCCTGTTAAGGATCGCCCAAGGAGTGAAAGACATTCCGCCATACTCAACTAAGGTGCATAGGAGACGCTAAGTTAGTCTTTTCTCTTAGTGTACTCCGGTCTCTTAGACTAAAAGAAGCTGCTCCCTCCCTTCTCCATGAGTTTTTATATTTGTTGCTAGATCATGAAGGATTAGTCATAATAAATATTACAGACTTTCGTTATATATATATATATATATATATATATATATATATATATATAAACGAAAGGTATCCATGAGTATTTATATTTATTACTAGATCATGAAGGATTAGTCATATAAATTATTATAGCCTATCGTTATATATATATATATATATATATATATATATATAGAGAGAGAGAGAGAGAAATATGAGAGAAATATATTTTATTTGTGTGAATATATTAGATCTAAGAGTAATTTAGCTAACTGAAAACAATTTTTAATGCAATTATTTTATTAAATAGAACACAATATTTAGATTTGTAAAATCCAAACAATCTAGTTAAGCTCCTAATATCCTTTATTATACTATTCTAACAAACATTTTTCTTTTCTAATTTTCATTACTCGCTCATTAGTAGTAATAGCATAAGCTTCAACACTGCAGAAAAGCAAGAATTATTCTAAACATTAATGAGAAGCATGGTTGAATATATCAGTTATATTGAAGTATGAAATTAGCTTACTCATAATATTATCACTGCTAGATTTTTATTCTTATTTTTCTTGACATTATTGAGTTTTTATGGAGACTTTTAATTATTTATGTCCATTATAAATATGCTAATTATAATTTTTAAAACCTTCTTATTTTGGTTGAATTAACTTATGTGTTGACAAACATGCACACGTTTCATTTTTAACTTCTATTTTGCTTAAATTTAAACATAGGTCTTCTATGTTATTATAATTTTTTTTATTTTATTTTACTGTATATCTTTACGGAATTTTTATTTTTCATGAAGGGTTTCATACTAATAACTTACTTTCTACTGAAATTTTATCAATCAAGAAATAAAATGATTTCTTATCAATATAATTTTTATTCTTCATTCTTTCTAATATTTTTATCTGTCAGCTGTCATATATCTATCAACATGTACAACTTCGCAAACTCATTTTTTATAAATTTTAGATAAGAATTATTTGAACCTCACTGAATGTATTAATCCCATCTACGATAAGTAGTAGAGCTATTTTCAATAATAAAATCAGTTTTTATGTGTTTTATGTCACGTAAGCACATTTTTCAGTACACGTGTGGCTGCTGTTAATAAAACAGCTTTAAATATATGCATAATGCGAACAACCTTACTATGTTTCTTGTTTAAAATCTTCTTACGTATACAATTTTTAAGGTATACGTTTTTAAAGAAGTATAATTTACTTTTTTCAACACAATTATATTTATGTGATAACATTTACATCATTATATATGTGAACAAATATCATTTAAATATTATTCCATCCTATTTTCAAAGCATTTGTCATGAAAATCAGTTATAAAATTACATATTTAAAGCAACGTACATTGAAATAACTCTAACCACAAAGTGTCTTAACTGAAGCATTAATATTTTAGTAAGGAAATCGGATAACTTATTTTATAGGTTCCTTTAAGTAGTTAAACAGTTTCAAGATTTACCATCCTTAAAATTCTTTAACTATTTACTCTCTTTAACAATTAACTGAGTAATGAAGAAAGGATTCCCCATGACAGATTTTTGTGTTAATCAGATTGCAGCATAAGGAAGCTGGTCGCGCCACATCGTTGAACCTATATTTATTGCTCGTAATAAGCAATTTAAATGATTTGAAGAGTCTGTACTCATGTCATGTACTTTGTACATGAAGAGTAATTTCCTTCTGGCAGTTATCTTGTCTGATAGCAAAGTCATTTTGAAGGCAGTCCACTACAGTAAGTTTTGTACTTCTGAACGAATTTACGAATGTAGAAAGATTCCCAAACTCTAACTAACTTAATTGCCTTACAGTGAATTACTGATAGTTGTAGCATCGAGGTAAATAAAAGAGTCGATATTATAGCAAAGATAGGAACAACATTCTACAAACTACTTTTTAATCATATGACTTTTAATTGTGCTAAACTTTTTATTAAATTAGAATTTAAGAGAAAGTTTTTCTCCTACGTATCAAATGAAATAGGTAGTGTCTTACTGGTTCAAAACCTGCTCTTTTAGATTCTCCTCGTCTTGATGTCGTAGTGCTATTTTTTCTACTGGCTGGGCATATTGTTTGAATACCTATCTTTTTAAAATTCGATTTAAAAACTCCTCTGCCTGCACTCTTTGTACATGCAGTCTATAAGCAGGCTGAAGAATGCAAAGAATTCTACAACCGTAGAATTCTTTGCATTCTTCAGCCATAACACTATTAATCACAACCATAGAACTCTCAGTCAAATCATCAGGTTTTAAGAAATGAATAAATAAAATCCCTTTGTAAACGAAAGAATCATCAGATATAAGAAGTTTATTGAAGAACGTTGCATTTACCAATGAATATGTACATACTTTATAAAATAATTCCGTGGTAGAGTTGCAATCAGTTATAAATATTCAAAATAAAATTATGATGTTAAACATGAAAAAACAATTTTATTCCCTGAAAATATCTTTTTAAAAATATAAAATGAAAGACAGTTGCCATGGGTTTAAAGGTCTGGTTTCCCCCCTCCAGATAAAAATAAAAATTGAGTATATGGGTGCGCAGGTGGTACCATCTATCGGAGAAGTCTTATAACAAAGACGCACTTTCACCTTCATGCTGCTCCAGTTTAATAAAAGACGCACCCTTCTTTGATTCATTTCGCATAGCCATTGGCTTGCGAGCTTGGCTTGTCCAAATGGCATAAATAACAATTTTCAACAAATAACAATAACAACATAACAACAAATGAAAATAGCTCAAATTTTTGCTTAATTTTATTAATATTCACTTCGAGAAGTATATCAAACATTTAAAAGTATTAAAAACGAATGCAATTTCAGAACTAATTAAGATTTGTTATTTACATGCAATTAAAAGATTATTTAAATCGGATGCGATTCATTCGAAATTTCAATATTTCATTATGTACAGCAATCCGTAACAAACTTGCTAGAAAAATATTATTCATTAATGTGGAAGCGATAATATTTTACTTGTTGAGCAATTTTCTGCAATATTTTTGCTGTAAAAATTTTAATAAATGATAAAAGTTTTAATGAGTATCTTTAAAGTTACTTCATTTAATAGCATCAACACAGGCGTGTGAGCTGAATATTTTAAGCAATATCTTTATGTCTTACTAATTTGCATACCCAATATCCGCAAAATATTTTAATAACACATATCTCATGATATATCACATTTGAGCAAATGGAAACTACTGTTATTTTTAAGAAGAACTAAACACACACAAATGCAAATCTTATCCCACACAATAATTTAGTACCGTGAATGACAGTTAAAATTTACAAATATTTCTTTGTCATTATAAGCAATCAAAACAAGTCTAATGCATTTCAAAGCAATCTTAAAAATATATAATTTCATTTCTGATAAAGAACTCAAGCTACATATTTTCATTTATTCCAAGAAACCGTGTCGAATACAAGGTCAACAGTTTCCATGACCTTCACACGTGGAACTTGCATGATTATCTGAAATGGCATCAGAGTTCACTGATTAAGTCGAATCGTTTCTTTTTATTAGTTAGAACAATATATGAAACATTAGTTTCTCAAAATACATTTAACTTTAATTTAAATTGTAAGTGTTGCGCTGGTTATTTGATAGTAATTATAAGGTTGTAGATTTTTGGTACACAAAAAACTATATTCTCTATTATGGAAATGTTAATAAGGAAATGTATATTAAAATGTAAAGAAAATTATCAGCCTTTAGTCTTTTTAGGCATTTATTTGAAAACCTAATAAATTCATTTGAACAAGAAAATAATCAAAGAATAACTATCACACTCGTAGAATATTATTTCTTAAATTACTACCTAACTAAAAACAAAATATTTGTCAGAAAATGATATGGATGTCTTATGGTTCATTTCTAGTTGAATAAGATGCAATATAAATATAAATAAATATGTATGTATGTATATATATAGGTCTAAGAATATAGCTCTAAACAAATGAAATATTTCAACCTTCTATGTCTTTTTGGTCAACAAAAACCAAAAAGACGTACTGCCGGAGAAGGATTGCATTCTTTTTCTCATACCAAGTCATACTAGAACTAAGTATTACCTTAGCTCCTTTTTCCGCGCGTTGATAAGAAAATACGAAACGTTCAAAAACAGTGGATATCATGTTTATTTTGAAATGTTTTATGTAAATAATTATAAAATTTTTAAAAAGAGTAAAAACAATCTCCAAGTTCAATATAAATCTGTCGGTGTATTATCCAAACTATTAAAGCCTATATTTATTTCATTGAATCAATGAAAAAATGCATTTATAGGCCTATCAATTACAAATGATCTGAGAGTAATTTCTTTCTTAAATGAAAAATTAGACAAAAGATACATATCAGGTTAATAGCTTGGATGGTCTTTGATATATCTTTGTCCCGGAAATTCAACCATTAATCTTAGTGAACGAGAAATTTCCTTGTCATGGTGGAATCCCTTAACATTCTATCTTTGTTGAACTTCTGAAATTAGTTTTCTTATGTACTAGATAGTATGTACCTGCCTTCTGTTCTCCTAAATTGATGACTTAAAGCAGTCTTATGCTTTTGAAGGATAAGGTATTCATATTTATGCTGTCACATGTTATTTTCACATAGTTTTAAAATTATTTCCTTATTTCAGATAATTGTATTCCAATATAATAATTTCAATAATTGTATCCTAGTGTAAGTAATTTCAAAGACTAAATGCTGTATCATCTCATTTCAAAATTGCTTTTAATTTAAAGTAATTTTTATAACTAGTCACTCTTTTTTTAAAAAAATTGAAACTTTCATCCTTTTTTATTATCTATGCACATTTATTATGTTTCAAATATGAGAAGTACATATATGTAAAGTAACTTCAATTTATTTTACATGATTACTTTCTCACAGCAATTTTTAGTCGATTCCAAATACTCATATTTTATATTTGATTATTCAGATTCTTTTAACATTTGTATTTCAGCCTTTGGTTTTAAATTTTCAAAATTTTATGTAATACGTTGCTTGCTACGTTGCTTTAGGTAATCTATTGACCTCATTCTCGTGATTTTATCCCAAACTGGCAAATTAATAGGTCGAGTTTTGTCTTTTAATTCAGTGCCTTTGGCTGTGAGCCTCACCTTGGGCTTGAATGTTTGTAATATTCAGAATCTGCTTTAAGTTATAGTCTACTTATTTGAATTAGATGCAGAAATATGTCTGTGAAAGACCAAACAAATCAAACCAAATAAACTAACTCATGATTTTATTTAACGGCTAGCAATTTCTTAGAAGCATAATATTCTTCCGGAATGATAAAACTCATTTTTCCATCCTAAAAATATATGATACTGTATAAATGCCGCAGTTCGACACCTTTTAATAGAGCTTTAAACTTTTGTAGACATAGAAACAAATGTTTTTGTTGAAGCGATAAAAAATAAAGGTTTCAAGTTTCATGAAGATTGTCTAGAAGCAATTTATACATTATAATATTATAAATATTTATACAATATCCTTTTGCACCCACATATGTAGGAGTTGTACTTTTCGATATTCTGGTGATTATAGGAGAACGGGAACCTCAATCACTTTGTTTCGATTTTAAACAGTTTCCAAAAACAAATTAAAAAAGTAAACATCAATGTATATTAATTTCCATATAGCCTATAGCTAATTACAAAGGCACACAGAATCTTCGAAAAGCTGCAAATATATATTTAACTTCTGGTTATTTAATTTTTATATAAACCAGTTTGATAAGACCGTAACCTAAGCTGCATTTTTTAAACAGAAATGAACAAAAGCCATGTTTTTCCTTGGGATTAAGTAGAGCAACAACCGTTAATGTAAATTAAATCTAATCGTAATACCATGTCGCATGTTAAACTGTTTGAAAATACGATTTATAATTTTCCTTGTTCAAGTATAGTATCAGCTTTCTTATTATATTGATGTTACTCATTTTTGTTAAATGTAATATCCTCCCAGCATTCCTAATAAATTTTCTTATAATTTTCTAAATAAACTAATAAATTTCTAAATAATTTTCTAAATAAATTTAATTTTTGAATATTTTAGCCAGCCGATTAAAATATTTACATTGCGCTTTTCCATCCACTGATTTGGTTGAATTTCGGAAAATGCATACGTTTTAATAATTGATGAACAACGCTTTCAGAGATAATCTAAAATATTTATAAAGCCTTTTTTAATATTTCTACCTCTAATAAATTATTGTAAAGGTATAATGCATTGTTAATGTATAATTTACTTTTCATATACTACAGTTATATAGTTGGTGGTAAAAAGGGAAAGATCTCAAAAACAGCAAATGTTTTCAGGAAAACTTGGAAACAACTTCATTTTAATTATTCCTAAAAGATATTTCTTATTAACTTTTTCTCAAAAGCTTCATAACAGATGGTCTTATCAGAAAGCTGAAAGTTTTCTGTCAGCATTAATAGCAAAAGAATATAGAAAGTATATAAGCAAGTACTTCCTCACAATTTTCAATTTCTTCCAGATATATGAATCTTTATGCAGCGAATAATTATTACTAGCTGTCTATTTTACCATTTACAAAACAAATAGAACCCATTATGATTTATTATCCTTTCAAACACTTTAATGCGCTATGATTAATATATATATATATATATATATATATATATATATATATATATATATATATATATATATATATATATATATATATATATATATATATATATAATACATATGTATATATTTTCTTGATCATCGTGAGTCATCAAAAACTAATATGGCGTGTTATTCTACGGTGATGGTCTAATCAAGTTCTAATATACGCTTGCAAAAAGAATAAGATTGCTTTAATCATTAGTTAAGATTTTATCACTTCATGCTTTGTTATAGTACACTTAATTTTGATTTTCAATATTACCCGTCTATACTTTGATAAAAGGGGATCAATGTAGAATCTGGTACCTCTTGACTTAATGATACATTTTGGAGACAAAATTTCATTTCTAGTAAGTCTGGTACTTAGTTTATCTTTTTTGTAGTGGCAGTAGCCATCTTGTTATTCATATTTTGGCTTAAAAAAAAAATCACGAAGGGATACTCGATGATAAACTTTTACTGATAAAAGTGTCATTGCCATAAGAATGTAACAGGAAAATGTTGTAGTGCAAAATTACGTAATGGAATTTAGCACTAATCTTGATTAAATAGATCGAGAATTCCATTTTTTTAAAATAGCATTAAAGAATGAGACTCAGAAGCAAAGCAAATACTAATTTTCATTTTAAATTATTACAGTATATTTCTTTATGCCTATTTGTCCCAATCAAAGCCTCAAAAACAGTTATTAGTTTGGTAATTTTGAAACATAGCCTTAAGATGGGGTACATACCTTACCTGACAACTTCCTTCCCAGTAACAATACACTAATGAAAGGATATTATACCGCGAGTAGTTTTTAATTTACATAGACTCCTCTGTATGATTTTTCTTGTTTATGTGAGGCATAGAATCCTTAATTTTACAGTAATGATATCCATGTTATCTACAAATTAACATTATACTGATGTGGGTTGTAGCTTTTCGGTAATATTATGCTGCGAAATTTTGGAAAGCACTAAGAAACAAAGTTTAAATTCAAATAGAAGTGCAAAAATAATCAACCTCGATGATTTATACATGGGATTCAAAATCTGCCGCGGGTTATTAAATTATGAATTTTTTTAGTATCTGAGGGTTGAAATGTAATGTAGTAAATAAAAGCGTATCTTTGATAAAGTAACTTTAACCATACCACATACCATTTTAATCGAAAAAATTCTATTTAAATTACTACAAGACGTATTAAAAGTAGTTTTAGTGTTTGGTATTTTTTCTGGATTCGCTTATATTTAAGGATGGTGCTAGATGAAGAATTTAAAATTTGTTCTAAAGAACTACGCCCATTTTCATTCAAGTGTGATACGCCAAGAAGTGAAAGTGATGAACATTCGAAGCAAAATATTATTTTAAATCAAGAAAACATGCAGCAAATTGTTCCTGTAGGTGATTCTACCAAAGGAGGTGGAATATTATTTCGAAGATTTACTCCATATTTCCCAATGGGAGCAGATAGTTTAAACCCAGTTGCAGTACTTGAATCTTCCAAAGAAAAACCCGAACATTATATTACGCCAGAGAATCATAGTAAATATCGTAATAAAAAATTTGTTTCGGAAAATAGTTATACGAAATCTCAATTTGTAGAAAATTATACTTTATTTCTTAAAGACGCTTTTGAAAACTTTGTTGTGAGTACTTTTCCTCACCTTTGGAATCCGAATTTAAAGCAACAAATTAGTTTTCAACTTAAACCTTTTCATCCAGCTATGTTTGATCAGCAATATTTTAATCTATCGTTTTTAAGTCAAGATTCCAATTTCCGCAAAAATAATTACGCTTCTCAAACTTTATCAAACGAAAATTGCTTAAATCTACCTAAAGAAGATGCGTCTACAAAGAGATCATTGCAGTACCATGAAGTATATTTTTCTAAAACGAATTCATCGTGCATTGCAGAAGAAAAAAGGAATGACAATGATTTAAAAAGAACTACTCAATCTGATTCATCAGAAATGCTACCTATCTCTTCTACTGAAATCGGAAATTCAGATACTGAAATGGAAGAGCTTGTTGAAGATAGTGATTATATAGATGTCTATAATCCCAGTTTACCTTCTGGCAGCAGGCTTTTTAAATGTAATTTATGTCGCTTGAGATTCAACACTGAAATTCACATACAAATACATTTTCAATTGCATCAATATTTCTCAAATGTTAAGCTTTTCATATGTAATCGCCAGAATTGTAATGAAAATTTTGTTTCAGAGTCTGAACTCGCTTACCATCTTGGTGTTCATCTACCAGAACACATCCAGGAAGAAAACAAATTAAAAAGAAAATTGATTGACTTAAAAATTGATGCCACAGAAGAATCTCTTGCTAAAAAACGATGCAAAATCCCTGTAAATAACTACACAGTATAAAACCATTCGTCCGAATCGTCAAAAGAAGCCAGCATTTTAGGATATGATTATGGGATTTTCTAGAATTCAATACAAAGTCCCTGTAAATAATTTTAGACCGAACAGCACAAACGAAAACTACTCATATGGATTGTCTGGATAAGTAAACATTTTTGGAACTCATTTTCGACATTATTAAAAGCAAATTTTGAATTTGCGATATCGCTTCTTTGCAAGATTTCAATGAATACCAGGACATATTTCTTTAAAATGCTTTTCTTGAACATAATAGAATGTTTAGAAAGTGTAAGAATAAGTTAAAATTTTAATCACAATCCATATTTGTCGCTTGGTTTTCAAGAATAATCATTGTTGTATGCTGCATTTATTTTAATTTGTGACTTAATGTATAATAGAACTAAGTATATTTGCATCTTAGTTTTTTAATTAATATGATTACAAGCTATAATAAATATAGTTAATTGTTGATCTCTTAAGTTATTTTAGTAGATTTCGCATTTTTATATATGGAACTGAAATATATCAATTGTGACTTAAATTTAGATTCATTGTGATATTCCAATTTATCACATATTTATTACAATCCGCAAAATTACTTATTAAAGCTATTAAATGCGCATATAAAAATATATTAAAATCTTGTACTAAAATATTTTAATTACACTTATGCATTTATGAAAACTTGCGTCTTTGGATTCTACTTGAATATAGTTATTTGAAAAGTTATTTTTCTAATATATCAAAGTGGTAAATCTGACTCGAGTTAATTCAAACTATAAAAGCATTTTTAAATTGTTAAACTGTTGTCATTTTGAAGTAAATACAATAGTGCATTTCATAATTCTTTTCAAACAGAAGACTTTATATTCGGTAATTAATAATTCAAAATTATTTTGTATATTACATATCATTATAGCTAGTAGCTTTAAATTAAAATTAGAAAGCAACTATAAAATTTTTTTATCAGATTTAATTAAATATCTTGCAGAAATATAATATCAAAATGAAAGATATGACAATAATTAGTAAATTCTATTGATATCATACTCTAGAATTTATAAAGTTTCATTTGAAGATTTAATATTTTATTTGTACACTCTTACTTGTAAAAATAGTTTCAATTGGACTTATAATTTGTTGAAAGCTCATTGCTAACATTTTACAGTAAAAATATATAATTCAAGTAGAATTATGTATTCTTGCTATAAAAAAAAAGTTTAAGTAAATAATTAAATTATCAGACTTGAAAATCTTGATCTTCATTTACTTTTGGTAAACAGTTATGAATTCTCAATATATTATATTTGCACTAAATATTCAAATCATGTATTTTATTACTATCAAATCTAACCTGGAGACTAAATTTTTAAAATTTAAAAAGATAATTAAATTTTTAAAATTTTATTTTGTAACTTTAAATTGTGAAATATATACTAATATGACAAAAATTTATTTAATATCGGATCAAATGTTCAACGTAATTTATTAATTTATAAAAACGGCTGACAATGTAGTATAATTTTTAGATTTAAACGATGCATTTCGTTATTACTTCGTTTTTTTTTTTTCGTACTATAAGATTTCTTGAGTAATATGTTAATTATTAATTTTTAAACTAAACTTTTATTTAACATAAATTTTAAGTGTAAAATCTATTTTAACGACTTAAGTCAATTTTAATAAGTAAATTTTCTTTACATAATAGTGATTTATCGTTGTATCCTTAAAATTAAAAACGTGCTAAAACATTTTAAGATTGCGTGAAAATTATTTTATATATAAACTGCATTAAGTGCTCATCTCCAGATCCTTGGCATTGAATATAATTAGGAAATGAATTATATTTGCTTTGAAAAGAAGTAAAAAAAATGATTTTAAAATTCTTGTTTTTAGTTGATTAAATTTAATAAATATTACTTTTAAAGCTAGATTGTAATGAAAAGAGTTATTTTTGACATCAAACTTTCTCACACGTAATGGCCTTCAAATTATCGGTTCATAGGTTCAATAATTGTCAATGTTTGAAGAGTCTGAATCACTTTAAACTATAGTTAGCGGTCTAGTTAGCTCACACAAAAATGAAAAACGAATCTAAACCAAACTTTCACGTAAAAAATATTTTATAATCTTTAATTTGAAAAATATATTCCTTTAAAAAAATTGATTATTACTATATTTTACTTCATATTCAGAGAATGTTAAATTGAAACTCTATTGAGAACATCTCGCATATCATTTTAGTTTATATATGCTAAACAGTTTTGTTGTCCAACGTTCTAATTTGAAATGAATCAGAAATACAAAATTTTTTATTTATTTAAAGCCAATAAGTTTTTGTAAATGAAGGACTTTTAATATTCAATAATCATTTAATAATTTAAGTAGTTTAGTGAATATAAATAAAACATAAAAAGCATTTATTGATAATATTTGTGTTTTGTTTGGTCATAAAAATATAAACTTACAAAATCTATTTTAACTTAAAAATTTTATTTGAGTACATATTTAATGAGTTAAACCATAATGAATGGAGCAAGAATAGGTTACATAAGTTTATATATATATCATTGTTTAATCAAAAGCTTAATTACAAGAAAATTTTGCAAAATACCGGTTTCAATATGTACAATGTGTGCATCCACAAGCGAATTATCTACTAATAAAAATAGTTTTACTTTCAATTAATTAGATTTACTTTCAAAAATAAAATTTGATTTGGAAAAATGATATGATTTGCTTAGCTTTTTTGGAAATTCTGTTACGCGCTTCGAAGTAATGTTTCACATGTGTAGATCAACTAAAAACAAATCCACTGCAAAATAAAGACGCTGGAAAATCCTATTTGGTAACAAAGTTATTAAATATTGAAACTTGGATTCCGCGTTCATAAGATTCCAATGTATTTTTGATAAGTGGCTTATTGAGAAAATCAAAAATATGTTAGCTGTAGTAAGCAAAACCTTTTTCCAAAATCGAAAAAAAAAATCTTTATTTAAAAAAATGGGAAAATATGAAAAGTGTATTTTTGTTACATAGGTTTATATATATATATATATATATATATATATATATATATATATATATATATATATATATATATATATATATATATATAATAGTAAAGAACTACATTCTTAAGGCAATGATAGTAGACGAGCATTTCTGAAAAGATGTGGTATTCGAAACTTTATTATGAACTCCAATCAGTTTAATACCAGTTAAATTAATTACAAATATTATAATCAAAATTTCGAAATGAAATAGGCTAAAATTAAATTAAAAGTTAAATAACCTGGGATCAATATCTTGATGTAAGTCATTTTATTTCTGCAGCAAATTTTCATTTCTATTTTAGAAAATATGGGGGACAGGTATAAAGAATAAGTATTTTATACAGGATATGATTCTTACTTTGCACTTATTCCATAGAATATCCTCCAATGCAATTTTTTTTCAAACTACCGGAACTAGGTGACTAACCCTTCGCTACAAGGCCGAAACTACTACTGATTTATCATTACCCGATGGACACCTGTTAAACCAAATCCTATGGAGGAGAATAGCATTACCGATGTCACTCCACGGGGAGCCCATTTATAAGGTGGGCTACATTTATTCATCATCTCAGAAGGAAAGTGAGAGAAAGAGAAAGGAATATTCTTCATGCTCGAACCGGGATTCGAACACAGGACCAACAGTGTAGGATGCAGGAACACAAATTACTTAGCCGTCAGCCGGCATTTTTATTGCTATATTTTATTTATAAATGCACTAGTATAAAAAGTCCGTTTTCAAACCCTATTCAATTATGCCAAACACTTTTCCCACTTTTTATAAAAGTAAAACTCGAATGATATATAACAGATTGCATTTTTCCTACTAAAATATTTTTATAATATTAATATCATGTAAAGAACGGAAATTAAAGAGTTGATGTAAAAAATATAATTTGAGAAAAACTAAAATCAACAACTGAAATTATAAGATGTATGAATATTTTTAACTAAATAATGAGTATTAAAAATTAAAAGCATGAGTATTATAATTAGTAGAAAAATATGTTACTTCCTATTAAAGAACAGTAATGGATAAGTAAAAGGAGAATCATACTGACTAATCGTAAAATAAAACATGCCAGAATTGCTTAGTTACAATGAAATTTACAAATATCAATTTTGCGGGATTGATATTAATGAAACAAATGAATGAAAAAATTTTAGTTGGGTTCATAGATTAGAATATATTTCATGAGAAATAATTACGTTTCTGAAACAGTAATACGGCAAAAGTTGCGTTGTGTATCATAAAAAAATTTAAAATATAGTTTACACTTGCGAAATCAGAATATTAAGTACGTTATAAAAAGCCAAAATTATTTGTAAAACAGAAGGTTCTGATACTGAATTCTAATATCTATCTAATCTTTGTTTTCAATACATTTCCATCTGTCGAGATTTGATGTCTAAATTAAATCAGCAAATTATCAACAAATAATTGCTTTTCGAAATATGAGTTTTTCAAATTATTTATAAAGCCATTATCTTTCAAATATATGAATTAATATTGAAAAGATCATATATTTAGAAGATAATAAATTATACAAAATATATATTTTTTGTAAAATAATGGAAACTTAGAAGAGTTTACATTTTGACATAAAAATGTTAATAACCAACAGTTTGTTAAAATTTAAGCAGATATTTTCCATTACCAATATTACTCATTTTCATGATAAAATATTTAATGAGATAAATCAGTGCACATTTATTTTAAATTCAAATAGATGCAAACAATACATATTCAATAATGAATTCTTGCAAACATAAATAAAAAGAAACATAATGCTCACTTTCAAAATAGGAAAACCCTTTTCCAAATAAGTATGATGAAACACAGAGAAGAGACGATGTATGCTTTGCTTTTATAATATTTTCGTAAAAAGAATGAACCGTTCTTTTGGGAAAATGAGAATTAATTTTTGTCTTTTAATCATTTTAATTTTTATAATAATTTAAATTTATAAATGTATAATTAATATTTTTGAATATATATTTAAGCATTGATTTAAATATATTTTATCTTGTATATTATTATTTTGTCCTAAAATAAAACATGTATGTTAATAGTTTAACTTATTTTACTATTTAATGATTCAAAAAATGAAAAAGATCGTGAAAGATTTAAATTTTAACATTAAAGGTTTGATAGATTTAAAAAGTTTATATGACAACTTATTTTCGATAATTTTTTGATTTTCGTCGTAACGAGATTATAAATGACAAGTACGTTTAAATAAGTCAGTTATTGTTTGTAAACCTACCACTCAGATCACCAATACCTAAAATAATGCAATGTCATTTCAAATTCGCAAAGAAAAAGTCCGGTAGTTTTATATTAGGTGACCTGATTGTCAAAAAATAAGGGCCAACTCAAGTGAAATGATTAACATGCATTCAATGAAAAAATATTAAAACTGAAAAAGAAAATTGTCTAAATTTAATTATTCGCAGAGCCGATATTTAAAAAAGGAAAAATTATTCAAATAGAAAAGAAAATTATTAAGTAAAAATTTATATATATATATATATATATATATATATATATATATATATATATATATATATATATATATATATATATATATATATATATATATGTCTGTGTGTGTAAATTTTACTTACTAAAGAGAATATCGGAAATGTAGGCTGCCTATAAAGTATGACACATTCTTCTATTTACTGTTTATAAAAGTATAAAAACTATGCATTTATTCCTGAAATAGCTCACACACACAGACATACTCACGCATATATATGTATGCGTGTGTATGTCTGTATTCAAATCCTCCGATAGATGGTACCACCAGAGGATCCACTCCCTCAATTTTGACATTGAGCCGAATGGGAAGGAAATTTTCTCCAGACCATTGAACCTATGGTAACTGCTCAATGACCGACCACAGGGCTTTCGATTCCACAAGTTTAACGAGCACGTATATTGCATGTACTCGATGGATCTTTGGCACTATTGGGAATCGAGCCTCACCCTTCCAGGCGGATGGGCGATATCCTAACCACTAAGTTACCACGGCCCCTTTTTCTTTCACTTTTGTAAAAACTCTATGTACCTCGTAAAAAAGTAAGCCTAAGTTAATTTAGACAAAGATAGGCAGTTTTATATAATGTTATTTAATAATTTATAGGAATAATTAACAAATCTATTCAACAATTATTACTAAGGCCATGTACTAAACACATTTAACCTCTTCGGAAATAAGGCCGTAGATATGCGTCAGTGCTAAATAACTTTCAGAGCCTTACGCTACATCTTTGCGTTACAGCGAATCTTACACAGCAGGACGATGACCGTCAATTTGCGTTGGGCTTTTGGGATGAAATATTTACTATCAGATGGAGTTACTTATCCGTATGTGTGTTCCATTCAAAAGATTGGTGTCGTAGTATTTCTCTCTCTCTAAGATCAAAACGTATTCCATCATGTGACTGTGATTTCGATGTAACAGGCGGACAGCCTATCATAAAGCGAGTGTACGGCTATAAGACATCCTCTGCGTGAAAAACTCATCACAGGGAATTAACTGGACCCCTGTCGGGCTGGGGAAACACAGCTGTTCCAGCAACCATTTTCTTGACCTGACGAGTTATTGCACTGCGTGACAGATGATCTGTCCCAGTCTACCAAACGATTCTAAACCAAAAGATTGTCGATGTTGGTTCGACAACGGAACAAACCAGACGAAACTCTTTACCAAACTCAACGAGTATGTCACACTTCCCACGTTCCTAAAGCCAGTAAGAAATCACATCACCAAACCTGGTTGCGAAATGAGGCCCACGCAGTGAGCGTCACTTTTACAAGTGCGGGCTAGGTCACGTCTCTCTTGGGAAATTTTCCAGGACAGCGAGACGAATTCATGTGCAGCTAGAAGGTGACCTAATAAACTTCTAGCACCCACCCTGATCTAACAAGCAACTCTAATGCTGTTACAGGGAAAGTCGCAGTCCACCCTTTGATAACTAACCTTTTTTCTTGGTGGTTGCTGGATCTTCTCTGGAAAACCTTAATAAGTCGAGTGATTTTCATGTAAACATAAAGACATGCTAAGGGAAATGCACTGCCCAACATTTAATATGTAACACCAATAAGGAGTGGCCAGAAAATTATGTAAATCTCAGGGTAGACGCATTTTACCGAGTATTACAAATGATGTGAAATGCCTAGCTCTCCAGTTCATGTAGGATAAGATATAAGGTGAGGAGCTGGAAGAGTTGGCAATATTTGAGACGTTATTGCTGTTTGGTAAATAATCATTAAAAACTTGTTCCTATCGCAAAGGACACATGTAATTGCAGAGAATGCCAGGCTATCGTTGACAGAGTCTGTTCTAGCAGACAGACTAGTTTACAAGGTGCATGGTGATTGGACGGAGAAGAGCAGGTTGGTCCTTATGGTAAATCGTAGCTAACAAACACCTGGACGTGTACAGTGTACCAGATATGGCGAAGATGGTTGGAACAAGAAACTGTGGAACGTTTGTGGTTGCCAAGTCAGAGTGATGTCAGCACACGTGGATCGATGAGTCCGACGGTAAGCGGTGGCGGCCCTGCAGAGCACGTCAACTGAAATTCTGCAGCATGTGCAAGGCCCTGGACGCTCCTATATCGAGCAGATCCATTTGCCATCATTGGTTGCTAGTAGCCAGAGCTCATGGCATCCATTTAAGATTGCCATTTATCCCCATTATGGACCCCAACATCTGGAATGGTGAAGGAATAAAATGATGTGGGCTGCAGCGAGACAGGAGTGACACAGGATCGTCTTCACAGATGAGTCATGATTCTGGTTTTTCAAATATAATACGAGTGTGGCGTCGACGTGGAGATAGGTCCAATCCTGCAGCAACTGTGGAACGCCACAACGCGGTATCTTGGTTTAGGGCATCATTGCGTATAATTTAAAGTCATCTCTAGTTCATATTCACTATGGCAGCCCAACATTACGTAGATGATGGTTTGCTGCCGCGGTGACACTCCTTTACCTTCAAAGAGTGCCCAATACCCCTTATCAGTAGAATTTCTCGCCTTATCCAACATGCCCTGCTAGGTGTACACCTGCTTCCCTGACCATCATTCTTTCCCAATCTTTCACCAATCGAACATGTTTGGGATATGATTGGACACCATTTGCAGACCCCGCCACTGTCTCCTTCAAAAAACGCTTCTTGACAAACAGTTAACAGGAAATGGAGAACTTTTCCTCAGGACGTCATCCATACTCTCACTGATTCTATGCCTAGACGTGTTGCTTTGTATATCGCCGTTCACGATGACCCTAAAACCTATTGACCCGACCTTGTTCTCGCTCTGTATTCTGCATCTTGAAACACAGATGGCTTATTGTTCGTTTATGTCTCTGTTTGCCAAGTTAAATTTTCAATGACATTTCTTACTTACGTTACTTATTAACTATCTTATTTTAATTAATTTTGCCATTTGTATCATTTTTATTTTATATATGCTTTTTTCTATGTTTATTCAAAATCTTCAATTTCGTTTGTTCTTTCAAAATTTTGGTACTATTTCTTTTAAATAATATGTATGTATTAATAAATATCATAAATATATGGATATATTTCAACGTATATTAAGCTGAATGCTCTCCATCACTGGGGGATACTGTATGGTGAATCCCAAAGTTTTTCCCAAATCGCGCCAACGAAATTCTTGTAACATTTTTAAGAGGGATCAGTAATCGAGAGTATGCTATGTCTTTTGTATACGAGTGGAAATTAAAAATGTCTGTATTAGTAAAAGAAAAGACAATGAATAAAATTGTTTGATGGAAATAAATATTGTGTTGGTGTTTATTTTAACATAACATAATAATCTTCTCATCCCAGCCTGCTAAGTTCGCGTGTAACAATTTCCATCCTCAGGAAGCTCTATCTTCCGTGGGTTGTTGTCCCGAAAGGGATAAACAAAAGGAAGCAGCATTAAAAATCAATCTCACGACTAAATCAATCTCACGACTAATTATTCAATCTCACGACTAATTTGAGTTACTCGTGACCTAGTATTTTGATGACAGAATTTTAAGAAAAATTCTTACGAGATCATATAAATATGTCAGTCTTCAAAATTGAATACAATTTAAGTTTCTAAAAAGTCAGTTTAACAAAATTCTATCAGCTTATGTATTTGTTAAAGTTACATGGAAAATCCAGGGTTTCTGGAAATGAGTGTTAAAAAAGAAAGCAGCCGTGATAGCGCTTCAATACGTAACTGAATCACAAATGAATAAAAGAATCAAAGAGCAATCATGTTAACACTAATGTCATTTCTCTTGGTCCGAATTATTAACTTGTTAGCAGGGATTGAATATTACACTGCTGGCAATCAAATTTCAAAGCCAAGAAAGACTAAAGGTATAACAAAATTTATGGTTATAACATGTTGACCAAGTATCAATTGATTTAATTTGTTGACATCTGAAGTGTAGTTCCTGTCAAAATCATTAGCCAGAATTTAGTTGAGTTGTTAAGAATTTTACCTTTAGTATATCATAAAATGCAAAAATATTTAAATGCCCTTAGTTTTTTTTTTATTTTGTATACTGTACGCTAAATTTTTTATAACTCTATTCTGAGTAAGTTGAATTCTAAATCTTTCAAGCTTTGAAATACATACAATGCTATTAATTTTCTGTTGTATAAAATTAGTAATGATTGTGCTGTAATAAAGTTAAAATAAATTAAAATCTCTATAATTTTATATAGTTAATTAAAAGTAGATATTTAGAATGTAATAAAATTAGAGGTTTAAGTGCAAACATTTTTACCAAACTATTTAACTTATTCGAGTAATTTTTAATTCAATTTCTTTTACTAGTTTAAGTTTTAGAAAATTTAAAACCTTACATTTAATTCAAAGACATTCCTATTCTCTTCCTGAAATCAAACACAGGGCAAGGACAACTATGAACAATCAAAAATTTATTTTAGTAGCTACATGTAAAACATCTGATGATATAAATGCTACGTTTATAAGTCTAAATAAATTTTACGAAAAAAATATGCTAAAAATTGAGCACATTTGATGACAGTATTAATACAAAAACACGTATAACAATACAAAAATACAACAATAAGCAACACAGAAGTACAAATTGACAGCTTCCTAACATTTACAAATTGCTTAAAAATGAATATTTGCAGATTTTTTATGATCACAAGATATTAAAAATTAGCTATTATAAGATTATAAAGCTAAAGTACTAACAGTTCCAAACAATAAATATGATTGAAAGAAATAAGTATGAATATTTTTCATTTTCAAATAGATACGATAACAAGATTTCGTCGACATATAATCTAGTAGTAATACTTTAAATCACAATTAGTAGAAAACTTTGCAACAGTAACACTCTTATATATTCTAGAAAAAAATACTATTTGAGTACACTAGAAAATATTAAAATAATGATTGCTCGATTATATAAAAGCGTTTAATTGAAATTACAGATCTCAGTTTTTATTCAAACCAAAAGTTTGAAGTCACATTAAATATTCAAACATGCAAAATTAATAAGTTTGAAAAGATTAAAACGAATATATAAAGTTTTATGAGACTTTACATTATTGATAAAGAAAGGTTCATTTAAATTTGGCTTTATCATTTTTTATTTTAGTAATTTAAATTCTAAATAAAATGTTTGATTCAAATGAAAAACGACTAAGTTTAAATCGAATTTCAGATTTTAACTAAAATTATTAAGAGACAGAGGAACATTTGCTTCGTTTTAAAAAACCTCGACAGAAACTACTTGCGATGTTATTTACATACATTTCGGGAATGTTACATATTTAAACTCTAAAAACATTTAAATTTAAATAAAGTCAACTACTATAGAATAATGTAATTTCGTTACCTATGAACTTAAAGGAAATTTTTAAGTTCATATAATTAAAAATAATCCTATTGATTTAAGACAATTTATTAAATTTATTTATATCTATATTATGGACATAGTTCTATAATAAAAGTTTTACTATAAAAGTATCTTCAGAATTGTATGTGTGAAATTATGCTTTAAATTAATGTTTAAGCATTTTAAACTTAATGATTTTGCAAATGGCATACAGCAATTTCAATTCCATACGTCTCTCACCAACAATAAACTTTATCCCATAAATTTGCTGTGTATACAAAGTATACAATTGCATTTAAAAAAATTACCCCAACAATAGCTGACATGCCTTTCAAAATATTCCAGATATGTAAACGATTTAAGACAAAAGCATTGATAAGGTGGACCAGCTGACTTTTTTTGGCACAGTTCCACATACAATGCGAATGATTTGCATTTGGGGATAATGTCTCCAACAGAAATTTCTGTTCGTGTAGGATTCATTTTTATGGGAGATTCAAAACTATGGGAAGCCTCCAAGTACTGAACATTAGGCTTCTTTGTTGAGAGATCAAGTATAAAGTCATCATTGCAGGAGGCCAAGTTCAAATTAGAGCAAATAGGAGCATGATCTCTTTTATGACTTTTTAAGTATTTCTGTGAATAAAGGCCTTTACTACAACCTTCGAATTTGAATGGTTTTGTATATTCACCAAACTGCTCAGGAGCAGTCAGAAGTTCAATGTGTTCTGTTTGATTACTGCATTTTAGTCCAGAAGGTTTGGAAAAATTCGTTATGCTCTTTGAAGGTATATTTGAAACGACATCAATGAAATCACTTTCTTCAGATTTTTTTGTTTCTTTTTCAGTGACATTTCCTTTTAGAGGAGAGTGCCACAATTCACCGAGTCTTTTCTTCCACTTCTTATAACCAGAAAATGGTTCCCGAGGAACGTTAACTTTAAGTTTGATACTCCTTAAATATGAGGTAATCCTATTTCTCGAGCTTTTGTCATCGTTAATATGACAATCACATTTTATAGTAGTACATTGCAGTTTTTCGCAAGTATTTTCATTCGTTTTCTCACTTGATAATTCAATGCAGGCACTACTATTAGCTTCACTCGAAATTGTTTTATCCATTATTTTTGCTTCATCCTCTTGTCTTTCGTTAGAATAACATTCATAATTGGGATGAGAAGATTCTCGGCAGTAAGCAAATTTACTTGAATTCAGAAGTGTTTCCTCACAAACTTCCGAATCTTCCATTTTATGCGTCGCAATATTTTTGTACAAATATACGTGAAGAAAATATCTGTATAACTTCCATACTTATTCCATTCCTTATAAAAAAAGTTTCGAAGTTACAAATATAGTTAAAATAATCTTATTGAATATCTATATTAAAAATTCTTAAAAGTTACCTAACTACGGTAACCTGGTTGATGGAAACGACACTATCATAAGCAATACATAATATTTATCATAAATTAACCTAAGATCATCACAATGATAGATCTTAAAAACATTTATATTTTAGGACTTAACAACCTTCCAATAATGTGATTCGAAAAACTAAAAAGTATTGCGATGACTTTATATACATGTATGTGTGTGTGTGGGATTGAAAGCGCCACCAGATGGACATTCACATGTTTGCTGCCGGACACCCAGAAGGGAGGGAGAGGAGAACGACGAGGAGATTGAAGAAGACGTTTAATTTGATCTTGTGATATTTTGGACTAATTTCGCATTATATCTAAGATAATAGATTTGATATTCATTCGTAAATTTGTAAATAGCTTTTTCTTATTTTGTTCTAAATCGTAATTAAATCATTTAAACATAATGTTTTATTATTTCCTGATAATGAAGCAAGTGAATCCCCCATATATATATATATATATATATATATATATATATATATATATATATATATATATATATATATATATATATATATATATATATATATAGGTGGCAAACAAATTGTTTGTTTGTGTTTAACAATTTTGAAAGTTTATATTCTACCCAAATATTTTTGAATACCTCACGGTATATATTATAAACTAAATATACACAAATTCAATACTTATATTTATTCATCATGTTGATTATTATTTAAACTATACAATAAAGAGATAAAGTTTTGATTCTCAGAAAAAGGTCAGGAATACCTCTCGAACTGAATTTCCATTATTCAGCAAGTTAAAATATTTTATATTATAGTAAATACACCAGAAATATATGAATGAATTCCTCTGATATATGTACATTTATGTCAGAAAATTGCATTCATATTTGGTGAATCCATTCCAGCAAATTTTCAGTCTCTTTTTATTAATATGCTTATGGATTACTAGAGCTGAAAATTAACAATTCTTAACGTCGAAAACACATACTAATTAACAGCATTGAAGCAACGATGGAAAATTTATATCTGAAATACTTATTCACCATTCTTGAAAAATTTTAAACATTTACTATTTGCTGTAGGTAAAACTCAACTGCACAAAAAATTTAACTTTTTAATCCTTTACTTTCAGAAAAGCAGATAGTATTAATAAACTCCAAATACACAGTCTACCAATATGTATTTGGATACTTAGACAAATGACGATATCAGCGGTCCTGAGGTACGTCACGGCCTCCGCTGGTATATATCGTGTAGGAAACAGCAACGGCATTAGTCGCATGCATGATGCCGTGCAATTCGGAGTTTTCTGATTTCGAGAAAGGTATAATTATCAGGTATCACAAATGTGGCCGATCCTTAAGGAACACATCTAGAGATCTGAAATACACAAAATCGATAGTGGCCTATGTGATAAGGAAGTGCAAGGTGAGCGGTGATTTCGACGCCGCAGGCGGACAGCCTACTCGCGTAGCGAATGTAAGGCTGTTGTTGTCCACTGCGTAGCAAACCCATCACAGAGAGGCAACGAGGCCCCCCTGTCGGGCCCGGAAAACAGAGTCGTACCATTAGCCGCGTTCCGAGCAGACGGTTATTACTCTGCCTGACCGATGTTCCGGTCAATCATCTAAAGTCTCTTGGCCCGAAACCGGAATAAACCAGACAAGCAAATCCACCTACCCTACGCGTATGCGTCACTTCCCACGTTTATTTAAATTTTTTCTTCAAATAATAAAGCCCGAAAGCGAGGTGAGGCGCTCGCAGTGAACGTCACCTTTACATGTGCGAGCTGGGGAAGGAATGCCCTCATTGGGGACTTTATGGGAAGGTGTGCCGTATTTACGCAAGTCTAGAGGAAAACCATGAAGACCTCAAGAACCCACCCCGAGCTGACATACAACTCTGCTGCTGGTTACAGGAAGAGCTGCAGCACGCCCTATTGACGATTGTCTTGATATATGTGTTTTGAAGTAATCACCAGAATAAAAGTTCAAGTCGGTGAATTCTTCATTGGTCTCTGTGTCTTGGGTTGGTGGTCGCGATTGAACTTACTTTGCAATGTAGTAGAAAAGTTCGTACCGACATTGCAGTTATCATTCTCGCAGACCCTGTGTTCCAACGAGTGATGCAGCTTTCCTCTGGAACAATAGTTCTTGTTTCACAAATGAACGCGTATACACACTTGCTGGATGTTATCACTGGCTGTTGAACATTGACCGTCTGAGAAACCACTAATGTGGCCGGTCAATGTCAACTTTTGATTCTTTGTTTTGCAATGTCTCTGGATATTCACATAAACCTTGATGTGCACTTCACTAAAGTTTGTGGCGACGCATCCGTGGTCTCTGCTAGTCTCCAGGCATGATTTTTGCTTTATCTATATTGAGTTGTTGGCTTGGAGTCCACAACCATGCTGGATCTTGGATCTATGTGGTATTGGGTGGCCAGTCGATCAGGCACCTTTGCCTAGTCACTTCCTGTGTTTTGTCATTTGGTCCACTGCTTGGTGGATGCGCTCCTCAAGAAGGTGAGGTGCGCCTTTTCCTCAAGATGGTGAGGGCTGCCATTTTGTTTTCTTTGTGTTTGTGTTGACCCTGTAATCCTCAATAAGGTGAGGCCTGCCTTGTTGTTTGTGTCTGTTGTTGTGTATGTGAGAACACAGAGAACACTAGTCATTATTCACGTCTACCGCCACTGGTAAAATAATTGCTAATTTCTTTATAATTTGTATTAGTTTGTTTTGTGCGGTCCTATTATTTAAGATTAGATCACTCCACGCTGGTATGTTTATATCTGCTGGCCTGTTTAGGTGTAGCTCTGATGTTAGCGGGCAATCAAATGCGTAATGTTGTGGGTTTCCTTCTTCCCCACAAATGCAATCTCCTGTCGTGGCCTTACCCAACCTGTGAACAAAGGTTGGGAATCGGCCGTGTCCTGTAAAATATTGGGCTAGTTGTTGCTGGCCCACTAGTTGCTTTGTGTTCACTTTCGGGAAGAAGTTATGTGTGTACCTGCCTGTGTCTGCAATGTCCTACTCTTCTGGCCACCGATTTAGGATTTCGTTTAAGACTAATTTCTTTAAGTGCGACTGTGGTAGCTTAATTATATCATCCCGTGGCATTTGGGTCACCCTTTTTGCTGCTTGATCGGCCTCCTCATTACCTGTTATTCCTGTATGTGATGGTACCCAGTATAGTTTGATTGTGTGTACTTTTGTTAAATCGAATAGAAGCTGTTGTGTCTTCTGTATGAATTTGTTTCTGTGTTTTGTTATGGCGTACAGGCTTGACAGACTGTCCGTATGTATGTGTACTGTTACTGGGCTTTTTCCTTGAGTCCATGTTAGTGCTTCATTGATAGCGTATATTTCTGCTTAAAAGACCGAGTATTCCTATTCATGGGCAGTTGAGTGGTATTAATAAGTTGAGTATTGCTGTAAACACAGATTGCCGCGCCCACACCATCATCCGTTTTAGAGCCGTCTGTATAAATATTGTAATGTGGTGATAGTATGTTCTGTGCCGGTGGCAGGTTAATGTAAGATTCCATTATTTTGTCAGCTGGGTGGATAGGATTAACAGCAGCTTTGGACTGATGGTCTTCTGCTTTAAGCAGTTGTGGGCCTAATTGTACATCCTCATTGTATCTTAGCACGTTTGCCACGGTCACTTCCCTCAGTACCTGGAGATGTAGTGGTATCAAACCCACTAGGACATTAAGCGCTGCTGTGGATGTCCTGTAGGCCCTAGTGATTCTGAGTAGAAATGGCCTTTGTACTGTAAGTAGTGATTGTCGGAATTTTGCCCCAACGAAATTGGGAGATAGAGACCGACGATTGCTGTTTAGAGACATTCGAAAGAACCGCAATCTACCGATGGCCTCATCATAGAGGAGTTTCAACAGGCATCCGGGAGTATTCTTTCAATGAATGCCATCTGTAAGGAAGCACATCTGCTTGATTTTCATGGTCGTGCTGCTGCCCATAAGCCTTTGATCACAAAGTCAAACCACACTGCTCGGTTAATGTGGTGCAAAGCACATCGAAATTGGACCGTAAATCAGTGGAAACGGGTTCTTTGGAGCGACGATTCAAGGTTTACCCTTTACCGTTCGGTTGGCAGGGTCTGGCGTCTGCTTAGAGAACGTCTTTTGCCAGAATGCATTGTGCCAACAATCAAGTTCGGCGGAGGTGGAATTATGCTCTGGGGGTGTTTTTCCTGGTACGGACTGAGACCCTTGGTCCCCATTCATGGTAAGCTCAACGCCGATGGCTACTAAACCATTTTGGATGACAATATGTGGCAGTTTTACGGGACGAACCCCTGTTACTTTCAGGACAATGCTAGTTGTTATGTTTCCAACTTAACCAAGGCTTGGTATGGTGCCAATGAAGTTCATCGAATGGACTGGCCTGCCCAGAGCCCAGACCTTTAACCCTATCGAGAACCTTTGTGACGAGTTGCATCGCCGAATTAAGGGGTGCACTACACGTCAAAAATTGGTGAAGGAACTTGTATGTTTACTCCAAGCCGAGTGGAAGACAATACCACTAGCTGTAATACAAAGACTGGTGGGAAGTGTGCCCCGGAGGCTCTACCAACTATTGATTTTGAATAAAGTTAGTTTTTCTTTTCCATCATAAGTGTCCAAATACTTATTGGTAGACAGAGTATTATGTTTAATAAGCACTTTAATATTTTAAAGGTTGTATTAGTATACCCGTTTTTAGATATATTTTTCTGCCCGATTAAGTCACGAAACAAATCCCACTTTAGCAATTTTGAAGGCACTATAAAGTTGCTTGTCATGTGATATATACCACATCGTAATAATGGTCGTTTTGTGAACAGAGACATTTGGTTTCTCTAATTTAAAATTGCTGTTAATGAAGTATTGGCAGTAGAAAATTATATACATATAAAATTTTCTATTGCCAATACTTCATTAATAGCAAGTGTGTGTGGGGGTATCAGATCTCTTCTTTCTCTCTCTACATTTTAAGATTCTTTTAGAAATAGTTAAGATTCTTTTAGAAATAGATTTACTACTTTTTCTAATTTTGAAAGAAGTTGTAACTGTCTTCCACTTTCTCAAAATGCTTTTCATTGTTAATATATTTGAAACGCAATGAAATGTTTTCAGAATCCAATAATTAAAAACTCCGTTAGTAAAGAAAGAAGCTCACACTGGTGAAAGTGTATACGAGACTTCATTTCACAATGCAACACAGCGAGTGGGTAAAAGTTAATATTAAATATCATTAAAAATAAACAGGTATTTTTATTTTCTCCAAATCACAATTTTTTCCTCGAAAGCTTGGTACAAGTTTCCCTCTGTAATCATCAACTCGCATAAGCTCTCGGGCTTGGACCGCTGGTTAAAAATATGCATAATAATTTTTAAGTAAAATATTTTAAATTACTTTGTATAAATATTGTGCAGGATGCAAGGTAAAAGCTTCGTAATTATGAAATGTTGTTTCCACAAATCTTTTCAAAGAGAGAATTTCATCCACATTTAAAATCATTACCCCAAACTCTTGCAGCGTGTGGCAAGACTACTTCCTTATTTCATATTGCAATGACACAAAAAGTATTGAATTCTACATACAAAAGAGTTGTATATTTAAAGTTTTAGTTTACATAGTTTTAAATATCAAAGTCGGCAAGCGACGCCCTCCATTGGCGATATATTGGGTAAACCGAATTCTGGTGTTCTCATCACTCTCCAGCCCATTGGCATGTATGCTAGCCGTTTTCATTTGAATGGCTCATTTCTGATCTTCCGAAGTTTGTGGGTAGTCAGTATAATCACTTAACTTTCAATGCCTCTTCAAAATGAAATTACATAGGACCAAATCCAAAAAACTCGCTGGTCACACCAAATCGTTTCTCATCGAAATGAGACACCCTATAAAATATGCCTCTATGACAAGTCTACGGTGTTCATTATTCCAATGTGCATGATGGTGACTGAACTACAACGTCACACATTTTTATGATCTCTTCTCGGAAACAAGACCCCACTAACATCATTATCTTTACTACCTTTTATGCTATTGCAATTCGAAATAAAGAAGTTAGCTCTTCCTAAACCCTGTACTTTATTTTTAAACCATTAAATTTTAATCTCGTTACTTACATGCTGAGTGTAAAACATTTCTTAATTATTTTAGAAATCATTTTGAATATACTCAATTATTAATTGAGGAATATTTAAAATAAAGTATCAAAGAGTAGTTCCTTGGAAAAATGTTTTTGTCATAATTTCCTCAGGGGGAAGATATATCTTTAATCAACTTTCTATGGTTTAAAAGTTACAAACATAAGTTACCTTATTATTTCCTTTAAATATTTTAATTCATTGTCTAAACTGGATATGTTTTTCTCCACTGATACCATTAAACATATTTATCAATATAAAAAACAATGTATTCATTGTAAACCTTTATATGATGTATATGAATCAGATTTTAAAAAAAACTGGGTGAAACAGATTAGGAAGTTGAACAACTCCCTTCTTATAAGTAAATTATTACTATTTTAAAATTTTTCTCATAAAAGAAAAATGTTTTCTATTTATAAGAGATTATTTAAATGTTTATAAATTCACGAGTAGTAATCACAAGAATCATTCATAAAAAGAATTTTTTGCATGGTATACGTATTTGATGTTGCATTTATTGAAAATAATTTATAAAAAATAAAGTACAAAAATAATACTTGCAGTTAATTTTTCCTCTACAATGTTAATAATCAATAATAATGAAAACCATCATTGTTCTATCTGAACTTCCAAATTTTGACACATTCTTATATAACTTGGAATGTCTCAAAAATTTTTTTAAATTGCGCGTACATCTTAGAAGGAAAAAAATGAAAAAACATTTTAGGGCTATTGTGTGATGTTTTATAAAAAATAATTACTAGTTTACACTTAAATACAGTCAGCCATCCAAATATTTATATTTAAGAATATCGTTTACTCACAGCATCATTTTATCTTGCTTTATACGATAAAGAATTGTTGCACCACCGAGTATACATGCTCGATAAGGAATTGTTGCAATTCTTAGTTTTGATGGCTCATTGTAATATAGTTGATGCTATGAAAATGACAAATTCTTCAGGTAAATCATGAATTTATAGTTGTTTCTAAAATTGATTTTATTAGAAATGCGAGTTTCAGGTTAGTTTTCATTAATAAAAATTAGATTATAATTAAAGTACAAATTCTTGAGATAGAAAAGCTCTTGTTAATGAATAATGAGTGATATTCATTAGAGGGTAGTGGTTTCCAGTAAAAAAAAAACATTTAACATTCCAGGAAAAACTTTTTGGAGAAATAACGATAATATTTACTCAGCTTTGTTCAAAACATTATGATCACGAACTGGAATCTCTGATAGATCAACAAAAATAAATCGCAAGAGTTAATGCCTTAAAATTCCCCATACTTACGAAATTAAAGATTGGTTTCGATACTCCTTTCATCCGTACTTTAATATTATTCCAATAAACGGCGTGTATCGAAAAAGGAAACCTACTGATTAAAGATGATTCTGAAACACCACAAACATCCAAACTAGTGGTGGAATTTGAACCCACAAACTATTGAAACAAAAAGGGCCGTGATAGCCTAATGGTTAAAGCAACGGCCTTCCGTCCTGAAGGGTGGGGTTCAATTCCCAGTGCAGTCAAACAACCACCGAGTATATATGCTCGTTAAATCTGAAATCGAAAGTGCTGCGGTCGGTCGTTAAGCAGTTACCATGGGAGCAATGGTCTGAAGAAAATTTTCTACCAATTCAGATCAATGTAAAGACTGAGGGAGTATATCCTTTGGTTGTGCCATCTATCGAAGGATTTGAAGAGCAAAGTCGTATTTTAACTTTCGAGGTGCACTGATTAAACGAAAGACGCACCCTACTGACTTAAATTCGGATAGCCAAGGCATAGCGAGCTTGGCTTGTCCAAGTGACATAAGTAACAACAACACTGAAACAAAAGCCAAAGAGCTAACCTTCAAACAGCCAGTTCGCAACTGGTTAAGTGTGCAACATTTACCATTAATATTATTTTATAATAATTCCTTCCTTGCTTTCTTTGTAATTAAATATAAATTGATAAGAACAAAAGCTATAGTTTCTAAAATGCTATAAAAAATTAAAATATAAGTCATGATTTTCTCCACACTATTAATTTTTCATCGTAAGCTTTATTTAACGTCACAATACACAGATACAAGATTTAAAACTTAATTTAAACAAGCATTAAAACTTAATTTAAGGAATAATTAAAATTCATCGTTCCTTTTAAAACATTTATTTGGTTTATGTATATAGAAAAATGTTAATGGAAGGTATATTTTGCTCATAATTCCTTCTCATTCTGACACTGCATATTTTTTGTATAAATGTGTTATTATAAGTCTTATAATTACATTGTCTTTGTAACGCTGGTATAGTTCTGTAAATTCAATTATTGCTTTTATATCGGTCAAATGCCATAAAAGCAGCGTTTTGATTGCTTCATTTTTGCTTCCATAAATTCTAAATTTTTCATCTCCCTCTTCCCTAGTTACGAAATCTTCAAACAAGTCCCTTGCCAATTTGCAATTGAAAAATGTACGTTTTCTAAAATCTAGAATTTCATTTTGTGAAAGGTCAAGCCATTTAAAGAAGTTTTTAGTTTCCTTCCACTGATTCATTTCAACCAGTCTAAAGAGAATTATTTCACCAACACTATTATACAATTTGTTTTTGAAACAGGACACATTTTTTTCTGACATGCAACACCAACGCAAGAAAACTTCTGCGTCTTGCCACCTACCTCCATTAAACATGCTTCCATCACTAATATTTGACGATTCTGTTTTTGTGCCAAGGATCAGTGATTCGCACACTGAAATACCCATTTTATCTGCAAATTCTCTCTTAAATACATCGGTTTCCATCTCGGGTAAACACCAGTTTACGAGATAATCAGCTAGTTCCAATGAACCTGTCACTATATGATTTTGGCACTCCTTCATTCCAATATGGCTAAAAATAAGTTCATTTTTAAACGTCTGAATTCTTTCTTCCGTCTCAAAACACCATTCAATAAATTTATCAGATATTTGTTTATTGATGAAGAAGTATTGTAAGCACATTAATTTTCCTTTTCTGCTACGTATTAATTTCCGTTTTAGGTCTACAATCTCTTCATCAGATAATTCCTGACAATTTAATAAAGCCTCAGCCTTTTTCCATTCACCTAGTTTAACAAATTCAATACATTGATGCTTTACTTGGACATATATGAAGGGTTTTTTAAAGGAAAGCGCTTCTTCCTCTGAATCAAAGCAATTTGAAACCAATTCATTAAAAGCCTCTGTTTCACCCATTTTTACTAAATCTTTACAGACTTTAACCGTCTCTCCTTGAGATAGGAAATTTCTCTTCTCTGAACTATTTAAACTACTTAAGATTATTCTCAAGTTCTGCCTATCGTTTCCCTTTAAATTATCTGAAACAAGTAATTTAATTAGTAATCTTGAACCCACTTTCAATAAGTAAGTTCCCCCAGCAGGAGAAATTTTTTCTTCTGAAAAAACGTATCTCTTGAAGTTATTGGGACTTTCTTCCCAAAACATCATTAACAAATTCCTGTAATCAAAATATTTTTCCTCGCCGAAAAGAAAAGAAAAAATGGATGGTTCAGTTTTTTCACATATTTCAAGTAAGAAATAAGAATAAATTTTCTCGGGCAGAACATCCCATAACTGTCTTATTAGATTCATGAAGTTTTCTTGGTGAGGCCAACGAAATAAAAATTCTAATCCTTTGAGTGGTTCAGAACTTTTTTCATTTTGAAGGTCCTTGCCATATTTAATGGACAGAAAGAATTTAGAAAATCCTGATTTAACGTGCTCAGTTGTCATTTTTGAGATTAAAAAATATAACATGTCAGTTAAACAATGATTTGGTATCCACGAATCACTGAATCGACAGTATTTCTTCTCCCTGAAGATAATAAAGTCATTATAAATACGCAGACTGGATTCATTTTGCGTTGTTCCTTTAACTATCATCATCAGTATATCTCGTAAAGCATTGGGAAATTGATGTGTTTTTACCCTCATACTAGTTTTCTCTAAGCAATAAATAAGAGCTGGTTTACTTCCACTTTCAATTGCCATGTCAAACCTACACTGATCTATACTTTTATTTTCATACAGCTTGGTTATTTCCCCCATTGCATAATACGTCCAAAATATTACTAAAGCCGGTTGTCGAATCAAATTCCTTTCTTCCTGCATTATTTCATCATATAAATCGCCACCTTTGATTCGTCGAAATAAAGCAGGAATTTCACATTTAAAACAATAAACACACGCTATTCGATACTTTTGTTCGGCAGATATCCTCTCATCTCTTATCAATTGATGTCCTATTTTCACTTCGTCCAATATTCCTACCTCCGTGAATGAACTGCTATCTAAATAATCAATACTGTATTCACGAGGAATATCAAAAGTGCCTTCGTAATATACCAACCACGCTAATGTCCTAGTCGCAATAGCAAATATTGTACCCATCACTCTTTCAAGAGGCAAGTTTTCCAACGCATAATTCTCTAACAGAATTGCTGCATTATTTTCCACATGTTGCTCGAATTCTTGTTTACGAGTAATACAATGCTTACCTGAGCTTCGCGTTAGAAGAACATTCTTTCTAAATTGTTTACTGGTGCATACTTCAATAGCTTTTTTCACAACATCTGTTTTATTAGATGAAGCCATCTTTGTAAAAAAAATACTTTTCTAATTTTATGCTGCCACAATGATACAAAAGACAAACTTTTCTTGAAATCTTTAAGCATAAAAGCTACTAGCATTAAAAATTTGGGTTTTAAAATATGTCTTTGAAATATAGTGAGCTTGGATATATTACTGTAAGGAACGACAATGACACAGGGACTTTCTTCCAAGCTTGAAAGTTTATTTCTTGAAAGTAAGCAAACTTTTCTCTGCAAATAAAAAAATTTTTTAATTCAGTATTAATAAGACAAATATTAATTCTATTTTACATTAAATTATAGAAATTAAATTATTTTAAATAAAAATACACCATTGTTTTTAGTTTCAACTATAGAAGAATCATTAATTCTGAAAAAAGATGTGTAATGCACAAAATTAAGTCTTGAGTCATTTTTGTCTTATCTCATTACAAATGCTTATGAAAAATTTCTCACTGAATTTAACGGCAATTTAGCTTACATGCCTTTGTTCAACAATATTTTTTGCTAATGAAGGCTACATGTGGACCATGATTTTCAGTTAAGATACCACACTATGACAAGCATCGTGCATAACGTGGAGATCGAACCCAAAAAGTTTTGGACAAAAGACAAGAGCATTAACCGATTAGTTACAGAAGAAGTGAAAGCAGTGGACATTGTTCAAATTTAGCATGGGGGGGGGCTAACCTAATAGCATCCAATCCAACAAACATACCTGTAGAACTCAAACCTACAGCATTCATCTGCTATTGCTTAACAGTGATCGGGATCGATCCAAGGACCTTCCACACTGAAGAAACTGTCCCTGAAAGTCCAAAAGGTGAATATGCTAATGGAATTAGAAAATATCTTATATATTCATAATATTTAAGTTTGAATTTAAAATTAAAAATATCGTTATTTCTGTTACTTCCTTACCCGATAGTTTACAGTTTATATTTCTTGGATTTAATTTTTACAATACGTGAATCACTATATATTATTTTTACAATACATGAATCACCATATATTTTATTATTGATTTTTCATTATTATTTTGGATTCAAAGCGAAGATCATTTGCTGTTTACTTCTATCATTTGACAAATTTTAAAACTTAATTTACTTCGAAAAATAAGAGAACCACATATATTAGAAATTTTTTAAAGAGAATTCCTGTTAAATTATTTATGTAAAGAGAGGAATTATATAATAATAATAATAATATATAGTTCGGATCATTTAAACCAATAACAGGAGTTTTTACCACATGCCAATGTTTTCGATTATTGGTCGTAATTTTCCCTTTTAGTTTTATTTCATTGCAATAAAAAAATAAGAAATTGTACGAGTAATTTTTAAATCTCAAAGTATTTATATTATCAATGAATGGATGGCCGAAATAGTTCCTTTTATGACTATGAATATTGCTTTTTAACATTTATTTTCTTAGTTTCAATCTTTTCGAAGAATGAAATCTTTAAATATTTTTTTCCAGAGCTAAATAGTTTCATTTGTGGTTCTATTGTCTTTTTTTCACACGACACTCTTGGATTGTCACTCCACTTTCATTCCTTACATACGAGACCAGAACCTACAATTTAACGTGGATACCAAATCCTACAAGTACCCATGTCAGAGGTGGGATTCGCACCCACGAGCTCTCTGTTGAAACGCGAAGACCAAACCATTAACTACTAGGCCACCATCTCTGCACACGAAATGATTTGACTAAGACACAGTTTAATGTCGATTAGGATTAAAGTATCCATACTTTAGGCTGGAATCAAACCTATGAACTGTTGAATTAAAAGCCAGTTCACTCAATTTTCCATTGCTGGTTTTGTTAGGTTGATACTCTCCG
Source organism: Latrodectus hesperus (assembly GCA_037975125.1). Taxonomy (NCBI): domain Eukaryota; kingdom Metazoa; phylum Arthropoda; class Arachnida; order Araneae; family Theridiidae; genus Latrodectus; species Latrodectus hesperus. The sequence continues at coordinate 73,583,461 of CM075855.1, read as the reverse complement.
TTCTAATAGCTTTGAGTGTGTTGACTATATACTAAACTAGTTTATATCTATTTTTAATTATATATATGACCACGTACTTTTATAAGTCTCATTTTCATTACATGATAATATCATTCAATCAATTTGAATAGAATTCAAAACAATTCTTTACTACACAATTTAAATTCCTAATTTTATTGTGCTAATTTTAAAAAAAATTTTCTATATTTTCTTCGAAAAAAAAAACACTCCTTTTTTTCATAATCTTCCGTTTTAAAAAGTGCGATTTTTATCTACACAATTAAATTATAAATTTATATTAACTTTTAAATTTTAGCCATTCCTGGAAAGTTATGTCTATTTTACAGTTTTCAGTATGATGAGTATTTAAATAATGAATTTTCATATGTTCACAGGAATCACAATGACTAAATTTTTATGAAAAGAAAATTTTTCAATCACCATCTTTAAGCAATTTTAACGTAATTAATAAGTCTTTACATATCTTGTATTATTTTTCTTAACTATAAGCCTTTGTCAGATTGACTTTCTCAATGTTTACGTGCCTTAAATATTCTTGTCATTTTCTTAAGTCCATTTAAATCGAAATAACCAATACATATTTCTTAACACCCAACTTAGTATTTAGTTCATTATGTATAGTTTAGAAAGTTATAAAGGGGCGCGGTAGCCTAGTGGTTACGGCATCGGCTTTCAGTCCGGATATACTGGATTCGATTCCCAATGCCGTTAAAGACCCACGGAGTACATGCTCGTTTAATCTGTGGAATCCAAAATCCTGTAGTAGGTCGTTGAGCCATGGATGAAATGGTCTGGAAAAAATTTCCTCCGCCTTCAGATCAATGTCAAAATTGAGCGAGTGGATTCTGTAGTGTTGCCATCTATTGGAGGAGTTGAAGAGCAAAGTCATACTTTCACCTTCTTGTTGCTCTGATTAAACGAAAGACGTATCCTACTGACTTAAATTTGCATAGCCAAGGCACAACGAGCTTGGCTTGATGAAGTTTCATAAATAACAACAGTAATGTATGGACATAGTCAACTGTTGATTCATCAAAATGTGATTTTGAAATTCCTCACTAAAGTCTCATCTCTCGAAAATTTGTAAAAATCTAGAACAATAATTTTCCATATGAGTGAAAAAAATTCAGTTGCTTTTAATTCTCATTTCACTATAACTTTTTTCATTATCTAAAACTTGTGATGGTCTCTTCCGTAAGAAATACATATATTTGGAAATTGTAAAACTTATTATTCAATATCACCAAGACTTGGTAAATACGATAAATTGAGTATTTAACAAATTTTTACAGGTTTACTTATATAACTACCGAATCGTGATGGAGAACGTAATAAATTTAGAACATACCGTGTATTAATGAAGTCTTAACTCTAAAAATGCTTAAATAACAATAAGAATTTATTGTTAAGAATTAGAAAAGCGTCATAATGGCTATTAAAGCTTCCGCGATATAAATTTTCCAATATTTCAATTTATAAAACTGCACTCTTTTAGCTCTTTTTTTATTTTTATTTATTTATTTTTTTATTATTATTTTCATCAGTTATCTTAGAGTAGATACCATAGGTAACAGCATAAGATACACATTTAGAAAATTATTGAAAGCAAAATTATCAAAACTTCTAAAGTTAAAACCAAGCTTGTTACTTCAATGAATGCTTTACTTTTATGAAAACAAAATTTTGAAATCAACAAACTAGTTTTACTTGACAAAAATTCATTGTAAAGAATTCATAATTTTCATCATAAGATCTAAAAAATGAAAAACTTTATTGTTAGAACTAAGGTTTCATATAAAAAACATTCCTAGAGAAACAAAGCACTTTTTGCACACGTTCATAAGCTTGCTTAGTCACACTAAATTGTTATGACATGGCAAAGTAAAGTTTGTCACATTTTTTATACTTCTTTACATCACAAAACGAAAGAATCATTTTAAGTTTGATTTTATTGTATACCCGGTTACTAGCTCCAGACTTTATAAACTGATAAATTCCATAATCCAGTCAACTATCTAATATCACTTACTAAGTTTAGAATCAAAGGATTAATTACATTTCACCTTAACATACACAATCCTTTTATCATTGTTCTACTACTTTTCATACTATTTTGAATGTGTGTTCGCAGTATCTTAAAATCTAGTATGTTCGTAGTATCTAGATTATTTTTACATTTTAAAAAATATACAAGAGAATCCGTTCCGAAAGTAATTGTATTATGCAACACTTGATGCCGATCTTATGCAATTGAGCAATTAATCTATAAGCAATGTGGTGTACACTTTCATCGTAAAATAAAATCTATTCAAATGCTATATACACCTAATTAACCATTTTTTCAGTCCCTAATTTACGATATTAACACCGATGACAGTAAAAATTATGTGGATATGAAAATATAGAATTTTAAAAACTTACAGTTCCATGAACTTTTATGACATAACCTTATAATGTGTTACATTTATAACCACCTTAAATATAATAGCGAAGTTATTATAACAATACAATTAATAATTAAAAGAATATTGGCAGAAAATTTCAAGCAATTAGCTAACCAAGCAGAATTACAGCATTTCTTTTATCCACAGTAAATGCATTTTCTTATAAATTAAGCAAAGTATTTTTATAACCCCCCCCATCTTGTTTCCATTTAATCAACTACATACTTTAAAAAGTTATATTGGATATATTTAACAATAGCACTAACATAAACGTAGACTTTAGAAAAAAACTTACAATTAATTAAGTTTTCTAAAGTCTGTCTCAATATTAAATTTAGAATAAAGTCAGTAATATTGTAATAGTCAGTATATTTAATCTATTTTTAGTGCGTAGATTACAAAAATCATTTACTGTCCACTAGGAACAAAGATTCTGTGGCAGTTTAAAATAAATTGGTGGTATTTAAAATAAGTTGATATTTAAACGCATTTTAGTCTAATTATATATCTAGTCTTATTCGTAAATCAATAAATTTGCCATACGGTTTAATACAGTTTGATATGCATTTAAAATCATTGCAAACGTCTCTTTCAAATATGATTTGGTTTGTCACTCGATCATTTTTGCACGCGAGGACTAATTGTACCGAGTCTTCACTTAACTATCATTCTGAACTACTTCAAAAATACATGTCCGAAGTGTAATTGGAGCCCACGAATTGAAAGCCAAAGCAACAACAATTAGGTTCCCAGTTCAGCTACAAGCAAATACAGAGTTAAATTCTAAGATGACATATGTATAAGCCACATACAGAGATATTCGATTCCATCAACAATAAAAAGAAGCAAATTTCTGGCGATTTCACCGTGTCAAACTTAGTACTTAATAAGTCTTTGTTGGCCTGATTCCAAGGTATGTTAACCAAGTAAATGAAATATGCCATCAAAGGCTGGAAATCATGAATTAATGCCCTATATTTTAGTCAGATTCCATCGCAAAATGTTAACATTTTGCTATTAATAAAGTACTTTATTAAGAGTAATTTAACTCAATTGAATTGATTAGTTTAATATTCCTGCAGTTTAAAGTCGAGTTTTTTGTTAACCTCTGGTTATAACATTACAATAAAGCATCTGCTTCTATAAGTTCTTAAAATTCAAGTCAAACTCAGATTAGAGTCTTTATATTGAATAAATTATCTCTCCAAAATTGAAATTAATTTCGTAAATCAACCATCTGTACACAAATAAAGTTTAGATTTCAGAACATAATTTTTTGTTTAAAAAGGGTAATATAATTAAGAATTGCATACAATTTTAATAGAGTAGTTCTCCCTAGTTATAAGTAAAATGATAATCTCAGTTTTCACAGACATATTAGATCATAAGCGTCTGAACTGTTATAATATCTACATAATACTTATACTTTAAAATTTGTGAGCACCATATGAAGAGCTTAGTCTGTTTCAGTAGTCTAAAAATCAAATTTATCATAATTTTAAATTCTGAAAAATTCTATATACGTCCATGCAAAATTCAAAGAAGTCTGTATTTAATAGCCGAGGCTCCAGTTAACCGATAAAGATTTTTTAAGATAAAAGAAAAAGTTAAGAGATTTTTAGGATATCTGATAATATTCTTGAAATACTCATTGAATTTAAAATTTTTAACTTTGTGACAAATATTTATTAAACTTTAACACAACTGAAAACATGGCTGTTTAAAATAGAATATTCCAAGAATGAAACATTGTGTCATCTTAAATCAAGCCATCTTGCTTTACTTCATATGGTTGATGAAAAAGATTAAATATCTTGAGAAGCAAAATGACGAGAAATTTTTTATTACTAAAATTTAATCTTTTAATTTTCGATAACAAATTTTTAACTTTTTAAAATTTTAAAATGTTATAAGGAATTTTTTTAAATTCTAATTATTGATTTCTAAATGATGAAACTCTAAAAGCTTTCTCTATACTAATCTTAATTTCTTCGAGACTATCGAAATGTATAAATAATTTCAGAAATAATTTTTGAGAAATATAGAAATCTTCAGTCTCAATCTGGAACCAATTCTGAAGAGAAAACTGAAATGGATCAAGCCTTTGATATTTTTATAAAGTTACGAGAAACCTGGTAAATATTTAAGATCAGCATTTCTTAATGAAGTGTGGTAATTCCCTATCCGGGTTTTAAGTAAAGCAAGAAAATTAATCTCTTCGATATAAGATTGTAAAAATTTAAAATACAAATAAATATTTAAATTTTCATAGTGGCAAATTTAATATAGCAAAATACTTGAATCACTTCTTCCATAATTATTTTGCCCATTTCCCAGGAATTTTTATCAGTGAATTAAAATTTGTTACTAGTCACTCTAGGGTCATTTTTCTCTCACCAGGGCTATTTATGAACTATAAGACTCTTAAATAATATAGTTCTAAAAAGATTCCAATCTATTAAAAATATTCAAGCCCAATGGAAGATACCAAAGCAAATTTTTCCACTGAAAGCCAGAACATTTATTGCCAGTTTGTCTTTTAAATTATCGAATTACTGTTAAATTCATTAAATCATTTTGTGTATGAATTTTTGTTTTGGATGCATATAACTGAAAATAATGTGATATGAAATAAAGTTTCAGTGCTCTTATGTAAACAATCAACTATAAAATATACGCTATGTAAACGATTTTACTGAAATTTGTTTAATCATAATTGAGTTTCTAGGCTAAGCTGGATTTGATTTAGAAAAAACATTAACTGAAATAAAATTAGATTTGTTGCAAGACTAATGCGCTTAAATAACAAAAAAGTCATACAGTATTAATGTTCATTACGTGTTGAAGCATTGCACATTTGATGAAATTTTAATTGGAGGAAATCTTAAATAAAATATAAGAACAGAATTTCTGTATTGAAATAGTTGATCTACTTTCTTAAAATCTGGCATTCAACACTTACTGTGACTTAAGTAAAAATAGTTGCATACTTGATGTCGTCCATTATTGAAGAACAGATTAAACACTTCCTACTCTATTCATAGCTGACAAATGCAATATATAAGTCTCCTATTTTCCTTCTGGCAAAGAAGGAAATATGATCACTTTTAATCATATAAACGCCATGAATTTTTTAGTAAAATGTTTAGATAATTCTTCTAAAAAGGCTATAGAAAATTATAAATGCTGAAAATTAATTTGGAGAACGTCAATTCGTATACGGAAGAAATTGAATATTAAAATATTTCATAACTTCATTTTTGCACTTATTTATATCTTCCGAATAAAAATTTTTAATGTTATTAAAAGCCAAATTCAAAGTTCAGATATACAGAAATAAGAACAATTCAAAAAGTATGTATCATACGAAGTAATCATAGGAAGCTTAAGCTTAAAATATAGTATAATTTAGACTCGCGAATGAAACAACCAAGAAATATTATTCAAGAAAAATGCACAATTTGAAACTGGTATCTAAATTTATATTGGATTAGAAAAAATACACCTTAACACTATGTTCAGTATTAATATCCATAGAGAAATTTTTAAATAAAAAAATTTATAAAAATTTTAACCTTATAAAACGTATTTAACCTTATAAAACGAATTTGAAATATTCAATAAATCGAATTTGAAATTGACAGGTTAAAACTTCTCGAAATTTAAACTTTCAATTGTAAGAGTTTTTGTAAAGTTGAATTTCATTTGCAAGACTAATTTACACTAAATAGAAGAACGTATGGTGCAAATCAAAAATTTAAAATTCAATTATAATTCAAAATAATCCAATAGCTATTAAGCTACTTTCATTTCCATAGAGCTAACTAACTTTGAAAATGCATTAACTTAAGTACTTTTACCAAAATATCTATAAATGTAAATTTTTAGGTTTTTCTAACATCCAAGAAAAATTTAACAAAAACAAGAACTAAACAAGAGTTTTAACAAATATAAATATTTTCATAAAAAAACTATTGTATAAATTTTTAAAAATTTAATTTCAGAGTGAATGTAATAAAATAAAAAGATATTCTTTTAATCTTGTTTAACAAGAACATTACCTGCAGTAATCAAAATCTTCAATTCATATCCATTATTTAAAATTCCCTCGCCAACCAAATTTTCAATAGAGTTCACATTTATTTCAGTTCCAATTCTTCAAATTGATGCCAAAAATAAAATGAATTTATCTTTTCACTTTTCATGTGGCACACCGATGTGGTATACTCATCATTGTTTTATTTACCCATCCAATGTCTTGGATTCAATTACAAGTATTGTGGATGCTGTTGGCTCTAAATATTTTTAAATTTAAATTTAAAAGGTATCCTGTTATTCTATTAAGGTTTCATATGGTACCATCAAGATTAGAAGCTTTGAGGTAATTAAATTCGTAAATTAATACTGGATATTTTTAAAAAATTTTACAACATATGTGGTATAGTAGTAAAAATTTTGGTTTTTTATTTGGAGAGTCTGACTTTAAGCTGGGCGCTCCGTGGCTGAGTGGTCAAAGCATCACTCCGCTAATCGCTTGAGAGCGTAGGAGTGTGGGTTCGATTCCCACCGTGGCCCTGGGTGTTTTCTTCTTTATCTTCTGTGGTTGTACATCTGTCATTGTGCTATTTGTCCTATTATCGACGAAGACTTACAAGCGGATCTCAAGAATCAAGCATACAAGTCTGAATATATATATAATGTAATAAATAAATAAATAGACTTTAAGCTCTCATAAAATACTAGTTTTTAATCAGTAATGCACCTTTTTAATCGCATGCAAAACATATATAGCCTCTCTTATATATTCTCTTAAAATTTCATTTACTTGACCCATTTTCTTACTGAGGAAACATGAGCGCGTTATGTATTCAGACTGTTGGTTATTTGATGCGGATTGCATTACTCAAGTGTTTATTTCTTCATTTAATTACGGTTCAAAATTATAAAATGGTTGATTAATTTAGTAGAGCTATGAATAGCAGAAATAAATATCCAAAACCATTACCCAAATAAGTACCCTTCAAGACCATCACCTAATATGTACTTCAAAAGCTTCATCAGATTACATAATGTTATAATTATATCGTTCCTAAAGATATTGCGTGAATATAAAGGGAACTTATAACACTAAACTCGTGCATATAAAATATCATACAATGATCTAACGCATATTCTTTCTATATCACTAACGAGTTTTTTCCGATCAATCTAGAACTCAATTTGACATGAGAATGATGGGTGACTGTGTGCGTGTCAATGGGTGTTAATTCACATTGCACATATTTGGTGAAATGAAATTGAATTAAATAATTTTCAAAGTGCCGAAATAACTTTTTTCTATGCTAAAATTTACCAAAAATATTACAATTGTTTCGTTTGCTTATTTGAAAAGAAACATATTTTTATTACTATCTGTTAGTCTGTTAGAATATTTTGTTGATATCTCAACTAGAAATGAAATTATCTAAATAAACAGGATGCTTCCAGTTCTGAGAATCGGGAAAAATAGTTTCTAGTTTCGAACTTATTTATTTTTTAATTCCTGAAAATTGGTTATGTGTAGTTCAAAGTAATTATTATGATATTGAAAAGTTTTTGGGAACAGAGTATTTTTCATATTCGTATTGGTAAATATGGTAAAGGAAAACAACAATTGCATTTTTGATACTTGTTTACTATACACACCATGTATGTTACACATGATTGCAATATTGCAATCCTCTAAACTATTTTCTTACATTTTATTAGTTTGCTTTTTTTGATATTTATTTAGTTTTTCTGTGTTAATCTTTATTGAAAAGAAGGTGGAGTCTACTGGTTTGGTTTTTGTTTGGTTTCGTTTGTCGCTCAACGGTTATTTTTTGCACAAGAGGGCTAATTAGACCAGGACCTACGGTTTAAAGTGGATTCCAAACTATACAAACATCCATGCCCAAAATGGGATTCGAACCCATGAACTGTTGAACCGAAGGCAAGAGCGCTAACCATTTGGCTGCCAGCTCAGCGTGGAGTCTACTGGAAGGAAATGTGCAAGACTTCAAATGCTGATTATAGTATTTCCTTCCCTTCTGGTATATTTTTTAAAATTTTTTTGGAGATTAAAAAAAAGTTTCACAGTGCTAACGTAATTGTTACGTCATACTTTTTCTAAGTAATGAAATTAAATCCGATTAATAAAAATTATAAAATACCATGATTTTTATGAAAAAATTATAAAATATCATGGATTTTATGAATAAAAATTACAAAATATTATAATTTATACAAGACAATTCTTATAAATTATTCTCACAAGAATTATTGGTAATGAAAGTATTGCAAATTATTCTGCGATGACATAAAAAATACTAGGTTTACCAAAATAAAATGTTAAAATCAAGTTCACAGTAAAATGCTAAAATCCACCAACACACATTCACCAAATTCAAAATTACATACAAAGAATTATACGATATTTGTGCTTAAAAAGGCGGGAACAAGTCGATAAAAATATTACAAAATGGGCAGAACGATAGCTTTTAAAGGTACAAAATTTATGATAATCCTTTTCCACTTCTGAGAAAAAGAAAATCATTCCTCATGAAAGTAAATGAAATGTTTCATATAACGCTGCCGAATTTTATAAAATTATAATTATTAATAATTTAAATGATTTTTTAAAATAATACTAGACCCCTTGTTTTCACAAGATGAATTTCGTATACAATGGCACAGTTCTTAGAAGGAAACCATTCGTATCATCTGTAAACAGAAAGAAAAGACTTGCCTTTGCTTCTGCTCATATTGACAAGGATTTTGAGTCTTGGAAAATAGTTTTGTTCACCGACGAAAGCAAGTTCAACGTTTTTGGAAGTAATAACCGCGGAAAAGTTTGGAGGAAAAAAAAACACAGAAATGAACCCCGAGAATTTGACTCTCACCGTTAAACACGGTGGAGGCAGTGTGATGGTTTGGGGTGCCATGGCTGCAGCTGGAGTTGGCAATTTGGTTTTCATCGAGGGTACTATGGATCGTTTTGGACACCTGAAGATTTTGCAAGGCAACCTACATGAATCAGTCAGAAAATTGGGACTTGGAAGCAAGTTTGTCTTCCAATAAGACAATGATTCTAAGCACACTGCAAAGATTGTAAAGGAATGGCTGCTCTACAAGACGCCCAAACAGTTGCATTCACCTCCATAGTCTCCAGACCTTAACCCTATCGAACACATTTGGGAGGAAGTTGACAGAAAAATACGACAGCAACCCATTACTAGCGTGGAAACCCTAAAGAAGGCTATGCAGCTGGCCTGGTCCCAAATTTCGCCTTACACAACAAAGAATCTGGTGAATTTGATGTGTAAACCGAATGCGTGCAGTCATTACTTCAAAGGGAGGGCCTACCAAGTATTAATGGTATTTTTATTTTTGTTTATTGCAAAAAATTTGAGTTTCATGTCTCTGTATGCAGATTTTCATGACCACATAGTTAGAAACTTTTGTTATTTTCATTACGTTTTAACAAATGTGTTGATAATTTTATTTATTTATTCGGAGTTATGAGAAATAATTGAGAAAATAAAATTGAATTTTCGAAATTATGAGTTATGTGCAAAATATACGAAAATCAGAGAGAGAGAGACTTTTCTTACTGACTGTATATCTTTCTCTTCACACAAACTTGAAATATAACTAATGAAATAAGAACTCAAATAGATACTCATAGTGAAATATAAATGTAAAATTATGAATAGTATATAACATCATTTCTCCGGAAAACAATACTAGTTTTTTTTTTTTCCGAAATGTGAATGAATTCATGCAGATTGATTGAGTTTTTTACTAGCGAAAAGTATATTTCCTTACAAGTGTCAGGAAAAATAAGTTTTTTGTAATGTGCAGGATTAATTCTTATAAAGACTATTTGGATGATTGTAAAATGGCAGACACACCATAACCATAGACCTTCGTCCAGGAAAATTGAATCCGATATTAATCCTATGGAGCACATTTTAACGTGTCCCAAGTGCTATTTTAATAAAAACTTCCGGTCTTTTGCAAATCACAAAAAACAGAACTACTCTTACCTCTAAGAAAATTTTTAGCGTTTAAGATTTTTCCAATATTCTTAAAATGTCAAAATATTTCTCTATCCGAATAAATTTTCACTAAAGTCTAATTTATTGAAGTTGTATAAAATTTTGTTAGGGATATTTCTTATTTTTCTTCATATAATCAATCATAAAATGAACATTTTTTGGTTATTTTAAGCTAAAAATGTTTTTGATTGAATTAATATTTTGATTAGAAATCAAAAACTCACTCTTATTTCTGAAAATCAAACTCTGAACACAACGCTACCTATGAAGCTGAAAAATTTTTGGTGCCGAACTTGACTGATTTTTGTCTTACACTACGGTAACCTAAAGAGAGGGGAAATTCTAAGGGAAATAACTACCCACATGCAATGCGGTAGTTATTTCGCTGTTTTACGATGCGGAAGAGGACAGCTTCCAAGTCGAGAAAGGAGAATTAATTTTTCTCACTCAACGAAATTTGTATAAAATAGAAGAGACATCTGTAAATAATGTTTGTTAGATTCTTGCTTGTTAGCGTTGGAAAAGTAGCTGTGATATATACTTTTAAATCCACTTTGTTTATTTTCATTTAAATAAATTTCAAGACTGAACTATTGTAAACTCAAAAATATGTGTAATAAATTAAAAGAAATAACGAAAAATACATTTACTGGTTACAATATAAATAATAGGAAACCGCTTGAGAAAAATATCTTAAGAATAAGAAAAGATGTGGTAGCCAGTGCCAACGATTGACAAATAGTTTGCTCTGGGTACCATATCTTTCTTATTCTCAACTATTGCTACCCTTTCATCTCAAAAAATAGTTAATTTAGAAGAGATTCAGTAAACATACCAAATCACAAGTGTTTCGAAATCATGAAGTATGCAAAGAGTACTTTTGTAAGTAGTCTGCATATTTCAACCAAGTAAGTAGTCTGCATATTTCAATGATTTTCATTTGACTGTCTTTTGCCAGAAATAATTTATCTTCGGTATCCCAGATCACAGTGGACAGGAAAAATCCAAATTCTGTAATTGAGAAACAAACATGTGTTTTTTCATAAATAGTTTTTTTATATATTTAGTCTATATTCTTTTCTTTATAAAGTAAATTATTTAAACATTTCTACACTTTATTCATAGATAAAATTTTAATTCCCGATTTGCCTCATACATACTTCAGACTAGGTACAAACTGAATGTCACATATGTTCATGAACTTGCATTTATTTCATTCGTATATTTAAATTTTTTAATTTTATGGGATGGTAAATAATGTACAAAATCATGTTTTGCTTATAATACTATCAGTTATAGTTGCATTTGATCATTATTTATATTTCTAACACTTTTGCTAAACTTATTATTTTATTTTAGTCTAATTTACTCATGTGTTTTTGTAATGTATTTGTAGTGCTATTCCAATTTTTTTTTTTTTTATTATGAAGCAAAGGCAAAATGATAAAATAGCTGAAGAGTTTTAAAATTTTCGGATTTAAAACGTATGTCACAACACATTTTAAATCCAAATATTGACTTTTAAATAAACGTGTGAGAACACATAATAAACATGGTATGAACATGTTATAAACATAAAAAATTTTCTTGTTCATTGTTGTAAAGTTTCTTCAATTTATAAATATCTTATAATTTTTTTACACGCTTTCCTTTTATTTGATTCGTATAGTCAATGCTCAGAAATAAGATTCATCTTTGTATGCTTGTGAATTTTTGTATTACATGTGTTCTAGACATTTTAACAAGTAAAACAGAAACAATCTTCTCAACCTTAATAGGAAAATTTCTAAAATTTGTAAATCTGAAATCTTCCCAAGATGAAAATTCTAATAAAGAATATTTTAATGTTTTGATTTAATTTGGTCTGCCGCAAAAATGTCATTTGCATACGAGGTCTATAAGACCGGGGAATCTACAGATTAAAATAGAGTCCAAACAACTTCAAACATCCAAACTGTTTGCAGTTAATGGTGGAATTCGAATCCATAAACTCTTAACCAAAAGCCAAATACCTAACTATTCGATTGCCAGCATGGCCACAGCTTAAACATGTAAATACAATTATTTATACAATTATATAAATATATACTATTTCAATCACACATTTTTTCTTTTGTAATGAAATAGACTATTGTAAACAAACCATGATTTCCAAAAACTATATAATATAATTGACACATATTTAAGGCTAGGTTTTTCACAATATTAAATTTACATCATTAAGTTTTATTTAGCGTCAACTACAGATAAGAGCTTTATTTTTAAGTTTCATGGAGAAAATTAATTCAAACTTTGTTGATAGCTTAAAACATTGTGTATAAGAATATACAGTAGACTTAGGATATACAGTATAAGAATATACAGTAGAAAAAAATTTGTAGACTTAGGTTCTGTGATTATTTACAATATCATTTAGCCAGTTTAGCAAATATTGTAATATAGAAATATAATGGATATTCTGGCCGTGTGTGTGCGCGTGCGCGCGTGTGTTTAGCAAAGATTTCTTTTAAAAAATGAGACTGCTAAAAATACATTCAACAAAATATATTAATGAATTGACATAAAACGTGAATATTGCACATTTAAAATATTTATGATACTAATATCAAATACAACGAAACCAGCTGACAGAATTCAATTTTATTTCCACATCATAAATAAAATTTCATAAAATAGTCTTAAAACTTTTATTTAAATTGTGTTCAATTTATTAAAATTTAATTTAATGAATATTTGGTTATGAGTATAGAAAAATGTTGTGGCAAAAATAAAAACATTGTTGCTCATAATTTCATATCATTCTAACATTTTGTACTTTCTGCATAAATTTGTTATTGTAAGTCTTAGAATTTCATCGTCTTTGTAACACTGGTTTAGACTCATAAATTTAACTACTGCATCCATATCGGTCAAATACCATGAAAGCAGCATTTCGATTGCTTCTTTTTTGCTTCCATAAATTCTAAATCTTTCATCTCCCTCTTCCCTAGACATCAAATCTTCAAACATGCCCCTCGCTAATGTGCAATTAAAAAAAGTGCGCTTCTTAAAACTCTGAATTTCATCTTCAGAAAGTTCGAGCCACTTGAAGAAATTTTCAGTTTCCTTCCACCGATTCATTTCAACCAGTCTAAAGAGAGTTATTTCACCAGCACAATTATACAATCTCTCTTTGAAACTACGCACATCTTCCTCTGACATGAAACACCAACTCAAGAAAGCTTCCGCTTCCCGCCACCTACCTCCTACAGACATATTTCTATCATTAATATGTGACGGTTCTGTTTTTGTACCAAAGATCAATGATTCGCAGACCGAAATACCCACTTTATCTGCGAATGTTCTCTTAAACATAACGATGTGCATCTCGGGTAAACACCACTTAACAAGACAATCAGCTAGTTCTAATGAACCAGTCACTATATGGCGTTTACATTCATACATTCCAACACTACTAAAAATAAGCTCATTTTTAAATGTTTGGACGTTTCCTTCCGTCTCAAAACACCATTCAATAAATCTTTGAGAGATTTCTCTATTGATGAAATAGTATTGTAAGCAAATTAATTTTCCTGTTTTGCTACGTATTAATTTCCGTTTTAGGTCTAGAAGCTCTTGTTCAGATAATTTATAGCAATTCAATAAGGCCTCGGCATCTTTCCATCTACCTCGTTTGACAAATGAAATACAATGATGCTTTACTTTGCAATATACGAAGGTTCTTTTGAAGCAAAGTGCTTCTTCCTCCGAATCAAAGCAATTTGAAACTAATTCATCAAAAATTCCCGAATTACCCATTTTTATAAAAGCTTTACAGATTTTAATGGTCTCTTCAGAAGTTATGAAATTTCTCTTCTCGGAACTATTTAAACTACTTAAGATTATCCTTAAGTTCTGACTATCGTCCTCATTAAAATTACTTGAACAAAGTATTTTGCCTAGAAATCTTGAACCCAGTTTAAAAAGGTATGTTCTCCCACCAGGAGCATATTGTTTTTCTTGAAAAACGTATCTCTTGAAATTATTGGGACTTTCTTGCCAAAACTCCATTAACAAATTCCTGAAATCTAAATATTTTTCTTCTCCATAAAGAATTGAAAAAGGAGATGGTTGAAGTTTATCACATATTTGAAGTAAGAAATAAGAATAAATTTTCTCTGGCAGGACATCCCATAACTGTCTTATTAGATTCATGAAGTGTTCTTGGTGAGGCCAACGAAACAAAAATTCTAATCCTTTGAGTGGTTCAAAACCTTTTTCATTTTGAAGGTCCTTGCCATATTTTATGGACAGAAAGAATTTAGAAAATCCTGATTTAACTTGCTCAGTTGTCATTTTTGAAATTAAAAAATATAACATGTCAATGAAATAATGATTTGGTATCCACAAATCCCTTAATCGACTATATTTCTCTTCCCTGAAGATAATAAAGTCATCATAAATACGCAGACTGGATTCATTTTGCTTAGTTCCTTTAACAATCATCATAAGTATATCTCGTAAAGCATAGGCTAAGTGATCTGTTTTCACCATCATACTAGTTTTCTCTAAACAGTAAACAAGAGCTGGTTTACTTCCACTTTCAATAGCCATGTCAAATCTACACTGATCTATACTTTTATTTTTTAGTATTTTGGTTATTTCCCCGTTTGCAAGGTGTGTCCAAAAAATTACTAAAGCAGGTAGTCGAATCATATTTATGTCTTTCATTGTTATTTCATTATACAGGCTGCCATGTTTAATTCGGTGAAACCATGCAGGAATTTCATGTTTAAAACAATAAATACACGCTATTTGAAACTTCTGTTCTGCCGATACTCGCACATCCCTTATCAAGCGCTGTGCCGTTTTCTCTTCGTCCAATATTCCTACCTCCGTGAATGAACTGCTATTTAAATAATCTATGCTGTATTCACGGGAAATACCAAAAGTGCCTTCGTAATATACCAACCACGCTAATGTCCTTGTCGCAATAGCAAATATTGTACCCATCACTCTTTCAAGAGGCAAGTTTTCCAACGTTAAATTCTCTAATAGGATTGCTGCATTATTTTCCACAAGTTGCTCGAAATCTAGTTTACGAGAAGATGAAGATTTATCTAAAGTTGGCATTAGGACATTCTTTTTAAACTGTTCACTGGTGCATACTTCAATAGCTAATTTCACTACATCTGTTTTATTAGATGAAGCCATGTTTTTATAAAAAAACAATTTTCTTATTTTCACTGCAACAATGATACAAAAGACAAATTTTTCTTGAAGTCTTTAAGCATAAAAATTACCAGCATTAAGCATTTGGGTTTTAAAATATGTCTTTGAAATACAGTGAGCTTGGATATATTACTGTAAAGAACGATAATGACACAGGGACTTTCTTCCAAGCTTGCAAGTTTATTTCTTGAAAGTAAGCAAACTTTTCTCTGCAAATAAAAAAATTTTTAATTCAATATTAATAAGACAAGTATTAATTCTATTTTACATAAAATATAGAAATTAAATTTTAAATAAAAAGACAACATTTTTTAGTTTTAATTATAAAAGAAACACTAATTCTGAAAAAAATCTTATGTGAGGTACGCAAAATTTAGTCTCGAGTCATTTTTGTTTTAATTCATTACATTAATATAAAAAATTCTCAATGAATCTAACCACAATTTAATTTAACATGCATTTGGTCAATGGGTACATTTTGCTAATGAAGGCGACTTGGAGCAGGACTTTCAGTTTAAAATCGATACAATTATAAGCATCATGCCAGATATAGAAATCGAATCTGAAAGCTGTTGAACAGAAGACAAAACATTTACCGATCAGTAGCTATTTCTGCAATATAGTTTAAGATAAGTGAGAAAAACTGTTTGTATATTATTTTAAAATAAATATTTGTATTTCGGTTTGCAAGATATTCAGCTTACATAAAGCTTTCGAATTTGAAATTTTTAAATGGTATTGTCGACTTATTTTGGACTAATAATCACAGCAAAAATATGTATAAGACAAGAACAATATATAGAATGTTTTCACACCATATAGTGAACTGAAATCTTTTGTACCGATATTAAACATGCACTTATCAGGAAAAGTTGTCAATGTTAATTTTTTGTAAATGGACCATCATTGTAGACTTCCAACTACCAAACAAGCATATCTACAGAACTCGGAGAATCACTACGTTCATCTGTCATTAATCACTTGTTTAACAGTGAGTGGGATCGAACCATGGACTTTTGACACTAAAGTTTGTCATGGGAATAAGTGTCTTTTCTGATATAAAAAATTTTATTTTTAAAAATTAGTTCGGCACGCTCTCAAATCAGAAATGAAAGATAACTTATCTAGTAAACTTGACTGTTCCGTAAAAAAAGGTGAAATAATTAAATTTAAGATATTCAATTAAGATATATTTTTTTTACAACTTTCTTATAACTAGAAAACAGGAGCTGCTGGCTCTTGAAATAAAATAACTATGCTTCAGACGAGTTTGACTAATCTGTAGTAGGGATAAAATGACGTCAGTATGGGATAATGTTCTAATTCCAAAGGAATAGTTTAGTACAGAAAAGTTTGTTACTTCTCCTGTTTGGAAAAAATACTAGAATCGGCTATAACCAGAGTTTAAATGCTTGATGTCGGGTTATGTGACCTGATAACCGCACGGTACATTGCAGGGTTCTTCAACACCGTTTATTTCTGTCGGGGTAAGTGATTGCTTGGTTAATGAGGTTACTTCTTTATCAGCAAAGTCAAATATATAATTCCTAACCAGCTAACATGACTAGGTATTCAGAAAAATAGAATCTCAAAACCATTACAATTTGATTTTATCGGGATAAGTTCCACAAATGGAATAAACTGTGCCGAAAACAAAGTAATCTGTGATAAAATTATGTGCTTAAGTCATTTGATGAAACTTAATGAAGAATGAGGAGATGACTCAGACGGTTAAAGGTATTAAAACAAACTTACGTAAGCCAAAAAATGAAACAGTTACATGTTATTAACTACTCCAATGTCTTTCAAATGTATGAAGAGATTTGAAAAGGGTATTTCACCCAAAAAAATTCAAAAATAATATTACTTGAACTAAATTCCTTCCCCCGATATCCATAAACAGCAGTACATTCACAATCAAAATATGCCTGACAGTTTCTCGTCACACTGGCTACCTTCTGGGGAGAGATTCCTCAAAAAGCAAGTATTTAAATTTCAGACGTGTATGTTCAATCTGAAATCTCTTTAATAAACATCACAACGTCTGTTAAGGTTTGTTTTCCATGGTGAGGGGATTGATTTATTATGAAGCTTATTACTGCTACTCTTGATTCCACATTCCGGCCAGTGACAATAACCCAAATGATTGACAACAAATTTCATGCCAGCCTAAGTAATTGGTCGAGTTAAGTCAAGCTGATTTTGTAGCCTTGTAAAATACACTCCACGAATTGAGGCAGAGAACTGACCATTAATAAGCTCAACACAGAGCAAATTGGTAAGTTTGTTAAAATTCAAGCAATTAGTTTATTAGCAGTTCGAGATACTCGTATGTCCTCAAATATTATACTCTTGACCAACTTTTTTGTCGTATTATGTCGAGTTTAACATACCGATGTCAGTCGATAAGTTATATACGGAAATCATTAGTTTTTCAAGCTCTCTCTCATCCACAGATCTTTTCATTTTTATAACTATCTTAAAAATGTGAAATTAAATTTATGGTACTAATCCAATTAATTATTGAAGGAAAATTAGTTAAAAGTTTTAAGCTTACTAGACAGAATTAATGCATTTCTTATCCTTACCGAATGCATCGAATTTAAACTTTTTCCTTTAAATCACACAAAGACATTTCTACAGCCATTATGTTTTATTTAACCACTTGTATACTTTATTTATAAAGTTTAAATTTGTTATATAACACTAATGTTTAGTTTTAAATATACACACATAAATACATTAAGACTTAGAATTAAGAAAAGTTACAATTTTTAAACTTTCTAAACTCCCCGTTTTAATATTCAATGTAGATTTAAGTCAGCATTAAAAGATAGTTATCTAATCTGCGCACGACAAATAGATAACAATTTCCTGTCCAATATTAGAAACAAAGATTCTGTAATATTTGACAGATAGAATAAATTAGGTCAATTCATTCAAATCAAACTATGGTAAGAACATGAAGATTATTTTTTAATCTTTTTATGTATCGAGTCTTGTTAGTAAATCAATGAATTTGCCATACTGGAACAAGCTTCGATACAGTTTGTAATGCATTTAAAATAACAGCAAAATTTTTAAACATGGTTTGGTTTGTTATTTAACAATCATTTTGGACACAAGTTCTAATTACACAGAGCCTTCACTTAACTAGGATTTTGAACTATTTCAAACATGCATACCCGAAGTGTGGTTCGAGCTCACGAACCAATGAACTAAAGGCTAATATAATAACAATTCGGTTTTCTGTTCAGCTCTTGTCAGATACAGAGTTAAACTCTAAGACGATAGAAATGTCTATAAACCACATACAGAAATCTTTGCTTCTTTTTATTGTTGATGGAATCAAATTTCCGGCGATTTTAGTGTCAAAATAAGAAAAGAGCCTTTGTTGGCCCGATTTCAAGAGATGGTAACCAAGTAAATGAAATATGGCATCGAAGGCTAAAAATTCTGACTTACTGCCCTATATTTTAATCAGATTGCATAGCAAAATATTAACATTTTGCTATTAATAAAGTATTCTATAAAGAGTGATTTAACTCAAATGAATTGCTTAGTTTAAAATTCCTGCAGTTTAACTGAGCTCAAGTTTTCCGTTAACCTCTTGTTATCTATGTTCATCGTGATAACATTACAATGAAACCTCTGCTTCTATAAATTCAAAGCAAACTTTTAGGTAAGAGTCTTCATATTGAATAAATTATCACTATGCAAAATTCAAATTTATTAATTTCACAAATCAACTCACTATACACAAATACAGTTTAGATTTAATAACGAAGTCATAGACTTTCCAGAGTGGATATATACTCCTCCCCATTCTGGTCCTTGATTTCCTTAGGTCTGAAGGACCTTGTCTGACTTACACATTTGGAGGATAAGCCACAATAGATTTCAGAACTTAATTTTTCGTTGAAAGTGGTAATATAATTAAACATTGCACACAATATAGTAGTTTTTCTTTTTGTTTAAGTAAAACAATACCGTTTTCTTTGGAAGTTTAAACAGTTAACATCCGAAATACATAACGCGTATTAGGACGAAAGATTCTTTTCTTTAACATTAAACTCTGTTAATGGATATCTATATAGCACTTGTACTTTGTAAAGAGATTAGATAGCTTCAGTGTGTAGTCTAAAAACTAAGTTTTTAATTTTTTAAACTTTGAAAACTCATACCATACAGCTCCATGCAAAATCCAAAGACGCTTGTATTTAATAACCTGAGCTCCAGTTAACCCCAATATCTGTATATACTAAAATATCGAGTTGCTTTTAGCTCCTTCACAGATATTTCTTCATTTAACATTAAAACATTTAAACAGAAAAATTACACTTCTTAGATACTGAGAAACAAAAAATTACAACTTTCTATTTCTGTTTTCCAGCCCCGTGTATTTTAAGAATTCAAGCTATAATTAGACTGGAAATAAAATTTCCACATCTACTACAAATATTTATTAAACTTTAACATTATTCAAAACATAGCTGTTTAAAGTAGTTGAGAAAGAAAATCATTTTGGCATCTTAAATCAAAATACACAATCTTGTTTTACTTGATATGATTGCTGAGAGATGAAAACAAATTGTATAGCAAAATGAAAAGAAGTTATTCGAATTTAATCTTTTCAATGTCAATAAAATGTTCAATTTGTTGACTTTTAATTTTACAAAGAATTTTTTAAATTCTAAATATTTGTTTCTAAATGAAACTAAATACTTTCTCATTACCACAACTTTAATTTCTCCGAGACAGACTTATTGAAATGAATAAAAGTAATTTTCGAAAGTATTTTTGAAAATTAAAGAAAGCTTCAATCTCAATCTGGAATCTATTTTACAGAGATAAAACTGAAATGGATCAAGTCTTGATAGATTTTAAAATTAGAACAAGGATGGGCGATGATTTTAGGTCGCGGGTGAAAATTCTAAAAACAAGAAAATTTGGAGAGCAATTTAAATTTCTCTAAAATTTTTTAAATAAACAACTCTTAAAATTTAAACATATTAATGAGATGTATTTAATTGTGATTTTATTTTTAAAATTTCCTTATATTGAGGTTCGATGTACTGTTTTTAAGGAACGAGACTAAATGCTCATATGTCAATCTACTTCTGAAATAATTATTTCTGAGGTTCCTAATGGAAAATGATTGTTCACATACATAAGATAAACAAAACACAACACTTATTTTCTGTGCGTGAGATATTAAATTTGAGGTACTTTTAATAATGATTCGTAAAATTTGGCTTATTTAGAAACTGCTTCATATGATTGTTAGATTTATGTAGATAACAAATCTAACCTCACTGCCTCACAATCTACATTGAAAGGCATGGTAAAAATATACAGTTGTGTTTGAATAGCTCTGAAATTTTGAAATCTGTGTTCGAACTCAAAACTCAGTTTTCCACCAATCTCCATAATTTTTAAGTTTTTCTTTGTGTGCTGAGTGCATTGAATTTAGTAAAAAGGAGACAAATCGCTTATAGATAGCTGCCCAGCAAACAGATTAAGTTTTAATTTAAAAGCTTGGAGGTGTTCCCCGATATATTGTTGATAAATTGATTTTTTCCTTGCACCTTAACATTCAAGTTGCTCATATGACAAAGAAGATCTGTGAAAAATGTAAAGTCCAAAAATCATTTTGTATCTTCGAATATTTCACACTCGGCAGAAAACTGTTTTCTATCGAAGAACGACTGAATGTCATTTTTAATACCAAACTCGCTCGAAAATACATTCTGCATTAAGCAACCTTACTTTCGTGCAGTACAGTACATCAGAGTATTAAGTTGGCATGGACTGAAGAATATCTCGAAATTGGCTTTGAGTAAGCCTACGAGTGCAAGTATTTACTAGTTTACGACTACATCAAGCACGGGTTTCGTATTCAATGTAGATTTACGTAGATCTTGATGCACGATGTAAAAAAACATTGTTTCCAGGATAATTTTCATTAAAGTGTCCAAGAAATTCAAATTTGTTTTTCGGTCATATTCGGTGCTCCATTAGCAATATTCATGAAAAGCATAACGTCCCGTTGTAGTTCTCTTTAAAAAAACGCATGCAAGTCAGTTCCTGGTAACTTCAAAGTACTTGTTAACATCTCTCGTAAATGTTAACTGAGCAGTAAATATCAATGGAGCAAAATTTAATTTGGATAATTTTTTATTCTTAGTTTTGGTGTCAAGTTTTTATTGATGGCTTTGATTCTAGATGTCACCATTTTTCGAGATAAACTTGCAGTCTCAATTATTTTCCTTGTTTAAACATAAAACGCCACATACCTGGAAACGCCACATTGTTTATTGAATTCCTCATCCCTAAAAGCTTTATTATTTTTAGCAATATGGTATATGCTAGATTGTAACTTGCAAGAGTAATTACTTCTTGTGGTTTGGTTTGCTTGTCGCTCAACGGTCATTTTTTGCACACGAGGGCTAATTAGACCGGGACCTATGGCTTAAAATGAATTCCGAACCACTACAAACATTCATGTAAAAGGTGGGATTTGAACCCACGAACTGAAGGCAAGAGGGCTAACTATTCAACTGCCAGCTCGGCTACTTCTTGTGGATACTGCTTACCTTCTTTAGAAAATTTCGTAGGCTTGATAAATTTTATATAAATACTTCTTGCATTTTGGTTTCTTTCATATTCGAATATTGCTTCATAATTTGAATTCTTAGGTTTCGATGTGAAATGACAGCAATAATTATATTCTTTGAAGACTGCTACAGCTTCATTGCAGATGTGACACACACGTTTATCTTCTATAACTATAAAAAATGTCCAAGTCCATTCATCGTTAATATTACTGCACTCAATCAACTTTACGATTTTTAGTAGCCATTTTGAGATTGAGATATTTTACGGATAACCCAAACAAGCACTAGCTACATTTTTAATAATTTCACCACTATTCACAGTGATGCTATATATCCACAATCATTCTATATGCAAATATTAGAATTCCCGTCAAAAGAAAAAACTGCTGAATGGAGATTAAAATGCACATTCTGCCACATGAGCATTAATTCACCTACATAGGATTACCATATATTTGCTCCCCGAGAAAGAAAACGCTTGTTGGTGCCAATCTGCGGCAATAATAAATATCTAATATTTTACCGATAGAGAGCCGCGTTTGCAACTTCCATCAGTTTATGTTTGGTAAGACAAAAATAAAGGAATTACAGAAATCAATATTTTGAAAAAAAGAAAAAAGATTATAACTAAATAAAAACTGGATGATACTTTATATATAAATTTCTTTAATCTTCCTCAAACTGGCAAGTTAAAATTTTATCTGCGAGCAAGATAGAACCTTCTGGTGGGCCGTAGTTTACCCATCCCTGAGTTAGAAGAAACAAGATAAAAATTTAAAATAGACCCTTCTTAATGGAGAGTGGTAATACAGTATCCATCTTTTAAGTAAATAAGACTTCTCATTTCTTCAAAAATATAAAGTGTTAAACCACAAATTAAACCTTCGTCGTGTCCAATTTAATATGGAAAAATACTTGCATCACATATACCATATTCATTTTGCCCAACAATCCCCAAAAAATAACCAATGTCAAAATTGGTTGTTAATCGCTCAAGACCGATTTTTTTCCACACAAGGGCTATTTATGAACTTGTATTAACAGTTCAAAATAGATTCTATTAAAACTACTAAAGCCGAATGTGAGATTCGAACACAAATTGTTCTACTGAAAGCAAGAACATTTATTGCCAGTTTGGCTTTTAAATAATCGAATTACTGCTAAATAATACATTAAATCCTTTTGTGGCTTTGTATTTGTTTTGGATACACATAATTGAATATGAAATAAAGTTCCAATGCTTTTAAGTAAACGCTCAACTTTAAAAGATACACTATTTAAACGAATTCACTGAAATTTGTTGGATTAAAAATGTGTTTCTATGCTTAAATAAATTTGGATTTAGGGAAAACATTAACTGAAATAGAAGTTTGATTTATTGCAAGACTAATAATCTTAAATATCAAAAACGTCATGCAATATTGGTGTTCGTTATGTGTTGAAGCATTTACATTTGATGAAATCTTAAGAAATCGGAGGAAACTTAGCTAAAAATTAAGAGAACAGAAATTCTGTATTGAAACTGGTGATCTACTTTCTTAAAATCTGACATTCAACACTTACTTTGGCTTAAGTAAGAATAGTTGCAAGTTTATTGTCAGCCATTATTGAAGAACAAATTAAACACTTCCTATTTTCTGTATGCACAACTGACAATGCTGTACAAGTATCCTGTTTTCCTTCTGGCAAAGTAAATTTGATCACACTTTCAATCACATAGACGCTATGAATTTTTTCATAAAATGTTTCGATAAGCCTTATAAAGACTATAAAATTAAAAATTCTGAAAAAAAACTTAGAAAATTTTAATTCGTATACAGAAGGAATTTACTATTAATTAAAATATTCGATAACTTAATTTCTTTAACACATTTTTTATCTTACAAATAAATACTTTTAATGTTATAAGAAAACAAAATTTAAAGTTCGTGAATTAATATCGAAGCAGAGCCTCATTAAAGAATGGGCATACGAAAGAGTTGCCCTTGGTCCTCCCAACAGAGGGTCCTCCACAAAGAACAGAAAGTTTATTTTACATTGCCTCCCTGAATAGAATAGTTTACCAAATTGAATAGAAAGTTTGTTGTGAAACAGAGTGAGGATCCCAAAGAAACGTTTGCCCAGACTAAGTACAGGGATATAGCTTCATGTAAGCAAAGTCGGACTCTATACAGAACTAAGTACAATTCAAAAGTTTTTGTTCCAAGTTTCCTAGAAAGTGAAAGTTTAATAAAAGTATAACTTATACTTTCCAATGAAACAACTAAGAATGTTTATCAGATTGTTTAACTTTAATACAACTGATCTCTAAATTAGTACTGAATTAGAAAAAAAAATACCTTAACATTATGTTCATGATTAATATTCCTTGTTATTTCTAAATTATAGTTTTGAATAACATTCTATAGGAAAATAGTTTTTCTTATGTTTTAGGTTGAAATTTTTTATTAGGCGAATCGATAGGTTAAGACTTCACGAACATTAAAACTTTCAAGTCTAAGATTTTATAGATTTCATTTCTAAGTCTAATTAGATAAAATAGAAAAAATGTATGTTACCCAAAAAAATTTTTTAATTCAAATGTAATCGAAAATAATCTAACAAATTTTTAATTACTTTGGTTTCCATGCAACTAATTACATTTGAAAATACATTAGTTTAAATACTTTTACAAAAATATCTAAAAATAAAAATTTCAAAGTTTTATCCAAGAATTAAAAGAACTTTAAGCAAATGTTAATATCTTCATGTAACAACTATTGTATAAGTTTTTAAAAATTTCAATTTCAGAGTATTTGGAAATGAAATATATAAAAAAGTATTCTTCTAAACTTTTTTTAATAAAAACATTACCTGCTGTTATCAAAGGCTTCGATTCCTATCTATTATTTAAAATCCCATCATAAATGAAATTTTTATTAAAGTTCAAATTTATTTCAATTCCAAGTCGTGAAATTGATGCCAAAAATAAAACTAATTTTTCTTTTCAGTTTTCATGTGGCACACCCATGCGGTATACTCTTAATTGTTTCACATTCTGATCCAATTCTTTGAAATAAGTTACAGGTAATGAGGATGGTGTTTGGTTTTGAATATTTCTGTAGATTTAATCTAAAGATATATTATTTTATTAAGTTTTTATCTTGAAGCATCAAGGCTTGAAGCTTTTAAGAACTTAAATTCGTAAATTAAAATTGCATATTTTTTTAAAACTTAACCAAATAACTGTTACAGTAGTTAAAATCTTGGTTTCTTATTTGGAGCGTTTGAATTAGAAACTAGAAATCGAAACTAAATTTGTCAAAATATAATCTAATTAAAATCAAGTTTGTCCCTAAAACGTTAAAAATCCACTAGCATTCACCAAATTCAAAATAACGCCAAAAGTTTTGTACGGGATTTGTACTTAAAAGGCAAAAAAGATTTTAAAATCACAAGCCTATAAAAAAATCAATAAATATTAAAAAATAAAAGATTCTCCCCGTTACAGAAGAAGGAAAGATAATGAACAAGCAATTTGAGCACACAGTTCCAATTGTAAATACTAATACTGAGGGTACAAACCCAAGAAAAAATAAGCCAAATTTACTGCTAATCACACTAATGATGACACAACTCTTCTAAATCTAGAGGAGTTCCTCCCATATTTATTGATGATTGTGTCAACGCGAAGAAAATTGTCAACGAAATTAGCACTAACTAACACTAATTAGCACTAACTATAACAACTAAAGGAAAAATCACTGCGTTTATGGCTAAAAAGAATCTCAAACTTCACCCCACTTCTGTGGAAGACTGCTACATTATAAATGAATTTATCCGAAAAAACAATATTGAAACACACAGGCAGGAATTTCCCAGTGGTTAAAAAATCAAAGTTGTCATACGTAGCCTTACCGCCCCTCTACTATCCACCAAACGGTATCATCAGTGGGCTGGTATCAAACAGTTTTGATATATTACTTGTCAAAGCTCTAATAGCTCAGTAGTTTCACGCTGCTTCCAGTTAAGATCAGCAAAGTAAAGCATCATTTTCCATGGGCAG
Source organism: Latrodectus hesperus (assembly GCA_037975125.1). Taxonomy (NCBI): domain Eukaryota; kingdom Metazoa; phylum Arthropoda; class Arachnida; order Araneae; family Theridiidae; genus Latrodectus; species Latrodectus hesperus. The sequence goes on along the minus strand of CM075855.1, from coordinate 73,557,045 downwards.
TGGTTGGAAGGGTGGCCACATCTTTTTCTTAATTAGTTGCATGAGCTCAGTGAGTTGGAGACGTTAATATTTGACGTCTAAAGTCATTCCCTTAGTGGGACGTGGATGTGGAAGGAGGAGGCCAGGATGACCTCGGTACCCAATCTTGGTTCCAAATTTCGTTGGTAATGGGCGAGTATTCCAAATCCATTAACCTTGAAACACAGTTCAAGGTTCACCTACTCAGCTGTGCATTACTTTCTGAGAAATAAAACGAAGACAGAATAATCTAATTATGCCTCTCTCGCTCCTCATTATGCCTCTCATTGTTGTGCTTCCAAAAAACGCCAATAGTTAAAAAAATTATAATATCATCCAGTACTTAGAATCCTGAAGTGTAACTATTGAAGCCCTGAGAAAGAAAAACACCCCACTACAATGTTATAGATGTCAAGGAATTTTTCGTAATTCCCGCTACTTACATCGCCAACCCAGATGTTTAAAATGAGGACAAAATCACCTTACTAATACTTGCAAAACCCCATTAAATTGGAAACAACTTCTGCTAGCTCAGTCCAAACGGCCAATAGGAAAGTAACGTGGGTCTACTTCCTCACTCTTTCCCAAGAATGTTACCGCTCTTGCTGTTTACTTGGGAACTCAAAATCATGTAAATTCTGCTCCTCAATTTAATATGCAAACCATTATGGTTGAATTTCAAAGGCAAATGTCTAATATTAACAACTCTTAGTTCATTTTTATAAATTAAATAATGTTACCCCACTGAATAATTTTTAGTTCAACTTGACTCAGAATTATGTTGCGGAATTCAAATGGTCTAAATTCTAAAACCAATGAACTTTTGGACTTCATAAAAGAATGAGATCCCGATATCATCGGAATTCAAGAACTCAGACCTGATGAGAGAACCAACATTCTAAACTACAAATGCATCATAAATTATCGCCTTACTCATCGAATTGGTGGTACAGCAATTCATATAAAATATCATTTTAAATTTGATATTGCCGATTTTAATTTTGAAAGTTTTGAATGCTCATCTATCTTCTTATACTGCTTCAACCAGAATTGAAGTACTATTAGCTCTATCCACAAAACTTACTCTAAGCAAATGAATTGCTTAAATTAAGAAATTCTAGCCCTGCATTTTTTATTAAGTAATCTAAACTCCAAGCATTAGGGTTGGAATCCTCACAAATGTTCTAACAGAAGTGGATCACTTCTCCATAGTTTTGCAGACGAACGCAATATAAATATTTTTCCCCCAAATGAACCCACCATTCATTATAGTATAAATAATGAATCTATCGTTAATATTGCATTCTCCTATTATAACACCATTTTCTAAACCCATTCTGTTTCTAAATCGTGTAGTAATCATAATCCTGGCATTTTTGCCATTGGCTCATACAAAATTCTGCCCTTAAACATCCGTACTCATGCAGTTACCAATTGGAATAAATACAGAGAGAAACTAAATTCCAATATTAATGGAAATCCTATTATTAACACAAAAAATGATATAGAAAAATCATTTATTAAATTATTATATTACATCTTGAAGACAAAATTAAAATGCCTCTATTTCTTCCAATAATACCTATAAAACTATAGCTCATCCTCGCTATAGAATTCCGAATAACATTAAAATTATAATTAAAACAAAAAATAGTATTAAGAAGCTTTGGCAAAATTCAGCCAATTCTAATCTCAAAAGGCAAATTAAATGTATTTCCAAAGAAATATCAAAAATTCAATCTACAATTTTCGCAACAATTGCTGGTCCGACTTCCTGGAATAACTTCATCCGGAAAACAATTCACTATATACTATGATTAGAAAGATAAAAAATTACCAACTGCACTCTTCCACTTATCAGCAGCCCTCGTGGTGTTGCTTATGAGACTGAAGACTATTGTTTTTAGACTGAACTAAAGTTTTTTACAGAAAATCTATGTGATACACTTCAGGTTAATTATGACTGTTATGATAATAATCAAATTGCAATCATATGGTCAATGATTCTCGTCAAAACTCTACAATTACAAAACCATCGTTTCTTTTTACTTCTCCATCTTAAATAAAACAATTTAATAGACAAGAAATTTGCTGGTCTCTTTATAACATTAAAAGTGTTTTGAAGAATCTACCTTTAAAAGCGCTCACCAACCTAACAAAAAGTTCAAGAATTGTTTGCGAATAAATTATTCCCAAAACAAGTGGAAAACGTCAATAAAAATTTTCATTTTTAAATACAATATTAAAAAAAGATTTCCTCCGAATTACATCTAAATTTTTCTTCTCAACATCATCTCTAAATTATTTGAAAGAATTTTATACAACAGACTGATTCTGCATTGAGAAAAGGACATCATTCCTAAACAACAATTTAGTTACCGAAAAGGACATTTTCTATCTATCAACTTCTTCGTGTCATAAATTGTGTAACAGATTATTTTAATAACTGCAAAACGACTAGAGTTTTTCTAGAGATCAAAAGAGCGTTCGCCAAATGATGGCACAAAAGACTCATCTATAAGTTAATTCTCCTTAAATTCCATGCTCATACATATTATAAGGCATTACCTGAAAAAACGTAAATTTATTGTTAGCATAAGTGATTTCTACTTCTACCCTAAGGACATCTGAGCTGTTATTTTACAGAGAAGTGTACTTGGATCCCTCCTGTACCTGGTCTAATTAGTGATACTCCAACATCTGATTCTGTCATGCTTTGTCTGTTTGCGGATCATATCGCAATTTTAGCCCCACATAACTGTGCTATCTCAGACTGGAATTATCAAATTACTTTCAAACTCTTCAAATCTGGTTAAATAAAGGGAGAAATGCTCTTTGAAATAGTTATTGTATCCAAAACTAAAACTCTGATTTGTTCTAGAAGCCATTTCAGACGTTTTCCCAATCGTCAAATCATCAGTTATACTCATGTCCATTGGTATCATCAAACTACCAATTTTGAATTTATTTTCGACAATAAACTGACTTTCGAACCCAATAGTACTGTTATTAAATATAAATGTAAAATTGTTATGGCTATGTTAAAATTACTGCTTTATAACCACTTTCTCTTAAGAATAAACTCCTCGTTTATAAGCAAGTCATTCGACAAAAAACACTTATGGATGTCAAGTTTGGACTTCTAATTATCATCTATATGCTTTACAAATCTTACAAAATAATAATTTCTCCGTCGTATCACATATGGTCGTTGGTATGTTAGTAACTTCACTTTGCATAAAGACATCAATATTCCTACTATTCGTGAATCACTCTCTAAAAATTTCCTTTATGGTATCAATTCTAACACACATATCCTTTCCTCAGTTTATAAAATCAAATTGAACTTGGTAAATATTCTCTTTTATGTTCAAATATTTCCCTTTCCAATAAATGTAAACTATAAGTTGTGCCCTACACTGATGAATACACCTCATACGGATTAATCTCCACCTTCATCTTTTCTTCTCCATTCATTTTTACTATTAGCAATCTTCTCTGCATTGCTCGCCTTCCAGCCAATCATAATTTTCAACTCAATTCCCAGTACCACTGTAATTATGTTATATTTGAAGCTCTGCCTTCAAGTAACCAAACAAATAATTCACTACTCTTCCTTAACAAAATTTGAGGTTTAGTCCTAATCTGAGAATGAAATATTTATAACTATTTTTAAAAATTATAAATTTTTCTCCCGCTTATTCTGGATGGTTTTAGTTCTCCAATTTTACAACTTTTATAGTTTTCACTTCATTAATTGATTTTTAAATCAATTTTTTTTCTTAATTTGTACAAATGTGACATCACGCCTACTCCATATTCCTATCCCTTTCCAGCTTCTCTACGAGTAAGCTTCAGCACAGGTCTCTTGTAGGGCTTTCGCTGTATTTTTGTCTTGTAAATATGTAGATATTATTTTTCCCTTATTCCCCCAGTATTTTATATCATGTTTTTTTCATTATTCTCTCTTTATTAGTATTGTATATAGTTTTCTCTTGTTTTTTGCTTATTGTTTTGTGTTATATCTTTTTTCTATTTTATAGTATGATATTTCAGTCTGAATTTTTGTTCCTTTTTTCTCATTCTCCTCATTCTGAGTAAAGGTCCTCGGACTGTTCATCCACGGATATATTTTCTTCGGAATAACTGGAGTTAGTAATTGTTCTAGTGCAGTGTGCACCAGTTTTAAGGGCTTCTTAAGTTAAATACCCAGTGAAATATGCCTTTGCAGGAAAGAAAAATAATGAACAAACACCGAGTTTACAATGACCCAAGTAGCAAAACATTTTGGCCCTGTATTGGCTAATCCTGGCGTCATTTAGGTCCATTATTGGCAGCCTAAATTGGTCTTATCTTGGATGGTCTACATTTCATTATGTGTGATCAAAGTGGTATGCATTTATTGGACCAAACTTTGCTGCCTTATTAGTCCAATCTAGCCAACCAAGATAGGACCAATCCTGGCATCCTTTATTAGTACCTACATTTTGTAGCTCATATATTTTTAACAAAGGATCTTATTTTGAATTGTTTAGTTTAAAAAAACCAGCTATTTCACATTGTTTCAATAAATACACATTTTGTTTATTTCATTTAAATGTGCATTTGTTGCATATTATAAGATAAAATTACTTTGATTGAATTTTACTATTTTGTATGCTACATTAAAAAATTAATACAAGAGACAAATTTGTTATTTTAAGCAATACTAAATGATTTATCAAAATTACAAATTATTATTTTATGGTTAAAAATGTTAAAATTAACTTTCAAAGGAAAAGAAGTGAAATACAAAACAAATAACGACTACTTACCTGAATATACATGAGCTGTTTAGCATATAGATCTAATTGTTGTGCATGACACTTCCTAAATAATCCCCTTAACAATATAAAAATTTAATATTAAAAACACACATCACGTTTCTATGTTACTTAACATTCGTTGAGAGCTCAATCTGTCAATGTTTGTGTATAAATGTGTAATCACATTTTTATATTTTACACTGTTTTTAGTTTACTAAATAAATAGTGCCAGTCAAATTAAAAATTAAATTTTCTGACCTCTTTTTTTTCAAGAAATTATAGCAAAAAAGTATTATGTGCTTTAAATCATTTGTTTTTACAAAAGTCTCTCATGAAGGGAAAAAATTCTTAATTCTTTTAATATTTTTGAGTCATAATGAATTATTTTATCTTTTACTTAAAAGTATTAAAAATGGTATTAAGTTAAATTTATAGTTTTCATTAGATGTTAATCTTCAATTGTTACTGAAATTTTAAATTTTAATTCACATCTCACTCAAATTTTCAAAGATATTGCTTTTTTTTTCCTTACAGAAAAAGAGCAAATGAAAGTAACATAAATTTGTTAACAATTCAACATTACTTTAAAACAAAAATTTCTCATGTACAAAAATTCCATCCAAAATATGCTAATTAGAACAGTTTGTTTTAAAAATTAAACATAATGCATATATTTTCACAGTTTAGGTAATCCATTTCATTTCTTGACATTTCTAACATATAGCTAACTTTAATTTGCTGTCTCTACACTATAATTTATCAAGATTTAAACAGCACTTATAAATTTAACAATAAAAATTAGAATATATAAAGTTGCTTTTTCATGTACACTTTTAATTTATCTAAAAACTTTCTTAAGTTCTTTTCTATAAAGATATTTCAATTTTAAAGTTTTACGAAAAAATGTTCATTGTTGATGACTTTTTAATTTTATTGTTGTAATCAAAATATTCAAATTTTTTTCTTGGGAATAACTTCAGTTGTTCATTATTTCATTAAGCATTTAATCTTACCATAACCAAATATTAAATTTTACTATAACTGTTCATTTCAATTTTTCTTATCTAAGCAAGCATGGAAATGAACAGTTAAAAAAAATTCTATGGCAACTCTATCAGGAAAGTTTTCAACAATTATAGCATTATTCTGGAAATAGTCATTAACTAATGCTCAACATAAATATTGTTTGATAGATAACTAAGAATTTTTTTCAATATTGTATTTAGATAAGGTGATTGTTGGCATATTTTTAAATATGAAAGATTTATATTAGTGTTTTATGAGATCCATAATGTATAGAGCCAGTGTTTATTTATTGTGACATTAATATAAAACAAAATATAAAAACTAGTATTTTTCCCACAAGTGGAAAATATTAAATAGGATACTATTTTATAATGTTATATAATTTGAGAGAGCAATGCAAAATTACCATTAATCATATCTTTAATGAATAATTTTTAACAAAAGTTATATTGAAATATACTGAAACCTATATTAATGTACAACTAACTCTTAAACATATATTAATATATGATCAAACATATGATATTGACAATTATGCTGTATCTGAAACATTTTATACAATTTATAAAAGAAATCATTTTTATCAGCTACTAATATTCTCTTCCTTTTTTTTTTCTTTCTTAATAACGGCGGGTACTTGGGTGACTAACCCTTCAACACAACAACGCCGGAAACTGCAAGTCATTTGTAGTTACCCAGTGGGCACCTGTGAGCCAAGTCACGGAGGCGAGTGGCATTACCTACATCATACTACCACAAACCTATTTATAAGGTGGGCCACATTCATACATTATCACAGAAGAAAATGCAGAAAAACACAGACAGAAAGTAATATCCATGACCGAAACTCACATGCCTTCGCATGTGAGTTCTTCATCAACTCTTCGCATGGGAGCAACTGGGAGTGGAAGAATGCAAGAAGATATATTATATAATTTGTTGTTTATCAGCGAATCATAAGTTTTCTGTCAGTGGGAAGAAATAAAATATTCGATAATTTGCTTAATGTCAAAAAAGTTAATGCTTTATCTAAAATGTCAGTGGCATTTTTAGCAGCATTATCTGCAAGTTCATTCCACGCAATGCCCCAACATCACTAGAAACCCAACAAAACAAGATGTCAAATCTTTCATTCTTCAATATATTTAAAATATCTAATATTTCCCCAATAATTGGGTGACATTTGTCATTGAAATAGTCTAATTCCATGGTCACACTCATGCTATCTGTATAGATACAGTATATTTCTAAATTGCATTATTTCTAGAGAATGTAAAATACCAACAGCTTTGGCTTTGTAAACAGAATATTATGTATGAAGTTCATACCCGTAAATTGTATTTCCAACAGCAATACTACAACTAACATGACCACTTGATTTTGAGCTATCAGTATATACAGGACATTAGGGAGAATAATGAGAATTAATATGTGAAAACATCTCTTGCAGAATAAGGGGAGATATAGTTGATTTACTTTATCCAAATGATTTGATTATATTGACAATAGTGATATTATAATAAGGAAATTTTATAGCATCTATAATTAGGATTTGTAAATCCAGGAAATCAGATGAAGACAGTTGTGAGTTTGTGCGCTCATAAAATGGTAGTATGTGCTATGTGGCCATGCTTTATATAACCTTCTTAGCAAAAGCTTCAGCTCGATGAGCAAAAGCTTCAGCATTTTTTAAAGCTACGAGGTTTTCTATAGTATGAAACCTACGAAAAATAGCCCACCACTTTTTCTGTTTCTTGAGTGACACTTGGCGCTCATTGTTCCACCACGGTTTATGATGTTTGCTTGGAATTGGGGAGTGCTTGGGAATAATGTTTTTGGCAGCATTTAGAAGTGCTTAAATAATTTTATTGCACAGCCTCATCAATGTCCTCACTTCTAAACATGATGTCCGTAATCACAGGTAATTGAGTGTATTGTGGCCAATCTGTATGATAATAAGAATAGGAAGAGTGGAAGACATGTGATCTACTTATATCAGTTTGCTTTATAATAATAGGAAAATGATCTCTGTTATATAAATCCTTTTCTACAATAAAACTTAATGAAGACGGAATTACTGGAAAGCAAATAACTAAATCTAATGAATGAAAAGTTCTTGATGGTTGGTGGAAATATGTTGTTTCTGTGGAATTTAAGAGGCAGGTGAATATTATTATTAGAAATAAACTATTCAATTATGTGACGCTGAGAATTCTTATTATCACAATCCCATAGGATGTTAGGACCTTTAAAGTCACCGATCAAAATAGATGAGGTAGGTATTTGATCTAAAAAATTGCTAAAATCACTTTCATGGATGACAGCATGGGGAGGTAAGTAAAGGCTACAAATAGTAATGAGAGAAGTTGAATGTATGCGGATTACAACAGCCTGTAATGATATGTTAAGGGATTGTATAGATCTAGGGATGTTAGAAGACAAAAAAATACACACACCTACTGAGACTGCATCATGGTTAACATCTTTTCGTGCACATTTATAACCACGCAATTTAAAACAATACTGAGGTTTCAAGAATGTTTCTTGGTTGGCAAAACACATTAGATTATACAAGTTAACATTTAAACAACAATAATAAAGATTTTGAAATTGGAAGAATAAGCAATCTGTTTGGGTATTATAAGTTTTCATAAAAACACAATATCAACGGTTGTCTTTAAACTAAATACCAGGAGCTTCAGCAATTTTAAAGTGTATTTAAGATTATAAACTAAATTTAATCTTAATTAGTTAGTATATTTTTAAGAAACAAAATTAGCACGTAAGCAACGTATAAAACTTAATAGCCTTGTTGGATTTAATTTGGTATATTATATTTTGGCAGAAACTCTTCTCTATATTGGTCCTCTTTTAGTGTGCGCAAGATTAGGAATAAGTTGGCTGCCACTATAAGACCAATAATGACATATTGGGAGAAATTTAGCACCCCATATTGATCCAAAATTGGCATTTCCTGCATTAGGAGAGATCTTGGCCCTCATTATAGGACCAATCTTGGCATCCGCAATATTCGGAAAAACTTGGCTCTCATTATAGATCCAAAATTGGACTTGTCTTGGAATGTTGTATAATAAGGAAATCTTGCTGTTCATTATAAATCCACTATTGGAGTTAACTTGGCAATATAGCCAATATTGGAATAAGCTATTTTGCTACTTATTGATAATTGTGGATCAAGTTATTTGATTATAAACAATAATAATAAACTTCAGTGCATTCTTTGTATGCAAGTACAAAGAGTTCCCAAAGAATATAATATGAAGCAACATTACGTTACACAAGAAAAAGTTTCAAAAATATACAGGGGAGTCAATAAAGGCTATCATTACAAATTATAAAGAAAGCTAAAACAATAAACAATGGTTTTTTTAAAACATCTGACACTGATAATAAGTGCAATATTGCCGCTTCTTAAGAAGTATAGCTGAGAGTTGTCAAAGTGAAGAAACCTCTTAGTGATAGAGTGCTTGGACCATATTAATCAATAAGTATCCACAAAACTCCTTTGCACGGTTGAAAAATACAAATTTTTCTCTTTGCTGTAATGAAAGTACTGTCCGACATTGACCAGCATGTAATTTCTATCTGAACTATTCAAAACGACTTCAGTGTTGCAGAGGAGAAGCTTGATCTTACTCCTCTTCATGGTACAAGCAGGAGTACAAGTACTTTTGAAGCTGTAAATAAGGTGGTATCAGACTGAGAGGGATTCGAAAAATATTCTGTACTGTCACTAATGTAGCTATAGTTACCAAAGGAACTAAAGTTGGATTTATAGGACTTTTGAAACAAAACAATATCGACTAACCTATTATACACCGCATTCTAGTTACTTGTATTTGTATATGATTTCTTATACCTTGTCTTAGTTGGTCTTTACCAGTTAGGTGGATGTCTTCGTAATTTAGAAGCTAGACCAAGCACTAGATTTCCCAAAGAAAACGATTCTCACCCTAGAGGTATTATTTCACTTGAATAACATTCAACTGGAGTGATGTATAATTTATAGATTCTTTTTACCAAGGAAGAACTGAAATTGGATTGGACTTTTTCAAGTTGTTACCAGAAAAACTATACTCCAACTTGTGAAACTTAGTGCTTACAATAAGCTCAATGCCAAGAGAGACGTATCTTTGCGAAAGCAATTTTTCTAACATGAAATCTATAGTCAAAGTACAGATGTTCTCTTTCTGATAAGCTAGTTGCTTTGTTTACTGACAAATATATAAATTAATATTAATGCATTTGTGGAAAACAACATCCTCAAATTTCCCCTTTATTTCATTGATTATCTCTGATATTTATTCAATAAATTATAATAATAATACAAATGCGTTTTTTTTTCTTTGTATACCATACCTATTAAAACTCATAAAACTATATACAAAAACTGTTTAATGTTGTGTTCTAAACTGCCTCGATTTTAAAGCGGCTCTTGCGGCACTTGCAGCTGTACACCCTTGCCGTAGCTCACTGATTAAATGCATTTGAAAGCGACGTACCCGAGGAAAACCTTAAATATAGATTTCTTCCTACTGAGCAACTAATTTTAATACTCGTCAAAAATATTAAATTTATTTTAAACAAATAGCAAATTTACTGGTATTTTTTTATTTTTCATTTGGATTTTACTATTCACTTGCTCATGTCCAGGTGTGTTTTTCCCTCTAGAATTTTGAATAATTTCCTCAGTTTCACCAGCTTTGCTTGAAACTCTTACATGTTTAATTTCCTACATGTTATTATTAATGTAATTGTTCACATATTGTACATCACATATTTTTTAATTTAAATACTTTAATTAGATTTTAAGTTATGATTTCTGTTTTTTAGCAATTGAACTATCTATATTGTCACCATCTGTTATTGGGAGAAGGGATTGTTGATTAGATTTAATTTTTTTTCGACTCTTCAGAACGTGCAGTCTTGAGCAATTAAATTTGTGAGATATTCCTTCCAAATATTTGGGTCATGAATAGCAATTTCCATTTTAATTTTGGTTTTTACTGCAATTATATTTTTTTTAATTTCTGTGTTTCGGTATTTGTTATATACTTTCCTAAATTTATTTCTTCGTTTGATTAATTTAACTATACCACATTTATCAGATAATTAATGTTTTCCACAGGAATGGCTTTACTACTGTGTTCAACGGCTGAATGAATATCTTTAGCTATGTATTGTATTTTAAGTTCAAAAAGTTTCATTGTGGAGGCATTTGAAAATGGGTAAGGCCGTTTCTTTCCTTCTTTCCGTAATAAAAAGTCTAAATTTATCTCATTTATCGTAATATTTGGCTGAGTCCTTCCCGTTGAATTAATTTTCCCGACATAAACAAACTTCGGAAATTTATCCGAGTCAAATTCCTCAATCGCTAAAATTTTTTTAAAGGGAAAGCTAACCCTCTGATTAACATTAAACCAATAAAGTTACGATGGCGAATACCATAGTATGTAGGTTTTTCGATAAAGGAATTTTTACATTCGTACTTTTAATTAGAGACTTAATTTTTTTCTGTTGTGTTATGGTATTTACATTCTCATCCATCACGTTTGACGCGTTCAAAGTTATAAACTAAATGAAATTTTTTGTTCATTGCTAATAAGTTTTAAGAACCTTGTGGCACCAAATGATTTCCTGGTTGAGGAATAAGGGGAAACAATAGTAAAGTATCTGCATGCTTTGTATGGAATTACTTAATGTAACAGCGGGCTGATCAATATTATTGGTGTTATTTAAAGCATTGAATTTGCTCATTACGTCAGTATCGGAATTTTTAAAAGCACAGGCTGGATTTTTTGGGGCTTTTAAAAGCCCTCGTATAATCAGTATCCGTTTCATTAGATCGTTAATTTTCATTAGGATTATATTAATTATTTTCAGATTAATAGAAGTGGTACTAAAGGTTTCAATTGAATAAGTGATTATTTTTTTCTATCTAATTTTGCCTAACTCTCGTGTGTGAAAAATGACTGTTAGCAACAAGCAAATCAATAAATTTAAGTTAAAAAATTATATAAGTCAACTTTTTTATAACTCTTTTCTCAATTTATAATAACATATGCTAGAGATAAATAGAAGTAATGCCTAAACATTAATTATTTTACTGAATGATGTTCTAATTTTTTAATCAAGACTATAAATTTAGTTCTCAAAGTTTTAGACAAACGTTGAGTATCAGTATAAATGGAGCGACATTTATTTAACAGCTGGTATATACAGAAGTTGAATTCTGTAGCAGATGGATGAATAGGAAAGATTCGGGAATAATTTTAAAACTAAAGATTTCATAAAGATTCTCGTATATCCTTGATGAAGGCCTATAGTTAGATGGTAAATTTTTGGGTGGATATCCAAATTAGATTTCATTTAGTGTTGAACAACGTAATGTGTCGATTGGCTTAATTACTATGCTATTGTAGACTATAAGCTTTCTTTATCCTATGTTATAGGCCAGGGATGGTGAACATTTTTTGATGTCTGTTCTACAAAGCCATAAAAATTCTTTTTTAAATAGGTAACGTGCAACAAAAAAAATTTCATTCAAAATGTTAGTGTTGTAAAACTATACGTAAGTATAATTAAATAAACAAATAACAGCAATTCTTCTTTAAATATTTTTTTAATCAATGTTTTACAAAAAGCAATATGCTAGAAACAAAGCGCACGTTAAAAGCAATTCTTTTTATTGTGATTTTTGTTGCTGTACACAAGATGATAAAGATTTAAGATCTGGTTAGTTATTTTCAGTAGTACGCATGCAGAGCTCAACTCATCCGTCATTCTATTCCTGTATTTATTTTTTATAAAATTTAATTCTGATAACAGAGATTCACATGCCCACGTGGATGAAAATATTGATAAAATTGCCTTTGCTAATATTTTAGCAATTAAACGTGTCAGGAATTGAATTCCATGTAATTAGAATTTCATCTTCTGCAATTTTACTTATTTTGTCCAACAATCGATTACTTAAAATAATTTCTAAATCATTTCTTTAATCAACAAATTTTTAATTCCATGTGGTACTTGACTGAAATTCAACTAATTCCATTTCTAATTCATTAAAATTTAATCACTCAAGGACTTTTAAATTTAATTTTTCAAATGGTATCGAATCAGGATATAAAATAAATTTTAAAGTTTCTTCACATTCTTTAAACTGCGTAAATCTTGCAGAAAATTCCTGGATCAGGGATTGAATTACAATTGAAAATTCTTTCGTCAGTGACTCTTTATTTGGCTTTTCGTGACATTCACTTTCAGAAAAAAATTTTGTATTCGGAAAATATTTATATGAATTTGAAAGAATATCACGATTAAAAATCTGTAATTTGATTTCGAAAGTTTTGATTAAGTCAAACACTATAATGACTGTTTTATTAACACTTTGTAGTTTCATATTTAATTCATTTAAGTGAGAGCATAAATCAGTGAAAAATATAGCTTTGCTAGGTATTCTACTTCCAATAATTGATTGTATTGGTTAATAATGTTCTCATTCTTTAAAAATAATCTTATTTCTCCTGCAAAGAATCTACAAATCTTTGCAAAACATTTCCGCGGCTTAACCAGCGTAAATTATTTCATTAAATTAAACTATTGTACGACGAGTTTACTTCGTTTAACATTTCTTGAAATATTCTTTTATTTAGTGCTCGTGCTGATATAAAATTGACTAATTTTGTTGCAAAACTCAAAATATCATCAAACATTTTTAAACCTGCTTTGGTATACAAAGCTTGTTGGTTAATAACGCAATAAAAATCAATAATTGTGTGTCCAATACGTTTTGTAAATAAATTTATAAATGTCTAATCCTTTTGTTGTTGTTGTTAATGTTGATAAACTTCTTAATTCGTCTTTAATATTGTTTTGAACAAAATAACGTACAAAAATTGCTAAGCGAGCAGAACCTGTATCGTTGCGTCAAGGCAAATGGATATAAAATCGCAAGACTTTATGAGTTTTTTGTTGAAAATTTGTATATTCTGCCATACCCAAAATTCTCTCATTCACTGTATTCCTAGCTATCGGCATGTCTTTAATTCTTTGAATAATTTTTTTTTCGAAATCATCAAATAAGTAAGGTGTACATTGCAGCCAAGCATCCTTTAAAAATTCGCCTTCATTAAAAAGGTTTCGCAGATCGAGCAATAGTTTTTGAAACTTGATTTCTAGCAGCAGTGGTACTTGATTGAGTTCCAATATATTTCCTTACAGAAGTAATTTGAGCATTTGTATCTTTTAAGGTACTTTTGCTCTTATACACTGCAATGGAGAAGAAATTTATGGTTGGTTTCATAATGCCGCTTTACTGAAGATGTTCTACAGACCACAATTTTAGAACATAAAATACAAATTGCTTTAATGTCTTCTTCAATCATGCCGTATCTATCGGTCCAACAAGCTTGAAATTCTCTGCTACTTCATGTTTCGGATAATTTCAATTTATTCATTGAACTAGCCATAATAAGAAATTCTAAAAAATTTATTAATATTGTTAGAAAATAAATAATTTACTCTGCATTCGTTTGCAAGAACATATTTCGTCAAATATTAAATTACTAAAAATAATACTAACACAAGAAAATAATAAATAATACATTAATTCAAGATAACTTTAATAATGATTTCTATATTTTACACTGATTTAATGATAAAATAATTTCTCATAACATTAAAATATTTTATTGTTTAAAAATAAGCTAAATAAAGTATAAGTTTAGTAACTTTTAATACCTCACAGTTGTTACAGGTTAAAACTTCAGTCATGACGCAATATGTTCTTGCAAACGAATGCAGAATATAAAATATGAAATAATATGTAAAAATAACACTATATCTAATTACAATAAACGGTTATATTTTTTTTAACAAATTACCGAAGTTTCAAAGGACGACGGTTTACTAAAAATGACTAATGCAGTCTGTCGTCTGATTCGAGGCAACAACATGCAATAACATTAGAAGGCGAAAATGGATACGCAAATTTTTTATTATCAAATATGCATCTTTATATACTTTAAGATATTTTATTTTTATTTATTACATTACATATATTCAGACTTGTATACTTGATTCTTGAGATCCGCTTGTAAGTCTTCGTCGATATTAGGACAAGTAGAACAATGACAGATGTACAACCACAGAAGAATAACGAAGAAAACACCCAGGGCCACGGTGGGAATCGAACCCACACTCCCAAGCGATTAGCAGTGATGTCTTTGACCACTCAGCGCCCTATATACTTTAAGAGAATTTGTACGATACTTTAATAATGTGTAATTTAACGGTTCTAGTTAATATACTATAAGATAGGTATTCAATACTACAAATTTATATTATAAATTAAGAGTAGATTAATAATTTTTAATTCATTTCTATAAAAAAATAACTTATAAAAAATAATTTTGTTTTTGTGCGTGCCATCAAAATTTTCAAACGTGTCACTTGCGCCATCCCTGTTATAGGCTACTGTTGGCATTGCTTTTACTTTCAGCTTAATGTATGCTCCGGACCCGACATAAATTTTAATCTAATGACTAGGTCTTATACTTCGGAGAAAGCGAAGTTTGCAAGTTGGATACAAAACAGTCTAATGAAATAAATATATTTGACAAGTCAGTGAATGATTCATCATTATTTGCAATCTTTAAACAGGACTCACGGTGATTAAATGGTAAGATAATGGTCTTTGGTGCCTGAGGTCATGGCTTCGATCCCAACTACTGTTGTGTAATAGGGGATGAATAATGCTCTTCTGCATGCATGTTTATCAAAGTGGAAGTTAGAGAATTTTCGTAGTCTCCTAACTGGCGACACTCAATAAAAATTCTTAATGGAAGGCTCTTCGGCTAATAAGTTGTCTACTACGTGTTGTCAAATCTTATAACTACCTAGAACACTAATTTAAGGTTTTAAATTTCGCTTCTAACGGAAATAAATATAACTACATCAACAGAAAAAAAATTTCTTTAAATCTCTTGACTTTTCTTTTAAGATTTCCTTGTAATGTGATCAGGTTGCTTATCACACTAATATATTCACAAGTTTTTCAGAATTAATTTGCCCTTGAAGAAATGAATTTGCCTTTTTGCCACCGTATAATAAATATTTTACAATAAAAATGTTAGTTTCATATCTTTTATAAGAAATGTTTTATGATTATATTTTTCTATTATTTCAAAGACTTGAAGGCCAGATTCGAATAGAGCAATGTCCGCTTAGTTCAAAAGAATAATACTAAAAGTATCACAATCATATTTGTTTTGTGAAAACCTCATAATAAATGCTCAAAATGCCGCCCATGTGTATCGTTGCACAGTTGACACCAGCGATAGAACCACTGACGCACCCCTTCGAAGATTCCTGGTGCTGTATTAATTTTGCCCCTGACAACGATTCTAGCCACGAGATCTTCAGTTGAATCCACAGGCGTCTCTTACATTAAAGATTCCAAGTGCCTCAGAAGAAAAAATCCGATGGGTTGAAGTCCAGTGAACGAAGAGGCCAAGCCACAGGTCCGCTACGTCCAATCCATCGTGCAGGATGCATGGTATTCAAAAAGTTACAGACAGTGGTGATTTTGTTTGTTTTGTCGCTCAACGGTCATTTTTTGCACACGAGGGCTAATTAGACCGGGACTTACGGTTTAAAGTGGATTCCGAACCACTACAAACATCCATGCCCAAGGTGGGATTCGAACCCACGAACTGTTGAACCGAAGGCAAGAGCGCTAACCATTCGGCTGCCAGCTCGGCGCACAGACAGTGGTGAAAAAATGTGCTGGGGCTCCATTGTGCATAAACCACATGCCTTTTAGGATGGGGGTGGAACAGCCAGCAATAAACTGGGAAGCACTTGTTCCAAGATACGATATGTTGCGCCGGTCAAACGGTCTGGCATTATGTAAGGGCCTACCAAGTAATCACCAAGGATACCTGTCCAGATATTCACGGAAAATTTCTGATGGTGTCTACGAAGGGGTTGTACAGCGGGCATTGTTATCAGACTAAAGGTGTTGATTGCCTTTTTAAAGAACAACGCCTACTGTGGCTTTCTCGGGTAACCAGTAAGAGGAAAATGCTGCTTCTTCTCTGTGGAAATTTGCACACCGTAAATTCGTGATGCATCTCTGCCTTTTTTCTTTTCTGCTTCTCATAGTGGAATGCGACCCTGTGTAATTATTGCTTGTATTGATAAGAACTATCACCCCTTTTAATTTGTAAACAATTTAGAATCCCCCTGTGTGTGTGTGTGTGTGTATATATATATATATATATATATATATATATATATATATATATATATATATATATACTATATATATATACATATATGATTGATCATAATGCTTACGATACCCTAAGATATTCTACTCAGTATCAATGTCGTTTGCACACACAAACTTCAAAATCCTATTATTGCTATTTCTTTTTTTTTTCAATTTCGTTTCTTCATATACAGACCTGTGAATTTGAAAACTTCAATCAATACAAAATAATTCGAGCTGCTGTTTATAGATAATAAAGACTTAAATTTTGTATCTCTTTTCTCTAACATCCTTCTCTCAGCAACAGTTACTTGAGATTATGAGTAAACAGTGAATTGGATTAGACTGATATCTTTAGTCTTATTTATGATGCACATTATATGTTTTTTATCAAATTGATTCTTTCTTCTCATTAAAGCAACATTTTAAGCTACTCTTTTTTTAAATTTGGATAATTTTTTTTTCATGCAATTCTTTAATTTACACTGCACGACATTGAAAATGCAACATAAAAAAGTAATTGCCAGAAAGTGATAAAACTCAGCAAACGGAGAGAGACAGCAACGAGCAATTAGTGATCTGTGTTTTGAAATGAAATGCACAATACAAAGCGAGAACAAGGTCGGGCCTGTTGGTTTTAGGGCCATCGTGGACGGCGATACACGAAGCAACACGTCGAGCCACAGCTTTGTCTCGGAAGTAGTCGTTTAACATTTCGTTCAGTTCTTTTCAAGAAATTCGACAAAGTATGCATATTCCCTTAACTTTGAACATCAGTATAGAAACGCTCGTGTTGTTTGCTTTGTATGTGCTGTCAAACATCAAAATTAACAGAATGAAAGTTCTAAGCAAAGTATGCAGTTCTATAGAGCATGGATGACATTGTATGCTAAGACAACTATAATTATTTTAATCACATTAGGCCGCCTCTCCAATGTCAGGTCAGTCAATTTCTAAATATCATTTTTAAACATCTGAGCACCTCTTCACTCTAAATATATATATGGGTACTATTGTCAAAAAAAGAAAAACATATTGTTGCTTTCGCAAATCGTTTCATCAACGAATGCAAAATTTATGTTTATATATTATAGTTATCTATTTTAAATAAGGCTCTTGTTTTCTCAACAATTAAAAAATATTTTTACACATCATAAATATTTAAGTATAATAAAAAGCAGGTTTTTTTAACCTTTATTTTATGTAATTTATTAAAAAATATACTTTTAATTCTTTAAATATTAAATAACACTGCTGTGCTAAGGGTTGATACTCTAATATGTAAAATATCTGTAACATATTAATCTAAATAAAAAAGATTTGTTTGTATAGCATTTTATTTTATAAATTTAATGACTGTGCATGTGAGCATTGACAAAATAAAAATACAAAACTTTTAAATTTTTTAAGGATAACTAAATTTCAAAATAAAAAAAAATTATAATACATCTCTATATGAATATTTTGCTCCATCTATGATTCCACAACAAACAAAATATATAACAAAAGTGTTTTTTATTTTGACAAATAAAACATAGTTGGTTTATTCTACATTTGAATTTAAAATTTCAAGGAAAATGATAATTCTTTAACTTTTAATGAATCCACAATTTAATTGTTTAGGCAAGAGAAAAATGATATTTAATGTCGTCTCTTGAATTTTGAAGTCTTTTAAAATGCATTCCTTCAATTTATTTGAAATATTTAGTAAAAGTAAGTAACTTCCAGTTGGTTTTAATCATCTTGATTTAAAATGGTTGAACTGCCCAATGTGGTACCTGGAAAATATAAACATGCAATTTCTTCAATTAGAATTTGAAACAATTATATCCACTTTAAAACAATTTTAATAAAATATTTAATACTGATTAAATGTAATACCCTGGATTAATTAACTTTATGTAATAATAAATAATTATATATTAAGTTGACTAATCCAGGGTCAAATGCAACTCATTCTTATAATTTAGTGCTGAAAAACTGATCATTTGAAGCAATAACTATCTTAAACTGTTTCTAAAATAATCATTAATTTCAGCCAAATATCAAAACATCTAGATTAAATATACCTGGACACACACACACACAACATACTATTAGCATTTAACAAATTTGTAGAAGATGTAAAATATTTATATTTAATCAGATGAGAAATCTTTCATCATTTAAAAACACAAATGATTATACATAAAAATGTGCCAGTTATAAAAACAATCATTTTTCGATTTGAAAAAAACTCAAACAGAATAAGTTCTTATGTGTGTGTGCTAACACCAAAAACATCAAAGATTAAAATCATAATTACATTATAGTGACAGCAAACCTATGCCATACCTATTTAATGTGATGAATGAACATTTTTGCTTCTATATATTTTTTAAATAAATAGAACTGTCTAAATTCTTTTGGAAAAAAATGTTTAATTCACCACAAAAAGCATGATTCTTTATGGATAAGAGTACAATAATCATTTTAATAAACTTAAGATTTGTTCTAAAAGGTATAATTTTGTCTTTAAAATAAAAAATGTTAATCTGCAAATAAAATCTAAATAAAAAAGCAAGAGCATTACAATATGAATTATATCAAAAAACAATTTTTTGGAAAATAAAATGTTTAAATTGTTTCCTGTTATATACACATAAAATATATACACGTTGGGTCGGAAAATTTATAATAATCAAACGTCATTTAGTATATCATTATGTATTTCACAATCATGCCAAAGATTGGAATGACTTGTTTAACTCATAAATAATTTAATTTTGTTTTATCTATTATGATTCAATGTGAATTAACGAGATATATAAGAGAAATACATACTGAGCACTATATGCTTCTTGCATTCCATACAAAATGCATACAATGCTGATGGATAAACATCACAAAAATATTTGTGATGTTTATCCGAATGGATTGGACACTTTTTTAGACATTAGTAAATGCTAATTCTACACACTTATCAGGCAAACTCTTATCAACCAGGAAGAACAATTTAAGATGTGCCTTAATGGAGAAGTAAAATACAAAACTCTTGTACAATTGAGGAATTATCAAATACTCTTAACCAATATTAGTCATCCATTTAAGAATATTTGCAGCAATTTTATATGTAAAAAGCAGAACGAATGTTTAAATATTGTATTATTGGTCTGAAGAAAAAGATAACTAACTACCTGCCACACATAATTTATTGCTTCAGCAATACAATACAGAAGTACCTTTTTACTACTAGACCACTGTAGATGAAAATAGGCCCTATGATATTCAAAGTATAAAAAATGGTGGCTCTCTCCAAATGAATTGCCAAATGGCATTCTTTTCCATTAGATGGAGTATAAATAGGCCATTTATTCTGAAGGATTGAAATTTGGGCAAGCTGCATTACTGTTTTACAAATGGAGAGTAAATTGATTTTTAAATAAAGTATCCTGCAACAGTCAAAAGAAAAGGATTATGCAAAAATGATGTAAAACTGCATTGCCAAGTGCAATCCTAGGAAAATTTATTGATTTGAAATAGCGGATATTAACTTCATTTACAATTACTTGATATAGCAACACTGGTTTGGTTTATTTGCCTTGCACTTTTTTTTAGGGTTTGTAGTGGATTTTGAACCACTACAAACATTTAAGCACATTTTCTCTATAAGTTGTTCCTTTGCACAGGCTGGAAGTCTTTTGTAATGGAAAAGACAGCACAGATACTCAGCATAAGAAGAGATTCAAACCCACAAACTGTTGAATAGAAGGCAAGAGCAATTACCATTTAGCTACCAGGTTGGCATATTGACAATGAACTTAGTTTATTCTAATCACAATATTTTTCAAGTGGCAAATTTTTTTTTAAATTAAATGTCGAAAATAGATTTTTAGATATTTTCCTCAAATTCTACATGATTTTTATTGATCATACATTAAAAATAAACTTCTATCAAAGTATTTTAAATTTCTCCTTAAATTTCAGAATTGAAGCTATAAGACAAGGAATAAGAAAACAAGCATTGTATGAATATGCATAAATTTTAATCATTATAAATATATTTGGTTTTTAAACTGAGTATAAATTACAATTGTTCAATTACAAAAAAGATTAATAATATGTTAGAATTAATCATCAATTAATAATGTACATTTATGATAATATTAGTTAACTTTCATTATTTCAAAACATCTAATTTCTTAAGTTAATAAACAAGAAAAAATAAACTTATTTCTTTAAAATAATCTGTCTCATGCAAGCCAATAGTAGTCATATAGAACAGGTTATTTTTCTTCAACAAACATTTAATAATTGAAATAATTAAGTACACTTCTAACATGCAGCACAAAAACAAAAATAATCTATGAATTTTTAATATGGTAAAAAAAGTGTTAATTAAGATTGCAAATCATTACATAATTTATCAAACAATATCAATTTAATAATTTAAAACTACAAACACACAGTTTTAAATAAATGATTACTTAAAGACGAAACTCAATGATTATTTAAAAACGAAACTCAATAGTAACAGATCCTTGCAAAGTTATACCCTTTTCTCATCAATAAATTCAATTTTCAACCATTCTTAATTTTCATACCTTCAAAAGGTACTAAAGACTGGAGGGTACACATACATATCACAATCTTATACAAAACTGGCTTTAAACTGTGGGTCCCAGTTTAATAAGCCCTTGTAAGCAAAAAAAGACTGTAGAGCAATTAAGCAAAACAATATTCGAAACTGGAAAAGCAAAAATAAATTACCTATACACTTTATAAACATAATGCTTTCAAAGTTCTTATAAGTTTAAAAAAGGAGTACTGTAAATGGTGGTTTTCTGAAAAGTATAACAAAAAATCAAGTTTTAAAACTTTAGCATTGACTTTGATAAAATAATAATATATAGTTAATATTTTAATCCATACATTTTATGAGAATAACTTGCATAAGGAAAAGTAATTATTTTACACAAAATCAAACTTTTATATACATTTCATAACTATCGTTAGATATGACACAGTTAATCATAATTTTTTTCTTTCATTTACTTTTTTTATATATTCACTCTCACTTAATTTATATAATTACAATTTAAAAAATGCAGGAATCTTACATCATTTTATCTACGATAATAAAATAACTGATGCCACTCAAAACAAACTAAACTAAAATGGAAATACAAATTTAATATGTTGGCCAAAATTAATCAGCTATACTTGACAACTATAATTATGTTTATATTAACTGGGTATTAAAACTGTTCTTTAACCATTTCCTTAGATGTGTGTGTGTGTATATATATATAATCACAATAAAATTTTAAAATATTTTTACATTAAAGTTCAAAAGAATATTTACTTTTTCAGAATGACTGGAGGGCACTTTCTTCTCAAGATTAGCAACTAAGTAATTAGTTTTTGCATATAATGCTTTGGTCTTTTCAATTAGCTGTTGATGTGGAGACAGTTTCTTGGTGCCCATCACAACATGACCCTGCAAAGAATATTTGATTAAATCTTACATGGTAAAAATAATTTAATTAGATAAACTAAATAGACAAAAATAATATCTACCAATTGAGAATCAATTTTAGCATCCAAACGAGCATTCCGAATGAGATTAACAATCCATTTTTCAGCAGCTTCATAAGACATGTTCAATTTTTCAGACAACATCCTAAAAATACAAGAAAACTGTAATGTTCATTTAATATCTTTTAACTTGAATAGGATTCTTAAAAGTGCATCCAATAATCTATCACTTTCAAAAGTAGAAATGCACAACATGATAAATTGTTTCAATTTGATAAAATACCTTAAATATTTTTATGTTTAAAACCGAAATATTCAAATATAAGAATGTATGCAAGCAGGTGTGTATGTATATAACAAAATAAACTTGATATTATTTAGAATTGAAGAACAGGTTACTAAAAATTAATATGAATTTTAAAATTATACGTATGTACTGCAATCTATAAAAGTTACCAACCTTTACAAATATTCTAAATTGGTATTTAAATAATAAAAAAAATACTTTGTGAAATCAAATAAAAAGGAAGTCACAAAGCACAGGTTCACACATAACTTAAAGCAATCTCAAAAAGTTTACACACATTTGTGTTTAAAAATATGAAAAAAATTAGACAAGATTCCAATTTAACTCAAACATTTTAAATACACAACTTTTCCTATAACACTTCTTGATTTATATTACTTCTTATCATAACATATAGTTGGCGCTGAGTATTTTCAATTGAAAAAATGAAAAAACGTGGAAGATATTAATATAATTAGGACTCTTCATAAAGCAATTTTCTTAAAGAATTTGGAAAGTTCAGTATGTTAACTTGAAAAACATCTTTTCTTACAATTAATGTTAATAAATAAGATATAATTGCAAGTGTAAAAAAAACATTATATCAGCTTGATTTCCAACAAAATATTTTTTCATATAAAATTGTTTAATTCTAACCTTGAATTGAAGGTTTCTAGCAGAAATTCGACATTTGAGTTAAAATATTTGAAATTTCAAATTAATTTTATTAAAGGTTTTAAAACATGCATTATCTATACAGATCATTAAAAAATATATTCTTTTATATATTATACAAATGAAAATTTAAAAATTGCTTTTAAAAAGTTTATATAAAATATTTTAAAAGAAATTATAAAACAAAAAATAATATTTTTAATTATTTTTTTTATTTTTGTGAGATTTTATGATCATTCATGTGTGTAGATAAATATAAAAGAGTGCTTACAATCAAGTTTAATAAAATAACCCAAACATATATACTTACTGTAATGACAAACACTGATGAATAGAGCAGAAGGTTTCAAATATTGCCAATCTAGAATTTTCTATGAACAATTCAGTCCAAGAAACAAGGAAAAAATCTTTGGATAGAACTTCTTCACATTCTCTTAATTTTTGTTGAGCACGGCCAAAATCAAAATTCACATATAAACACTCAACAAATTCTGTTAGAGGATCTTTATACTGGTATGACTCCTAAAATGTAATAATTTAATTTTTTAAAAGAATATTTATAACTAACATTTAAAAAACATTATTATAAAGGATTGTAAGTAAAAAAGATTAAAAACAAATATGTATACAAATAATAAATAATTTGATTGTTGATCCATTAAAATATAATTTAGAATATGAATAATTTTACAACAAATTACATTGAATTAAGTATATATCAATCAAAAATACTAAACAATTTTGATAACAAAGCAAAACATATTTTGAAGATGGAGCCCCATTTTTGGCTTACTAAGACTTCATTAAAATTTATAAACCTGAATCATTAAAATACTTATTTTAAATAATACCTATTAATATATTCAAAATTTTAAAGTAATAAAATGATTACCTAATTCTTGCTGCCAAGCACTTTGCATACATAGTTAAAAGAACATACTTTTTTAATCTTAAAACATAAATAAAATTGGAATAAAGTTTAACTAAAACTGTTAGAAAAATCGTATAGATTATTTGGCATATTCTCGATCTCACTTCAATAGAATTAAATTCTGATTTGAGAGATGCTTAATAATCAAATAAATTTTATGAAAGTTTTAATGCTGCAGAAACAAAATAGATTATTTGTATAAATCTAATTTTCGCATAAATGAATAAAATATTACTCACTTTGCTTTCACAAATTGTTTTATTTACTTATGGTTTTCCACAAAGGCTAAACTAGAATAGTTATTTTCATCTAATCTTTAGCTTAATTAATTTAACATTTCAAACAATCTGCTAAATTAATATTTTTTAAACAATGGCTTAAAAATACAGAATGTACAGTCTGCACCCTCTATCTTGAACCATTTAAAAACATTCACTATTAATAATACACTATTTCGTTGACACAAAGGATTATATGAATACCTGAATTATTACAAAACTAAACTGCATGTATTTACTTTTAAATTTAATAGATAGGATGACGGTCCTTGATAGACTACTCATTTCTATAAGTGGGCCTTTTGTAATGAAAATTGTGCATAGATTTATTATGGCACTTGTGTTTTAAAACAGATAATTCAAAAAATTTTTGTATTTAGTTAAATAGTGGCAAATATTCAAGATTTATTACAGATATCAGATAAATTGTAGTTATTTTGCTTAGTAAAATAATAATAAAGGGATGATTTGAGAAAACATAATTAAAACCCTTGAATTAAACTTATGAAATTTTTCTATATATTTCCTAAATTAGTAATTAAAAAAATGCTCCTATCTAACGTTACATATATGGTAAAATAAAAATTAATTCTTGTAAACATAGTTTTATTTTTTGATTTATTGTGAAAAGAAAGTAAATCTTTTCACAATAAATCAAAAAATAAAATGAAAATAATCTTAATTTCAACAAAATTTTATATACAACAAAGAGATAAAAAGTGTATGCATGTTTCATTCACTACATTTAGCAATATGACAGTTAGAACTATAATGAAATAACTAATATTTCATTTTTATATTGCAATTGATTATAAATATTTTCCTCAAATAAAAGAAGCAAAAAGCATAAAATTTTAAAAGGTTTAAAAATATGAAGAAAGCTACAAACCTGCTGAATAACTCTTACTAGCTCTTTCATTACAGTGGGACGTTGCTTGTTTGTAATGACTGCAGCTGTTATGTATCTTAAGATATGAGGGCAAAAAGTCTGAATTGCATTCAAATTCCTAAAGTATACAATCATAACAGATAAGTACTTAGTTTTTAGAATATTATTAATTGAATAATTTAATCAATTTCTTTACATAAGTAATTTAACAGCTAAATTAGGAAAAATGTGATAATAGAAAAATGCAATTTACAAAATTTGTAATTAACAAAATTACCAGGAAAATGAAAAAAACATTTGAATTTATATAATCTTAAAAATAAAAATTAAAAAATCTAGAAATTTTTTTTAATTTATAGATTAAAAAATATAAGAAATTTATTTTGTAAGCCTGAACATATAGATAACAGAAAATTCACATATGCTTATAAAACAAATTGAATAATAAATCAATTGGAAATGTATTATATTTCAATGGTAAAACTTAAATTTGCTTAGCAAGTTAGGATCAATTTGAGAACAAATCTCAATTCAATAGTGACCTATTGATTATAGAAAGGTCCCAGGTACTACAAAATCCAATTTGAAATGATACGGAAGTTAAATCAATGAATTGATGAATTAAAAGAAAAAATAAAAACTCACACCAAAAATTTAAATTATAAGCTACATAGCTCCAAAATCTACAAAACAGATTATCAGATATTATAGAAGTGTATACTTCCATGAAAATAATGTAGAATACAAATTACATACAAATTCAAATATGAAAGCATCATTTAAAAATATCTTCAAATTGGGCAACTTAGAAGATTAAAAAAAATTATGATCACCAGCATATTTTTGAAGGAACTTAACACAGTAGTACAAAATCTCTAAAAAGATGAACTCAGATAAGGCACTTTATTTTATTATAAATGAACATAGGTCCAATGAAAAATCTGGAGCTAGGATATTCAAATATCAGATGATATGCATATATTTTCATTACAACTATTTAGAACATAAATTTTATACAAATTTCAAATCAATTCAAAATACACAATAAACTAGAAAAAGTCACATCCTAAAGAATTACTTCCAATAGAAAAAACAGAATTTTTTAAGATTATCACTGTTTTCAGAAGAACTGAAAAATACAGTAATGCAAAATCAGAAAAAGCAATCATCATTTTAATCAAAACCAACACAGATTCAATGGAAAACCCACTGAATCAGGGTTGATAAAGATGTCAGATGACGCGCATATTTTCATCATGACTATTTAGAATACAAGTATAATAATTTAATTACCATTGAAAACCATTTTTGTATGATTGATAATCTTGTTTTCAAAGAAACTGAATAGTATTATGCAATTTAAAAATGTAAACTCAGAAAAAGCAATCATCATTTCAATCATAACCAATGCAGATGCAATGGAAAACCCACTGAATCAGAATTGATTAGATGTCAGATGACGCGCATATTTTCATCACGAATAATTAGAATACAGGATACATAAGACAAATTTTAAAAAATACAAATTTCAACCTATAGCAACATACATTCTGATGAAAAAACTTTTCAATTACCCCATATTTTCAGAGAATTTGAACAATACAGTAATATATAATCTAAAAGATTTAAAATCAGAAATAGCAATCATCATTTTAATCCATAACCAAAACCGATCCAATGGAAAACCCACTGAATCAGAATTGATCAGATGTCAGATGACGCGCATATTTTCATCACGAATATTTAGAATACAGAATACATAAGACAAATTTTAAAAAATACAAATTTCAACTTATAGCAACATACATTCTGATGAAAAAACTTTTCAATTATTCCATATTTTCAGAGAATTTGAACAATACAGTAATATATAATCTAAAACATTTAAAATCAGAAATAGCAATCATCATTTTAATCCAAACCAACATCGATTGAATGGAAAACCCACTGAATCAGAATTGATCAGATGTCAGATGACGCGCATATTTTCATCATGAATATTTAGAATACAGAATACATAAGACAAATTTTAAAAAATACAAATTTCAACTTATAGCAACATACATTCTGATGAAAAAACTTTTCAATTATTCCATATTTTCAGAGAATTTGAACAATACAGTAATATATAATCTAAAACATTTAAAATCAGAAATAGCAATCATCATTTTAATCCAAACCAACACCGATCCAATGGAAAACCCACTGAATTAGAATTGATCAGATGTCAGATGACGCGCATATTTTCATCACAACAATTTAGAAAATTCAAATCAAGCTAATGAATCATTTAAAACTAAAGCCATATATCTTGATAGAATTACTTACAAAACACAAAAACTTTTCAGATTACAATCATTTTCTGAAGTGTAAAACAATAATGAACTTAAAAGATGTAAAATCAGAAAAAAGTAATCATTTTAAACAATCTAAGGTAATTAGCCCTAAGCAAAGCATATAGTGAAGAAACTTAGAAGCTTAAAAAACATTCAAATTAGAACCATATTTCATCAAATTTAGAACATTGATATAAAAATTTTTAATTATATCAAAATATGCAATTATTTAAATAGACGGCCATGCGTATCTTGAGGAAAAATTATTAAATATATATAAAATTATAAATTATCAGCAAGTTTTAGAGGAATACATATACATATAATATATATATATACATACATATACATATATATACATATATATATACATATATACATACCTGCCAACTTTCAGAAAAGTATTTCAGTAAAACTTTTCAGTTTTAATCCGTGTGACTAAAGAAAAAATTATAATTCTACCATTTCTTTTCTCCATCTACAGTTTTTCAAGCTGGAGGATTCCCTCCTCCCCGATAGAAAAAGGGTTTGACGTGTGCATTTTCGAAGCCTCTGCGACCACACAGTCCGGGAAGTTATTTCTCTCTTCCCACAGAAGGGTTGAATGGGGTGCTAATTTCCGCTCCTCATCATGGCTAACGAGAAAAGATCGCCATTATGCGCTAAGATAAAAAAATTTTTTTTTCTTTTTTAAACTTTGCCCAGAAGAACCGAAACGCGTAAAATAATTAATGCTATCAGTAAAAGCGTAAAACATGTGGATCTTGCGTAAAATTTATGCACGATGCGTAAAAGTTGGCAGGTCTGTATATATATACATATACATATACATATATATATATATATATACATATATATATACATATATATATACATATATATATATGTGCGTGTGTGTGTTATTTTGAAGTGCAATTTTTGCTAATTAAAACTCAAGTTTTCAGAAAAATGTACCTTTTTTATATTACTGATTTAGCTTAATTGCCCAATTGCTGTCCCCCATGCTAGATTAGCATTTGTACAGATGTTTAAACATATCTTACTGATTTTATTGCTTGGTTGTCTCCTACTCTAGACAGCATTTATACTGATGTTTTTTTTAAGATGAGCAGCACTCTTGAATTATTCAGATTTATAGCACAGTTAATATTTGCATGGAATTGTTATGCAATGTGTATTTTTAAAATGCTTTTATTATTTTTCAGTTATTAAAGGAAAATAACTGTAAAATCAAATATTTAAAATTGATACTTGAAAGCTAAAAGTGTGAAATTGTGATGCTGAAAATTCAAGGATAATCGTGAATTTAAAAATCGATATTGGACTAAATAGTGTAACTACTTTGACAAGATAACTGTGCAGTGCTTGAAGCAAAAACTGGAAATCTAACTAAGCCTTTAGCAACTCATGGGGTTTTACCCCAAATGTTTTTCCTAAATATTTTGAAATTGCTATTGAAATAATAATGACAATATTTTTAGCAATGCAGGATATTAATATGTTAAAACATGTATGTAAAATATATTTAATATCTTCAGAATTTTAATAAAGTAATTGCTATAAGTTGACAAATTATTGATGGCATAATGCTTTTCCTAATTTTTCCAATTGTAACAATAACCCTTGTAAAATAACAACTTTAAGAAATACAAAACTTATATAGTGTACTAATAACAAAATGAATTAAAATCCCTTAGAAAATACACACTACAATTATTTATGACAATACTCAAAGATAATTCTAGAGAAAAACTATACAAAGAAACTTACTCTTTCTGGAAAAGTAAAGTGTCAATTATAAGATCTTGTCCCTTGGGGTGATTAAAAAATACAAAAAGACTCCAGTGAATCAGCCAAGTCCTTTGCATCAATGTGATTAAAGGTGAGCCGAAAGTCTGAAACATAAAAAGACAATTCAGTTTAATTAAGTTAAAATTCTTTTCTAATGTTAAACAGAACTAAATTTTTTACCAATTTAAAAAAAAATATTTGTAAAGTTGGCATAATTAATGTTATATATTCCTAAATAATATAGCTAAAATGTAACTACTGTCAAAAAACTACATTAAGTTGAAATGCATAAACACGCAAACACATAAAACCTAAACATCTAATACAAGCTACTTCAATTATTTTAACAATATGTTTATCTTTATCATAAGAAGAATCTTGTGAGACTACATAAAATCCTGCATCATTTATTTTAATTAGTTCAAAAATCATCCAAAATTTTCCTCAAAAATTTATCTAAATATTTTTTAATTTATTTATACAGCTAGACATCATGACTGAAAACCAAATTCTTAAAAACTCAATGTATCTCTCACCTGCTTCATGGTTGTTGAGCTTTTAGCTTCCTCAACAATCCTGCTGTTTACTCGTATCCGTAAATCTAAATTTTATATATGCACAATTGTTTACCAGTCAAAATACATGTTGTTTTAGATAGGTGATTCTTACTATGCCATCAAGTTAATTCTCCAATCAATCAATGTCAGCAATTCACTTCATGCATCAGAATGTGCTGCTGAGTGAGTAAGACATGAGATGAAACAAGTATTTTTTAATCATGAATGGCAACTCCTCAAAGTGTGTTTCTTTTGCCACATAAGTAAATATTTAAAGGTATTTAAGGCAGAGATATGTTGCCTTATGTATAACTATAGTAGTAAGTTTATTATGTATGAGTACCGTATGAGCATACAAATATAAGCCTAATATTGCTAACATTAGAGTTTAATTGAATCACTGTGAATGAAGCTTAGTGGAAATGCTTTTTCTTCCTGGATATGATTTTACCAGTGTTTGCTATTCATCCATGCCTCTCAATAGTAATATAGCTTGTCACTAATATAGAAATATAGTTTGAAATTTAATACAGATAATTCTCCAACACTTATTTAAAGTAAATTGTTTGAACTTAATCTTTTCATAGCATTAGTTTTATATTATCTGTTGCTAATTTCCATCAATAATGCACCATATTTTGAGATTGTTTATTACTGTTAAGAAACTTATGTATTTTGGCTTTAATTAAACTATGTTTTATTTCTTTTTGTTTGTGAATAATTATTATTATTGAATAAATTAAATTTTGCTTTAAAACCTGTCAGTGCTATTTCAACGCACATTTGGTTGTTTGAGTAGGTATTTAACTCTGCTAATTTTAAGGGGATTTTTTTCTTTTTTTGGGGGGAGGGGCTTACAACTTTTTATCCACCAACACTGTTTGCCTAAAAAGTTCCTATCCTTTGGCAGTCAGTAAATGATAACAAAATGTTGAAAAAAAACTAATTTTTGACAACTTTTAATTGAATATATAATAAATCAAAATATGAGATAACCATAAAATGCTCTTTATTCACATTCAATAAACTAAATAATTAGTCTTTAAAAAAATAATTTAGCACATTTAAAGAGAATGTTCTTTCATGCTCAAAAGGAAAATTCTTTCATACTTGGAAAAGCAAATTCTTCTTCTTATTCATTGGCCTGACAGCCCAGGGTGGGCCTTTGCCTTCCTTTGCATAGCAGGACCCCCTATTTTTGGATAAGGTCATCCAGTTTGTCACTTTTAGTGTTTTTAGGTCGTTTTCAAGGCAATCACGCCATCGGAGTTTCGGTTGTCCTCTTCTTCTGGTGCCAATGGGGCGAGCCAAGAAAATTTTTCCGTCACCCGATTGTCGTTAATCCGGCTCAAATGTCCTGCCCATTTTAATCTCTGTATTGAGATAAATTTAAGAATATCTGGTTCTTTATATAGTTTATAGAGCTCAGAATTAGCTCTTCTTTGCCATGTATTCTCACAGAAAAAGCAAATACAACTCTATATCTTCTCTATTTAGATGCAGCAAAATGCTGCAAAGAGGAAATATTTCAACCTTCAATTTTCTTGAGATGCTGGAAGAACATATTTTTATGGATAATGCCAGTACACAGAGCTGTATTTGTCAACCATTATCTGAAAGGAGTGTATGAAACATGCAGTCCATGAAATTGCTCAACCTCAATTTCATATAGCATTGGAGAAATGATAGAGGAAGAGCCCCTGCATGTAGACAATACTCTCATGAACCAACAGGCACAAAATTGGTGCTTTAGGAAAAATGAGATGGTTTAGTTAGCTAACTGTTTAACAGTTATCCTTTGCCCATGAGGGCTAATTAGATTGGAGCCAACAATTTAAAGTGGATTCCAAACAAATGCAAACATCTTAGTTCAAGGTGGGTTTCAAAGCCACAAACAGTTGAATTGATGGTAAGACTACTCATCATTCAACCACCTGTGTCAGCTAGGGAGAATGGGAATTATAGCCACAAGTATTGACAATTTGTACTATGAAGTTTTACAAAATATGGTCGCACTTTTTGGATGAAGCAATAAAAACAAAGTGATAAAAAATGTATCATTACATATTTTTATGACAATGCTTCTCTCAACTGCAAATCAACCTACATAAAACTTTTGAACAAACTTTTGTTACTTCCTTACATAAAAATTACTATAACAAAATTTATTTCATCAAACCTATTTTTGTCAAAACATCTTTTTACTTTTTTTAAACTTTAACTTTCAATACAAAATGCTCCAAATTTATAATAAAAATCAAGCTTACGGAGCAAAGTTAGAAAATCAGAAAGGTAAATACAGTAACTTAAATAAGAATAAGCTTTTTCAGTAATTACTTACGCTGGTGTCAATGAATTCTTTTAATCGATTGAAATCATCTAGAGCAGCATCCCAATTTTGCATTAAAATTTCAGCAGCTAACTTACCCCACATACCATTCAAATAATTTTTATCTGAAGAAGGAACCTACAAGGAAATATTATTCATAAGATGAATTAAATTAAAAATCTAAAATATCAATAGAATTTATTTTTAAATATCATATCAACTATTTTCAGCCAAAACCAATTCTTCCAAATGTTGCAGTTTTACATATAAAAAAAACTTCTCCTCTGATTCTGATTTTTTTAAGTAACCCTGTTTAATTTCAGTTTTTTTTTTTTTGTTATTATCATAAAAAAGCATGCAGCAACCATATGGCCCTTTACATATACTTATCTTTATTACATTTCATAGTGCATATTTTAAATTCATCATTGATTTTTAGAACTATGATAATATAAAAATTGGAATATAAAAAAAATATTTTTCACAGAACATTCAAAATAGTAACAAATGAGGAATTGATCTTTATGAAACTTACTTATCATATATTTTGTTAAATATGAATCTAGTGTGGTAAGTTAAATCTAAATAAATGTAGTGTCAAGTGTTTTTCATTTCATTATGCATTTCATGTATTTTACCATTAACTGAATTGCATAATCTGACAAAATTCTGTATATGAATTCCAATATCAGGATTAACAGCATATCAGAAATTAACTTTTAAATGTCCACATCCAGCAGCTCTTAATTCATTAGTTATAAATCTTGTTTAAAAAAAATTGTAGGCCCGACTTATATGCTTCTATTATTGCATTCATGAAATTAGCTACAGTTGTATCTGAAGTTCTGAAAATAAAGTGTTCAATGGTTTCCCTGTACACTCTACAAAGGATTTCATTGCTGTAAAGTGTTCTACGTCTTCGGATTTTGTATATTTTTACAATTTCATACAAGCTCTTTACTTTTTCTGAAGCTTGATCTGTTTTAGCAGACAAATCCAACTCTGTTTCTTTTCCCATTTTATGTAAGTTACTTCTTAAGACAAGCTTAACAGTCTTATTCTAATTATAAACATAATTTTGGATTCTTCAATTAATATTCCATTTGAAATAGATATTAGCCTATCATTTTTTACATTGCATTGCTCATTTGTTTTTAAATAAAAGCTCAAATTCTGGTTATTTACACAAGTGATATAAAAATGAATGAACATTTTTATGGCAGGATCCCATACTTGAACTGGAATGTATTGAAGCAGAAACTAATGAACAGAGTGTATACAATATTGCATTCAGTATAAAGAAGGTTATGAATTTTAATTATTTTTTCATAGAAATAAAAAGCTGAGCAATTAAGTTATATCACCAATAAAAAAAATATTTTTAATTCATATTCTAATTTTTATATTAGCACAGTTACAAAAATTGTAATCATACATTTAAAACTTGAATGCACTAAAAATAAAAAAATTTACAAGAATCAAAATAGATTAGGCCATACTGTCACTAAATTGAAATATTTAGTGCTAAATTGGAACATTAAACACATTTTGCATAATACATAAATACCATTAAATTCATATATGAATAAGTTAAACTGCATGTTTATTAAACCTTCTAAAAATGAATTGATTCATTCCAAAATTCTTGAAGTTTTTATAATCAGTAATTTTTAAACATATTTTAAAATCACTTTTTCAAAAACAAAAATTTTAATTTCAGATTTTTAACTGTAACATTTAAAACAGATTAATTCATTATAATTCCCTCTTCATAGAGAAAAATAAAACAAATTTCTTAAATTGGAAAAGGTGTATTTTTCTACAAAGTAAAAAGTTAATGTTAATATAAGCAATTCTGTTTAAAAAAGTTTAATTTTTAAGTTTCGTAAAAGTATATTAAAAAACTTGAGAGTATCTTTATATTGTAGCTAGGAAACAGCAAATACATTAACTCTTTGTTCACTATTAAATAGAACATAAAAAGAAAATTAGTTATACAAACAAACACAGGACTTAGAAATATGTCTTACTTACCAATAAACGGTATAAATACAAATATTCTGTAGCAGCTTGATAATTACCACATTCATACTGACTTTTAGCTAAAACATATACAGAGTCTAAACTTTCAATATTAAACTGAAATGGACAAAGGTAAAATTAGTCAAATAAATATAAATCACAATAGGTAAACATAGAACATGCATCAAAATCTGAAACTAGTTTCTACAACAAGTGATATATCTAAAAATTAGTGGTTTATAATCCTGCTTAGACAAAAAACGTGAAACTGGAAATTTATTTATAGATTTTACTTCAGATTAAAAGATGTTAATTTCAAATTAATAATATTAAGAATGTATACAAATGAGTCTACTTTCTTTATATCAAAAGAACATTAATAAAACTTTAAAAAATCAAATTTACAAATACCAGGAAAAAAATTTACTTTTCATTAGCTTAAGCTTATGTTAGAATATCTATTCATAAATGAATTAGTGCTCAATTTTGATAAACTTCATACTTTTGATTAAAAACAAAATAAGCTGTTTAAAATTTTATGAATGTAAAGTATAAAATTCAAATGATGTCAATTAAAAAATATTTACAATAAATTAGTTTATTATCACTATTGCATGCTTGATATTTGGACAAGCAAAATAAAATTACTGACTAAATTATAAAAAAACAAATAAAACATTAACATAAATTACATATATACTTGTATTAAATTTTAATAGTAAAAGCTGAAAAAAATTATGATTCTTAGAAACAGTGAAACTTGAACTACATAAGAGAAAATTTTAATTAGAGTTAAGAAATAAGCTTTTACTATGAATGAAAACCAAAAACATTAAAATGTCTATCATCACGTTAACTAATAATAAAAAATATTGAAACATAATTAAACAAGAGCCTGTCTAAAAACTTACATTGTTGCTTTTAACAAGAAAATCTAACAATGTCCGTCCATCTCTGAAAGAAAAAACATATGTCACACAAATATATATTCTGAAATATAAGATGTACGTTACAGCGAAAGTCCGAAATCAGGTGAATGTCAACATTCACATAGTCGCTTGCTGTACGTATGAAATATTTGCTAAATACCCTATTTTCTGATTTACACTGGTAAATTTCAACATTTACCATGCACTAATGGTGACTGTTGAACATGTCAGAGGTTTATATTTTATTCTACGCATTTTAGTCTCAATAAAACATCACACTTGTGTCTAAACTTTTTCATCTCTTTCTAAGAAGAATGACCAACTTAAAATAAACAATACATTTTAAATGAGAAAAGAAAATAATATAATAAAAACTTAATTATGTGATTCAAATCTTATTTATTGCAAAAACTTAAACTATTACAAGCTTTGAATTGCACAAGAACCTTTGGCTTTTACAATTCCATTTATTTGCTAATATTTTTACTAGCATTTATTTGCTAATTTATTTGTTGAATACTTCCTTTTGATACTCCAGATAATTTGAGAAGCAGGAAGCAAAGCTGGTGTATAACTTTGTTTCCTGATTCTCGAATTATCAGAAGCTGCTTCTCTCAGGTAAATGTACAACCACGATCAGCCTCAAAAAATTTTATTAATATAGAAGATTCTCTTTCGCAGCTAAACTTTTTATAAAAACTCACTTATGATTTTCTGTCAGAACTCTAAGTGAAGGTATGGTAGATTCCAGATCCTCTTGAATATTTCTTTTTAGAATATGATTTTCAGTATGACCACCGCTTAAATGTTTTTCTTAAGTAGTAACATTTTCTTCAAGCTGATCTTCTGTTTAAAAAGCACTAGCAATTTCTTCTAGTTGTTATTCGGTTTTAATTTTTGAGATTTGTTCACTAGGCAGAAAAGACCATGCATTTTTTTGTTTTAACACTAAATATGACTTCATAATAACTTTGGTATTATTCCTCATAGTATGTAGTGTTCTTGGGCAAATTAAAGAAAGGGTAAACCATCTGAACATTTACTTGTACTTTTATTGTTCATCCATGCAGTTAGCATATTCTGTATATCCTCATTGGACCTTTTAACTGAGCCTGTGTTTGACTGTGATGAGGCTTTTCATGAACTATCTTAACATCTTTCCTCATAACGCATATTAGTGATATGACTTATTTATTAATTATATTGATGATTATTAAATTTGTTCTTTCTTCGTGGCCTACTCTGGTATAAGTTTCATATAGTATACTGAACAATTCCTCATTGTAAACATAATTCTATATATTTGTATCTCTTGGTTTTAATGGACAATTAACCTCTCTTCATTAATTTTTAAATGTCAAAATATTTTAATCATCTGTAATACAAAAAAGTGTTGTGCTTAATTTTAGCAGAAATCACTTCAGAAAGTAATTTAGAGTATTTTTCTTGAGAAAAATAAATACAATTGTCTTCTTGTTTACATGTAATTAATGAATTTAAGTTAAAAAAAAAGAAGGAAAAAAAGGGTCATGATTCGTTGCAGTGTCCATTTAGTATAAATTAGGATATCAGAAGAAAAATTTAAAAATGTTGCTTGCACTATCAAACCTTGCACAAAACTGGCTCCCTGCAGAACAAAGGATTTGGCAAAAGACAACCAGCTTCCTCTTTGTTGACCTGGGCTTCCCCATTTTTATCCTTCACCAGAGCATAACCGTGATTGTTGATATACACTGGTAAGAGTCCGAATGTACAATATAAAGAAATATTTGATCTTTCACAGATGTATTTGGTATATGTTGACATTCACTAGTTTTGGCCTTTCACGGTAACATACACATAAATAAAGAAATAATAAATTTTAAAAAGTGAACTAAATACTTTGCTTACAATTAAAAGAAAAATTAAATAACTACCTAGTTTGTTCAATTTGTTTTGTCACTGCAGCATCATTCAATATAGCTCTGATGTAAGCTATTTCATCTTGACACATTTTCAATTCACTAACAACTGTAGCTCGCTTTTCCAATAACTCTAAAAAAGTTTATTGAAATAAGCTAATGAAAGTAATTTTTTAAAAGGAATTTATAAATTAAAAATGGTCATTTTGATTTGTTAAGGAATTATATGAAGTGTAACATATGCAAGATATTATGCATTAAAAATATCAGACAAATTTAACTATGATTGTGTAATGCATATCTGCAATATGTTATTTTGTTTTTATATGATAACTTGTGAATTATTTTTTCAATTTTAATATTTTATTCAAAATGTTCTAAGCATTTCTCATTTTTCTGAAATAAAAATGCAAAATTTATAACTAAATAAAATTAATTTAATGTGTATATCAAAGTAATTAATAAAAATGTTTTATTTTAATTTTCAAATTTGAGATTTTGTTTTACAGTTTTTATTTTAATAGTTTAAAAAGTGAAAAAGTGAAGATGTTGCCTTTCTTAAAAAAATCTTAATTATAAATATTTCTTTTAGATTTAAATATACTTGTACATGTTAAATTATACAAACGAATCTACAATAGCAATTTAAAATTAATATTTTTTTCGAAGATAATTTTCTAAATAAGAAAGTGTGAAATTACTTGATAATTTTAAGAACTTATAAATGAGTTCAGGCTAAAAATTAAAGTTGACATTAAATTTATTGAATAAACAAAATTTTAGAAGTGTAAAACAAACAAAAAATTAATGCAAGGGAAAAATGAAAATAGAAAAAAACTTACCTTCTGGAATTTCAGCATCTCCATAAAGAGATCGATGTATATCTATAGCATAATCAATCATCTTAGTATTCCGGACTATGTCCAATTTTGCTAATAGTAGTTCCCTTTCATCATAAACCTAAAAATAAAATGTTTGTCAATAAAATAATGAAATAGAATTTGCATGATGGAATAGAATAACTACTGATATCTAAAAGAAATCATGAAAATATATTTGTTTATTAATATAAATGAGATTTATTCAGGCAGGATAGATATCAAAACTTTGATTTAATAATAAACATAATTCATTAATTATAAATATTATACTCCATAAGTCACTTTAATCCTCAATGCTTATATTTAAAATAAAATTAGAATTATAAATGTATTTCTTTATGGTTAAAATTAACAAGTAAGTTGCTTTCATGTAAGAAATTATTAACAGACAACTATATAATTATAATCATTCATTTATATTTTATTACAAATGAAATTTTGTCTAAATCCTAGTAACACCATGGATTTGGCAACATTCAAATTTGGATTGTATGCTTATATATTAGCATATTGAGATTCACTTTTTTTTTAATTATCAAATGCTTATGTATGCTGACGGTTACAAATTGCAAGAATTTCGACTTTGGCAACATTTTTTAAAATGCGCCATTTAAAATTTTACCAAAATTTTATTTGCACAATCCACGTTTTTCACTTAACAATTATTTTGAACTTAAAATTTACCAAATTCAGTCAAAATATTAATACATACAACCTTTAATTATAAATTGTTTTGATTATTCCAATATTTATCTACATCTAGTTTTATTGTTAAAGTAGATAATTATTGCTCAATTGCAATTATAAAACTTTACATTTTGAAAATAATAAACAAATTGTTGTTTTATAACTAAAATTTTCAACATTTGATATTTTATTCCATTTTTAAGCACATTTTCTAGTTTGGTGAATTTTTTCACTTTTGAAGCTTGGACTTTTAACTACTGGAAAATATTAAAGAATTTCTGTGATATTTAAATTTGATAGTTTAAATATTTTTAGCAACTCCTTTATTACTCTGTGTAGATAAAAATTACTTTCAAATATTTTAATCTCATAAAAATATTTAAATAAAAATTAATACTTGTTTTTATTTCAATACTAGCATGAAAAATTGAAACAAATTTCTACTATATACTATTACATAGTGTTAGATTTCAAGTAAGTCTATATCCCTATACTAGGATGTGCTCATTCATAACATTTGTCATTTATAAGTTTTAACATGCATGTATATTATTTGCTATTTTATGGTGAGTTTAGGTGTGTTTACAAACTTCCCAATTTTGGGAAACCCTGGAAGCTTATGAAATGCTCTAATATATTTTATTTTAAAGTAATGTTTGAAAATACACTTTCTTCTTCTTCTTCTTAGAATTGGGTTTGTATGTCATTGGGCACCTCTGCTTTTATCAGCATTTTGTACCATTAACTCCAAACCCAATGTTTCCTAGTTCCATTTGCTCGGGTCACCCACTTTATTAATAAAGTCCGATAACCCTTTAATGGAGTCTAGGTGTAACTCTCTAGTATGGATGATGCCTAAAGAAGTTAATCTAGGGAGGGCAAGAGCCTCGCATTCATAAATGATATGCTCTGCCGTTTCCTCTTGCATATGACATTTCCAGCAGATAGGGTCTTGCTGAAATAGTCCCATCTGGTCAGAGAGTCAGTCATACTAGTGATAGCTTCCTGACTTTCACCAGAAGATGGTTTGGAGGTCATTTCTACCTCAAGTGAAGGATTCATTACTGCCCCTTTACAAGACAGCCTCTGAGTTCACTTGTCTTTTTCAGCAAGGTCAACTTCAGAGGCATCACCTGTAGATGCAGAAAGGATTGTTATTTCTTGTGTCTTTTCAGCCACAAGATAACAATTTATAAGCTCAGGTAATATAAGTCTACCCAGCATTGCCTGAGATACTGGGCAAGGCAAATTACTCTAGAAGTTTGCCAGGCAACTAGAGGCTCCGTTAAGACACCAATACCGCGGTGCCAATTAGCCCTAGGCACGGAACGCATAACACCAGGGTTTACGGGAGCTGGTTCGCGGCCTCTGATTCTATATTCAAGGCTATCCTGTCATTCCTACAGGACGTTCGGTGATCCACCGCCTACCGACGCGCCTGGTAGCTGCTCAGGCCCCAGGAAAATACACTTTACAATTCTGTTTGACACTTTTATATTCAGAATTTGCAACATTAAAAGTTCAAATGGTAATTTTCCATTAAAGGTATGCCACTTGGGATGTTTCTTTATTTGGCTTATTTTGTTGACAATAGACATTGCAAGTTTGGTTTCTATTTATAAATGTTGCTCACACAACCATTTTTTATATGATCATAATTCTGCTACTTAATAATTTTTTTAACAGTTATGGGTTTTAAAATATGGATCTTATCAGATGATGAGGATGTGCAATTTTATTTCTGCATGAGATTTTTGGTGAATAACTCAAACAAATTTAAATAATCATTATGCAGTTAAAATGTATTTTAATAAACCATTCAGAATGAAAAGTTTAAAATCTACAGAAGTTGACTTAGTTCGCTAGGGTGCATACATTCCATTTATCACTAACATATGATTTTTACATATGAGAGGTTTTTATCAATTTCTTAACATTAATGCTGGAGAAACTGATGCAGGCTGATTCACTAGAGGAAAAAGTATTGTAGGCTGCGTTCTTTCACAACAATGGGTTTTGGGACTATTGTGCTGTTAAGCTACAAGATTTTTTCATAACTATTCTGGATCATTCAGCAGAAATTAGCCAAAATAGCTAAAAGTGTGATGACTAAACTAACGTATTTTTTTAACAGCTGGTATGGATATAAATTTTCTGATTTAGAAGCTGTTGGATAAAAAAAATTGCCATTAAATCAGATGTATAATTTTATTGATTGATTTTTTTATTGAACAAATGTGCATACTGCAAAATCACAAAATAAATATTACAGAGACTTTATTCTTAAGTACATAAGCAAACAGGTATTCTGTTGTGTTAAATGAAATTTTTAAATTTATGTACAAAATTAGATACTGTGTAAACTTACACAAGGTAGAATTTTATCCAAATTTCTTGTAAAATCTTGAAAAAATATTCCGCTAAAGTGAAGAGATCCATACAGAAGGTAAAATGCGCCAAGCAGGCGATAAAGTGGTGCGATAAGTTTGCCAAACTGATTTACCGGTTCGGATTACGTGCTTTTCGTTTATGAGGCACCGTGATCGCATGACACGAGCGTTTTGTATGTAACCCTTGAAACTATTACAGAATAATCTTAACGCATTGAGTTTCGATATTCAATTTTTGGAGTTTGTGTAATGTTTTCAAAAATTAAAAATTATTGGTGAGGATATATTGATTTTACGTTTTCGCAGAGTACGTATGGAGAAAGAATCATTGGGAAAACATAATAGAAGATTTTTTAGATGCGATAAAAACGGTATATTCGCCGAAAAGTAACGATTCGGAGAGCGATGAAGATTAGGTGAGTTATTTTGTTTTTCATTACAATTTTATTCATATTTAGAAACTAAAGTTTTAACAAAAATGAAAGTTTCCATAAGTAAATGAATGTTTAAGTTGTGTGTATTGCATGTTAGTGTTAGAATGTGCCGCGTACTGAAATTTCCTTAATGTGGGCGATATATTAAAATTTGAGTTTAAACAAAAAGTGAAATTTGTTAACGCTAGAAATTTAGCTTTATTGCCCGGTTGGCACTGTAGTAGGTAGCGCTACACTGATGTTTTTTTAAGGTGGGTGCCATAACTTGGTATATCTAAAATCGAATTTAAATATAAAATGAAATTTGTTAACGTTAGAAATTTAGCTTTATTGCCCAGTTGGCACTGTAGTAGCTAGCGCTACATTGATGTTTTTTATAAGGTGGGCGCCATTGCTCTGTACATTAAAAATCGAATTTAAATAAAAAAAAGAAAGTTAAGGTTAGAAATTTAGCTTTATTATTGATTGTCACTGTAGTACTTAGCGGTACATTCTTTCTTCTTTTTTTAGGTGAGCGCAATTGCACGGTATATTAAAATTAATATATATATATATATATATTTCACAAGATAGAAACAATACCTTTGAATAAAAGAGACATTCTTTAATGCACTTCATAAGCATTAAATTACATTAACTATCAATTTTTTATAAATAAAAAATCTGTGCCCGCCATTGGATTACAAAAAAAAATGTATCAATCAATTTTTCAGAGACCAAATTGTTAAAACTGATCTGACTGGAGCAAGTGTATATGAAACATTCCAACTTTAAAGCATTTCTATAGGTATATTGTCAAAACTCATGACAACAAACATATTGTAAGGTAAGAAAAGTAGCATAAAGCAAAATAGTTGATCAAAAGTGATGTCACTTAAAAAACCTAGTGGAGTAATAAGTGGAAAAAAGTAATAGAATGACAAATCACAATCAATTTTTTGACAACACAATGGGTAACTGTTTGAAGGACACATACAGAAATACATGAAGATCCTTGTTTGTTTCCTTACAAATGTCAAACATGGAGGAGGATCTTTTCTGATAAGGACAGCAGTGTTGTGGTTTTCTGCTTAACCAATTCTAACCCTGAAAGGAGAAGATATATGGAAGAAGTTCAGCTGACCAGGTTCAACCTATAATGCAAACTTTGTTTCCTGCAGATGTAATTTTCCAGGAAGATAATACAATAATCTATACAGTAGAACTTGTCCAATCATGATGGGATGAATACAAAGATGTGGTTATTTTAACCTACAGTCAGCCAAAACTCAATATGATTGAATCATTATGGTCTACTGTAAGGCCTCTAATATAGAATTGATATCCTTAACTTTCATAATGTTTCAAAGAAGAACAGTACAATATTCTTAATGGTAATCAGTGCTAGCTAAATTGATTCCTAGGTGAATTCAAGCTACGTTAATTGCCAAAGACAATCCAATGTATTAATAAGGAATTCTTTGAGAATCTAAGGTATTTCCAACCACCAGCATGTATGTATAAATATGTGTGTATATATAATTACACACACATACATATTAACTTATATGAATAAAAATAAATATAAGTACATTAAGTATACTTTAACTTACTGGAAAGAGAAAATTTTATTTGGCCGCATAAAATATAAATTTGTAAATGCTTGTCTTCGTTTTGATGCAATAATTTGATTTTCCTTTTTTTCCAAATTATAATGTACTATTATTTTCATTTCCAAGCTTTTATTCATATTTTCATAACTAAGCATAATACTGAAATGGCAGTAAATTGTTTATAAGTGATTTAATACTTTTTTCTAAACAATTAACACTTAATCGTAAGAAGTACTTTTTTAAAAATCAAAAAAAGTCAGGCCAAATGAATCATGAAATCTGATGTTTAAATTTAAATCTTACTTTTGTTAAATCTAAATGTTACCATAGCAAAAACGCTTTTCAAAAATTAAAGCTTAACAGTTAAATAAAATTATCGCTAAAGTGAAGAGATGGGTACGGAGGGTAAAATGCGCCAAGCAGGCGATAAAGTGGTGCGATAAGTTCGTCAAACTGGTTTAACGGTTCGGATTACGTATGTATGACCTATTTTTTTTATTGGGTAACGTGATCGCGTGACATGCGCGTTTTGTATGTAACCCTTGAAACTATTTTAGAATAATATTTAATAATTGAGTTTCAATATTCGAATTTTGGAGTTTGTGTGTAACTAACGATAATTAACTATGGATGAGAATGTTTTGAACTTACGTTTTTTTTTATTTAGAGCGTGATGGTAGTAAGAAAGTAAGTATATGAATTTTTAAGTTGTGTGTATTGCATGTTAGTGTTAGAATGTGCCGCGTACTGATATTTTTTTATGTAGGTGCCATTGCTCGGTATATTAAAATTCCAGTTTAAACAAAATGTGAAATTTGTTAACGTTCGAAATTTAGTTTTACTGCCCGGTTGGCACTGCAGTAGGTAGCGCTACACTGATGTTTTTTTAAGGTGGGCGCCATTGCTCGGTATATTTAAAATTCGAGTTTAAACAAAAAGTGAAATTTTTAACGTTCGAAATTTAGTTTTACTGCCCGGTTGGCACTGCAGTAGGTAGCGCTACACTGATGTTTTTTTAAGGTGGGCGCCATTGCTCGGTATATTTAAAATTCGAGTTTAAACAAAAAGTGAAATTTTTTAACGTTCGAAATTTAGTTTTACTGCCCGGTTAGCACTGCAGTAGGTAGCGCTACACTGATGTTTTTTTAAGGTGGGCGCCATTGCTCGGTATATTTAAAATCAAGTGATAAAAATTTCCTTTCTATTTATTCGAATTTTAAAACTTCTACAGTATTTAATTGTAATGAAATATTCAACTATTTAATATTTGGAATTCGAAAAAACGCGTGATTTCAAAGCTGAAGTTCGAACGCG
Source organism: Latrodectus hesperus (assembly GCA_037975125.1). Taxonomy (NCBI): domain Eukaryota; kingdom Metazoa; phylum Arthropoda; class Arachnida; order Araneae; family Theridiidae; genus Latrodectus; species Latrodectus hesperus. The sequence continues at coordinate 73,512,161 of CM075855.1, read as the reverse complement.
ATCGTTATTGGTTGAAATTTATCGCGCGTAGTGACGCAATTTAGGTTGGCGACAGAGCTGTAGAGCGTTTGGTGCCAAAATTTGAAATCGCGCCAATCCCGTACCCATCTGGTAACTTTTACCAAAATTATATTTTTAGAATATTGCATATCTAGAAAGAACATTCTTTTGTAAGTTTATTTGAAAATCATTACAAGATTAAAAAAAGGACAAAAAAATCAAAACGTATGTCGAACATTAAAAATTACAAGGGCAAATTTAAATTCTGAACTATAATATTTACAGCACACAAAATCAAATTATATGAATTTTCATGTATTTAACGCATACAAAATCAAACCATAAGAATATTCATTTAAACAAAGGTAATGAATCAGGATATTTATGTTTTCATCATTTTGAACACAACATGTATACTTACTTGATTAACTGATAAAAATTCTAACAAAGGAAATACCAAATGTCGATCTAAATATTGTGCGATCTTCGGTGTTAAATCCCATTCAGCCATAATTGTTTTCTTAAAATTACACAAACAAAAAATTCTTCACGTGGCTTAAATCTAAGCCACAAATTTACATTTACAGTAAAAATTCAAGTTTACTGACCAGATCCGCATGTAGAAAATAATATCGATAGAAGTGATGCCACTGAATAAAAATATTTTAACTACAACTTACAGTCAAGAAATTTTATCAGAGCCATTATAATTTTTAAAAGAATCTCATGAGCTGATTTATTTAAAATAACTATCTATTAACAATAACTATTTAAATTCCATATTTAACATTTAAAATTAATATTTTTTTATATTTAAAGCTTATGTAAAATATTTATTGAATGCATTTATCAATGAATAACACAAGAATATGTAATTCATTCAAAAGAAATTGTGATAAAGAACTACGGTCGGTTTTCTTGTGATGAAGATTTTAAAGATTAAAGATGATGAAGATTTTTTAATCAATCGTTCGTAAAAAAAAATTAGAAAGATTACAAAAATTGAAGTATTTACTGAGCAGTTTGAAACAGTAACCCTGTTTGTACGTTTGTGAGTGTGCACACACAATAAAATTATAGAAATTGATGCATGCCTATTCACTGGAAGAAAAAGTAACTTAGGCCGTTATTTTTCTTCACAATGGGTTTTCGGAGAATTGTGTACGAGTGTTGGGATTCATATCAATTTAAAATTGATTCTCTAAATCAGCAGCGTCCAACCTTGTGCTCTCTGATCGTTTTGTATGTGCTCGCCAACCCAATTAGTTATTATGGACAAAAAATATTTTTAAAATAGCCATTCATTCATAGTTCTTATTTGTTAAAATATGGTAAGCACTTATATAAAAGATATCTTGCAAGCCGTTATAAAATAGTGACTGCAAATTCATTCTTATACATTCGTCATTAACCGGTAAATAATGTGCGTTTTTTACCGGTTACCATTAAATGATTATATTTTATAAGTTTTATAATTTAAGGATTTAAAGAAGTTTTTATATGTTTGTAAATTAAAAAGAGTAAAATTACTACTATTTAAATGATGTACTTATATTGAAGTTTGTAATAATTAAAAGTTTTCTTTTTTTCAAATTCAAAGTAAACAATTTTTAAAAAGGGAATTTTTTTATATTTCTCACAAAAAATAATAAAATAAAAATCTGTTATGAAATGACTGTTTAATATTTTTTTCATTTAAAATAAGTTATCTTTAATTTCAAAAAAATTAAATATAGTATTTTTTACGTATTTAAAGGTATAAAAATTCTATACTTGCACCAAAAGAAAATTAAATGAAAAACAGCACCATCTATTAAAGACTGAAGAGCATCTTGTATATGGCTCGCTTTCAATTTTTGAGTTCAAAATGTGTCCACGATAGACCAAAGGTTACGCACCGCTGATCTTAACTTAAAATATAAACTTTTATGTTAGTCATTTTTCAATAAATTCTTTTATTTTAAATTTTATTTAAAGAAATTTATGAAATCTACGTAATTCTTAAACTAATTTTTAAAAAAAATGACAAAATTTCTTGAAAGGAATGTAATTTTATTTGTTATTCTTCCATGCATATTCAATCTTAAATAAAAATATTTTACTTATACTTTGAAAAACTAAGGTTATTTTAAGATCACTCTGAAATTTATTTTAAATTAATCAAATTTCGTCTGCAAGAATGAAATTACATTACTAACTATTAAATTAAGAAATTTCTAATTCAACAAACTACAAAATCATTAATTCAAACAAATCAACTGTATTAAAAAAATTTTTGCCTTTTATAAAAACTTAACGTTAAAAATATAAATTTTAATATTCCTTTTATTACAATTTATTTTAAATTTTATAAAAATCCAGTTAAAGTTCGATATTTTACATGTGAATGTAACACATATGCAAATAAATTTGGAAATTTATTTACTTATTATTTAAATGTTATTTGAAAAAATATTACTGATTCTCAAAACACATGGATAATAAAAATTAATAAACTAATTATTGAATTTGTTTCTTCTTATAAAATTAATAATATTTTCTCTTATGACTTCAAAGATCTATTCACCAACATTCCACTCGATAAACTTTTTAATTTTTTGGTTATGTATTAAATATTTATTTAAATTTTTCGAAAGATATTTGTGCATTTTGCATCTACAATAATTATATTTTTTATGGAGAAGGACTTTATTTACAAGTTAATTGTATCACTCAAGCCTTTAAGCAAATTTATTTTTACATTATTATGAAAAATCTTGTATTATTCAGATGCCTTTTGCATATAGATATATTGATGACTTCATAATTTTCAATTTTTTAGAATTTAATAAAATTTAAAAACCATCTATCCTGAAGAATTAAAATTAATTAAAACAAATAGAGGTAATTTAAAAATTGAATGTTTGGATATTTTAATTATAGTAAAAGATAATTATGCACACACTGACTTATATGATAAAACCAATGATTTTAATTTCTAACTAAATAAGCTAATTTTTTGGAACTCAAATATTTCAATTAAAATTTATAAAAATGTTATTTGCAATCATTTAAATAGAATTTATAATATATGTTATAGTTTTAGTGTGGCTTTTTACAGTGTGGCTTTGGGGTGTATTGGCTGCATTAAAATTTCAACCTATAGCCAATACAAAACAGCAATATTTTGTGCCAATATGGTTAACACCCCCTAAAGAAGCTGGCCATGCTGGTACTCTGTTTCGTTTCATTTTTCTTTTATTCTGTGTTACTTTTAAATTTTGAACTATCTATTGAATTTATCTATTGAATTGTTCCATCTGTTTACTATACTCTGTATTTTCACTTTAACATTCTTCACTTTGCATTTGATTAATTTTAAAGCTTATATATATATATATATATATATATATATATATATAAGCGTTATATAAGCCCCGCATATATATATGCGGGGCAAATGCTTTTTGGGGACCCCTGTCTTCACAACAATCATCTTTCTTTTCGATTTGGTAAACAATTCCATTTAATTGATAACATAAAATAAACTTTCTATTCCATTTAAGGGTTTCTTTATATTTTCATTTTTATTTCTCTAAATTAATACTGGTGTATTATTCATACTTCGTAACAGTTTTAAAAGTTTAGCACAAAATATAAAATATCTTTTGAATGAGCCAATAATACAGAGGGTATTAACACATTATTAGAATGGTTTCGATAAAGAATTAAAAAGTAAATGTTTTAGAATAAAAGATTTTGGCAACAGCTTATTATTTGAAATGAGAAATATCGTTAGCTACTTTTAAATTTATTCTTCTTTCAAAATGTCGCATGTAAACAAGCTGTGGATTGAAGGATATGTTTTTGCGCTTTCCAAAAAGAAATATTCTTATTCCAGATTTCAAAAACGTTGAGAAGTGCATGGTATAATCGCAAGGTTAAATACTTAAATGGTTATTTCTCAAAATCTATCAGAGAAATGCAGGACTAACGCGTGAAATAAGATACATAATTTATAGTTATATTTATGACTAAAATGTATGGAAAATGTTAAATACTATTTCATGAAAATATACAAAATACAATAATACTGATAAATCTCTGGTGTTCAGTAAGTTACATAAGGCTAAGGAATTTTAAAAATATTAATTACAAATTTCCTTGCGAAACAATTTGATTCATAACATATTACCTACTTTAATTATATATTTCCTTACATATTACCTTATTACAAAGGCATTTTAAAAACCTGTCTAATCATAAAACTTATTAAAAATTATTAATATCAAAAATTACTAAATGAAATTGAATCCTGCCGAAAGTAAAGTGATTTTAAACTAGATTTGAAAGAAATCCACGAGTTTTTTCTTACAATGAGTACATATAAGAGGTAATAAATGATAAAATGAAATTATATTATCACAGTTTTAAGGTATTTGATTGATTAGGAGTAGATATATTTATGCAGGAATTTCAATCTGTATCAAATTTTAAACAATATTCTCTAAATTTATTGTATTATGCATTTATTGTGGATAATTTTTTTAATACTGTATAAAGAGATGGACTGTTAACAAAGAAATTTTGTAAATTTGTAAGAATGAAAAAGCAACTTCTTTTACTGTTCAAATGAAATACTTCAATTAATCTGAACTAAAACAATATACTCCAATATATATTTTAACTTCCTTAAAAATCTTTATTGTTTTAAATAATTATTAACTTTTTAAAAGCTTTTAATGTTTCGCATTAAAAAAATCACAAATCTTTCATATTAGATATTTTTTAGAAATTTAAAAGTATTCTAACGATTTCCATGAGGAGATGAAAGTCTGTATAGAATTTTATAACTATTTGAACATTAGTATTACATTTAATAATGTATTTGTTTGCATTTAAATACCTGATGTAAAATCATTATATATGTAAAAGTACATCTATATTACTTTTACATCACAGTTTTTAAATATCTGGCTTAAAACTTGCAACATATTAAGAATAATTAGGAATAATATGTTGAAATGTTTAATTTTGCATCAGATATTCAGAGATTCATTTATTTATCACAACACTAATATGTTACTTTACTATTAGAGTAGTTATTTTTATTCCTAATTAGCTACGGCACTCGGCTTCGCTCAGGGAGTTGATATGAGATTGTGTGGTTTTTGGAATAAAAGGATAAACTCTAAAGTATAAGAGAAACAAAAATTTTTTGAAAATATATTATAGCTACCATACTTCTAGTTACATTACTTGTTTATAAGCAATTTTATTCATTTTGTTAATCAGCGTATATATGTATAAATGTTTCGAATTTCCTACTTGAGGGCAAACTACGTATATTGGCCATGAGAAAAGTAAGCATCTTTGTGGTTGATGCCGCAATATTTTAAAGTTTGACCATGCGCTTTGTTAATTGTAAAACTATAGGCTAATTTGATTTGAATTTGTAGTCTTTTTTATTGGAATGACAGTTCTGTAGAGATCAATCGTAATCTGGAAATAAATACCGTGAGGTGAACAAAGAACCCACTACATGAGTTCCAATCATAAGTTTGGCATCGATGATGTTATTCGATAGCTGTTTGACGATTATCCTTGTTCCATTTCATAGTTTTGCTGAGTTGAGATTTCAAAATAGTATGACTGGAGATCCAATTTTCAGTCGAAAAAAGTGTGATGACATACCTGGTAATTTCAAGGTAGTTAAAAATTCTGATGGGAAGTTGGCACTTTGTTAAATGTTTACCGACATATCGATCAATTTGTATATTCTCTCTTCACCTGGAATTTTCTTTTGAATATTAAAGTTGATATCATGACATTATTTTTAATTGCTAAATTTCCTTTCAGAAATAGCCACTTTGGATTGGCGTAGTTCTAAATGTTTGGATAAATTAGGTCGATAAATTCATTTTCATTAGTGGGACTATGTTGCAGAAATCACTGTACAGTTCAATGCAACCAGTCGTTTGGTCTGTAGGATATGTACTTTCCGTTATCTGTGAAAGTTGTTGAACAAAATGTGCTTATTGTTTCTTTTTTGCATCAGTTTGACTTGCATATATTTTTGTTCATTGTAATACTTGTATGTGTGGTTAAAGATATGATTTTTTAAGCATGCATTGATTCCATCTGCAAGTGTTGACTTGGGGATAACTAGAAGTGTTGGTCGAAAATCTCCTGACAGTATGAGTAGAGCTCCTCCCATCACTTCAGAGTTTCTTCGCAAATCTTGTAACGTTTTGCTTATGATTTGTGGTGAATTTTTTATGTTATCTTGCATTTATCTCAAAAGGATAATTTTAGCTTTTTTTTAGAAATTCATATCGTCCAGATACTTTTGAGATAACGAATAACGTTACATAACGGAACAGCTCTTCAGCTATATTAAACGGTAGTTGTGTGGTGGAATAGGCAGTTTGTCCTCCTTCCATAAGTGTGGCCGCAATGCCAGATAATGTCTGAGCAAGTGTGATGTATTTTTTAGCATGTATTTCTGTCAGCAATAGATTTATTGACATGTTTTCCCAGCACTACCTGATGCATCCAGTTAAATAATTCCAACAGTGTTCTTGTTGATTCCGTCCAAGATAACGTTGCAAATATTTTTTATTGCATATAGCAATTACATTATACACCACATAACATATTGTGTTTTGGATCAGAGCACCATATGTTATGTGGTGCTGTGATCCAAAACACAAGAAAAAACTTCTTGTGTTTGTTCCCAACAATCACAAGAAGTAGTTTGTTGGGAGCAATGTGTTGAAGTAGTTCGTTGATGTTGAATATGTTTTTCTTTGTAATTTCGAAGTTAAGTACACTGAAAGAATCTTGTCATGGTGCTGGCATCCCAAATAAGGTCTGGTTTTTTATTGCTAAGCATTGGTCTTCTAGACAAATGAGTGTTTCATTGAAAATGTCATTGTTAAATTCGATGGACAGTTCTGGATTAGCTTGACGGATTTGGTACAGTATGTCATTACTCATATTCTCCTTGAAGGAGTCTGATAGCTGATTTGTATTCGAAAGTTACTTGTAGTTAGAATTATGACGAAAAATCTCTGACTTGGTAACATTTTTTTCTAATTAAGAAATACACTACTAAAACACATTTCATACTTTATTTTCGATTCATATTCAATCCCTGTATTACTTTGATAACTCATGTTTCACTGTATGTTTTTATTCATTCGCTGCACTTTTCTAGTAAGAAACGACCTTCAAACTCACGACGAATAATGTTTTATATACCCCTCTTAAGCAGTTGTTAGCCCCACCCATACAAAAAAGGCATAGAATAATCCACAATGTTTCTAGAACATTGCATAACATTTGAGTGTGTTTTAGAATGCTACACAATGATATGGGGCAGGAATGGGCAAACTACAGCCATCGGGTTAGCTCCGGCCCGCCGGAAGGTTTTATGAGGCCCGCGGATATAGAACTTTAATTTGTCGGCCAGATGGAATTTAAAAGAAAATATGATTAATATATTATATATCCATCTCCTTTTCAACTTTGTTTGAATATTGCTTCACTTTGCTCAATGTATGAGAAAAAAAATAATTCCTTAAACGTAACACGTTTGCTTAGGTTAATTCTTTTGAAATTCCCAATATTCGTCAAAAATATATATAATTATTTTTTCTTTTATTATTTTCAAAGAACTTATGTTCTTTTTACTTTCTCAGTGTTTGTTCTACAAATCACAAATCGGCGGAAATAGTAAGCACAGACAGCAAAAATCGTTAAGAGTTAAAAGCGGAGGTTCTTTGTTAGTTACAGTTGAAGATTGACGCCAACAAGCGTAGTCTCTTTCTTGGAGATCAGACATATGGGAATCCAATATAGATGAATTAAACCTCACATGAAGCAGATTGAGCATTTTAAGCTCCAGACAACAGGTATTTTTGCCTAAATTTTAATATTATTGAATGCGTATGAATAGATTAAGGTGATATAGCTTCACTGTAAATAGTGGTTAAGAATAAAAAGTTTAGCGTAGCTGTTACTTGTTTGGTTATTCGTAAAATATTTGAACCTCATAATAACTTTGAAAAAACGTAAAGTTTATTCATAGTGCAGTGTTTTTAATGAGGAATAAACCTTTAAATATTTTTTATAGTTGTTAAAGATAAGCCAGTGTGATCTGCTATGAAGCTGTAGCAGTCTTTATAACATAATATTTCCCTTTATTTTGCATCTAAGTATCAGAATTTCAATTACGAAGCAATGTTCGAATATGAAGGAAAACAAAATGTAGAAAGTCTTTGTAAAAAATTATCTGGCCGACAAAAATTTTTTAAGAAGGTAAACGCTATCTAAGTAACAGTTACACATGGAAGTTACATTGTAGCATTCAAAAATGCTAAAAATAATAAAGCTTTCAGTGATGGAGAGTTCATTAAGCAATGGATGCTCCAAGTTTGTGATACTTTATGTCCAGACAAAAAAATTAATTTAGAGACTGTAAGCTTATCTCGAAAATAAGTGACTTCTAGAATCGAAGCCATCGGTAAAAATTTAACAACACAATTAAAGTCTAAGATTAGCCAATTTTAATTTTGTTCTGTGGCTATGGATGTAAGCACTGATATAAATGATACTGCTAAATTAGTATAATTTTTTAGAGGTGTTGATGAGAATTTCGAAATCACCGAGGAACTGGGGTGCATGCATTCGATACAGGGAACTAAAAGGGGATGTGATATTTTTCGTTTATTTCAAGAAGGTCTTTTAAATTTGAGAGTGCCTGTGACAAATGTATGTAATATTATAACAGATGGAGCACTAAACATTGCAGGAAAAAATCTGAGTTTCTTGAGCTTTTTAATCTAAACTATTCCAGAAAACAATGTTTTTTTTCTACATTGTGTTACATATCAAGAGAGTCTGTGTAAATCTGCATTGAATATGAAACCCGTGCTTGATGCAGTCGTGAAGCTTGTAAATATTATTCGATCTCGTGGGCTTATTCACGGGCAATTTCGAGATTTTCTTCAGTCTGTGCAATCTGAATACCCTGATGTACTTTATTACACGAAAGTAAGGTGGCTTAGTGCAGGATCTGTTTTCGAGCGAGTTTGGCAGCTGAAGCACGTCATTGTGTCGTTCTTTCATGAGGAACAGTGTTCTGCGGAGTGCGAAATGTTAAAAGATATGGAATGGCTTTTGGACTTAGCATTTTTCACAGATCTTCTTCGTCATATGAGCAACTTAAATGTCATGATGCAAGGTAAAAATTAATTTATCGACGATATCTAGGTCCATCTCAAAGCTCTTAAAATAAAATTTCATCTGTTTGCTGGACAGCTAGCTAAAAACGACTTGTCTCCTTTCCCGATTTTAAATTCAATATCCTCAGGGTATAAAAAGAAACTTAAGAATTATGAAGATGGCTTGAAAAAACTGAATTTTGAGTTCGAAGACAGATTTTAAGATTTCAGTGCCATTCAAACAGAACTGGATATTTTTATCATACTTTTCAATGTAAATTGTGAAGCAGTGAGGTCATATTTGCATGTAGAATTAATTGAGTTACAACCTAACGCATCTGAAGCCGCTATAGTCTAAATATGCCCAAGTTAGAATTTTACAACTCATTATCAAAAGTAAATTTCCCAAATTTAATATCTCACGCCTAGAAAATCAGTGGTATGTTTGCTTCATGTAATATATGTGAACAAGTATTTTCAACTATGAATCTTCTAGAGGGCAAAACTTTCAGCCCTTACATCTTAAAAGGCACGCCTTTCCGGTAAAAACGGAAACATTTTTCATGGATCGGAGACTGATGATTGCCACAACATATAATTCTCTTGTTCGCAGCGGGACTCATTTTTAAGTTTAGCATCACGCTAATTGTTATTTCTTTTATTATATGTATTCGTTATCATCCAGTTCTATTAAGGTATCAATTTAATTGCATTTTAATCTCATGCTTAACAGGCATTTTGTTGCATTCATTTTATTGAAAATAATATATTTTTAGTTTGCAATTACAAAATATTAAAATTAATTAATGAATAAATATGCATGAATAAATAATTTAAGGCATAATTGTATTATAAATTAGCTAATAAATAATTTGAAATGTCTAATTGTGTTTTCAGATTAATATAATTTTTGATTACATAGTACTTTTGTTTTTATTAAGCCATTATTCTTAATTATGTTAATTTTTTTGTATTTTAAATTAATAAAAATAGTGCAAAAATTATTTATCCATCTAATCGACATTTGAATACTTCCTGTTCTTGTGGTCTCAATATACAATTTCTTTAATATCTATTCACTTAGACACGCCCTCTTATAAACATTATTAATTTTACAAAAATTAATTATAACTTTTGAGATTATTTCATGTTGTAAAATTGATTTTTAAAAATTACTTTGCTTCTTAGCTTTCATATTGCGTATCATATATTTCCTTTATATTAGTATATTTTCAAATGATTTTAAAGAAGCGTGTCTAATAACTGGGAGGAGACTACAGTTATCACGTCACCCCCATTTGATTTTTAAAAAATGTTAGCACCACCCTAACTAATTTTTGAATTTTGTCGTTCAAGGTGTTGAAGCTACTGTAACCTTTCAACAGATTATTCAAAACAAGATCATTCCTCTTTTTAAAAATCAGGACACTACTTTTTCTTAAAAAATATTACTAAAACTAAACCTTCAAATATATATATACCATATTTTAGTGTTATTTTATGCATAATGATAATATCACACTGACCTCTTATAACTCAGATTGACGCCACATTAAAAGATTTTTTTTGAATCGATGATTAATTAAAAAATATATTACGGTACGAATGATAAAATTTTTAAGGAATTTGAATATATTTTGAAGAATATGGAAGCTGAAATTTTGTTACATTTATATTATATACATTAGTATGCAATTACGTTATTATTTTGATTTTAATGATCTACGAAAACACTTTTTAAAAATATTTAAAACACAGAGTATGACAATATTGACTATGATTCATATTTATCTGATAATTTACCACATGATTCAGATTTGAAGGAGATCCTATTTGTCAAATAAACTCATAAGTACGATTATTGATAGCTGTTTATAATAAATATATATATTGTTATGGTATTAGTGTGTGTGAGTGCGATTCCCGTGATGCTTATTTGGCTTGATGCACAGTTATATATGGAAATTATTATGTATACTCATCAAAAATTTTTATCTACCAGTTTTTTTATCAAACAACATTATATATAAATTAAATTTTCTCTAACCTAATCGTGCCTTAAACTAATGAGTAAGGAAAATAACGTGCCCTGGTAACGCTTGGCACCGCCAAGAACCTCTTGGTACCAATTTTTGAAAGGGCACAGGTCGTCCCTGTGTGGCTTACCTACTTTCGTAGGCTGCTGGGTTGTTGCGATCTGCCCTGATTTTTAAAAAATTAGAATTCAATTCGAAGTAGGAGGGTTGAATATTTCTTCGAACTTCCCACCTATGGAAAACCATACCGTGAAACTAGTAGGAGTAGCTTACGACTGTTATTTCTTGCATCTTTTTTTTTCACGCTATATATTTTTACATGTAAAATCAATTTTTTATTCATAGTATAATTCAATATTAAATGACAAACAAAATGCTGGTTACAATCATGCCATGCAAACCTTTCCGATATGAAATGTTCATCTATTTAAAACTTATAGATATTTAATTGACATCTTTTTTACTGAAATAAATACGCGCGTGTTCCTAAATTAATATATATACTTACTTTTATTCTTAATTCGTGTTAAACATTTATAATTATATTGTGGTAAGCAATGATATTACAACACATAACTCAAAGGTTGGCAAAAAGTCAATATTTGAGTTTATGTAGCACATTTCTTAATGATTCTGAGTACGATTTTGATTATAAGTGAGTAAGATTTTATTTATTAACGAAAAATTGAAACAAAACTAATTCTAAAACAGAAAAAGTATGCATGGTTAAATATTATTTTTTTCCAGTATATATAAAGCTCGATCACTGGAACAAGTTTACACAGTTCAAGTTCTCAATTATTCCTAGAATTTTCAGATGAAAAATTCGAAATACCTTGTGCCTTACATGTTTGTCTTATTCTTTTATTTAATAAACTTTTAAACACACATACACATTACTTTATTATTAACTTATTTATCAGCACAAATGAATAAATTATATGTATAACATGTAAAAATATTACTAATTTTTATAATTTAATTTATTAAAAATTATTCATTTTCCTTGCCTAACATTTTAATTATTTCAAATCTCTGATATGTTCCTGTTCTGACAAATTAAATTAATTTTTATTGTATCCTACCTATGTAAATACTATAGTTAAATATTATATGTAAAATAAATTTAAAAGAAAACTTCATTAAAAATTATGATTTGTGATAAAACAAGGTATATGCACAAACTATTAAAATTCCTGCACCAGAAAAAATCATAATAACCAAATGATATTTGTTAGACAAATATATTGTACTAAAAATAACAAGTTATTAAATTTACAAAAAAATTTAAAAATTCAGATTTTGAAAAATTAATACCTTTGACAGCAATAACAGCATATGGTTGAACATTGAATCAAAATTTGCAGAACAACAAGCACGTACTTCGAGGTGAAGTTGCATGGGCCGCTTCAGCTTTGAGGATGTCGAATGTTAGACAGGCAATTTGAGTTCTCGGTGACCCGAATTCCATTATTGCATTCGTCAAACATACGTGCAACCATCATAGTGCTCTGTAAATAGAATTAAGTTTTGTCTAAAAACACAAAGTCAACCATTTCCAGTGTTAAATCCTGCCGATAAGGGCACTATTGAAGTTGCTCCTATTTGAGATGCAGCGTAAAATAAAATCTAAGCGCTTGGTCACTCAGCTGATTAATCTCTATAGCTTCAAACATCATCAACAAACAGGGCAAGAAAGCTTTTGAACCTTGTGAAATTGGCTGTATGATTCTCTCGTTTTGCATCTTTAGGCGATTCTTTTTTAGGCCTTTTGCACTGAAAAGTCAAGTGTTACTCACCACGCTTCAGAGAGCGCTGATCATGTTAAGATACTATTTGGTGATGATGGTTTGGTTCAACAGCTCGTGGTTTCTTAACCCATCTTGAACCTTCGATATTTGTAGTGGTTCGGAATTCTCTTTAAGCCGTAAGTATTCGTGTAATTATACCTCGTAAGCCGAAAATGGTATTGAGCGACAAGCAAACAAAACCTATATGCAAAGTGTGTAATTTTTCCCCTCCGTTATCGGCGGAATGCATCAGCTTAGAACACAGTTATCTATTAATCAATGCTGCTCTGACGAGTCCTATACTCTGTTTATTATTGAACATCTATACAATGCATATATTAACTGATATTTTTTCTAACTTGTTGATATTAAGGACTTACTTTTTCAATCATAGAATCATAAGTGGAGCCAAATTCGGATTTAAATTGCAAGTGCGAAAAATTGCCCTAAACATTCACAAGCATCATTTATCATTACAAACAACAGGAATATTTCCAAGTAACTTGTAATCAAATACCTTCAAAGTAGTTTACATTTCTTTTATTGACAGAAAGCAATTTTATTTCTGATTAATATCATTAAATTTTTCAACATATTTGGGGTGCATTTAATTCAAAGTCAATGTTTTCATTAGGTGAGTCTATTAAAAGTTTTTAAAATATAATTATTTATATTACTCTAGAATTTATCTGTATCTATTTTATCAGAAATTGAGTTTTATTTCCATTATCTATATGATAAACTGTGATCGAATTATTATTCTGTTATGACAATCATTGTTTTATATAACAAGCTTTTAATCATCTCAAATTCACGGAAATTTCCATATTTATTTTATTTGATAGGCTGACGATGATTCTGGTTCTAATCAAATAACTTTTTCATTTAACTTTAAAGTTTCACAACTTGCATTGCTATTTAACTATTTTTGTTGGATAATTTTATAAGCTGTTAAAAATATTTTAAGGAAATAATAGTGTCTAAATATTTAATTTGCACATATATGTGATATGCCAATTGACAACGCATTAAGTAATTACATCTTTATAATAAATTTTTTGATAGAATGAACTGAAGATTTTTACATCACTGGAAAAGTGTAATGTTAAAAAATTTTGTCAATAAGTAATTTTCTAAATGAAATTATTAAAAATATTTATTTTTTATTTTATTTAATGACTGATGCTTAGTAAAAATTATTTTAATATAATTATAGCAGTGAAAAATATTACAACTAAAAAAATTTTTTTCTCATTCATGTTAAAAGTATTTCATTTTAGAGGAGTTTTCTTGGTTTTTAATGATCCGATGATAGTAAATCAAAGTCAACTTTGATTAGTTATTGTAAAGTAGAGTAGCTTAATTCGGTTGAATAGGGAATTACTCTATTCATTCATGAATTAAAATATTTCTAATAGATCATTATAAATAAGAGATAAAACTGATTTGGATTAGTGAAGTTATATAACTTAGAAATTACGTATATGTATAACTACCAAATTTTAAAATGTAAAAATTCAGCAATGCATTAAATAACAAAATGCTGTAGGCGGACCTATCTCATAAAGAAGCTCCTCCTACCAATAAAACACACCTCCTACTAATATTACCAATTGCAAATAACCGTTGAAAAAATTGGCTGTGTCATCAAAACCATTGAGGGAAACAACATAGAAAAACAAGTGACAAGCGTACATTTAGAACTAATGTCACAATAATCTAAATTTTTATTAAATTCATAGCAAGTTTCTGGTTACTTTAAAATAGACTTCTATATTTATCATCCGACAAGGATATTAAATGGTCATCCAAAGATTTCCTGTAAAACTCTTATGCTGGCCACAGAATTGTTAGCGCTCTGGTTTTTCATTTCAATAATTTATGAGTTTAATTTCCCCTTGGGATTAGACATTTATAATTGTTCGGGATCCATTTTAAGCTGTAGGTTCAATCAGCCATCACGTGCAAAAAAAAAGCGACATTTGAAACGGGGAAAAATACCTCGATAACACCATAATTACGTTGAAAAACTTATTGACGTAGAATTTCATATAAAAGTCCTAAAACAAATCTCTAAAACACTTGATTTTGAAACAGTTGATAGGCCTGTATTCTTAGTATTGCTGCTTAGATATACTAAAATATAAAAGTTTTACAAAGGAAGAGGATTTATATATAGTACAAGGAAGATCGAAGCTAACAAAGGAATCTATGGAGCCAACAAATTTCTTTCAATGTCAACGATATCGACACTCTCAATTAGCATGTAGACATGTCCTTCGACGTCTGAAATGCAGTAGTGGGCATTTATAACCTTTGAGTGCACAAACTCAAAGAAGAATCATTGAAGTCTCACAACTATGGAGGAAACCATGCTGTTCCGTCTCGGAATATTAACTACAGCGCCACTGTTCTTAGTGTGGCAAAAATATGTGAACAAGCAGAAGAAAAAACGGTTTTAAAATATGAACAAAACAAATTATCAGATATTTTATTAGTAAACATTATCCTTCAAAAACTAGATAGAGAAACCAGGAAACAATTCGAATTTTCCTTAAAATCATCTGAAGTACCTCAATTTAATTCATTGGTAACATTTATAGAAAAGAGTATTGCAGTGCTAGAAAACATTAGCCGTACTCCAATCTCTAATAAAGTTATTACTAAAGATAATGCTGAAATAATGTCAAACCGAAATCTTTTGTTGCGTATACCAACAATTTTCTTTCAAAACTATGTGTCTTATGTAAGAATTTATATCCCCTATTTATATGCATTATGTTTCAAAATATGAATGTGAATGACAGAAATGATTTCATTAAACGTAATAATTTATGTAAAAAATGCCTTAATTCGCTATCCGATAAATGTAGGTCAAAATTTAAATGCCAAGTAAATGGTTATAATAAAGCTCACGAATCATTTCTGCATCAGTCACCAAACGAAACAAAAAATGAATGATTCTTCGAAGATCACAGTTGTGGAAGACATCAGCGAAAGTTAAGTGCCAACGACAATCTTAACGCGCGCTTGCAATAAATCAGTTTTGCTAAATACCGCTTACATCTATATAAAAAATAAAAAGGAAAGGTTGAACATGAGGTGTCTTTTAGACTCGGTTAGTTCTATTTGCTTACTTTCAGAAAGCGCGGCAAGCGAATTGGGAATAAAATTAAGACCAAACAAAATAAATATTTCTGGAGTATTAGACGTATCAGTAATGGGAAAATATGCAGTAAATGCTGAAGTTTCAAATGCTGATGAAACATTTTACATTATTTAGAAATGTTCGTGGTACCTCGGATAACGAATTTAATTCCTATTACTAAACTGGATATTTCAAATATAAGAATTCTATTGAATTGGCAGATCCAGAATTTTACATTGCAAAAGAAATTGACACGTTGCATGGTAGTGAATTATTTTTTGAAATTTTAAAGACTGAACAAACACGAAGATTTGATGGCAATTTATCACTGCAAGCTAGTCACTTAGGACAATTAATCACTGGATCACTCCCGCAGTCCGATAATCAAAAGAATTGATGTTTATTAAAGGATCAAACTTAAAATATAAAAGGTTTTTTGAATTAGAATCCATCCTAAGGGATAATAAGGATTTAATTAAAAGTGTAGAGGTGCTGAGGAACATTTTTTGAAGACATACAAATGAGATGAGACTGGTAGATTTATAGTGCAGTTACCATAGAAAGAGAGTGCAAAGGAAATGTTAAGGGCTTTCCAAGGAAAATGCCATTAAAAGGTTAGATGCCATATGGAATAGATTAGATAAAAATAAAATGATGGTCAATTTGTACCGAGAATTTATGGAAGAATATGAAAATTTAGGATACATGGAAGAAATTAAACATGATGAAAATAACGAAGTCACTTATTATATCCCTCATCATGCTATTTATAAGCCGGAAAAATTATCAACTCCTTTAAGAGATGTTTACGATGCGTCCTGTAAAACCAATAGTTGTCTCTCTTTGAACTATTTTCTTTTAAATGGAGGGACTATTCAACAAGCTATCTTCTCTCTGGTCTATAGGTTTAGAACTCATAGATATGCTTTTAGTGGAGACATAAAGAAAATATTTTGACAGATTTTGATAGATCCGAAATAGAGATGCTTACAACGCATCGTTTGTAAGGCAAGTAAAGACGCTCCTGTAAAAATTTATAATCTATGTACCGTAACTTATGGAACGGTAAGTACCCCATTTCTAGCAATGAGAACATTGAGGGCCTTGGTTGAGGAAGAATGCAAGGATTCCCCCGAGGCGGCTGCAATTACCTATTGAGACGTTTATGTGGATGATTTTTTAAATGAAGTTGATACTTTGGAAAAGGCCGAGCATTTACAATTACAGCTTATAAACCTTTTAAGTCGTGGTGGAATGGAGCTCCATAAATGGATTTCCAATGATCCAGAACTGTTACAAGAGGTTTCAAGTTCAGATTATTGATTTAGAGAAACTTCGCATCAAATGTCTGTAAAGGCATTAGGAATGCTGTGGTAAACCCAAGCTGATTATTTTTCCTTCAAAGTAAATATAGAACATAAGGATGTGTTCACAAAAATAGAAGTTTTCTCAACTATTGCCAAATTATACGATTCTATAAGTGTAATTGGACCAGTGGTGACAAAGGCAAAGATCTTTATGCAAAGTCTTTGGCAACAAAAGTTAGATTGGAATGATCTATTGCCACCAAGTTTGCTTAAGTAATGGAAAAAATTTCTTTTAAATTTAGAAGAGGTAAATAGAATCACTATTCCCAGATATGTCCTTACTGAAAATGCCGTCCAAATAGAGATTCATGGCTTCGCAGATGCAAGTCAGAAAAGCTATACTGCTACACTGTACATAAGAACTAAGTCTAGAAAATTTCACACAAGGTTTATTTGCAGTAAATCAAGAGTAGATCCTTTAATACCAGTAACCATTCCATGCCTGGAGCTTTGCACCGCACTGTTGCTAGCTAGATTAGTCAAAAGGACTATACCAATCCAATGCTTACCCAATGATAAGGTCATTTTATGGACAGACTCAAACATAGTCCTAGCTTGGATCAACACTTAGTCTCATAAGCTAAAGATTTTCGTAAGTAACAGGATAGCAGAAATTCAGTATCTGTGCAAAGGCTACGATTGAAAACATGTATCCTCTAAAGATAACCTGGAAGATATCATCTCCAGAGATTCAGCTGCCATCAACCTTTTAGAGAATACGTTATGGTGGAACTGACCAGACTTCATTCAGCAAGATTTTCATACAGAGTTACCAATTGATTTACCTATCTTGATGGACAATGACTATGAAAAGGAATTAAAGAACTTGTGGCCTTTACATTTCAAACTTTAGCCAATGACCTAATGGATTCCATAATGAATCGTTCTAATAACTTTATTAAACTAAGCAAAATTTGTAGTTATATTTTCAGGTTTATAAATAAGCTGCGACGAAAGGATTTTAGCGGCCCACATCTAACTAGTAAGGAAAGCGAGAAGAGTACAAAATTTATGGTAAGAAATACTCAGGCTTGTGAGTTTTCTTCTGAAATCACTGAGTTAAAGGAGGATCATAATGTATCTTCATCAAGCAAGGTCACTTGATTCTTTCTTAAATGATGACTTTATTTTAAGAGTTGGCTGCAGACTTAAAAATTTGGCCTTACCCTTTGAATCTAAATACTAGATAATTTTGCCAAGTAGTCATAAACCAACAAAATTAGTATTTGAATACTACCATAATGCGATAGATAAAGCCGTCCCACCCGAAGGTATTGCACTACCATAAGAAAAATTTGCATATTAGTGCACAGGGCACCAAATCCGCTTAAAATATTGGCCCATTAATGGTAAGGGGATTGTTAGTAAGATAACCCATGAATGTTTAATGTTTTAAAAACAAACCTAAAGTATTAGATCAGCTGATAGGCAATTTTCCATCCGAACTCCAAATCCCTTATTTCTAAATTCGGGAGTTGATTTTTGAGGACCTTTTTTAACAAAATTCCGTATCATACGAAAGGGCATTTTTAATAATATATATATAACATTTTTTATTTGTTTAGCAATCAAGGCAATTGACTTGCAAACAGTAAACGATCTTACTCTTGAGGCTTTCATTGCAGCTCTGAAGAGGTTTTGTTCCCGCGGGGGTAAAGTAGCTACATTTATGGCTGACAACGCTACAAATTTTAAAGATACCCATTCAAAATTAAATCACTTACAAAATTTAGTTCAGAATCCAGATACAAACTTGGCAAATTTACATTTGACAGAATCAATCAACTGGAAATTTATTCATTCTCGTTCTCCAAATTTTGTTGGCTTATGGGAGACGGGTGTTAAATCCTTCAAATACTACCTACAAAGAACTCAAATAAACTAACATTGGGAGAATTCGAAACAATAATCATTCAGGTAAAAGGTATTTTAAACTCATGATCTTTAGTACCATTGTCATCGACGTGAATGAGTTTGAAATACTGACACCAGGATATTCTTAAATTGGGCGTCCAATTACGATGATACCGGAACCCCAGATTGTTATATAATATTTTGGCAGATTATAGACTATCACGCTGGCAGCTGATGAAAAAGTATGTTCAAATAATTTGGCAGCGCCGGTAGTGTGACTATCTGAACCATTTGCAACAAAGACATAAATGGCAGATTAATAAAAATATTAAAATCGGGACTTAAGTTCTATTAAAAAAAAGATGGGTTACCTCCCAGTAAACGGGCTTTTGCCAGAGTGTTAGAGTTAAATCCAGGTGTTGATGATAAGATTCGTGTAGTAAAATTGAAAACGGCAAAAGGTATTTTCACACTAGATTTTGGAAAAAATTGTACACTACCTTCTAAGGACAACTTGTGAAGAAAATTTGATACCATGTATGTAGTGTAATATATTTCAATACTCTTGTTTATTAGTAAATATTTTGGAATTTAGTTGCAAATATTGCGTAATTTGCTTATGTAAATACTTGTGTAAACTTTATATTTGTATGTTATTTGTAACCAAGTCTTTTTAAATTTTTGAAAGTTTCAACGCCGGACGGTATGTTTCATCTTGGAATATTAACTATAGCGCCAATGTCTGAATGTGGGGAAAATATGTAAACAAGCAGAAGAAAAAATTCTCCCCGACAAAGCGGGTAAAATTTCTTTCTCTATCTGCCACCAGGCTAAAGTGGTGATTATTCATGTTTCTATATTAAAAATAAAATAATTAAAACGCGAGTACTTCTTGACTCAATTTAAACATACATTCCAGTAACAAAGCAAGAAAATTTACGTTCGTTAAAGAACACGTACAGTATGGAGCGGAAACTGTGAAGGATTTTCACATAAATGCGTACAACAGATTGCACACACTTCCCCATCTGTAAACAGGACGACAGAAGAGCAACACCGGGAAAATCATGGCGATGGCTGTAGCTCTCCAGACTTTGACTCTAGACACCTTTACTAACTTCTTTAATAAATTTCTCAGTTTGATATAAAAAGTTCGGAGTTTTTTAAAAATCATGAAAAGACGAATTATCCCTTTCAATGGAGCAGTTCAACTTCTATAAATTCATGCCATCATTTGCTAATAACACATAACACCATCGTTTGATTAGAGGAGCAATCTCTTAAAGATATACGCGTTACACTTAAAACCATGTAGAAAAGTTGAAAATAAAAAATATTTTCCTTTAACTGTGCATAACATAATCGACCCTACTCTTTCATTCATTTGTTTCTCAAAAATTACAATTAGCTTTGACCTATTTTTAGTTCATTATTGTTGAAAAATGAAACATTCTGTAATAATAATGTGAAATATTTTTTAGAATAAATATTGCTCATTTGTCTCTGTATAAAGTAAGGCATAAATACGTTTATTGTGATGGTACCTCCCCTCCAAAACATTTGTTGCTCTGCTTAAAATGAGGATATAACAATCAATAAATTAAATATTGTAAAATATATATTATAGTTCAATAAGATTGTTATGATCAAAATCAAATTACTGCAGTAGACTCATATTTGCAACATTCTTAATTGTTTTCACATAGTTCAATAATTAGATTACTTTTCTTAAACCCGTGATTTTCGAATTTAAATGTCAATCAATTAAAAATTATTAAACAAACAAATGCGTTCAAAACTCATCAAATTAAGTGTCTTTTGAGTAAATCATTTAAAGCGTAAATAACATTAACATAAAAGTAATATTTTGTTACACACAAAAAAGAATAGCGATAGAAATTCAAAAATAAATGAATGTGTCGATAATGTAGATTGCTCTCCTTTATTATTTTCAATAACTTTACTTTAAATCCATGTCCATCCTAAAAAAGGAATTTTTTTCTCAGATTCACAAAAAAAAGTAAATAGATTCAGTAAAATTTTTATGAAAGGAAATGGTAATAAATAATTTTTAAACAAGATAAATATTTCGTTATAGATATAATAAAAAAACATATAATTCTTTGAACGAAAAAATGAATATACACTCATGTCCATAAATTAAGGATAATACAGAATCACACAGAAATTGAACTCTAAAATAAAAATTTCACATTTAAAATTATCACAGACATCTTGAAGAATAATATGCAAATTACAAGAAACCACCAGACGGCGCCGATAGTACGTCACAATGACGAGAGTGTAATAGAAGTGTTTATAAGGAATGGTTGCAAAGAAGTAAAATTGTTCCTAAGCTCTTTAAAAGCATTTCAGTGCAACAATCGCATAGTTATGGCACAAAGGAAGCATGTGGATGATGTTTTACGTGGTAGAATTCTCGGACATCTGGAATGTGGACATACCCTGTTGGAAGTAATTATCCAAGGAACTTGGAATCGCCCAGAGGGTCATCACCAGGCTTTGGCATTGGTTCCAAGATTATGGTAATGTGAGTAGATGTTACAGCACAGATCGTTCCCAAGTTACAATGTCGAATGAGGACCAGTATCTTAAAGTTTCTGCCGAAGAAAAAAATGGAGCGCAGCATCAAATCTGTCTCGTCAGTTCTTTTCAGCTACGGGTACGACAGTTTAAAGGCAGACCATGTACAGACGCTTAGGGCACATTGGTCTATATGCTCATAGGCCTGTCAGATGTGTTCCACTTACCGTAACTCACTGTCGCCTGCGGTTAGACTGGAGTAGAAAGCATGCATTGTGGACACCCCAACAGTGGTCATGTGTGATGTTTTCCAATGAGTCCAGGTTTAGCTTTCAGTCTGATTCTCGCCGGACTTTCATATGGAGAGGACTAGGTACCCGTTACCACCAACAGAACACCATTAAATGACACCGTTATGGTGGGGCAGGATCGCTCGTTTGGGGAGGAATTATTTTGGGTTTCAGAACTAACCTGCATGTTTAGAATGTAACCATGACAGACCACATCTATCGGGATGTCATTCTGGAACAAAATGTACGCTGGTTTTGGGGCGTCATGGGTGCAGAATTTCTGTTTATGGTCTACAGCGCCCGTCCTCACCATGAAACATTGTAGACGAATGCCTTCAATGGGAGGATAACACCCGTATGGACTGGTCAGTATGCTCAACAGACTTGAATCCAAAAGAGCATGTGTGGGAAATGCTTGGCTGACGAATTGCAGCTTGTCAACCTCTCCCACATGTCAACCGGAACTTCAGAGTGCATTGCTTGATGAGTGGTGTAATATTCCCCAAGATTAGATCCATAATTTCATACTCAGCATGCCTAGGCGTTGTACGTTCTGTATTGCATCGTCTGGGGGGGCACATTATGAAGTAACTATCATACCAACCATGTCATATTGACTTTTGTAAAAAAGGTTCTTTTTTTAAATTTGCTCCAGGTGGTAAAAATTGCAATTTTTATTAATGATATCAAACATATAGCATCAGATTATCAATCATATAGCATCTTTTTTGTTCATTACCTTTTGTTTAATAAATAGACTTTACAAATAAGTCACATTTGTTTCGCTTCTGTCTCTTTCTTTGCTTGAACTTGCATTATCCTTAATTTATGGACACAAGTGTATATATGGCATACTTAAATCCAAATTGAAATATCACTTATGACAAAAGTTTCCATTTAAATGGGCGAATGTAAGCTTAACAGTTTAACGCAATGAAACAGCTTACATTATAAAATAATTTAAAGTACAGAACCTTAAAATGATGTAATATTTTACAAAACAACTGTATGGATTAATTAAAAATAAATCAAATGATGTCTATAAGGCTTGTTTCTCTACACCCAGAGATAACATAAATAACTTATTTCTGAATCATAGTCCGTTTTGTTTACATTTTGCAATCTTGCCCCCTCCTAAACAAAAAATGACAATTAAAAAAAAGAAAACTCTTTTACTTGTTTTTTTTTAAGCAAAAAGTAATTTGGAACGGAATATTACATCTTTTAAATGAATTACACCAAGGTAAATTTTGCAGAGTTTAATTCGAGTTAACTGTGTGCTTTCAATTTAAAAATACTGCAACCATAATAGCAAAATATTATTTTCAGCTAGTCAGAAACTAATTTCCCAATATAAGTTTCATCACATTCTATGCAATCGTTTTTAATTCAACCTTGAACAAAAATTCAGTGAACAAACATAATAAAAAAAATTTTCATCCAGAATAAAATAAATGTAATTTTTATTTTGTAAAATGCTTATTAATTTATATATTTTAAAATACTAAATTTTCATATTTTGTATATATATTAGAAAAACCAATCATATGTACTTGCTAAGTTGTATAAATTTAAGTTATACATTTTTCATAGCACATTTTAAGTATTATAATACATTCTAGGTGTAAATAATTTCTACCAGCCTTAATAGCATTTTAAGATCACCTTTAACTTTTAAGATCTAATGTAACTACAAACATGTGAACGATAAATCAGAAAAATGGTTCAATCAATCGGAATTTCCCAATAAAGACATAAATAATGATAATATAATTTGTACCAACAATAAAAGTTAGTAAAAAATTTCTTTCATATGTAATTTACTATGGAATTTACGTTCTTATATATCAAGAAAATTATTAGAATTGTTTCACAAAATTTAGTCATTCTTTCACAAAACTTGATAACCTCTTTTATTCTTGGTTATTTCGGCCTACTCATACAATAATACTTAAGACTCTAATCTAAAAGATGATCTTGAAGATATTTCTTTGATCCACAAAATATTATGCGGTATATAAAGAATGTCAAAGCATTCAATCGTCAATCAAAAAGTTATGATTCAGCATAGACATTTTCATATCAACTAAATTTCTTTTACATTTTCTGCTTCGAGTCAATGATGTTTTATCATTTCAATAATCATATAAAAATATACTTATAAAATTCAAAGAAAAATACTTAAAAATAATAATCACGAATACTAATTCATCGCTTAAATTAGTCGAAGTTTGTAATAATTTATTTCCCTTCAAGTGTGATTAAATTATTATACAAACTTCGAATAAATTTTAGCGAAAAAAATAAATGTTGTATGTAATTATAAATCAAACTTAAAGGACTTTTATGTATAACATAATACTATCTTACTAAATTTAGATAAATATCCAAATTATATTCATATAAGTGTCTGTTTTTCTTCAATATATACATATGCATCAGAGGTCCACAGCCTGACATCCAGTAGACATCTATATTTGATCCACACAGGTCCACGAATAAACATCCATAAGTTGACGTCTAATGGACGTCCACAATAGTCCACCAGCAAATATTTACTAACGTGTAGTCATGGACATCCTGTAGACGTCTATTTAACAACCACGATGTCCACTGGATATGGTGGATGTTTTCTGGACATTCATTAGGCGTTCCTGGTTGTGTGGAATGCTTCTGTACTAAAACCCGATTTTCCATCAATATATTCATTTCACTTTGTGATAGTTCTTGGGTGAGGTAAACACGACTGAAAACATTTTTGCACATAATTATATGCTTTAGCAGAATAGAAATGCATAATTAAAGCAGATGCTCTAAATTCCACTAAATATTCTTAAATTGCATTTCTTTTCCCGTTTTTTAAATTATATTGAAAACAATTGATTTGGATCCGTTTCTGAAGAATTTTAATGAAAAATTTATGAAGAAATCATTTATAATGCTTCTTCATTAATAACCGTAATGAGATTTGCAATCTTCTTCCTACACTTAGTTCATTCTTCTTAGACCTTAATTAGCATTTTCATTAGCTTCATCTAAAGCTATTATACAAAAAGAGCTGGAACAATTATTTTGATTTATTTTGCCATGTAGTTTGAAAAAATTACTAGCATGCTAACTTCTCACGGATAAGCAACTGTAAAGTTTATCTCAATTAGAGAGAGTATTTAATTCTAAAAATAGGTTATAAACAAACTTAACTTATGTTTGCTAAATAATGATAATTGTAAATTTGAGTAATTTCAAATGTCACTTTAACTAAAAATGAATTGCTAATACAATATACCATATTTTCTTGCATATAATCCACTGATTATGTGTAAAAAATGTTTTGAATTTCGTTGTGCATATTATACGCCGCCACGGATAGTTTGATTAAAAAAATATTCTCCATTAGAAAAGGTTATAATAAAGTTTTAAAAGAAATGACATTTATGTTTCATAAAATAAATAATAGATGGCGCCACGACTCAGCTGATTTATTTTAACTATAATCAGTATTGTCCAATTACGTTCAAGAACGAATTCGGTTCATCGGAACGTAATGATATTACAAATGCAATGGAATAACATCATTTCCCGAAAACACCTATACCAGCTTCCAGTATTCTGTCTTAACTTGAGATGTTTCGCTTTGGAAGCATTTAAATTAGTATATCGTCACGTGAAAGCGAAAATGTTTAAGTTCCATAACAAATTTTAAATTAAAAGCAATAGGGAAGACAAAAAAGATGGCAACAAACGCGTTAATATAAGGAAGGTGACTTATTTGCGTGATACTAAGGAAAAATGTATCCAATGAGCAGCTCGAAAATATTCAATTTCTTTCATTTAATTTATTAATGAAACATATATATTTTATTTTTAAAATTTGGCTAACCTCGTTTTAAAAGTTATTAAGAAATAAAAATAAATGAGTTTTACCATGTTTTTTGATCGATGTCCCTTTTTCATCTCAGTTTATCGCACTTTGCGTTGAGGTGGATCCAAACAGATCTTTTTCGCAATAAAGTATTTTTCTGTACAATTTATTATATTTTTAATCGCATTGTGTATTTTTTATTTTATTTGGCACCACACTATCAGAGCATCTATTCGAATATTCACCGAAAAAAATTGCCGTGGATGATGTGATGCTTTTTTTACTAGAAAAAAAAGGTCTTGCGGATAATACGCCGTTGCGGATTATATTCAGGAAAATACAGTAATATTTCTTTAAATGTAAAATTGTATTGTGTCAAAGTGAATTTGTTGTTAAAATTATTTTAGCTTAATATATTTTTCTGGATATATATGATGCAATTTTTTGAACTGGCAATAATTCAACAGTTTCAAATAAATTAAAGATAAACCTTGTAGCTTTTCATCAATTGATTTCTCACCATTAATTTTTATTTCAGTTAACAAAAAATGTTTCAGATTGATAAAAGTACGAAACTTGAAGGTTTACTTGTACGATCATAAGCACAGGAAGCACTCAAAATAATTTACAATTGGAAGATTAGGGGAACAGTGGACTTTCAAATAATTTTTTCAATTTTTATCCAAATTTCTTGAAATTTGGCACAAATATTAAGCTTATATGTTTAAGTTAAATTATAAAATTTCAAGTTAAAATATAAATTTAAAAGTTGTTTATGGCAATAAATGTAATTATAATAACCGATAAATGTTCAATACTAAAAGAATTTCCTGCATCTTAAATATGGAAATATTCTTTCAATTTTCATAAATAATAATATTTGTATACATATGAAACAATCTATCTTTAAAAATAACATTTTACTAAGTACATTTGTTAAATAAAATTTTTAAACAAATATTATAAAATTTTTTATAAAAATATCACATAAACATTAATTTCAGATCTTAAATTTTAATTTTATGTAAAGTTATAACCAATATTTTTTAGGAACATTTGAAGGAAACATCATAACGAACAACTGTAGCAAATTCCATGTACATGGGAAAAAACTAATGCGCATTGAGGATTTTACTTTCACATTTAAATCTGAGAAAAGCACTATTTTAACTGTATAAGGTACTTGAGACAATAATTTAATATTTAAGTACCATTAAATTGTTTTTTATTGAATTTTTGATGCTTCATTGTCTAAAAAAATTCAAAAAGTTATTTAAAATTAATTTAATTAATTAAAATTTACATATTACATTTTTAAATTTTTTCGAACATTTGAAAAAATTATATTATAACATATATATTGTATAGAAAGCATAAATTATCTAAGCACACATAACATATTAATTTTAAAATTCTAGATTAATACAAAATTGTGAACATAATAAAAAGTGATATATTTTAAAAATTATTTCATATACAAAGGTATTGGAAAAACAATAGAAAAACATATATTCGTATTTATAATATGCATAATAACATTTTCATTTCTTGATTTTACTATATACATATTTATTTTATGTAGGATGAATATTAATGTTCTAAAATTTTAAACGCATATGTCTTTAATCTTTTAAATTACGTTTTTTTTTTTTCAAAATGCTCCAGCTATGTACGCATTTGGATTTTGTTTTAATTTTTTATATTTTTTGACTTTTATTGCAATTTATAAAAATCTGATGACCTCCGATTATTTTGTGTAAGTCTTGTTGCATCTTTTTCTTTGCAAACTTTAAAGTGTGATCAGACAACACTCCTGCACGTAGTTTTGTTGCATTTAAAGCTTCAAAATTGAACTCGCTGATAGAGTTACTGCATACTCCAGTCTCTTTTTAGATACAAATATATCTTTCGAACGTTTTTTCATATGCAACTGTGAAGAATTTCATTTGCATTTTGAGTTTTTGAAGAAGCACAACGAAGAAGTATTCATTAGAAGCCGTCAGTTTACAAAATAAATACCATATTTTTTTCAAGTTTTAATAGTGTAAATCAAACAAATATTAGCCAAAATGTGATATTTAAAACTTATTGCTTTCTAGAAATACATATATTTTATTGGAAATTAGTTATTATTCAAATACACTGTCCTCGTGTTACTTGTTTACGTTTACAAGCAAACGTGATAAAGGGGCGTGGCACATTGTTTACTTTATTAAAACATTAATAACTTTGTCTAAAATTGACTGAAATCAAAAATTCTTTTTGTATAATATAGAGAAGGATTCATATTTTTTTCTAAACTGAAAAAGTAAAATCGATATTTTATCAATTTTGCACATTTTCATAGTCCACTGTCTTTTTAAAAGCATATTCAACGATACAGAAAGAAGGTTAATTGTAAGATTTTGGACGACCAAAAGGCGCACACATTTAAAACTTTAATACATGCATCAGGGATTCATTTACGGCCAAACCACAGCAGCAGTTATGCTGGATGTTTCAAAAGCCTTCGATAGAAGGACTAATTTACAAACTAATCAGCCTTAAATTTCTAATCATCTTGCTTAAATCAATACAGTCCTACCTCACAAACAGAACATTTATTGTTGAACTAAATAAAGAAAAAACCTCACCTAAAACTATAACAAGTGGAGTTCGACAAGACAGTAAATTAGGACCGCTACTATTCCTACTCTATGTAAATGATATCCCCAAAACAAGGATTAACAAAATTGCACTCTTTGCAGATGATACGGCCATACTAGAAGAGGTCCAACTAATAACACTCTAATTGAAAATCTAAATTCATGCATTGACTTAGTTTTCAAATGGATAACTAAATGGAAATTAACACAAGCAATTAATGTCAATAAAACACAAGCAATTTGCTTTACATACTCCACTGAAACCCTTAAGGAAATAAATATTCTAAATCAAAATATTAAATGGCAACTGAGAGTGGAATATCTAGATATGACTATGGATAAAAGATTCACCTGCGTTCCTCATATAGAAAAAATAAGAACTAAATTTCTGGCAATCAGAACAAAATTATATATCTACTCATTGGTACATATTCCAAATTAAAATTCAAAAACAAAAAACTGATTTATACAACTCTCCTCAGACCAATTTTAATGTATGGCTCTGAAATTTATGAATCAGCTGCAAAGAGCAATATACAAAAATTCGAAGTATTACAAAACATCACTCTCAAGATAATTACAAACACACCCTGGTACATTAGAAACGAAACAATAACCACAACAATTACAACATTCATTACAAAACAAGCCATAAAATTCTATACGGAAATAACCACATACACAAATCCAGAAATCAAAAACCTTTCAAGTTACGATATAAATGACTACCTAAATAGGATAAGAACGAAAACAGTATTAAAAAATGCCTCCCAAAACTAAATATAAAAAGATTCTGCCAAAAGATTCAATTTTGCTTTGAAGCAAAATTGAAACCAATACTAAAAGTCAGGTAAGAATGAAAGCACAAGGAGGAGGACCCTCTAGCGGGAAGGAGAAGGGGCGAAAAAAAACGACGGCTGTGATCCAGGATTGACCTAAGCTGCACTGATTTCTCCGTCGAGTAGAGGCTTGTGTTCATGGATCTTGAAACAACTTTACACTGAAATGGAAATAAAAACACGGAAAACCTTAGCATTCACTCCTTTAATGAAAAAAAAATTAATGAAATAGGATAAAAAAATATATATTTACCTTTCTACTTTACTTTGTTTTATTACCTTTTCCCTTTATATTCTAGAAACAAAGAAATTAAATTTATTTTTTCTACTTTTGTTTTATCTCTTCCTGTCATTGAATTTAATAAATAAATAAAAATAAATAAATAAAACACACACACACACACACACATATATATATGTAGCGTGTAGCATGTAGCTGGTTTAATAGGAACAAAGAAATAGGTTCCTTAAATAGCTCAAAATATTTTATTACAATTTTAGGTACAAT
This sequence comes from Latrodectus hesperus, assembly GCA_037975125.1. Classification (NCBI taxonomy): domain Eukaryota; kingdom Metazoa; phylum Arthropoda; class Arachnida; order Araneae; family Theridiidae; genus Latrodectus; species Latrodectus hesperus. The sequence goes on along the minus strand of CM075855.1, from coordinate 73,482,072 downwards.
TTGAGCACAACACAGATACACACAGATACTACAAATAATACTAAATAACAACTAAAACATTTAAATTTGAAGAAAAGAAAATAAACATGAGAGTCATATGGACATGTCTCACACCGTCGGTTGTTGGAGAGGGACTGCCTTCTCGTTGACGATGCCATGGGTGGCGCTGCAGATAGAGGGCGCTACAGACTCCCCTCTGGCTCCGCCGACGTCCCGGCAAGGAGACAGGATTGAGATTAGGAAGCTGCTGAGGGTGTCGACGTGGTCTTCCTCTACTTTTCAAAGGGAAAACGGGACCGTTATCTCTAGATGATTGTTGATAAGGCATCAACATACTGGTATGATAAGTACCGAGTACTTGATCAGGGGCAGCAGGGTCTGCAACATCATATGTATTTGGTGATCTATTTGTTAGGATAATATAAGGTCCTTCACGTTTGGGCATGAATTTCTTAGTTGTTTTGGTCTTAGACTTGCTTATGGGATGTAAAGTGATCCAAACTTTATCACCTGGTTGATAATAAGCGGGTCTATGCTTCTTGTCGAAGTACTCCTTTCTTGCATCTTGTTTTTGTTCTACACGTTCTCTAATTAATGGTGTAAGACGTGCAAATTCTTTCAAGTAAGGTGTTATCTCTGCGACGAAGTTATCGTTATCAATGACAGCTCTTATATCATGCTTGACATCATCTGTGGTTCGAAGCTCTCTTCCGAACTGAAGGTAAGCTGCCGTATGACCTGTAGAATCACATTTTGCAGTGTTTAAAGCAAAACGTATCATGGGTAGTTTGTCCTCCCAAGTATCATGTGAATCACCTACTAGAATTGCTAATTTGGGTTTTAGGTCTCGATTTTTCCGTTCAGCAGGGTTTGCTTGAGGATGGTATAACGGTATAAGATCTTGCTTAATACCCAGGATTTTACAAGTTTGTTGCATTACAGCACTGACGAACTGTACGCCATTGTCACTGATTACCCTTCTAGGTAGGCCATAGCGTAAGAAGACTTCTTCTATCAATATTTTAGAGCAATTGATAGCTGTAGCATCTTTTAAGGCAAAAAGTTCGACCCATCGTGTACTTGTATCTTCAACAAGAAAAATCCATTTTTTTCCAGTTGGGGTCTCTGGGAGAGGGCCAAACAAGTCTATTGCCAGCGTCTCAAATCTTTGTGAGTAAATAGGCGTTCTGAGTAATCCAGCAGGTTTCTGGTTGTTAGATTTGTACCGATTACATTCAGCACAATCTTTCACGTATTCGGCGATAAACTTTCTCATGCCAGGAAAGAAATACCTAGAAGCAATTTTATGATACGTATTCTCAGCTCCACAATGTCCTGCAGTGGGAGTATCATGATATTGCTGTAGGACACGTTCTCGCTCGTGACAAGGGACAACTAACTGTGCTTCTTCTGACTCTGTTTCAGGCGAATATCGATACAGTATTCCCTGATTCATCAGATACCCTCTACTAGTCCAATTTACATAGTTTTCATCTTTCCGTCCACTTTCAAAGCACTCTATTATCTTTCTCACATCCTCATCCTTCAATTGTTCTTCACGAATATCTTTAGATTTCCTGGATGGCAAATCTATGGAAACAGTGTTCAAGTTACAAACAAATTTGTCCACTTTATCAACTGGTCTGGACAGAAGATCTGCAATTACATTAGATTTTCCTGGAGTGTAAAGAATTTTCGGATGATATGACTGGATTTGAAGAGCCCATCGAGCTAAGCGTCCGGATGGCGATTTAATGCTCATAAGCCACTTCAAGGGTTGGTGATCAGATGCAATGATAATTTCTTGATTTTCCACATAGCCACGGAACTTTTCAAGTGCCCATACCACAGCTAATGCTTCTCTTTCAGTAGTTGAATAATTTCTTTCTGCTGAACTGAGCAATCGACTGGCATACTCAATCACATGTTCTTCCGGCCTTTCTCCTTGGATAAGGACTGCTCCTAGAGCGTAATTACTAGCATCAGTTCTTATGAGGAATGGTTTAGATCCATCTGGCTGAGACAACACAGGTGGTGAAATCAGCCGTCTTTTTAACTCATCAAATGCTTTCTGTTCGGTATCACCCCATGTCCATTGTTTATTCTTTTTTGTTAAGTCACTAAGGGGTCTAGCAACTTCAGAAAAATGGGGAACATATCTCCGAAACCAGGAACAAGTCTGTAGGAAGGACTGAACTTCTTTAGCACATTTTGGTGTTGGAATTTTTTGAATAGAAGATACTTTGTCAGCATCCACTTCCACACCTTTTTCAGTTATCCAATGACCTAAATACTTCACTCTGTCACAAGAAAAATGACATTTGCTTCTGTTAGCATTCAGTTTAAACATAGAAAGTCTTTCAAACACTTTTCGTAAATCTGATAAATGTTCATCAAAAGTTTCTGATAAGATAATGATATCGTCAAGGTATGACAATGCAAAAACATCTTTGAGACCAGATCTAAATTTATCAATGAGACGTTGAAAAGTTGCGGGTGCGTTGCGCAACCCAAAAGGCATACGTAAAAATTTAAAAGTTCCAAATGGACAGATGAATGCAGTCTTCTCTTGGTCCGATTCATGAACTTTGACCTGATGATAACCAGATCTTAAGTCTATCGTAGACATGTATTTCGTCGACTTGGCTTCAGTCAATAAATCATCCATTCTAGGTAGTGGATAGTTATCCGGAATAGTCGTTGAGTTTAACTTACGGTAATCAACACACAATCTGATGGTACCGTTCGGTTTAGGCACTAATACCACAGGACTTGCATAAGGAGATTCACATTCCTCAATTATTCCTTCTGTTAGTAAGGAATCTAGCTCTTTCTTCAACAACTCTTTCTTTGCAGGTGTCATTCTATATGGAGGTTCAGCAACAGGTAGGCTATTTCCAGTCTGTATTCTGTGTTCAATAAAAGGAGTAGGTTCTCCCCTGGTTTGAAGTTATTTTCAAATTCTTCCAGCAATGAATTTAATTTATGACGTTGTTCTCTTGTCAAGTGTTTTCCTTCATCATTTCTCAATTGCACAGAATTAGAGGTTCCTGAAATTTCAGCAGACATATCAGGCGAAGTTAATTTTTGCGACATTATTACTTTTGCAGCACCTACGGTTTCAGATGTTTCCTGATAAAATGGATAATGTCTGTGTGGATATTCACTAAAATGCCAAGTGCCATTCTGGATGTTAAGCACAATACCAGCAGCCTGGAGAAAGTCAGTGCCAAGCAATGTTCTATTACCTTTAGCATTTGGTAACGCAATAAATTTCATACGAACTTTCTTTCCTTCTACATTAAGATTCACGACTGTTGTCAAGGCTGGGACATTTCTTTCTTTACCATCAGCAAGTATCATTGTAATATTCTTCTTTTGAAATTTAAAACCTTTCTCTTTCAATAAACAAAAAAATCTCTCTCCCGCAATGGAATTTGATGCACCTGTGTCGGCACAAAAAGCTGCTTTTTCACCACAAACAGTTAAAAAAATTGAGCTAGACAATGAATCTGAAGCTTGTGCGGTATACAATTTTACACCATTAACAACTGTTTTAGCCTCTTCTTTTAATATGTTGCACTTTGGACACTTAGACTGAATGAAACCAGGATTACCACATCCATAGCAATGAACCGAAAATTTTCTTTCTGGCTTGTCTTTACTAAATTTTGGACTTTCATAGTTGGAATATTTTATTTTGTTATGTTCCCTAGAGTTAGGAGGCTTATAGTTTCTTTCTGAAGTAGATTTAACATAGTCTTTGAAATTTGGCTTCTTAGCAAAGATAGGTGAATTTTTCTTCATTCCCAGTCTTACATTTTCATAACTGTCAAGCTTTTCTGCAAGTTCTAAAGGATCATTCAGTTCTGACCATTGATCAACAAAATGTTCTCTTACCTCTGGAGGTATTCTTTTCTTTAACTGGTCAGCTATAATTAAGTCTTGCAATTTCTCAAAAGTGATGATATTCAACTCCTTTACCCATCCCTCGAAATATGATTTAATTTCAAAATAGAAGTCTTTCCATGTTACTTCTGCACTTTTTCTATGTTGCGAGAACATCTGCCGAAACCTATCTGATGTAAGGCGAAAACGCTTCAAGAGCATCTCTTTCGCCTTTGAGTAGTCGTTAACATCTTCTTCATTTTCTCTAGCAATTAATTGATTTATTTCGGCTGGCAATGAGCCTATCAAGTACGGCATCCAATTCCTTTCAGGTATATTCACTAATTTTAATTGACGTTCAAAAACTGTCAGGTACAGTCCTATTTCATCCTTATTGGGATTAAATTTTGGGAGAATACGATTCAGATCCCAATTTGTTTTCTCTGCTTCGCTGGCTGGAGCTGTGGCAGTGGAGGAAAGTACTTTTTGAGCTTCCACTTGAAGTTTTAAGCGTTGCAATTCATGCTCTCTTTCTTTTTCGTATTCAGCTTGTTTTTCTTTTTCAAGCCGTTCCTCTATTATATTAGTTAGCATATTTTTCACTAACTCTTCATCATAATCGTTTGATTTGGTTATAATATCTTTCAGTTGAATTACTTTTAGATCATCTGCTACCCCTAGCCCCATTTCTATAGCGAGGTTTCTCAAATCTTCTTTTTTCCCTTTCCCAAGGAAGGCCATTTTTGCATGAGTTTATTTTTAAGAGTTCTAAAGTTATTTTCAACTGATTTAAATACTGATTTTTTTAAAATATGTGTTTATTTATTTTAGTTAAAACGAAATTTAAACACCATCAGTCTTAAATACTATTATGTGAAAATATAAACATTTTAACTTTAAACATAAGTAAAGTATAACCTATTATTATTTATCCAAATATTTACTGCAAATAAAATGAACTCTTAAATTATTGTAAATAAACCTGAAATATTCATATGATATTCACTGAAATCAAACAAAACCAAAACAAAGCATTTCACAATTCTATTTATAACTCTTTACTTTCGTTTTATAATTACTAATAATCTCTAAATGTGTACCTTTGTTTATAAATTATACTTTATCAATACTTTAATACCACATTCAATAATTCAAAATATATTAATTGAGATAACTTAATCATATGCATTCAAAGAATATTTTATATTAAAATAACAAAATGTTTTATTGACTTTTTATTTAACTTAAAAGTTCTTCAATTTTCTAAAATATCAATTCTGATACCTTTTACCAAAATATTAATAATAATGTTGTAATCTTAATTTATAACCTTAAATATATACATGGAAAACAATATATTTGCATTCTTTATTCAATGAAACCACTTACTAAAAAATAAAACACAAAGATTCTAAACAGAAAGTAAATGACGAAAAAAAATTAAATAAATAAAAATAGCATTCATAGATATTGAAAGGCTAGACAGTGAGGCGTATATGAAAGCAATAACAACGGTCGTTTGCGGCGCCTTGTTTCGTGTTTTAAATCAAAACAAAAGTATCATCGCATGAAAAATGCACAGTCATCAGACAATTAAATTCTGTTAGATACTATATTTTAAACACTATCTCACTTTAAAGAATATATTTTCAACTATTCAGAATTAAGAAATATAATATATGAGAAATAAAAATATTCAGAAGTAACAGAGATATTAATTCACGTACACATACTATAATACTTCAAATATAATAATAAAATAAATATATCTTTTAATTCAATACTCTAATACAAAATATTATTCATTTAATAATATGTGAAACATATCTACCAAATCAAACAAATAATTATACTCGCAAGTAATAATATTGTTCAAAATTCCAGAACATAAAATAATAACACTTTTATAGAACACAACTTATAAAGAAAGTTTTTACATAGTTTTATATTCATACGTGCTTAAACATTAACATTTTTGTGCTTAACGTAACTTAATTTTAATTCTTAGTACAGTATAAAAGCAACTTATCTGGAATTTTCAGATCGCTGAACTCCTCAAACGAACAAGAAAAATCTCGGATGAGATTACACTTCGGAATCTAATAATAATAATGATCTCGGATGAGATTATACTTCTAATGAATCCATAAAACAATACACATCAGGAGGTAACCTGTAAAATTTTGAGTTCCCCTCCAACAACAAAATTTAATTCTGGGTAGAATTTTCAAGAGCAAAAAGAAACTCGAACTCGGGTCTCACGTTGGGCTGCCATTTTTTGTAGCGTGTAGCATGTAGCTGGTTTAATAGGAACAAAGAAATAGGTTCCTTAAATAGCTCAAAATATTTTATTACAATTTTAGGTACAATTTGAGCACAACACAGATACACACAGATGCTACAAATAATACTAAATAACAACTAAAACATTTAAATTTGAAGAAAAGAAAATAAACATGAGAGTCATATGGACATGTCTCACACCGTCGGTTGTTGGAGAGGGACTGACTTCTCGTTGACGATGCCATGGGTGGCGCTGCAGATAGAGGGCGCTACATATATATATATATATATATACATTCTATATACTCATTATATACACTATTTACAATTTATCCAATGTACTCAAAATAACTTTAGTTGTTACTTTTTACTTTTTTATTTCTTTATTTATTATTATTTATCCAATGTAAAATTTTTTTATATAAAAAGGAGCAATAAACTCAATGCACCAAAAGGTTATTCCACTTAAACTCCTAACATTACAGACTGGAGATATGAGTTCTGCTCCAGGCGCTCCTTAAAACAGAAAACGGCTCCTGGTAAAACTTTGAAACAAGGCGGATTCGCTTATACTCTTATCTCTTGATTTTATCATATTTTGGAGACAATTAATAATAAAAAAAAGAATGTTTCTACCCGGTAATATTTATTTAAAATATATATCAATAAATTTATAAGCGTTGCTAGAATTGTATTAATGGAAAAGTGCTTTATATGAGAGGACATTTATCATACTAGTTGAAAGTCCTTGAACATTTCCTTTGAACAACTTAAATGTGTGAAGCTTCGTTTGTTGAGAGGCAGATAGAGCCATTTCTGTTGAGGATTTGTAGCAGGTGAAGAAAGCTTATCAACCATTTTAAAAACTCGGAAAATTTTTTTGAAAATGAGAACAATACCAGCAAAAGGGAGCAGTACCATTTCGAAAATATTGTAGGAAAGGAAAACATTCCTAATTGGAAAAAAAACTTTGCATTCTTGGCTGAGAAAATTTCTTTTAATGGTGATGTCATGAAATTCCAGTTAATTTAATAAAGCTAAACAAAAGATTTCAAAGTTTCAGACGTTTGGCTAAAAAAATTTGAAACTAGACACAGTTCGAGCTTTATAAAATTGTGGGGTGAAAGAGGAATCAATAAAATGAAAGTATTTATTTCTACGAATCTTATTTTGCATGAGTAAATAATTCTTTCCAATAATATTTTTATAAAGAAAAAACATTTGCTAAAGAAATCATATCTTAATAATCTGATACATTATTTTTCTATACTTTGTACTTTCTATTTTAACCTTTTCAGGACGGGGCGCCTCTGTTTAAGACGCGCGTTCAGGACGAAGCAGAAGCGAAAGGAATGATGTTACAGGACGGGGGGTTTTCTCCGCTAAGCCTAACTTTAGAAAAAAATTCGTAAAAAAAAAGTTAAAGTCCTACCGCCATGATTTTTGGTACCATTTTATATTATCACATAATCTATCTTATAACATTAAAACTAGACTATAATAATGTTTTTCCTTCAATTTATATGAAAATATATATATAAGAAAGTTGATTACTTTGGGAAATAATTTTCGACAGTGCAATTCTTGTTTTTCCAAAATTTTAATTGACAAAACACTTCAACATATTTTCAAATTAATAAAAACTATACAAGGGCTATTAATAAGAAAAAATAACAAAATTTAAAATGAATACTGAGTATGGAAACTCTCAAAGGACGGATGAACGCAAAGTCCGACATTGCATCTGTATCAGAATCGCTAGAAATATCATTTTCTAACTCTTTAGAAAATGAATCATCACTTTCATCTATATCACTGAATGGTTAATTTACCATACGTGTATATTCCTCCTCTGTTAAATAACGCTTCCTCGCCATAATAATCTGGAGTCGAGAATTTTCGAAATAACAAGAAAAGTGAGAAAATAAAACCGAAAGCAGTAAAAACTGTAACGAAACTGACGCTAAAACCCCTAAGAGACCTTCCATTGTAGCGAAAACAAAATAAAAAAAGTGTTCGGAGAGCTATCAGAAGCGAGAATGCTTAAATCACGTGGAAAGTTGAAGAGCCGAGCTGTGTTTGCTTACATTGCGAATTCCTCTCCCCCCAGCTACAGCTGATAATCAAAATACCAAAAAAAGCAGGAATACGAAAAAAATGAAGGTCAGAACACTAAAACTACGTTCAGTTTAAATATAATGGACACATAGTGCCATCTAGCGATTACTAAAAATTGTTCCAGCTTAAAATGCATATATGCACCGCCCGGCCCTCACTTTCGTCCGTACGAAATGCATATATGCACCGCCCGGCCCTCACTTTCGTCCGTACGAAATGCATATATGCACCGCCCGGCCCTCACTTTCGTCCGTGCGAAATGCATATATGCACCGCCCGTCGCGAAGAGGTTAAGGGCAGTTTTAGTAGTCTCTACGAGTTTGTAATAACGAGCTCCTGTTGCATTATTAATTTGGGAAAAATATTGAATTAAGAAATTCTACAAAAGGTCCTAAGTAATATTTGCACTTTATAAATTTCATTAATATTTTTTCTTTTCCTCTATAAGTGAATTTTTGTTTGCATTATCAAACCTTATCTTTCATGAAAGAGCTATCTGTTGCATTTGGAAGAGCTACCAGTTCTTATTTCTCCTGAAAATTATTTATATTATGAATAACGATTAAAATTTTAGTTGGATTTTAGTATTTCCATGTCCGCTATAGCTATTCTCTTTTCATTTCGTGCACAAGTTTTGTTGGTCATAGTATTCGACAAAGAACTGCTTTCAAACTGCAGTTACATTTCACGAATTATATTTTGGGCGTAAGTGCGTCAAGCTAATATAACAAGGTATGGCGTCATAATCGCACTTTTCGATTAATATAATACACAATTAATAAAAACAAAAATAAATTTACACCAACAAATAAGTTCAAAAGCCAAAGTTTTTGTTACACTGTTCAGTTTGATAGTTGTAAATCGTAGTATCATATTTTAATACAACACCTTTAAATGAGAAAACAGGAATGAAACTGTTGATTGGTGTCGTGTCCACGGGGAGAACTAAATGTTACCATGAGTGTATAGGACACAGCTGGCTATCTCCTTGAAGTATCTAAGATGTCCTCCCAAGGAAAAATGGTTGTCATGGCCTCTGAGAAGGAATGAAATTGTTCACGTCAGAATTTTCCTTTTCATCATCTTTAGAATCGATTGAAGAAGATATCTCAAAAGAAAACCTTCTTTGAATGGGTCGAACAAGCTTCCCAGAATTTGTCTTTAAGACGAACTACTCTGATGCTACCATCTTTACTTGGATATACCTTAATCTCCCTTGTCATTGAACACAATATTATTTTTTTTCATTTCCTATGAGAACAAGTTCTACAACTTTTACATTACGATCCTTTTACTTTAGAAGGACAATGAATAAGGTGGATAAGATATTCACCACGGAATCGTTTCCGTAGGGCAATCCTTTATGCTTGTTCCCTCCGCACCCTTATATTCAGCTTCGTTAAGACGAGATTATATGGATAGGGCACACAAATTTCAATATTTTCATCCAAAACATTGCTGGTGTCAACGGAAGAAAATCGGGGTGTGTTCTCTGAAAAATATGTTAGACCTCTGGAATTTACTACTACTTCACAGTTGGTCAGTACAGTGGCTAGTTTTTCATAATTCAATGATGATTGCCCTAAAAACTGACGTATAAGCCTTTTAACCATCAAATTCCTACTTCCCCAGAATCCGCCTCATCAAGGGGTTGCAAATGAATTAAAATGTCACAGAATTTTGCTTAACGATCGCTTCAATCTCAATGGTTATCTAGTCAATAGATTTTAAGAGATTGTTAGTTTCTAAAAAATTGCTTCCGCTGTAACTATAAATAACTTTTTGTCATCCTCTTCTTGCAATAAATCTTCGGAAACTTAGTAAACACTTGGAGTCGAAAGGGATATAATGTGATTGTAAAATTCTGTACTCATCTCAGGAAGACAGAATATAACACACCTTATCTCGGCATTTTGAGATCAATGGTCCTGCTAAATTCATTCCTAGGACTTCAAATACTGAGGCATCTTGAACCAAATTTTCAGGTAGAGCATCAGGAGCGTTCCTCTAATCATTTGACTTAAAATCTCTTGCATTTTCTACAGCCTGAAACTATCTTCCGAATTGTTTTCTTTATTATCAGTATCCAAATGGTTTCTAATAATTTAGACCTTAAAATATTTATATCCGCATTATTTTTAAATGAATATCCCGGATTAAACGTTGGCAATTTTAAACTTGCTCGGCAATAGCATAGGACAAATAAAATTTCTTAATATTTTCTTTTGGTAAGTTTGGTGCTTATTCTCAATAAAGCTTCTTCATCTTTAAGCACAGAGATTTTTCACTAAACACAAAAAGAGATTTTAGTTTCTTAATATATCTTCTGAATTAAACACTTACTACTATACTAGTTTTATGACAATTTTTTGGGCAGCAGATAGTTCAGACACTTTCAATTGTTCAATTTCTCTTACTTTATTGATATTATTTGCATTTTGAACAAATCTAAGCTATCACTGTTAATATCATACTAATCTATAAAAAATAGGAGATAATCCATGAATATGGACTAGTACTATAATTCAATGATATTATTACAGTTTTTCACCTTTCGGCAATTATTTTTTATTCATTATCAATAAGTTTAGAATTTGCCTAATCATTCTTAGGTTTTGACAATCAAAGTTGTCCCTCCCACCGTTTACATTCTATTAGTTTTCTTACAGAATAAATTCTTCAAGAAAGAAAGGTCTGCTGGGTTATTTGTCCTGAAGTATGAAGCCAATATTAAGATCTGGTGACATGTCGGATTTCTTTACCCCTGTTATTTACAAACTTTCCTCATGCATCATTTTTCTTAATCAACAAAAGAGAAGCTTAAGAATCTGTCCAAAAATGTTCTTTCAAAATTTTAGTCTGAAATTTTTCTTTGACAAATGTTATTATGTAGCACCAATGAAACAAGATAGCAATACAAGCTAGGGAATTATATTCTGTTTGAGAAGAGCAAATTTAGATTTTGCTTGAAGGAGCTATACTTTTACTTATTTTTCCTTTTTACATTTAAAGAAATCTACATTTGCATTTGAGAACTTTGAAGTTCACAAGAGATATGCGGGTGGTAAGCTGAACTGTTATCACATGTTGTTTGTCTAGGAATCTTCACACAAAGACAACAAAGGTAATTCAATTACCCATTTTAAAAATTTCTTCTTAATAACAGCAGTTTGTTCAGAGTCCCAACTCAATATCTTTTTCCAGCTATTTTGTGAATATAATTTTAGGAGGGGTGTGATTGGATAGCTAAGTACTATGGGATTTAACACCTTTTAAGTAATTGATAACACGTTCCGTCTTGATACGGTGAGGTTTTCTAAACTTATATTTTGTACATCACAAAAAAGTGTATCTTTGTGTTTGTCCCACAAGAGACCTAATATCTTTAAAAATTGAATCTTTTCAATGACTATATCGATTTTTGAATAATGAAAACCTCTCAAATTGAAACTCGCTTGAGCCGTCATTTCAGAAGCCTATATGATAAATATTTCTGCATCTCTTTTTGAATCAAATGCAATTCCTAATTATCTATGTAATCAAGTTGCATGTAGTTATCTACGTAAAATGAAGATTATAAATTCTCCGGAATGTATATTTGAGAAGGATCATATTGTCTTAGATGGAAATTTATCACTGTCACTAACAGAAAGAAACTTCAGTTCAGACCAAAGACTACCCTACTTGTGTTTTAATCTTCTGTTTTTATGAATCATTCCGGTTGCCTGGTTGGTTAGGGCGTCATTCTCATTATCGGAAGGTTGTGAGTTCGGATCCTGGCATAACCGAAGATACATCGTGTTCGCTAAAGGTGACTGGGACATGTTTGTTGTGCTCACAATATCATCCAAGTGAAATGATACTTCTGGGGTGGCACGCCAAGTATTAGGGGTTTTCTACCTGATCCCTGCTACAAAATCACGAAGACTCCACCGGGCTGCTTCTATCCTGACAGAACCAGACTCCAGGCTAGGGAAGCATGCTGCAGCAACAACAACTAGAGGAAACACAAATCATCTCTGTCGATTACATTTACAGATACTTGCGGGAAGACCTTTCTTATATATGGGATAGTTACTACTTCCTTTTCCCTAAATTTGAATAACATTAATATAAATTTGATAGTCAGATCTAGCAAACTTGGTCCTTTGGCCAAGTAATCTTATACAGATGGAAAGTTATTCAGCTTCCATGAGACATCAAATACTATTCTAACTAATAATATGAAATATTTTTATGAAAACTCATTGATGAGGGAGATAATGCACTTGTCATCTTGCTTCATTTGACAGTTTTTCAATGATTTCAGGTTTCAACTAGTCTTTGAAAACCACATTATACTTTTTTAACTTATGTCTAAATTTATTTATTGATGAAATCAATCTTCTCACAACTATATTTCTATTGCTTGCCAAAAACCCACGGTCATTAATCTACGGGAAAAATACTTCATATTACTGCCATGAACTCTCCTCAAAGTTTTATGAAAATGATCTAGTTCTGCATTTTCTAATTCTTGACATTACGTGTTCTTCCTGGCATCTCTTATACCCAATCTTCCAATTTCCAGAAGTTTTCTAAAATGCTGCTATGTATTAGCATCAAGGTTATGATAGTTTATGCATTACCAGTTGAGTAGCCTTCATTTAATTTTATCATAACGAGCCATTCTAGAAATGTAGGCAGAGTTACGAGGCCATTGTCTAATTTCTGGACATCTCCTGTAAAAAGTTTTCAACTGTATCAGACCTAAAATATTTTCTCTACTGGCAGATTTTCTACTGAAGTCGTAACAAGAATGTTTTTTGCCTTAGTTCGTTCATCTAAGGTCCTGGAGAAAAACTTGGTATAAACCCCAGATTTTTTATTTATCTAATAACTTACTGTACAAGAATAATCCCTACTTTGGATACTAATATTCAAACGATAACATTTATGGACTTGATTCTTCGGAGTACTCCTCCAAAATGTGAGTGAACTAAAGTTTCTGATCCTACTGGTTTACATCCTGATCTTTTGGCAGTATCTTATAATCTACTAATTTCAATTTTTATAATTGTGCTCAATAATTTTGTGTTAAACATTAAGCTTAATGAATAATGTTGTATTAATTTATTAAAATACATTTTTAATGTTTATTATTAGCGTGAATATTTATTAGAAAATTTAAAATTTCTTATTTAAAATACTGAATTAAAATATTATAATAAAGCTAATAGAAATTTAAAAAATTCAAAGTTAGTGTTTGCTGTCAAGTGCAAATACATTAAGATTTTCCGATCAGAAACTTTAATATTATATAAATAACAAATTATGGTAATATTTTATAAAAATTATTTCTTAATATTTAATAACAATTTGTAGCAACTTATCTGAAAGAAAAATAATTTTGAAATGGCTGTTTAGTAGACTGAAGCGTTTCCTGTATCACTGATCATTAGGATAATTATTCGTTAGGATATGATATGATAAGGCTCTGGTATCGATGAAGAAGCTTATATATTCAATAATTTTCCACAACACCTCATAACTAATTAAAACAAGATTTAAAAACCATCTGAATCTCAAACAATACATCCCAGATGTGCTCGATGAGACCGTTGTCAAATGATCTTGATAAAATGCAGTTTTTTACAATGTTCTTCCAATTATAATAAGTGATGAGAGGGTGCAGTGATGAAGGTAAATACATATCATCTTGAATGAACATATAAGAGAAAGGTAAATTTCATATAATCTTGAATGAACATATAAGATAGAGGTAAATACAAATAATCTTGAATGAACATATAAGAGAAAGGTAAATACATATAATCTTGAATGAACATATAAGATAGAGGTAAATACATATCATCTTGAATGAACATATAAGAGAAAGGTAAATACATATAATCTTGAATGAACATATAAGAGAAAGGTAAATACATATAATCTTGAATGAACATATAAGAGAAAGGTAAATACATAAAGAAAACAAAATGAATCAAATATTCGAATGAAATATTTTAGTAATGTGGTACACATCTAAGACAGATAATTTCACATGCACTACTTTTCCAGTTCCTTAAAGAGTTTCCAGGTAAGAACACCAATTTCACCAATTTAAAAACATATCTTACATCTTTGGTGGAAACTCATTTTTGAATAGTTTTGCAATTCAATATGCATTTTATAAAATATTTCACAGCGAAATAATATCTAAAAGTATTTTTAAAATTTACTTCAGTCATAAACAGTAAAATTCTTTTTCGCCAATCATTGACGTACCCTCTGGAGTGGAATTAATATTTGATTCCATGAAAATATTTAAAAAATTGAGTAAAAGTTATAAAAACTTTTAGAAGAACTTCTACGGTTTATTTCGGTACACTCTTGGTTGAATCTTCAAAAGCTCATGAACGCTTTGGATGCGTTTAATCGCTTCGTTCCAAATGCAATTGAAGAAAGAATTAAAATGAATATGAATGTTGTAACAGCCTCCTATGAATGGAATTCAGGTATAGAAAAGCAGCTGAAGTTTATATTTGCTTTACAATTATTATATTAAATTTTCATTTTGAGTAATCTCTTTCTTTAAAGAACCTAAATTTGAAAAATTTATATTCTCCATAAGGTAAAAAAAATGTAACCATGAAATTTAATGTAAAACAAAATACAGTCAAGAAATTGAAAATGGGGAAGAAAGAAAGTATTGAATGAATATAAATTCGTTTGAAGACCTTTTTAAATAGTATGATAAATTAATATTCGCTTAATAATGAATAAGGATTATATTTATCAGATATTTTAAAAATCATTTGATTAATTAGTTCACATCTCACTAGGTTATAATAATTACTTGACGAATATAAAATTGAATTATAAATTTTACACTTTTATAAAAAATTTGTATATAAAACTTTTCTATTCTTTAAATTTGGTACATATTTTGACACACATACATGCATATAAAAAGGTAAAGTAATATAATATGAATTTTTGCTGAAGAATATTTTAAACTAACAGGAAAATACAAAAAAGTACTATTTTTCTATTTATCATTGCATCATTATATGAAATAAAGATATTCTATGACGTTTGAAGAATTTTTTTTTTAAATTCATATAACTTATGACTGATTTTTAAAACTGGAATAAAATTTTATAAAACGGTTCATATACTTCTTATATTCCATTCAAATTATTTCAGTAAGTTAGGAAAGCTAGTAAATCTTCTGCAAACAATGAAACCGTATGTTAACATTTGTAAGCAACATTTATAACACGATAATTTAATAAAAAAATTCTTTCATTTCTCTTCTAGAAAACAATCAGCTGAATTCTACAAAGACGTAATGCCGTCAGGGCCATTTTTTTCTCGATTACACAAAAATCAGTATCCACGATCTGTTGTCGTATATGGAAAATAACGCTTTCTGTTCATTCCTCTCGCCTAGGCAAGGTCGTATAGTTTTACACAGAAGGGACAAAATGGTGCTTATGACATGAAAGCCAAACATGGTGACATTCGCTTGGCTAGTAAAATGAGGTAACCTTCTTCTGATTCTGTCCTTGGGGAAATGATCCACAGTCTTTTATTTTGTTATTCCCTTTTTTGTCTCCTCTGAAATTTATGACACCGTAAAACGACATAAAGACATGATTCGGATTTTTAGCTCAGTACTCATCACACACAATGCAAGGTTTCGGTGCACAGGAAGCTGAGGTTTGGATGGAACCCAAACATCGATCGAAGTGATTGAATACCACTTATGATTCGAAAGGAATTATAGAATCATTCTTGAATTCACTAAATAACCTATCTTATAAAATCAAGCTTTGTTAATCAACTATTATGTGACATTAGCTAATCTCATTTCTTGATTCGGTATAGATAGTACATCACTTTATAAAATACACATATTCGAGGTTTTGTGTATAATTGTAACAAACAAAGTATTAACTCTGAAATTTAATGTTTTCATGTAATTGTTCTGAAACTTCGTAAGACTGAAATTTTACTGTGTTTATTCTGAAAAATAGACTGCCTTATTATTCGAAATGTGAAAAAGAATCTCAAGTATTTAATATGGTTTCTAATTTAATTAGTCTTCTGTTGAATGTTTGATAGATAAGCGTTTTCAAATTAAAATTATAAATTGTCTAGTAACTCTTCTTACAATTCATAAATTTTTATTTATTTATTTTTTCTAATGCTCGGTCGCCAATTCAGCGCGATAATGGGAGAAGGTGATTATTGAAAAAAAAGAAATAGAGTTTTCAATATTAATGTAGGCAAGGAGTGGCCAAGTCGTGATTTAATTAAATAACTATTCTGATTTAGACTAACATTTAATTAACACATAATGTTTACAAGAATACAATAACGAGATATTTATAATTAATCATATTAATATGAAAATAAGATTTTAAGATACGGATGAAGGAGCAAACGTCTTGCTGCCACCATAATCAACGCCGTTCCTAATTGATTGGTTGGTTGGCTCTGAGACTCCTCTCAACAAAATGGTCGTCCCTCGTCTTTATCAGTCTCGTCTAACCTTGTTGTTCCTCTTCACTTCATTTTATCTTATAAGAATCATTGCCACGATCCCACATTAATATTATATTTCAATAAATTTTTATAATAAATATTTATATTTAATAAATTTTTATATTAATTATTAAAAAAAGATTTTTTTTCAATAATTAATATAAAAATTAGTGAACTTTAAGAAGTTACTAAGTAACTTATAATTTTAATTTGAAAAAACTTAACTCTTGAATATTAAGAAAAGTTTTCTTAAGCATATATATTTGCATAGGTACGAACAAGTTTAAGG
This sequence comes from Latrodectus hesperus, assembly GCA_037975125.1. Classification (NCBI taxonomy): domain Eukaryota; kingdom Metazoa; phylum Arthropoda; class Arachnida; order Araneae; family Theridiidae; genus Latrodectus; species Latrodectus hesperus. The sequence continues at coordinate 73,464,962 of CM075855.1, read as the reverse complement.
GGTTCAACTCAAATTTGTTTAGACAGCTCCCCGCATACAAAAATTTTCACTCAAAATGTAATTAAAATTGAATAATAATCCCCAGAGATTGTCATTAAATATGAAAAGCTTTCCATACAAAGAAATATTAAAAACTAAATACGATAGATTAATGATACATAAAAAATTATATATTACTCAAAAGGAATTATCTTAATGAAAATTTCTTATATAAAGGTTTCTTCAAATTATCTATTCTGAATATAAGTCACTGGGTATTTCAACATTTTCCATTTTACAAGAATAAAAATTAATTTATTTAGATTCTGTATTTCAATTGTATGTAAAAATTTATAAATAATGATAATAAAGTTATAATATTTTAATCAAATCAAACATTACTTCCATAATTCAAGTTTTAACAATAAACCGTAACAAGAGAAAATTTTACCAGTAAATCTTTCTTTATTTTTTAGTTTTACTGATGTACTTTAAGTATTTTTTATTGATCTATTTTAACCGAGTTTTAAATTAAAATGATTGTGATTTCTACGAGATTAATTTTTCATAATAGAAATATTTTTAAGCATAATTTTTATGAGAGTGCTTTTAATAATTTATGAATTGGGCACTCTAGTCATAATATAAATTAACTTAGCGGTCGCATAAAAAATTATACCATTAAACCACATTTAACTCAAATATCATGTATGAATTCTACAGAATTCTGTTTCTGATATGAAAATTATAATTTAAATAATATTATATAACTCAAAGATCACTAACAAGATTTTTATTTCACAGAATTCTATTTCTTGAATGGGAATTTTGATTTAAACAATATTATGACACACACATACTCTTATTACTGTTGAAATCTTTTCTAAAAATAACTTAAAAATATTTATGTTCAAAATTCGAATTAAAATTTTTTAATTATCTTAAGTAAAAATAAGTTATTGGTTGCAAATATATGTATAATAATAACATTTCTCTTTTGTTAGTTTTAATATTTTTTATAGAAGGAATTAAATATAAGAGCGAATAAGTATGTAAAAATTTCTGTTTGTGTGCGAATGCATACATATTAAAGTTTCTTATATTATCTAATATTTCATTTATACTATGGGAAAATTTTTTTACTACTTCTTATATGTATATCATAATTCCAAATAAATAACTCGTTTTATAATCTTCTGATGATTATTTCATTTTAAATGAGAAAGAAAATAGTGTTAATTAAAATACATTTTTTCTATCAACTATAAATCGTTTTTCCATGTTAAAAAAAGTTTATTAATAATGTTGTAAATGAGTCATATTCTTACACAGTTTCTGGAATACTATATTAATCTAAAAGAAACAAAAAAAAAGTTTGAAATCGAAAGAATCGCAGAAGCAGAATTTTCTTAAGGTATTTGTATTTTACCGAAGCGAAGAAATATAAAGATATATATACATATATATATATACATATATATATATATATATATATATATATATATATATATATATATATATATATATATATATATATATATATATATATATATATATATATATATATATGTATGTATATATATATTTGATAAAATAATATCTATACCAAAGTTTCCCTAAGAAATCAAACAAATAACATTTGCATGAGTGTTATAGATTTCATATAAGGAATAATTGAAAGTGCTTACAATTTAATTACATTTTCTACGCTTCAAACTTCAATTTTAGTTTCAAAACTAAAATAAATTTGAGTTTTTGAACTTTAGAAATTATCCAAAATAAATAACATATCAGCATTTGTATCGTTGTATATTATCAATTAGTTGTAAGTAGCCAGAATGCATTAAAAAGATATACTTGTTAACTGTCACCATTTTTTTCGGAAGGATAATGTTTTGAAAAAATTAGCAATTTTAATTGAATTAGCAAATATTTTGTCAGCGGATGAGTTGGAGGTTAGATATTGAGGGAGAGAACACATTTCTCCTTCAGGATTTCCGTCAGTATTCATGTATTTGACAGGAACTTCATTGATCCACTGACCCAGCTGAAACACTCCACATGTGTTTCTGACTCGAAAAGTGTTGCCATTGTGTGAACATTAAACTTTCGCTATTTTCACTTCTTTGTTTATATATGAAAACGTTAATGGAGTTCTTTGCGCAAGATTTTGGTTCTGCCAGAATATGAAGCGTTTCCCTTGAAAACAAGCGTTGAAACGATTGTTTTTGTTGTTCATAAAAGAATTGATTTTTATTATGAACAAAAACATATCACAATGTCATTTATTAAACTTTTTTCAATATTATATTTATAATTTAAGCATTTTAAGTGTTTTTTTTTGCATTTTAAATCAATATTTTTGAAAAATTGAAAATAATGGTTCTTCTTTTGTTAAGAATGACAATTTTTAAAAATATCTAAATATTGCTTTTTTTTAATTTACTCTGTTTCTTATTTTTTTTGTTATAAATGTGCCAAAATTTTTTTGATTATTTTCGTAAGTTAGAAACTGGGGACAGTTGTTGATACAAATACACCCATTATGTTGGATATGTAAATTTTAAAAAAATTTGACAATGTTCAAAAAGTTAAAATATGATAATAAATTTTTCTTTTCTGAAAGAGATTTGTATTCATTTTTAAAGTTCTTCAAACTCAAATCTCAAGTAGATTTTCAACGCTAAAGATACTTTAAATATGTCATTCGAAACAAATTAAAAAATAAAACAAATATGAAGTAATAATTAGTTGATATTGATATCAAAAAGATGAAGTTTAAAAGTAATAACTTAGTCCAGCTGTTTGTAAAAATTCTTCTCAATATTTTTTTAAAATACGTTATATTATTCAAATATGTAGTCTTCTTATGTAATTGAATAACCCTGTGATAAAGGAGTTTTAGAAAATAAAACTTTTGCCGAGTACTTTTCATTTATATAAAGAAAAATTACTCAATATTTTTATGAATTCAGATTCTCACTAATGGGGACTGGAAAGAATCAGTATGGATTTGAGAGAATGTAAATCAGTTTTAAAATAACTGGGAAATTTTCTTTCAAATGGGAAAAATTATTGAAATCAATGTATATTATGAAAATGACTTATTCAGTTTTAATATAATAAGGTAAGCTTACATTTTATAATCTAAAATAATTTATTAAAGATTATCCTGTTAAATGAATTTAAAAGTTTTTTTTTTATCTGTCCGAACGAAACTGATATTCACACTTTAGGAGACTAGATTAATTTTTTCTGATAGCGAATTAATAATGCCCTTTCAAATTTGTTAGAATTTATTATTTTATTCATATTTAGATCAAAAACCTATGGCGTATCTATTCTACAATATTTAAAGTAACTGTGTAGAGTAAACTGCACTATGAAATTTTTAAATTAAATTTTTAATTAATTAAATTATATGAAATTTTTAAATGAAAGTGATATTCATTATTTTAACTAAAATTAAATTTAACTACCTGAAATTATTTTATTAGATTCAAGTAAAGTTATTTCCCTCAACTTTGAAATTCCAGGTTAGGATTTATAAATATTAAATCAAGATAACAGATATTAAAATCTAAGTCTTTAAGAATGAGCATTTTAGAAATTTCTGAAAGTTCAAGTTTCAATCTTTACTTAAAAACCTATTAGTAAAAGAAATATGTATTTGTACTTTAAAATACTTCATTGTGACTCATAAATATTTCAACATTTTTGAAGTCTTGAAGTTTGAAGTATACTTCCAATACTTTACAATTTATAAATATATTTAAAAAATTATTTACATTTTTAAATATATTTTCATAAATTTAACAAATTTAGCTATAAAAAACGTTCTATTTGTATAACAGAACTCATATCCGTGTTTTACGCAATATATTTTAGTACGGTTACCATCATAAGTTATTGAGGAAATCATAAAATAATTTCATATTTTATTGGTATACCTTGTAAACCATGCTGATTAAAACTATATTATCACGAAATGTCAAAAATACTGATTACTAGAGCTATATAAATATTATTTATATTTATTCAATAAAAACATGTTTTATGAGTCTCAGCATGGTTTAGAAACTAAAGCTAAATTGGTGAATGTAATATAAAAATATTATATTTATTAAGAGTGAAATTGTATAGCATATGTTATTTTCTAATAACTTTTCCTTAAATTATAATTATTTTATTCATTGATTTTACAATAAGCAATTACATATTTCAAACACGCGTTTACTTTAAAAATCCTAGTTTAAAAAAAACTTCGTTAAAAAATCTTCAAAAAGCTCAGTTTATTAGAATTGTTAATGGCATCAACATATTCTCTGACTGTAAATCTGCTCTGGAGGCCATTATAGGAGGTAAACGAGACTTGCCCAAGACATCAACGCGCTTCTGTCCGTCATAGTTGCAAGGGAGAAAACCTGCACCGTCCAATGAGTCCTTACACATGTTAACATCGAGGGAAATGAACAGGCGGACTCCCTCACCAAGGAGGCTAGAAATATCAATCCCCCTCCCACGACTACCACTTGCTTCGATGCAAACGCCGTCGCAAGGCATCAGCTCTGCGGGGGACTACGGAAATAATGATGCCGATCGGAGCTTAATCCTGACCGTGGTATCACCTCTACCATCAGCAGTATGATGACTGGGCACATGAGGGGTATGAAAATCATGCCCGACGGATCTAGAACATACGCAGAATGCAGGCACTGCACAGGAGTTCCACTAGATCCGAGACATCTCTTCAACTGCATCTCTGTTGCCTAGACCCTCTTCAGCATCGATCCCAACTGTTGCCATGACACCCTCTATACTGAAAAAGCTGAAGATGTGGCCAGGGCAGTGCTCCATGCCTTTGGTTTCATATGACTTGTCTTTTTTTTTCTCTTTGCACTTGTCACACGACAACAACAACAACTAGAAATATTATTATAATATAATTAATTATAATATTCATATTATATTAGTTAATTATAATATTCATATATATGTAATTAACCTCTATAATAACTGTCACTTCATTCTGTTATTCTGTTTAATTAATATTTTCATCATAATAACCAAAATTAAGATTAATAAAAAGCTGTTCCTAGTGGAGAGTTTGAATAATTTTCCTGTAAAGATCAAGTTGTTTCATATTTTGATTAAATGGTTTTTTCGGAATTTTTTTCGATCATATTCTATTAGACAATGAATCCCATTATAGAAAATTAAATTGAATGCAGTAACATTTTGCGGCTCAGTACTTTTAAGGAATCGAATTTATTTTCACTTAAGTTTAGCAACTCGCATAAGAAAAATTCATATTTTTATATAACTTACATAAACAATTTATGAAAAAAATATAAAAAATAAATGGTCAGGATTCACAATAATAACCCATTCTTAGGTATAAATTCTTGAATGATTAATTACCCCTGATTTTGTTTTATTTATCAATTTATAGTCACCTTTTGCACAGGAGATTAATTCAGCTTAGATGAATAACTTTAATTTTTTTTAAAACAACCATAAATACTTACGCCAAAAACTGATGAGCAACTTATAAATTATTAAACTGATAGCAAGAACATTGATTTGTCATCTTAATGGAATGTCTTTATGTGTCACAAATGATCTTAATGTAGAAATATATTTGACAATGGACGAATAAATGCCAATACATCTTCATGAATATTTAAACTTTAATTAAAATAATAAAGAAACATAGTATCAATACAGCAATTTAACGCCATTTATCAGTAGCATCTCAGCATAATTTACATTTGGGTTGTTGCCAACTCCACTTACACTTACTTATGTCAAAAACATATTAAAAGTAATTTTTTTAAGGATTCTTAAGGTTATCCAAAATCTGAGTTAATAAAACAAACAGTTACAAAACAGTTTCGAAAATATTTTTATAATTAATTCTTTGAAGAATTGTAATAAAGTGCATTGAGCATTGATCAAATATCTCTGATTCATTAATTCCAAAACAACAAATGCAGAGCAACAAAGTTTCTATTCGTTAATCGTAGCATTTCAAGACATGTTTATGTTTTTATTATTTTTTTACTTTATGTTTCCTCCTGTGTAATTTGTCAATAACTTATTTAAACTACATATTATTTCAATTTATTTATTATCTTTTTTGGTCATTCATTCTATTAGTAATTATTATCTCCATTTTTCATTAAATTTTTAATTCTATTTCTGAAAGATAATATAAATTATACCATCAACTTATTTTTACAAGTATTTTACTATTAAATAAATCCAAGCACAAATTCCCTGTATTATTCTTTACACTAAAACTAACTTTTTTTTTCAGAATGATAAATATTTTCTATTTTTAAGTTTATTATCCTTACGTATTAGATCTTAAGAATTTTGTTCATTAAGTAAATTTAAAAAGCTGTAAAAAAGGATCAAATAAAAATATAATATTCTAAATTTCCAGTTGCTAGCAATAGAATGCAATTATTTTCAACATAAATCGCAATTAATTGCAACATTAAATCTTCACAAAATTGTTTTGAGCGAAGACATTAAAATTTTTGTTTCTAATAGAAAAAAAAAATCTGTGAAAACTATACTCACCAAAAGTGTGTTAATTTATAACTTACGTAAGAGATGTATTCACAAGAAACATGCTGGTTATGTTTTGTTATTTTTTTACTGAAAACAATAGTCACACTTGCATAACTATCTATTCATTATTTTCACAAAGTTTTTCAAAGCCATTTGTTTATTATCCAAAAGAAAATATCAAATATTAAAGTTCTTTTGATGTGTACTAAGAAAATTTTGTTCTGTGATTTTTAGTGATTTAACTGTTTTGAGAAATGATTTTTTGTTTGTTTCATTAAAATAAATTGACACTGCTGTAAGCTATGCTTTTCTTCATTTGCTTATAATGAAGTTATAACCATTGTTTGCAACTTTAATCTTTTAGATCAGTTATCAGTTAAAAATAAAAAATTTCAAATATACTTTTTTAGTTTTTCAAGTACAATAGAAATAAATAAAATTTACAGAAAACAGCTTTTGACAAACAATCCTCAACATATGTTTATATTTCGACATTTAAAAAATTGTATTCATGGTAGAAATAATATTTCTTCACAAACAGAATAAAAATTACAATATTATTAAAAACCAAGGTCTTTTCAGTTTCTGTCAACACATTTTATATGCAATAAAATAACATTTAATTATTTACAATTTAAAAATACTATAAAACATGCAATTAGCTTGGAATAAAAGTTAAATCACCAGGGAATTTTTAAAAAACATAAAGACTTCTTTAAAAAAACTGAGAAAAAAATTATCAATATTTATTAAATATTTTTCTTTTTCAATATTTCTTATTTGATAACTTAATTGAATACCCCCCCCGATGGTGTTACCACCTTGCCGTGGTGGGTGGGCTTGCGTGTGTCAAAGACCTACTGAGCTATGCCGGCGTAGCTTGCTACTGATAGGGCCTCCCAAGCCGGACAGGTCAGTAGTGAGGTACCTGACGATGAGTAACACCCTGGTCCTCCAGGTTGGGTGTTGGGTGTGGGGCTAACAACCCCACTCCGGAAAAAACAACTGTTGCGAAACCAACTGAATAAAACTGCAAACGGAAATCGGACCGGAAAGGAAAACTGGACATGAATCTGGGAACATGGAATGTAAGGACAATGCTTAAACCTGGCAAAATGCAGGAGATAGCTGATGAAATGATAAAAGGTGGAATTGATTTGATCGCCCTACAAGAAATTAGATGGAAGGGAAATGGAGTTATTGAAAAGAAGGATTATTCACTATTATATAGTGGTGATCATGAAAGAACTGGATTGTATGGAAATGGATTTATTGTTAGCAGGAAAATAAAAAAATCTATACTACAATTTGAACCGCTGAACGCCAGAATGTGTAAAATAAGAATTGGAGGAAAATTTAGAAATATTTCAATATTTTCAATATTTGCCCCGACAGAAGGGAAGGAAGATGAATACAAAGAAGATTTCTATGATGAACTTGAAAGGGCCATCAGTGAACGCGTTAAATATGATATGGTGGTGGTTTTTGGAGACTTTAACGCCAAAGTCGGAAAGGAGGATTGGTTAAAAGAGGTGGCTGGTAAACACACCTTACATGAAGTATGCAATGGAAACGGTAGGCTGCTGGTTCAGTTTGCCGAAAGAAATAAAATGAAAATCCAAAGCACTTATTTCCCACACAAGCAAATACATCTGGGAACTTGGAAGTCCCCAGACTCTAAAACGGTTAACCAAATTGACCATGTGTTGATCAATAGACGCTATGCATCATCAATTTTGAATGTAAGGGCCTTAAGAGGACCAAACTGTGACTCTGACCATTATCTCGTAAGAGTTAAAATACGACAAAGAATTGTGAGCAACAGCAAATTAAATATTTGTAAAGGAAGAAAATGGAACATTGAAAAACTGAAAGAACAAGAAATTTAAAAGAAGTACCAAGAAACAATTGAAGAATTGATTGCAGACCAAACAGATTTAGAAGATATTAACTGTGAATGGAAAAACATAGAAAGGGTCATCATTGAATCGTCGGAAAAGATTATAGGTGTGAAGGAAAAGAGGAAAAATGAGGGATGGTTCGATGAGGAATCCCGTAAGGTAATTGCAGAAAAAAATGAAGCAAGGAAAAAGATGCTACAAAAAGAAACAAGAAGTGGTGTTGAAAATTATAAAGAGCTAAGACGAAAAGCAAACCATGTATGTAAAAGAAAGAAAATTGAAATGTTCGAAAAATAATTCAAAGAAATCGCGAAACTTACACATGGCAGTAAGACAAGAAAATTCTATAACTCAGTTAAGAGAATAAGTACAAATATATCAACAAGAACAATTAGGTGAAAAAATAGGAGTGGAGAAGTACTAGGAAAAGAAAATGAAGTGTTGGATAGGTGGGAGAGCACTTCAGGGAGTTACTTAGTGAAAAACTTGATCATGATCTGAACTTTATTGACAGAGCACGTATTGAAGATCAACAGGATGCAGGAACTGAACATGATATCCCTACATTGGAGGAGGTGGAAAGGGTCATGGAAAAAATGGAAAATAACAGAGCTTCTGGAAACGACCAAATCCACATAGAAATGATAAAGAAAGGCAGCAAGAAACTTTCACAAAAAATTCATAAACTAATTGTTAAAATTTGGAATGAAGAATGCATGCCTAATGAATGGGAACTGGGAATTATATGCCCAATTTTTAAAAAAGGTGATAAAATGAATTGTGATAATTACAGAGGGATAACACTTCTAAATGTTACATATAATATACTATCTGGAATAATTTTGGAAAAGCTTAGAATTTATTCTGAGCCTATACTAGGTGAATACCAGTGCGGGTTCCGACCCGAAAGAAGTACAGTTGACCAAATTTTCGTCTTGAGGCAAATTACTGAATCCTTTTACGCCCACAATATTGATTTGCATTTACTGTTTATTGACTTTCGTCAAGCATTTGACAGTATAAATAGAAAAAGGCTATTTGAAGAACTTTCAGGAATGAATATAACAAAGAAATTAACCAGATTGATAAGGATGACGATGGAAAACTCGAAAGCCAAGATTAAGGTCAACGGCAAAATGAGTGATACCTTTGCATTTAACAAAGGTGTGAGACAAGGTGATGGACTTTCGGCTACACTATTCAATCTAGCTCTACATACTGCTATTGAGCCAATTGCACAAAGAGGTACAATCTACCATAAATCCAGCCAAATTTGTGCATATGCTGATGACATTGTGATCATCTCAAGAAATGAAAGGACTTTAAAGGAATGTTATAGAGAGTTGGAAAGTAGAGCCAACAATGTTGGTTTACAAATCAACGAAAGCAAGACCAAATATATGATAATATCGCCCAACGAATCTAGAAGGGAACCAAGAAGTATTGAAATCGAGGGTAAAAATTTTGAAGGATTGTCACAATTCAAGTATCTTGGATCTATTATTGGCAACGACAACAGCCTACAAAATGAAATATGCGAGAGAGTGCAAGCTTGTAATAGAGATTTCTACGCAAATAAATAGTTATTCAATAATAGACTGATATCACGAAAAACAAAACTGCAAATCTAAAAAACCCTCATTAGACCAATCGTTACATATGCCGGAGAAACATGGACATTGAATGTAAGGGACACCGCAGAGATGAAAAAAAATATCATAAAAAGGATGACACAGGGTAAATTATTCAATAGCAAGAAGATGGGGAGACCCAGAGAAAAATGGATTGACAATGTGGAAAAGGACCAGGAGACCATGAAGATAAAGAATTGGAAAAATTTGGCTTTGAAGAGGGAAAAGTGGAAGGAGGTTGTATTGGAGGCTAAGGCTTGCATAGGGCTGTAACGCCAGTTAAGAAGAAGAAGAATTGAATAATCTTTTATAAAATTAATTTTTAAAAAATACTTTTTTTAATAAAATATTTATTTTTTAAGTTTTCTTAATCGAATACAAAGTAAAATAATTTTCAGCATTAATATAAGGTAAAGAATATATGTTAAAAATGAAATTAAAATTTTACTTTCTAGCTTAGCCATTATTAAAAATATTACAGAACATTTTTGATGAAATTTACCGTTTATTACGTCTAAAAATGAATATTTCATTTGATTGAACAGAATTCAATTTTAAAAATAAATTAATTAGAAGTGTTATTTGATTTATGTATGTGCATATCTAGTTATTAATTCTTATTACTAGTTCACATGGAGCATTTTGTCTTAACATTAATTCGAATATAAAATTTTTTTACTGTAAATTTTGCAGTTAATTTGCGATTCCTGATTCGTGAAATTCGCATAATATTCAATTGATGCTTAACATCATGTGAATATCATATAATCCTTAACATAAATCATGTGAAACTTAACGATAAGTGCTTAAAATATAGTAGCATCATTATTCTAATTAATATTTTTTAATTAGAATTAAATAAATTTTCACACATTATGCGATGCATTTTTATCTGGAACATGGCACAAATTTATGAAGCTTCATTTCAAAATAATAAGTCTCTTAAAATTAAATATCATTTAGAAATAAATTTCAAAGAAGAGTTAGAAAATAATTTAATTTGATTTTTTTCATCGTAATTATATTAATAATTAGGAATGTAATTAGGCAGCAATATAATAATTTAGCTCAAAACTGAAGATTTGTAATTTACAACAGTGATACTATTCAGATGCATTTTACAAATAGTGAATAAAATTTTTTAATTCATTCAGACTTTCATCAAGAAATTGAAATTAAATCCCAAACATGAATAAATTGAAATATTGAAAATATGCACAATAACATTTTAAACTGTATAATGCTTTCTTAATTATGTGACCTTTATATTATTAATCTATTTATTTATATTTCATCGTTGTAATATTTTTAACATTAAAGTAATGATATATTGCTTGTAAATGGAAAAATATTAATTATTCCAATAATTTATAGTTTTAAATAAAATATATTTTAAATAATATTTTTTAATGACAAATCTACATTAATTTTATTTTCAAATGTATATGTTAATTGGTAATTTGTAAAATAATAATAAATTTTTCATTCAGACCTGGTATTATTTTTATTTTTTTATATAAATATTAAATGTTTTCTGTTGATATAGAACTATAATCTGGATTATTTTTGGAATGTTTCAAAAATTTTTCAATTGTGTTTTAATTTTAAAAATTGTATTAAAATAAGTTATTGTCTTCTCCGAGATACGAAATTTGACTTTATTTGTAAGAATTTATGTTTAAAATAATCACAGGCATTTATGCTGTTGTGAGGACTTTTTATTTCTCTTAAGTGTATGGTATTTAGTGTGATACTAATACTATTTAAAACAAAATGTACTTAATGAGTACATTCTATGAACTTCTAATTCTATAACGTGATTTAAGGATAATAATATTTGCGACAAAATACTGGATAATTAAGTATACTCTTTCAGAGCAGTAAAAGTTTTTGAATAACTTAAAGACTATGCCAGTATTCAAATTGTTTATATAATATTTTACAAACATGTCGCATGGATTATCTTATTATATTTTTTACTTTATCTATTTGGTGTTAGATTAAGGCTGAAAAAAACTTTAAATCAATGAATTTTCAGTGATGAGATCTTTTATGCTTCCATGCCAAATCTTTATTTGTTTTTACATTAAATAGATTATATACAGGATGTTATCTTAAACTAACCTTTCTTTGTCCAAGTATGAAAATTAGCACTAGCGTAATTTTTCATTAAAATCTGTAAAGTATGTATTATTACAAATAAATAAGCATTTCTTATTGCAATAAAATCTAAAATGATGATAAAAATATACTAAAACTATTATTGTTGTGAAATTAAAATTTTGCTACTTATGGTCTAAATACTTGATTGCCAAAAAATCAGTAGGGATACAAATATTAAAAATGTTTATTGAAGCTCTCAACATCATTATATTTTTTATTTGTTTATATTAAGTTTTAACACTACTTGGTATATAAAATATTCTGTCTTTCGAAAATTTATATTCGCCATAAAATTCACACAGTTTAAATACACTCATTGATAAATATTACTTTTCAAAGTAGAATAATAATAAAACCAAAAAACTACGTTACTTATGAATCTATGATTATTTTAAGGTTATTTCTGTGATAAATATCATTACGTTTCTTAAAATAAAAGTTTTAAATATTTTAATTCTAATATGAAAGTAAGTACATATGTTTCATAAAATTAGTCCAAACTAACTAATTAATTAAAAACAAAACTAAAATTGAAATTTTGGCGAGAAATCAAATATTTATATTTTTACCTAAGAATGTATCTTATAAATTAATCAGCTATTTAAATTATTAATTTCTATTTTTGGAATTTATGAACAAGTGCTTATCAACTTAAAATTTTAGTTACATGAGTAGATAAAATTTTTATACTGAATGTATTTAAAATAAAATTTTAAATACAATAATTGCAGATTATATAATTAATTTTGATTAAAAAATGCAAGATAAAATTATTTTAATTACAAAAGTAAGCAGAATAAATATAAGAATCTATATTAAAAGCCCTATAAAAATAGTTAACAGATTAAAATTAAACTACAGTATTTTAATGGAAAATTTTTTATTTATTCATTGAATTCGAATACCTTATGGTTATGATGTTAATATATTTCAATATAAACTATGATTTTAAAGCACTGAATGCAACACATATTTTCAGGGTCAGATAATACAGATAGCCATTTGACCTTCAATTGGTTAGGGGATAACGGCAGAAAGTAAATAAATAAATGAGAATTGTTACTTAATTTGAAATCAAAACACGAAAATATAATCTTCTTTTCCTCACATGGAGGAAGGAATATAAGAGGAGCCCTATTGGTCAGCGCTTGACGCATGTGTCATATCCCCTCTGTCTTCCAAAAGATTACACTAAAACCTGTTACAATTAAGCCTCTTGTTGAATTGAAATATTTGAAAGAAAATATACTTATTTAAACTTATTATTTAAACAGAAATTTAATGAATGTTTATTGAATAATCATTATAAAAGAAAAATTTTATCTGTAAAAAAATTAATTTAAAGGAGATTAATTTTATAAGTTTAGGAATACATTTAACTATTTTGCTAGTGAATAAATTCCATTTTTTTAAAACAAAAGTACTGAGTTTTTAACATTACATTAATATCAAAATATCATACTACTTGAGAAGGTATTTTTATCCCATATAAATTTTACTAAATATAATAAATCAAGATTTATTGAAATTCAACTTTAGATTAAAAAATATTTTATTTAGTTTTCAGGTTTCTTACAGTTGACTTTATATTAATTTTTTTTACTTTACATTATTCAACGAAATTCATTTACAAATTATTTACAAAAAATGGAAATGAGTTTTCATGGTTTCACACACACACAGTAAATTAAATTCTTAAATCTCATTTTTTAAAATTTATTGTCTATTGAACATGAAAGAAGTATAAAGTTTAAACATTTTAAAACATAAATCATGATATGATAGTTTACGACAACATAATGGCTGATTAATTTAATGATGGTAATTAATTAAGGCCAAATTAATATTGGTTGATTTGATAATTTCTGGAAAAATTTTTTTCCATATATAGGTTGCTTATTAATTCAAATGGAATTTTAAAAAAAACCTTATTGACAACTTACATATTTAATTCTACAAGTTTCTTCACATTATGTGTAATATTAAACATTACCATGTTCTTAACTTTACAAATGCTTTAATGTATGTGCATACTTAAAAAAAAGTAAGTAAATTTAAATATTAAACTAATGTTTTAAAATTATATTAAAATTAAAATTTTATATTGCATTATATTAAAAACTTATCTCTCTGTAAAAAAATTAATTTCAAGGAGATTAATTTTATAAGTTTAGGAATACATTTAATTATTTTGCTAGTGAATAAATTCCAATTTTTTTAAACAAAAGTACTTAGTTTTTAACATTACATTAATATTAAAATATACTTCTTGAGAAGATATTTTATCTTATATAAATCTTATTTAATATAATAAATCAAGATTTATTGAAAATCAATTTTAGATTAAAATATTTAGTTTCTAGGGTTTTTACAGTTGACTTTAATTTTTTTTATATTTATTTAATGAAATTTATTTACAAATAATTGATAAAAACTTTTTGTTCTAATATTGGACTCAAAATACATCAAAATAAAAATACTTTTACTACATAGATATAAATAAATTTATATACAGAAGTATAATTCTTTCTTATAAAAAGAAAAATTATAACCAAATAGCAGAATATTGCATGCATGGATAAAATCACAAGAAATAACATGGGTAGGAAACTTTGCCATTGAGTAACAACAAAGAAAAGAAAAACTGACACTTTTTCCCATGATTATAAATATTATATGATATTTAATTTACTTCATAATTTTTCAAGTGTTTATGTCAGTCAATAAGGTGAATAACACGCCTAAAATTTCTTTATTGAATTACATAATATTAATAAGCAGAAAAAATACAAAATAAGCAGTTAACTATCAATAAAAATAACTTTTTTACAAATAGTAAATAATTTAGATCAGTTTCATTTCGATGTGTGTAATTTAAACGAAAATAATGCTTGCTTTTACAGTGCCCTCAATAAGAAAGTACCGTTTCTCTTGAAAGTCAAGGTGGGCGTGGTATCGTCTGCTAGCTACTTCACCCGCGCTCACGCTATTTCGTGGTTAGAACGGCTCCTCTTATATTCCTTCCTCCATGTTTCCTCACCGTTTTATTATACTTGCTTGATGTAGCTTGATGACGTCACAGAATTTGTACTGACACTGAAGTTTTATTACATCATGCACATGCTGAAATTTTCATTTGAAATATATACTTATTATATACTATATATTCTAATTATATAACTATAATTAAATTGATAAAATAATAATTTCTAAATTTTAATTCATATTGAATATTTGTATTAAAATATAAATATGATAATAATGCTAACTCTTGATAATATAGCTAATAATTCAAATATAGCTTTTTTAAAAAATAAGCAATTGCTTATAGTTTATTTAGAAAGAATGATTTGCAAATGTAACAGCAATATTATTTGTTAAAATTTGTGGTTTGGAAAATTTGAAGAAATTTGTATTCTAAAAAGTACTTCAGAGAATAATATCAGCTCTGTTGGAATACCAAAGAGTATAGTTTAAATTCATAAAATTGTATAGAAATAAAAACAGGGTAAAAAAAAGACGTGTTAATACTAAGATAGTTTAAATTTTGTTACAACAAATGATTATAAGTAAAAATTCGTTGAGATAGAGTAGGCAAAGTTTCATTCTAAATTTTTATTTGAATTTTAAAAACATACAATGGAGAACTCTGTTAGAATAGTGAATATTATTTTACTGAAATGTAAGCAATTTAAAAAGCAGATGTAAGAGACGTTGAGAAGAAAATTGACTTTCTACCACATCGATTGATGACTAGATTGATAATTATATGTCCTCCTTATGGCTCACAGAGACTGAATGGATAATGCTACTCAGCTATAAAGATACATTATTTTAATATCAGGGAAGGAAGATTTTCAAGCAAAACAAACTTCATTTGGATAGCATCTAAGCACTTAAGAAAAAGGATATTCCTTTGACTTCAAGGATCTATATTATCCGAAAAAGTAAGTTGAACTACATGATGTTTAAATTGAATAAAAAAAGGACTAGGACGAAATGGAATTAACTGAATAATCCCGATTTAATCTAGAATATTTAATCTAGAGTCTGATGTACTTTGATATAGTGGTAAAGAGGCATATTGAAGGAATACATTTATTTATGTAAGATAACAGAACAGAATATTGATGGTATAGACAGAATTCAATATAAATGATCCTATGGACTTGTCTATTATTCAAAATAAAATTTCATAGGCTAAAGATATGCTAATAAGATGATGAGATCTTATGCTTCATTCACACAGCAGCAATTTTCTCTCTTAAATGTACCATAATACTAAACATCATATTAATTGATTTATGAAAAACATATTAGAAACAAAAACGAAACAGATTAAAAAGGCCACCATGTTCTTTTGACATAAATCCGACAAAGCATATTTGAGATTTATGTGGATACGCATTCCTGCAAAATTAATGGCTCCATTTGCTGTTCAGGATTGATATGTAGTATCCACTGAAAAGGGGAACACGAGTCCCCAAAGATTTATAGATCTATAAATAACAGTTCCATGATTCCATAAATAACATTTTGATGTTATCAAAAATAACAGTTCCATGAATCCATAATAATCGATTTATAAGTATTTCGCATTTATAAAAAATATCTTAAAACAAGTTCATTTTAATTTTGCTACTTAGAGGGTTGTTTAACACGGTTTCTCCCTCTTTTTGCAACTAAACACTTTTCAGTATATTTTAAGAAAAATGTTTTAAATTTAAAGAAATGTTTTAGAAAGAATAACAAAAACTATTATGATGATATTGAAAATTTATTGAAATGATGATATTGTGTACATTAATTATATAGAAAAATGTGTATGTGATTGTGCGTTTCCAACATTTTAACTATTTATAACAAAATTAATTTTAATTATTATTTTAAGTTTGAAAATAAAATCTTAAATCTTATTCAAAGTGCATTTTACAAACACTCTAAGTAATTAATAAATAAAATTTCCTCATCGTAAATATTCCGATTGTTTAAGAAATTATAACTCAATGTTTGTAATCACAGAAAATCAAGAAATGATTCTCATTGCTCCATGCTGTTATGATAGTTATGATAAAAAAATGCCGAAGAAGTGAAGCAATTTAAATATTCCATTCCCTGGAATATGAATAAAATTTAAATCATTATCCAAGCAGAATAACAAATACAAAACACGAAGAAATGCTTTCTTTTTAACAAATTTCTCAAAGCTGAATAGTTTGTGAGATTAAAAATAATAACAAATAATTAAAAACTTAACTATTGTAAATAAAATAAAACTTGCAGGATAAGTTTTTATCTTATAATTATTTAGTTTCAAAAGAATTTCATAATTTTATTTCGATGCATTACTTCATCAAAAACCATTAAATAAGGTAGCGATTTTAAGACAACTTATACTTTGTATTCATATTTTAAATGTCTAAAGTATATTAGTTGTTTTGGTTATGTGATTTAATTATAACCTTAAACTACAGGATAAATGAGTTATCATAAGATAAGTAAACCACTAAAAATTCAAATAAAATCATTACACATCTCAGTAATTTTTATAATATAATAACTGAAGTATCATTCAAAATCCTTTATATGCAGTGTTTTATCAAAAGAGAACATTACATGGAAAAACACCTAGCAATGGGAAAACTATTGCATGAGTTTAAACCTAATTCCTTCATAAATATTTTAATAAAAGTTTTTTTAATTATTTCTTTCATCATTTAAAACTATTCTTTCTCAAAAAAATACAATTATAATTCTTCAACATATCCAAAACTTCGTACAAATTTGCTAACCCTGTTAAATCTATTTCAGATGAGAATATAAATATGTTATTCATGAAGAAAATTATCATATACATAGTCTAAAAGAGCAAACAAAAACCTTCTCATTATTAAATTAAGAAGATTATGAGAGATATAAGTTCATTAAAAAACGACAAAGAGAATTTCTCGAACGATTAAAGCAAAAGTGAAATAATTCAAAACAGGATTTGAGTTTCGAATAAAATTTTAGCTCCTATAAATATGTTGAATGTTCTGATATAAGTTCTAAAAAATATACATCAATTTATTACGTCAATGAGAATATTTTGTAGGGTTACAAAAGCATGTGAGATTAAATTAATGCTATCTCACAGAAGCACATTTTCTAATTTATGAATGAAAACATCAACTGAGAAAAAAAATGAGCGATATATATATAAAAAATTTTTTAAAATGAACGTATTTGCAGAGATTAAAATTGAAACTTTATTCAAATGAAAGTACATTTTACTTAAAATTTTGCTGATCAATTGTTTGTGTAAAAAGAATAACAAGCATGTGGTAAGAGTAACAAGTATATGGTATTAACGAGTATATTAATTGAGCAGCAAGTAAATGGTATTATGATTAATATACTGCTTTTACTCATATATTTTTCACTTTTTTCCCTTAACTCATGCTTAACTTTTTCCAATTTTCCACCTACAACACTTAAATTTCTCATAGATTTTTATTTAAAAGATACTTATGTAAGATATGAAAAGTTTTTAAAAATATTTCCAAAATGATTCACAATATTCTTTTTCAATTAGGTGTAAAACAAACTTAAAAATGTATGTTCTTTTTCACAGATACTTAAATTTGAATTCGTATTCTTTCTTCTGTGGTAAATTTCCCAGTGATAATGGGATAATGGAGTGTTGAAAAATTAAAAATAAATGCGTATTATAAAGCATGGTTTAGTATTATGAATAATAAAAAAAATTGCGAAATTTAAAGATTGAAAAACATGAAAATTGCGGATGATTTCCTAATTTTTAAATTTGATTTCTATAGAAAACACGCTTATATTTTCTTCCAAGACCAATTGTTTAACATTTCAACAGTTATAATCTGTTCATTCAATTAAAATAAGTGTTTTCTATTTAAATTAGTGACATATTTACTTTTTTATTCTTCAAATAGTTTAATAGTTGTATTAAGAGACAGATATGCAAATATTATTTGTCAAAAAGTGATAAAAGATGATTAAATGTAAGTCTAAATTTCATTGGTTTTAAATAAATATTTATAATTGCTAGTTAACATTAAGGTAAATGTTAATAAGTATATGCGTAAGAATTTCAAATCTTTTCCGAGATTTGTAGATTAAAATGCAACATATTTGATTGCTTAATATAAGCGGAAAGTATGGCTAACCTTAAATCACTATTTTGATTTGATAATTTAAATTGCTGTTACACTTGATTACTTTTTTTGTTAGGTATTTATTTAATTTATTATAAAGCCTTTAGAAAGAGTAATAGTACCAAAATAATACTGATTTATATTGAAATATAATTGCATATTCAAAAAATCTCCTTTCCATTTTCACAAACCGATTCCTTGAATCATACAAGTATCTTGAGCGCTTGAAATCAAATTTAAAGAGATTTATTTTACCCATAGTAATATTTTTTTAAATTTCTCTTGAAACTAAAAAGAAAATTGATTTTAATTCAAAGTTTTGGCCATTCACAGTTTATTCAAGGCGATCTCATAAAATATACCTGATTTACACACAAAATTTAATGTTTCTACGGATATTGACTAATATGGCGGAAACATTTAGGCAATCAATGTAATATTATTTTTAAAAATTCTTGAATTTTTATCTCATTTTTAATATTAGTCAATGAAATTAATTCTGGTACCAATCTACAAATCTTCATCAATATTTCTTGGCAAGTTCAGAAAAGCTTATTGAACGAAACAACTTTTAACTGCACTTAATTATCATAAAAACTTTCATTTCTATCATTTTGATAAATTTAGATAATAATTTTAAATTTTCTTTATGATGTTTGTTTTAGTTTATAATATTAAAATACTAACATATGTATTTGGATTAAACTGGCGGAATTTTCTTTAATTCATAGAAATTATATTTTATTCCAACTATCAGATAATATGATCATTAAAAATTAAATCACTTAAATGAATTTCATTGATTTAGTTTGTATTTAATTTGAAAATAAACAGAACATTTATATTATTACTTTGGAAATTACACTTATTGACAACGTAAAACCTCATTTTAAGCTAAAAATTGTGTATCAACTAAACTTAATGAAATTTTATTCCATTGGGACACTTACTGGGTAATAATAATTCAAACCTTCTTTTAAGTAATGGAGAACATTGGTTGCTGCAAGTGACAAAAATCTGCTTTCCATTCTTGAAGCCAGTAATTAATTCTAAATATTTGTGAAGAAACTTTTCGAGATTTGGTTGGCAAAGTCATACTGCGAACTTTTCAAATGACTAAACATCTCTCGAATTGAATTGATTTTTCTGCTTTCAATCTTATAAAATATACTGATGTTGTTTAAAATGTAATTGTGCGCTTTATAAGAACACTGTCCTTAAGAGCATTTGTAGTACAAACAAGACTCGTGAATTTTGCTTTAATTGCACTATCAACCCTTAAGTTTTGCCTCCCAACTTGTCTAGTCGTCAGCGTGCCTGACTGCGGATAGGGAGATCCTGGGTCCGAATCCCGGCTAGGGCATGGATGTACTTTCTCTCTCTAACTATCCTGTCTCTGTCCTTTCCTTGTATGAATAGGCTGTGAATGGTAGCTTACCCTATAAACGGGTACCTATGGCATGTGTGTACTGAGGATGTCGGATTCCACACCAAAATATGGTTCAGTTGGAAAAGTCGAGCAGCGCACCCCATGATGCCAACCTATCTGGCACACGACAACAACAACCTTCAAGATTTTTGTTGGGAGGATACTTATTTTTTCCAAACAAGAAAGAAGACCTCAAGGGGATAAAATTTCAAATCTTAAGTGAAAATTTCTTTCCTTTCGTCTTTCTTTGCAGTAATATATATATATATATATGAAGAACTAAAATCATTAATATATTTTAAACGAAATATAAATTTTGAGATAATTTTATTCTTAAATGTTTGATTTGGGGTTAAAATTCTAGATTGTGTTTAAAAAAAAGTCTTTTGAGTGTTAAAGAGTGGGTATAAGAAATGTAATACGAATTTGTGAGTTTTTATAAAATTGTTCTCATGAAAATGTCCTCGTGAAATGCTGAATTGAATTTTACAAAAAATATTCCTGCACTCTCGTTTGTATAACTTTTTAATTTATTTTCGTTTAAAAGTTTCAATTTTAAATAAATATTGCGATACTTATAATCCACACTTGAATAAAGGATTCCAAAAAAAGTAAACATTCATGTGTTTTTATTATGTTTATGATTCATATTCATTTATAAAAATTTAGCAATCTCTCCGGCCATCTCTAATTAATATAAACATGCTTTGAATATAAATTCATGCAGCCTGCATGAAAATGCCTTACTCATTCGGACATTTAGCAACAATACTGTACTTTCTTCATAGAGTTTTCGGAATTCATTGTCACGGATTAATCAAAATTTGGTCAAAAAAACGGACAAAGGAGAGAAAACAGTTTTCGTCCTTCTCTTCACATCTGATTTCCTCATCCGGAACGTGACACAACCGCAACAGTTTTTTTATTATTATTATTTTTATTTTTTTAGACCCGTAGTCACGTGGTATGCGACCGTCATCTTTGTTCTGTTTTACTTATTTACTTATTTTTTCGATCGTTTTTTCTCATCCCTTTTTTTCCAGATCGTTTTCACTTTTCCCGTTAGTAGAACTGCGCGAATCGAACACGCTTACACGCACAGCAGCGCCATTATTAATAATTTACGATCGTTCCGATTTGCATATCGCATTCCTAGGGAAGGTTTCTTTTGGAGTAAATATCAGCCGAATGCAAGCATGCTCGAGGAGCAATTGTTTTCGGAAAGTTTATCTGTCTGTGGATTAAAACTTCTCCAAAAAGTAAGAATTTTTTCGTTATTTATTCATTTGCATACAATTTAATAACGTGACTCTTTTGAACATACTTTATAAAATGTAAGACTTTTGAATTATCCTGTTACTTTGTTTAAAATTTGATCTACAGCTTTCATATATATCCGTACAGAATCCTTAAATTGTAATTTATTTATAGCGATAAACTATATATTTTTTATTTTATATTGCTTATCAGACAGACATATTATTATAAAGACAAATTTTTCCACAATCCAATCAAAAAAATGTATATCTTTTGATATATAGAATTGTTTTTCCTGATTCTAAAGCCATTAATATAACATAACTTATAAATTTAATATATTTTTAATTTTACAAATTTTACTTTATAAATTGACTTTATATATATAATGGACAACATTTTATTAATTTAATTATTCCAATTTTCACTTTATAATCTACATTATAAATATAGTGTTATATTCAAAATACTTTTGTTCAGAATATATCATCAATTTTCACACTTTCTAGGATTATTTATTTTACTTATCTAAAAGGGAAATATAACTTTTTTCATTGTTTAGGATATCCTATATTATATATTGAAATAAATTAATGTGTGTATTCTTTAATTTCTGACCACTATTTTATCTTGAAATTGCATATTAGATATTTTATAAGCAATAATATATATTAACATAAAGACATCTCAGAATATTTTATTTGTTACAGAGTATGATATACATTTTATTTATGCATCTTAGTCAACTTTTAAAGATAAAGATACTACCGTTTAATTATTAAATACTCATTTTAATATTTAATCATTTACTAATTAAGCACTATTTATTTGCGTTTTACATAAAATTCCAGGTATCTTCTAACTTTTTGATTGTTCATTACTCATATATTAAATTTTAATCAATCTAAATATTTACTTTTAGTCAAGTTGCATTGATATTTGTATTAGGCTCTAGTTAACGGTTACAAATTTCTGCCAAATAGCAAGCATTTTAGTATTTGCTTCACTACATTGTGCGATGGAGGCTTTATTTACAAATTTTTGTCTTCAGAGCCAATTGTCATAAAAGATAATATTTCCTTAAGATTTATTCAAGAATTAGTAAATGACTTCGGTCAAGCTTTCTTACTTTTCTAAGCGCATCAATATTTATCCAATTTATAGCTAAAAGATTGTGTAACGGCTTTTGAAATTAACTCGTCACTTCTGCGATTAGTTAGCTTATTCGTTACGCTTTCGTTCTTTGAATAATATTTGAAAGAATATTTTCTTTGAAATTTAATCACGCTTTTATTTTTCATTATTTTAATCTTTCCGTTTTATTTTATTTTTCTTATGATTTTGGATTATTTACACACATGAGCTAGCCTTGAGTTTAATCATTATTATTTGTTTGTCGTTAATTTAATAATAATTGCTTGCACTTGCAACGAAACTAATTTTTTTTACTGATTTATAAAAAGGAATAATTTTTCGAACATCTAAATAAAACACACATTGACAGTATTTACCCATTAATATTTTATAAATTCTAACTTCTAAAATTTAAAATGTTGTTTCAAAAATCCAAAAATGTAAATTTGTAGAACTTTTTTTAAATAAACTTGTAATTTAATGAACTTTCAATAATATAATTCTAGTTCAATAATTATTTCTCTAAAAAAATAGTATGATTACTGCATTAACCCATTAAAATTTTTTCTTATTCGTAACTTAAAATTTAATTCGGAAAATAAAATTAAAATATTTTTGTTTCATTAAAACAAATTTATTGGTAATTTTAAAATTATAAATAGAAGTGAAAAGTACACAAATTAAACTCTGAATAACCTATAGCAGCATAACTTTTTCTAAACATTACCTATGTATTCAAACCCTATTCAGTATCTTGATTTTATAGCTTTCAAATATGAAAATTAGACTTTAAAAAAAGTTGACTTGTTTTATTTATGGAAAAAAATTTCTTAAATTTTTTCAATGGGTAAAATAACTGAACCTGCGGCACAGCAACCAATATGTGGGCCAAAGCCTACAGTGCCCATATCTGTTTTCCTGACCGAGGGCCTTGAGGTGCGAAGCATATGTCCCGCTTAGGTGATCAGCCTAACGCGAAACTTCCAGTGTTTAGTTTTTAAACATGTTTGGTCCTTTGATTATCGACCCGTAGAAGGTATGGAAGGCTGAGTCAAACTTGGACAACCCAAGAATCGAACCTCGAATCTGTGCTTTGGGGAAACTAAGCCAAGGGGCTTCATTTTAAATCTACATATGTATGCAAGAATAACAATTTTTCAAAAATTTACAATAAAATAAATTATGTATACAGTAATTTTCATTAAGTTAGAATTTTAATTGCAGAAGGCTTTAATCAGAAAATAATCAAATATTTCATTCATTAAAACTCTCAACAGCAACTAGAAGTAATAGTAATTTTGTATTTATAGCTATGTATTATTTTAAGTAAGTATATATATATATATATATATATACACACACACACACACATACACACACACACACACACACACACACACACACACACACATATACACACACACACACACACACACACACATACATATATATATATATATATATATATATATATATATATATATATATATATATATATATAATAATTTTAAGATATATTTTTAAACTGTTAGCGTGATATTTTGCATTATGTGAGATATGTTTGATAGATAAATATCATTAATAATACATAAAATGTTTAAATTATTACTAGTTCTAAAATCTGTGTCACAACCTTAACTTTGCAGTTGCTATCTTTTTTTAACCATTATGCGCATGTGTTTAGTTTCACTATAAATTGTTATAAGCAACAAATTTAAAGCAGATAAAAACTGTATTTTCTGAAAAAGATAAATAAACATTTTCTAAATGAATTAAACACAAAATTCCACTCGGAAAGAATTTTTGATATATCAATATGTTTTATGTTGAATTTTAGAAAAGTATAAAAAATTAGGAAAAAAAACTGCAGTTGGGACTGAATAGTTTAATTTTAATGATTTAAAAATTTTCAATATAATTGTTTTCAATATTGTGATTTGTTATTATTTTCAAAAGAGTATCTGAGCAATAACACTAAAAACGAAAATTTGCGAAAAACAATTTTCTTTTCAAAACTAGCGTGATAAAAACAAACACTTTGGCTCAAATTTTTCACGATACGGTCTATGGAATTTAGGTTTTTCTGTGAAAGTTGGACGCTCCAGCGATTTATGGGTTTGTGTGAAATTCGTGCGTTTTGTTTGTAACAAATTACTCCAAATAAAAAAACAGATGTGACAAAAGTAAACATCATTTCCTTTTAATGATTTTTCATTCTTAAAGTACTGTTATAAACACAAAACACTGCGCGCCGGTATTATTTCAATATATTACATTATTTAATTCAATGTTTCCTAGAATATTACATGTGTTCGAAAATATAAAAAAATATTGTTTGCAATTTTGGATTATATTTCTTTAGTTTTAATTTCTTCAAGAATACCATTTATATGACGAAGTTTTCAATGTATATTTTAGGTTAAAGATAATCGGCTTAGGAGAATTCAAAACAAAATCCCTTTTCAGAAAAATTATTATTAGTAATATTATCAAGAAATGATTCTCAAAATAAGAAATTCGATAATAATTTCGTTTTATCCAAAATATTTTATAATAAGGGAACCAAATTTAAAATAAGTCAAAATTGACTTCTAAACAAAGACTTAAAACTACATTTGAAGCAATATAAAACTATATTTTTTTCTTTCATTTTATTCATTGTCCTTTTCTTAGATGCACGCAAACATTGTGCAACAAATTTATGTAATCAAAACGTATTTAACCACATTAACACAGATATTACATGATTATTACGTACTATTCAATAATTAGCTACTGAGAGGTCGAATACATAATATTTACTTCATCTTCAGATGAGCTTTAAGCTTTTTCTTTTCATTGCATTTATTATATTATATAGTTAATAAATAAACTTTTTTCAAAAGGTAAATTTTAAAAGCGCAGTTTAAAATACCGTGAAAAAAATCATTTCTCTCCAAATAATAGTAATAAAATATTTTTATTTCATCCAAAAACTAATAATCTAAAGAAAAGTTTCATTTATAAGAAAAAACTTTGCGAATTTTTTTAACAAAAAATTGAAGAGTTGAATTTAAAATGATCTTGATGATAAAGAATAGATAAACATTTTATTCAGCACCGTAAAATTTATTTTTAAATCTATGCTTCCTAAAAATAATATGCTTATTCATGGCATTGTGTATCTGCAGAAGGAAATGTAATACATTATTTTTTACTCCAAAATAATATAAATTTACTTAATTCTATGAACGGAAATAAAAATATTTGATTTATGACGTAAGATTTCAAGTTCTTTTCCTTAAGAACTATTGTATTTTGACAGCTGCATCTAACTAAGTAATATCCAACTAACTTTGAAACACCTATCTAAAAATGAAGCTTGGAAATGGTATTTCTTTCTTCGAATAAATTTCTCTTTGAGGTTTTGAAATGCTGCACACAAAAAATTTGATTTCTTTATGAAAATAACAACCTTTTAGAATTTATAAATACAATTACAGCATAAAAAGTATTTCATCAAAGCTCAAAACTATCAGAAATATAGATGCCTTCAAAATTTCAATTATTTATTTGAATATGAAGTTCCATGTCAAAAATAAATTCGATATTTTCTTATTCAAAATATTGTATTTACTTAGATAAAAGAATGTATGATAAAATTATCTGAAAGGGTATTAATAAACTATTTACAATGAATAAAATCCCTGTTTGCAAATAGTTAAAGTTACGATATTCTATTTTCGCTGTAAAAGCATTTTCACAATGTTTTTCCAGAGAAAAATGCTTTTAAGAATTTCAATATGCTAAATATCAATCTTATTTCAGTAGTCCTAAATTTTAATTGCGTCTTATTTTCAAATTACATTATCGATAAATTAGTACGGAATGAATATAATAAAATGAAATAAAGTGTAATAATTTTTTTATGAAATATTTAAGCAATTAAAATATCTGCATTCTGCTTTATGAAATTTACCTAAAAATAAAAATAACAATTTGAATTTTGCAAATTTTACTGTCGTTGTAAATTAATGCAATTTGTAGCAGCCCATCTTAAGAAAAATTTTCTAAAATAATATTTAATATTTCTCAATAAGCATTAAATGTATGTATCACATACTCTAATCACTTATTATAACGCTGTCAAAGTTTATATTACATTACAATATCCATATGTGTGTATAAATATTTTTCTTCTGTACTTTTCTGGTTTATCAAAATGCAACATTAAGAAAGACCAGAAATATCATAGGAAAACGTATTTGTTAAATATCATGCTATACAAAGATACAATGATTGAAATTACAGCCTTTTGCGAAATGTGGATCATGACAAAATCAGTAGTTAGTGTAGCCATCATTGTCGGTTTTAATCGTTGCTGCAGGCTTGGCTTAAAGTCGAAAAGACTTTGGATGCATACTTAGAGTACAACAGTTCATATGGCTTCTAAATATTACCAAAGTGGATCTGGCTTAGCAGTGTAGTAGTATCCCAGATCATTCGTTGTGCAATCATTTATACATATTTTTGCATGACCATATCTCAAGAGAACGAGCAGACCAAGAGAGCAATCTGATGGAATCGAATATTGTGTTCCACATGCAATTGCGCATTATCCTTTTGGAATATGTTTAATGGCATGTGTTAAGAGTATGGGAGGTTGTTTGTTGCAGTCAAAAACGCGATTTGTCAGTAAAAACAATGCCATTCTATTCCGCTGTATGTGTCCGTGATTCATCGTATTATTGACGGCGCAAGCGCTTGTGTATTTGGGTTAAAGGTAAACGAAGAAACTGAAGCCTCAATGGCATTTCTCAGCTGCAAACTACATCGAATTATACAAGAAGATATCGAATATTGCATAAAATACTGAATCTGTTGTGACATGATTCTTAATGTGGCTGAGAGATCCATCACTGTCATGCACACAAATTAGCCGTTCATCACATTCAGGGATGCTATGAGGTGGATGCGATAGGACCACCATTCTTTTTTGTATCAAGAAATTACAGATACTCATTTCAATTGCTTAATTTGTTTAACACGATCATTAATATCTCTGAAGGATAAAATTGTAGGCTGTCATTTTCCCTTGGTCAAACTCAAAAACTTGTTTGAAAGACGTTCGCATAATTAAACAACTTACACAAAAATGCACTCTATTAAACAATAGTCGTATTTTAAATTAAAAATATTTTCTCCCTTTATGTAGATCTTGAAGGTGGTACAACAATGAACCGTGACATGCGTATCCACTGCAATGCAAATTGATTGGCATATCTTGTCGTAAACGCATAATGCACATTTCACATGATTTGCATGCTTATTACAGGGTGTTGCATTTTGGATAACCAGCAGTATAAATCAGTTTAATATATAAAGAACCTCATCTTTTCTTCTCATTTTGAGCACACACAAAATATTCATGAAGTATACATTTTTTAAATTCTTCTTTGATCAGTACTTTTAAATAAGTAAAATGAACCCATTTTGTCAGATAACCCTTCATTTTAACTCTTCATGTTTATAAATATATGATTAAATTTATTCACCGTTTTTATAAAATTTCTAATTTTTGATAGTATTTTTAAATGCATAAGTACGTACGAGCTACTAAGAACTATGTTGTGGGTGATTTTATTGAAAAAAAAGCAGTACCTGTGATTCAATATTTAAATTAGTATCTATTGACGTCATATAAAATTTTGTATTATACATGAATATATATAACAAGAGTCAAAATAGCAGTTTAAATTAAAATTATTTGTTTCTTAATTCAAGAAATTATGTATTTTATTTAGGTATAGAAAATTTAAAAGTATGTAAAAATATATAAAATGCTTTTATTGCTAGATTTCTTATGTAATTGCTAACAAATTAATTTTTCGAGTTTAAAACATCGCTTTTCAAAATATTTGTTGATATTTTATCTTTATTAACTGTGGATTGTTGTTTTAAAAATTGCACAAAGTTAGTCGAGTATTAACAAACTAACATTATTTGGCAACATAAACACACACAGAGATCATTCTGAGTCTAATTTTATTCATTCATCTTCAAGAATATAAAAATAATTCTAAATGAACTAGAAAAATATAAAATTTCAGAATTTCAAAAATATTTTTACTTTTTTATTCTATGAAAAAATTCTTATCTTGTTGTGAGACTATAACTTTGATACTTAAATTCAAATATTATCTTCAATAAACCAGTACAGAATTTGCTCATAAATCAAAGCTGGTGTTAAACAACTGGATTTATATAATATTAAATTTTAAAGACCCTTTGATAAAAGAAATTTAAGAAAATAACATTTTTTAATAACGTGTTGTATTAGCATAATTTAGAAATAGATTGTGAATCCTAAAATATATAATATAAATTCAACACAGAATAATGCATCAAGTTACCTTAGAAAAAGGACAGTTAGAGATATAAAGGATCAACCACTTTTTGTAATTTATAGTACTTCAATGAAAAAAACTTCAATCTGATTCTGCCTTGATTCCCTGCAAGTAATTCTGAAATCAGAGTAAAAATTGGTAACATTTTGTATATTGTACATAAAACTTAGACTTCTATACTCTTATTTCAGAAAAGAGCCAAATGTGGCATTATTTTCATATAAAAAGCTTCATATTGAAAGCAAATAGATGAATGAAAACCAATATTACTTTTAGATAATGGGATTATAGTAATTACAAGGATTTAAGAAAGTCACTCTAATATCATACTTCTGAATATTTTTAACTCTCGATATTTCATGCTAAATTGAAAAATAATTAATTTTTATAAATCATCAATATAAAAATATAATCAATTAAAAAATTTTTGATGCAATGATTATCAATGATTTTTCAAATGAACATATCGATAATATTCAAGTCATCAAAAATCTGAATAATCATCTTTGAAGAATTCTACTAAAAGTAAACCACACTGAGTACATGTACTTGATAATAAAATATCTTTATCTGAATGAGCGAGAAAAATTTCATTATTAACTTTTTACATAATTCAAGTAAAATATATTAATTTAGGAAAACATTGTTTCATTGAAATATAGATTTTACTTGATTTGAAGTCATTGTGTGTGATTGCTTCAGAAATTCTCTCTTCCCAAAAAATCATCGTAAAATTATATTGTAACGTACCAGCGCAAATGAGAAAAAATTAATATTTTAATAATCTATTTATCTTTTCTGAAAATGTCTTGTTATATGTGATTGATATTCTCATTAATTCAAATCAAGTTTTGCTACAGATTTTAGCTTGCATCTTCTTATCACATACACAAGTATCTATCCATAGCAAGGAAATCTAACAAGAGTATTATGTACAGCTAACTTCAAATAAATTGTTAAAAAGGAAATTTTAAATCATCCTTTATAATAAATTTAAGCTCTAATGGGAAACTATAATACAATAAATAATAATCAGAAGTTTTTGTTAAAAATCTGAAATCAGTCGTAATCTTAATTGAGATGCAAGAAGTGGATAGAAGTTCTTATTAAATTTTTTATCAACTCCTCTCGTGTGAATAACACTAAAATAACTAATACCTCAACAAAGCTCACTTTATACATTGTATTCACAATTATATACTGTAATAAATCTTGAAAAGTTTAGCAAGAATGTCTTAGAATATGTAGCCCTTAAAAATGCACCTTACCTTTCAGTTCAAGGAATGTATTTTTAGGCATTTAATTTACTTCATAAATTTTAGGATTTTTTTCTTTTATCCGTCACTTTATTACTTTACTTCTAGTATTCCTTAACCAGCTTAGAATAGTATGATCATTTTATTAGACTTTACGAAAAGTAACAGATTTTTCATGGGCATTTGAAATAACATTTTCTTCTGCAATGGGAATTGAATTTACATATTTAGGACTTACTCAACTGTTAAATTTATGAGTGGTAGAGATGAGATTCATTGTGTCTGAAGTAAGCCGTAATTCTTTGCATTTCGGAAACTTAGTGGTAATAAGGATGTATTTTCCATGATTCTCTAGGATATTCTCTGTAACTACAATTTATGATTATGGTTTTGTAACGAAACGTTGTTTCCTTTGAGTTTTATGTTATTTTATTATTTGTTAATCCCACGCATTTTTGGAAACATAAGTTTAAGTTTTTTTCTTAAGTTTTTAAGTGATTTCTTTGAATTTTTCGGTAATCTGTTCAAAATACTTTTAAGATTTTTTTCAGTAATATTAAAAATTCTATGGCAGCAAAAAGAAGCTGGTGTCAAAAAATTCCTATTAATCCAAAGCGGGCTCTCCGTGGCTAAGTGGTCAAAGCATCACTCCGCTATCGCTTGAGAGCGTAGGAGTGTGGGTTCGATTCCCACTGTGGCCCTGGGTGTTTTCTTCGTTATCTTCTGTGGTTGTACATCTGTCATTGTGCTATTTGTCCTATTATCGACGAAGACTTACAAGCGGATCTCAAGAATCAAGCATACAAGTCTGAATATATGTAATGTAATAAATGTGAAAATGTCTAAAGCAAAAATTCCAAAGTAAAAAATTGGTTGGTTGGAAAGGTTGAAAATAATCTACTGCTTTTATGTATTTATACTTAAAACCAATGTATTAAAGCGATTTTCATTTCTTTTTTTTATATATTAGATCTATGCTTGAATTTTAAGTCAGTAATATAAACATTGATTAGAAATGCATTATTTAAATATTGCCTTGAAAAATTTCCTCATTATTTTAATTCAGATCATCATCAAAAATCAATTGTATACCTTTTGTTTTGTTAATCCGTTCAAAAAATAGACTTCAAGTTTTAAAAATGTCTACAATAGAAACAAATTGCTTTTTTATATGAACAGTTTAAAATATATACAAATTGACATTCTTTCAGAAGTTAAAAATTTGTATGTTTTTATGCGACAACACTTTTGCACATAAATCAAAGAAATTTCAGAATTTTTATTGAAATAAAACTAGCAACCTCTATAGAAGACATTTCAAAATATTTTAAACTAAAGAAAGTGCCTAAAAAAATAAATCCTAAAAATCCAAGACATACTCAATAATAATAATAAAAGGAAAATAGAAACTCTCTGTAAGAAATGTTCATCTAAACTTACATTTTTTCATAAATATCAATGGTCTGTTTTCATTTTTGCCGTTATTAACAGGAAAACTTAAAGATTAATTTTCAATCTTACGTAACTTTGATTGAACTCCTCTGGATTAGACACATACAAAATACAAACACTTGGTATTCATGCTTGCGGATGATCTTCTGCACACATTTGTAGCAGATACCTTTTCATCAAAGTTCACTGACACCATACGTGTCAAGTTTATTCTTTGATTCAACTTGGCAAAGAGCAATGTATAATGCATTACTGTGTAGCTTTAAGGTGCAGTAATACCGGACATCCTTTTACCAATAACCGATGTAACCACATGAGAAGCGATGGCTCATCGGCTTCGCTTTGTTACAAAAGCAAAATATCCCATTAGAGCCATTCTCTTATGAACCGGACATAGATTTTCTGACAACAATTTGGCAGTCTTAGAATTATTTCCATAATCGGGAATGATGAAAGCTGAATAATCGAATAACTTCTATCGATTATTTTATTTAAATACATCTGACCCATACTTATGCTCATAATCTTTCATTCGTCTTCAGAAAGTTATATAAAAATGTTAGTGAACATGAAAACAAATAGAGCAAAATTTCTAACCACCTTTTATCTTCCATTCTAAGCAATATCTGTGATTTCTGACAATACTGGCTTTGCATATATATATATATATATATATATATATATATATATATATATATATATATATATATATATATATATTATACATTGTAATTACGTGCATATTTACGTTTCAATTTGAGTATATCAAAATTCAAATACGATAAAGTTCATTTATCAACTATCATTTAATGTGCAATTGATACTTATTATTTTTTACATTAGTTATTATTTACAATGATAAGATGTGGTAACATTTTATTTGGCAAAAGATTATCAAACTAGTATTTATTTTAAACATTTAAGTATTGTTTCTAAAATAAAATAAATATTAATCCAACTAAAGTTTTAATGTATAATATTTTTATTATTTACAATAACTTATATTATTTTTTTCTTTTTGTAAGAAGTTATTTGAAAAGAAATTTTTCGTTAAATTTAAAGTCATAGTCAAGAGGTAATGTAGGAAATTATTATTTTTGTAGGACTAATTATATTTTGAAAGATAAAAAAATTCTTATTTTACACATAAATTCCATAATTATCGTATATGCATAAATATAGTTATCATTTTAAAAGTAAACACATTCTTAAGAGTGAGTAATAAAATTTAAATAATGACTTTATGGTGCATAATGAAAACTACTTCAACTTCATAAGATCTTGCAACATTAAATGAAACTTGATATGAAAATTAATTTCACATTAAAAAATCCCATCTTATTTCTTCATTAAATAAACTCTGAACAATTTTATTCAGTTATAAGCAAAAATACATTTTGTTGAATTTATTTCTGCTTCATTTACTTTTTAAAAAATAATAAACCTGAGTCGTTAGTTTTCATTTTATAAGATCACTTTGACAACAGGCATTTTGAACTCAATCAGTGTGTCCTCTAAAAATCATTCTAAATTCAAACATTTTCTTTTACAAAACTACCTATGCGCAGTTTCGAAATTTATACGGATGATCCTAATTTTTCATTTATTTTTTGCCGGCGCCTGGTTGATAAACAGAAAACGTGATGTCGACCTTGCCCCATCCCATCGTAAGTGAAAAAAAAAATTAATACAAAAGTGTGGCCAGAGTTTTTCCGTTCAATTCGTTCAACCGCAACATTTTGAAAATCACCACTCAACTTTCGCTAGATAAATATCGCATTGCAGTAAACTGCCGTTTAATTGAGTGACGTTGCTGCAACAGATAAATTGATTTGGCGGATAGTCTGAAAAGTACGACAAACGAGAATTAATCAACACAAACTTGCATTTCTACTAACTAAACACTTAGTAACTAACATAAACATACTTATTACTTGAGAAATAATGAAAATGAAAATATTTACTATTTATGTAAATTACTTTAAGATTTATTATTTTCGAAGTTTCTGGTATTTTTAATTGAGTATTTTATATATATATATATATATATATATATATATATATATATATATATATATATATATATATATATATATATATATATATATATATATATATATATATATATATATGAAGTTTACTACAGTTATAATATGAAATTATTATTTATTAAGGAAAAAAATACACGATTAATAAAATACTTTATTTTTGCGTGTTTTTTATGTCTTCTGATGAATTTATTTCTCTTGTATTTTTTGTATTAAAATTTGAAAATTCTTCGGAATTGAAAATCGCAGATACTTGGGAATTTTCTATACTTTAATCTTAAAATTCAACGTACTTTTCCCCTATATTGTTTCAGAATTATTTTTCCATTATTATTTCTTTTATGTGTGTTGCATGAATATATATTACCCTTCTGTAGAGAAGTGTTGTTTTTTACTATTTTTTTAAAAAAAGAAAAGTTTATTTTAAAGATAGATACGTAGAGTTTGTTACACAATAATTGATTATAAAACTCAAATAAATTCAGTAAAAAATGAAATCGAAAGGTATGATAAAAATTAAGTATCATTATAAAAATACTAAAGTCACATTATTGTATTTATATTCACCTTTTTTCAAAAAAATAACTTATTATTCGAAAAAATATGAATTCGAATAAATTTTTTAAATAATATCCAACATTCTTAAGCTTTTTAATAACATGAAAAATTAACTTTTTTTTAAAACAAAAAGGATATAAAATTAAATAATTCTCGTTTGATAGTACTTTATTAATTTAATACCCATTTGCTTAGTGAACCAGAATAAAGTTGGTTAATATCTGTTGACGTATTCAAAATGAGTAAGACAGAGACACAGTCATCGGCATCTTACGGAAATATGATAACAGTAAAGAATACACTGGGTTTTTTTTCTCAAATATTTTCCTATGCTTGCGTAAGCCATTGTTTTCATTTGAAATTTACTTTATTCATTCGCTTACATATCCATATACCTACAGGAGAAACTCCCGTCACTATTAACCTTTCTCTTGATGTATTTTAGGAGCACATTTGTAATCCTAAAATATTAATATCCAGTGAATTCATCATGACTTAAACTTGTTTTATCAATATAAAGCACATTATGTGAGTCGTGTGAATGCATATTTTATAAATTTCTTCTGAAAATTATTCTTTTCATAAGCTCGCATTTTAGAGTTTAAAATAATCAAAATAAATTCCATTTTCTTTTTACTCAGGATTTTGAACATTTTAATATCAATTTTGGCAAAAATAATTTGAACACTTTTAAAAATTGTCATAGCAGTTTGTGAAATTTACATATGTAATTATCATATATGTTTCATTTATTTCAGTAACTACACATATTAAAGCCAAACTAAAGTTTCATGTCCTTTTAAAAAATTTCAAATTTTGAAATGAAGTTAAAGGAAATATTTTATTTGTATAATATCCAAGGGAAACGAACTGAAAGAAAGGTATAAATTAATTTTTGAATTTTTAAATAACATGGTATCAATATAATGTATGCACAATAAATTGCACTACTATTACTGCATAGCACTTTCCAAGATTTGACATTAATCTAAATAGTTCTAGATTAATCATGAATGATACATTTTTAGTATAAATATTTTACTTTGCATTATAGTTTGATGAACTGTGTCCGCTGCAAACTAATAATAAAATTAATCAGATGATTCAGCCAATTTGGAAATCAAGCATAATTTATTTATTCTTAAAGCTGTCGACAAACTATTGAAAAAGGAGGAACTGAAAAGTAATCAGTTTTTTAAACAAAATAGCAAACAAATTTTATTTTATAAGATATTAATGTTGATTGTTGTTGTCGTGTGACAAGTGCAAAGAGAAAAAAAAGAAAAGAAAAGGTAAAAAAAAGACAAGTCATATGGGACCAAAGGCATGGAGCACTGCCCTGGCCACATCTTCAGCTTTTTCAGTATAAAGGTTGTCGTGGCAGCAGTTGGGGTCGATGCTGAAGAGGATCGAGGCAACAGAGATGCAATTGAAGAGATGCCTTGGATCCAGTAGAACTCCTGTGCAGTGCCTGCATTCTGCGTAGGTTCTAGGTCCGTCGGGCATGGTTTTCCTACCCCTCATGTGCACAGTCCGCATTCTGTTGGTGGTAGAGGTGATACCACGGTCCGGATTAAGCTCCGGAAGGCACCCTTTTTTCCTTAGTACCCCGCAGAGCTGATGCCTTGTAACGGCGTTTGCAATTAGAGTGCAATAAGATATTAATATATAATATATATACACATTTAGTAAAAAAAACTAATATTGCAACAATAAATTTTATTAACCAATGCAATGTATGGGGAATTTATGATGCAATAATGAAACTTTTCAATTGCAAATACTAATAATACTAAAAACACTTTTTTGGATTATATCATTGAATAATGACGGCAAATATCGATATAACAATCAGAAGTAATAATTTTCTTACATAATCAAAACTTCACAGTATAAAAATAGTTTTACATTAAGTATTTCTAATATAAGTCTTTCAATTCACTCGTTTCAATTCAAAAGTTGCAAACATTTTAACTTAGAGGCCATGGACTCGGACTTAATGCTTCTCACAGTCACGACATATAACCGTTGCTGAGAGAGAGGCACAGTAGATAAATTTTTTAAAGAAATCGTAAAATACGGAGGACACCAAAAATGTCCATTGGAAAGAAAACAATTGCCTATTTGGAAAAAACAATTCAAACTCGTAATTCGGTGGTAACTTTCGTCAAAGAAATGCATACTTTTATACTATGATGAGCATAAATATTATTCATGAACAATCCTGAGTAACATTGAAATGAAATAACAGAGGACGCACATGGATTCGATATATTCATAATAGCGATTACTCGGTTGTCAAGATAACTGTTTCCGTTTTCAAATAGCACAATTTGGAGAATATAAAATCATTTTTATTTTGCATATAAATTACAGGAATATTATTTTATCTTTGTGATTGTATTCAATTTGAGCATCAGATCTACGTATAATTTTATAATGAAAGGGATAAAGGACCTTCTAATGAAAAAAGCAATAATTTATTTTAAGTAAAGTTTTTCTTACCTTGCAATATAATACTCTATATAAACATAAAAAACGTATAGACATATTTAAAATATAATCTGATTTATTAATGAGAAATCAACTATATGTTCCCTGACGGAGAATAAATTCCTAAATCGAAAAAGAGAAGGCAGAATTAATCGAACGTGTATTTAAAAAATTATTGCTGAAAAATGTACAAATTAAATGTCATGTTAATAGAAATAAGAGCCCTTAAACTTTATGCTCTCAAACAATACTAACAGGTCTTTTGATCGACGAAGCATAATATTTATTTATCAGTATTTCAAGTAGTTATTTAAATTATATCTGAATCTAAATAACCAATTAGACATAAGAATTTCATCAATTTGTAACATAGATGTTTCTGCAAAGCGTTTTCTAAATGTGGCAAAGCGTTACCTTATTATAATGCAGTTCGTATAAACTATAGATAACACAAATAGCAACAGACTATTCTTTTCCAGTTTCTGAGATATTGTGTTTCTCGAATCATTGCTTGATTAAAATTAATAATTCAATATTAAAATTTTTATCCTCTGATCATATCAAAATATTTTATAAATGCTTCTCATCATAGGAAAGGTTGGATCAAAGAATTAATCATGGAATCTTCAAACAAAATCTCCTAAATAAAGTATCAATATTAATTTTAAATTTTAATTAGTAGAAAAACACAATAAAAGGAAAAGTATAGGTAATTCATTCACATGTTTAGCTATTTTAATTTTTCTTCATGGGGTATTATTTGTAAATTATTCGAAGCAGGCATGCGTTAAATTTTATGTATGTGCATATTGTATTCCTACATACTAAAGAAACATTTGCAAAATTTTAATTAGCTGAGAAATATCGATATAATTATTCGGCTGACTTATAAATTATGTATAATAGGGTTTATTAATAAAACGGGGGAAAATGAAAATGTTTTGGTAAAAATAATAATTACAAAATTTTTTTTCTTTATTAATATTTTCCGTTTAAATCTTCCTAGTTACTATTAACTCATACCTCTTCCGATAATTATTTGGAAAAGAAAGGAGACAATAATATCAAAATGAGTTTTATTTTAAAAATTCGCAATAAAATTCATTTGTGATCACAGATAGAAATTGGGAAATCATTTCGTAAAAAGTTGGCATGCATACTTAAAGGTTTTTCTTATTCGCTTTAGAATCTCAAAAGTGGATTGAGTTAAGAGCGCAGAGAGATTCTCTTGTGACTTGTTAAACATATCAGGAAGTTCTCATCAAACAAAGTTGATTTCATAAAAAGTGTGTACTTCTTTAATGCAAAGGTTTTTTTTTCTTTTTAAAACTTATAAAACTCATTATCTATCCATATGAAAGATTTTTAAACTACATTTTTACAAATTCTATGAAAATGAATATACTAAAATGGATTGATCTCCAATATGGCTTTGCCAAACAGAGCATTTATTTGATCAGAATGATTTGTCCCCTTGATTTTTCATATGGAACTAAATTTTATCTAAATATGCTCCTTATTTACCATAATAAAGAACCAACAAAGTTGAACATTTCTTATCGACCTTTAGTAATTGGGCCCTCGTGCCAAGATAGTGCAGTTAATTAACAAGAAGACTAAATGCGTTGTTTGTAAGAAGTTAAAAGGAAATATATGATATTGGTTCCATTGAATGACATATTGAAAATAATTTCATAAAGATAAGATATGCTAAATAACTACTATTGCTATACTTGAGTTGATGTGATATAAGTGAGAGTGAATGGAATTATTATTTAATTCATAAATATTTTTGATAAAATTAAAAAAGATTTTTCAATTAATTATTACTTATTCCAGTTTTAAAATTATTTACAAAAGTTTAAAATTAATTATTATAATTAATGTTGAAGTTTTATATGAATTGTAAACTTTATTTGCTAACGCACTCATCCCTATTGAGAATTTGATTGGGACTCAATTCAAATGATAGTAACCACGCTAGAGTACAAGAATATACTGAACTTTCGATCGATTAGCGTACTATTCCTATTTACTCCTAATCCTTATATATATAACAGCATACAATTCAAGTAATACCATTTAGTAGGATAGGATAAAATATTGTAATATAAAACATATTAGCATAGTAATTAATTAATTAAAACTTAGGTTAAATGAAAATATGTAGATAAAATCACCAACCATATCAATTTAAAGATAACGAAATCAAAATCTTTTTTTATTCTAATACTTATTTTTTTCTCCTTTTACATCTAGGGAAAAAAATCTGTAGTATTACAGAAACTTATAAAATGAATAAACAGCATTGTAATTTTACTAAGTTAACTATATAATGTAAAGTTGCGAAAAAAACAGTCTAATAATTACAACATTACTTTCTTAGATTACAGTGAGTCTTTTTTCATGAGGGAGATGCTATCTCGTGAATTATGCGGTAATGAGTAATATCTTTTTGTTCGAAAGAGAAAGGATGAATGCGTCGTTTTAGTTGTGTTGTCCCATCCCGCATTCCATTCACTGGAAAAGATGATTAACATCGGTGTGTCACCTGTAGAAAATATTGTCTCGTGGTAAAAATGGATTTCCGGGTCAGGCGGTCGAAGACTTGGTCCCATTTTATTTTCATGCCATCTCAAGAGGAAAATCTGTCAATTCACGGTCTTCTTTTTTTATTTCTTTCACTCTCTTTTAGTGTGAGAAACACGCTTGCGCAGTTTTGAATGGAATAGTTAGCGACGTCAGTCAATTAATGTTACCAAAGCGACAGGCTAGTTACATCTGATTACAGTTCCTTCCGATTGATTTGCTGAAAAATTTAAGGAATAGTAGACTAAAGAAAACTACGGATTTTTTTTAATTTGTAGCTAAATTTTTCGAAATTCGTAACACATATGCATACACGGATCTTGACAAATGCGGAAGTAAATTATGCAATAGCTGTAATTGTACTATTTATATTTTCTCTGTTTCTACCAGTTAGTATTTATACACGCACTCTAGAAAAAAAAATTTCTTTTGAATTGAGCATTAAATCTGTTGTTTCTAGGGAATTTTAGAAAGAGTATTAAATAATTTCATTTTTGCAATTCCATTTCTTTAGCCTTATGTCCTTAACTAAAATAGTCGTATTCTCTTATAATTAAAACTGAAGTCATTAATTTTATAAAATTGGATATAAATTGTATTAAATGCATGCAGGTGAAAATATCAAGTTTTTTTATACATGAATAGCATTTAGAAAAGAAATATTTTCACTAAAATTAAGACTCTTTTATAAGGTTTAGCTGAGTATCCCCTAATCATTTAAATATGATTTATTACCAAAACAAATAATATTCTATCTGAATGTTGAACAAAGAATCATGAATCATTTTTATGGATTCACGTTAATATAAAAATCGGGGACTACTTGAAACTCGGGATGAACAGTTTTTGAATTATAAAAACGAAGTAGAGTATAGAAGAATGGACTGCATGCACATTTACAAAACAAAGTTACTTTTGCTTAGTACAAAATGTTATAAATGCAAGATTTATAACAAGCACCTTTAATAAGATTAAAAAAACTTTACCATGAAACAAAAAAATCAAATTATTACTTTAGTCATTTTCCTTTTTTTTCTATAATTCGGAAAATTAATCCGAAATAAAAAATAGTGATATAATTGTAGAAACATTTTCCATTTTTAATTATATTCATGTGTTCATATAAATCAGATAAAAGATCCTATTTATGAGAAATAGAAGTATTTAAATAAAATGTATATATGCATTTTATAACATTCAATAGGAAACAAAATCATGAAAGAAGTCTGTATGAACTTTTTATTCCTTTAATTTTACGTATTACTAATTCAATAAAAATTTAATCATTTATTCAATGAATTATATTCCTCTTTCTTTATACATACATACATATAAGCCAAATTTGTTTTAAAGTCTTTAATTCTTAACGTTATAGAGAAGTAACTTATAGCCGAGTAGGTATTAATGAGATTAAAATAATAAACAAAAAATTTAATTAAATAGTTAATTGAAATTGTTCTATCTTTGCTTACATGGGATATTCATTTTAGTTGAAAGTCCTGCAAATTATTTTATGAGGAATATTTTCCATGTAAAAGATTATAAAGGAGTGCTAAAGTATAGAAAAAGTTTTTTCTATACTTTAGCACTCTTGTAGAATCTTGTATAGGGAGTAAAAAAAAAGAAATTTGTAGACACTTGAGTTTGTTAGGTTTGCAATTGACTGTAGGGTATGGGTTAAATAAGAAATTGTTAATAAATTTAATTCTATATTAAATAGGATATATTTAACTTATCACAATTTATTCGATGATTTTAATTAAGTTAGTTTAAATTTAATCAAATAAATTTACAATATAATCACTATATAAAATGTGCCTTATTTGTATCTGAAATATTGATTGATATTATGTATTCTGATTCAAATATATTTTAAATAAAATATAATTCGATACTCTAACATATAAAGTATTTTGGATAACATTTTGAAATGATTAATTCGAACCCATTCGACATTTTAATTCAGAGTTACAACAAATATTTTACAGATATATCTTAAAGAATAAAATATGAATATTCAAATAAAGGATGTAAAATATCTTTTATTACTATAAAAAATCATTATATTAGTTTTAAAAGTGTAGCTTCAAAAGTTAAGTTACCCGAGAACTATTTTTTCACATGAAATTTATAAATTCAGATGAATACTGATCATATGATAGAAATTCATTGCAATAAAAACTTGATGTTGATTGACAGTCTTTATGCAGCCATCTTCACTAGTTTTTTTTATCAAATTTTAAATTTAATTTGAAGCAATAAATGTTAATTAAATATATTTCAATCAATATTCATCCGTAAATAAATCAACATTCTGTATAATAATCAATAAAGAACGTTATGGTTTTTCTATTATCATAACAGAAAAACTAGCATAAATAATTCAGAGAATCTTTTTTATCAAATCATGATTTCATTTTTCTTTCCCCGAAAAAGTTTGTCCTTTAAGAATTTAACACTACATATGTGATGGAGCATGTAATTGTAAAAAGAAAACATACACAATAAAATAATTCAAACTTTTCTAATTTATTTTTATTGTTTTAATTATATTTTGTCTATTATTCGAACATTCATTTAATATATTTTTATTTTCATATATATTGCAACTTATCAAATTTTTATTAAAATACACGCTTTTTTCGCGATAATAATGTACAAAAGGAAAGTTCATAATTGATATTTTTTTAATTAAAGTAACGAATTGAAATTTAGAAAATGTATATTGTTATAATTTTTCTGATATTCTTTCTAGATAAATATATTCAATCACTTTTAGCAAATTTGTTAATTTTTAATAAATTGATTTATTGTATGAATATTTTTGTTACTATTAGTAAATTTGTAAATACTTATTATTTTTAGTGAAAATTTAAAAAAAAATTATATAAAAATCTATGTAAATAATATTTTATGGGGAAATATTTTTATGTGAGGAGTATTGGAAAGAGATAAAGGTAAGCATTTGCATTAAGTGTCTCATTATGATCCAGCAATTCATAATTAAATGAAAAATGAAGTATATTATAATTAAAAAGTTTTCATGGATTGCATCAAAGCAAAATATTGTGGGAAGTGACGTCTTTTCTCCAGTAATCTCTAGAAAGAAAAAAAAAACTCTTAATCTGATCCCTGATGTCATTTTAAGACTTAAAGTCAAGTCGCGTGATGATTTATGTTAGCCAATCATGATTTAGAGCAAAAAATAATTAGCATGTACAGCACGAAATTCCAAAAGCATCTTTTTTTGTTTAGAATAAACACATTCTCTTTTCATTATGACCAAAAATTCAGTGGATTCTAACAGTTGCGCTTAAACCTATTGACAGTTGCTCCCAATTCACTTCTTTACAAAACAGATTTCCCACCGCGCTGTTAAAGAGTTCCCCAATGATGAGTTGAGGATTTTCTGCGCTGGGCGAATAAAGCATTGTTCTTCGGCAAATGAGTAAGCAGTTTCATGGTCGCAGCCTTCCCCGACTCTTCTATAATAAACACACGCTTTTGGAGAGGCATATGCTTATTCTGTGCCGCATATTTCTGGCGGATGTTCACTCACTTTGGATAGCTCGAGAGAATAGGTAAGCTGATTACTATAATATATTACAAGAAAGCATTCGTTTTCGTTCAGTCGGTTCTGGAACAGATAAGTTCTGTTGAGGAATATAGACTTAAAAGTGAAATTATACCAAAGAATTAGGTGTAAAAACTTGCATATCGTAAATTATTTTTCCAATTCATGGCAAAATGAAATTAAACATTTTTTTTAAAAGGGAGCTTTTAAAGCAACAACGCTAGCTATAAAGAATAAAGAACACTTTTTTAATTCGAAGCAATTTTTAGAATCAAAATGAAAAAAAAAACACACCTGATTTTAGCAAATTTTTACCAGGCTAAATTAATTACATTTTAAGTTTGCTTTCTTTTAAACACTATATGTTTAATAGAATAAAAATATTCCAAGATTTTGATTTTATCAAAAAATTCTCTTGGTAGTATTGTTTGTTGGGGAGTTTCATTGGCCTTATATGATTCAAAAAGCTAATTTGCATTCAATATTCAATTGAGTTCCTTCAAAGTATTGCCCATAAATATTAAATTTTAAATTTTTTCTATATTTGAATCATTTTTTTTATTATCAGGA
Organism: Latrodectus hesperus; assembly: GCA_037975125.1. Taxonomy (NCBI): domain Eukaryota; kingdom Metazoa; phylum Arthropoda; class Arachnida; order Araneae; family Theridiidae; genus Latrodectus; species Latrodectus hesperus. The sequence goes on along the minus strand of CM075855.1, from coordinate 73,420,794 downwards.
TAAACATAGCATTGAATATAAGCAGTTTAAGATTGTTAAGCAAACTCCTTACAAGAAAAAATTAACAAATATTTTCTAAGAGCGCAAGATATCTTAATATTTATAAATTTTGTTTTATATTTCTCGAATATACAAAATGAGTTGATTTTTTCAAATTGAAATCTGAAGCATAGAAAAACATTTATAGTCACAAACGAAATTATTAATCTAAAGATTGATGTATGGTTTTGTGTTGATAAAAAAAGGATTTTTCTCCTATTTGTTTTAAATAATTAAAAATTCCTTTTATCATATGCAAATATATCCTTAAACACTATATATCATATCTGTTTGAAAAATGTGTTGTGTAAATGGTTGAATTTATTTGAATAGTTTAAGTTAAGGAATTTCTGTGCATTAAAAAATCACTGAGAATTTGATTTAAATATTATAAATATTTTTATAATAAATATTCAAAACTAAAATCAAATGATAAATTACTATGAATTTGTTTAAAAAATCAAATAATTAAATTGAAATCAAAATTATATTAAAATATCTTGCTGATTAATTTTAAATGGTGATGGCATTGTGGTGGCACAATGTATGATTTTTAATCTAAAAGTTAATTTTTAATAATCATTCTACTTGTTTAAATTTTGTTTTGCTTTTGTTAAGCAAACAATAAAAACATATTTATATTTTTGCATTAATTTTTAGTAAAGATAACTAAAGTTTATGAAATATCCCCAAATTATGATCAATAAAAATATCTGGTGAGATAAACTATTTTTGATATTCTTATTCATTTATTTCTTTTATATTAGTGGTATGATAAAATACTTTTACTTAATAATTTATGAAATGATGAAATCAAAAATAATTAAATTTATAGAAACCGACATATTATAAATAGAAGGTCTTTTTTACAACCTCTACGTGAAATTAATAATTCTATAAAACCCAGTTTTCCATGTTAGTGCTTGATGATTTTACTTTTCTTGAACATTATTCACTTTTTTAAATAATTTACAGTATATTTTTTAAATGATGCATCTTTCTTATAAGCGATTAAAGACGGAATTTTGCAAGATGAAGCATTCATTTAACATTCATAGTTTACCTTATCAAACCCTGTGTTAAAAACATATTTATATTTCAGATATTTACATGCAAGTAATTAATGTTCACAAAATAAAAAATATCTATTCGCTTCATTTATTCAATTTTAATGAAAAGATAGATTATAATTATAATTAATCGTTTCTTAAAAAAATTAGAAAACTTTCTACTTAAATAATTTAAAATTTTCATAATAGCAATAATATTATTTGTCTGACAATGTATGATACCGCAATAAATGCAAAAAACCCGAATTTATATATAATCAACGCTATATATATTATATTTATATGCTTGTGTTTTAATTACTATATTTAGACTTATAAATTGCAATTCCTTGCTTCATTTTTACCACAAATGCGTATATATTAACATATAAAATAAAAATTAACATATTTTGGTTTGCTCAATTATTTCATTTTATTTAAAGTAATTCAAAGTCATTCCTTGCTTTGCTTACTTTTTTTATTGCTTAGTTTCAATTTGTAAAAATTAATATACCCCTGAGTCTTTATAGTGAAAATAAAGATAATTTATTGATATAAGATTTTATTTGCACTGTTGCCATTGTATTAGTTATAATTTTTAATGCCTTTATATTTTTTACAGAATGGATGATGCAAAATTATATCACAGAAGAATACCGCAGTGGTGGCTGTTCCTAAGATTAGCTTCGTGGTGGACGTTATTTCAAATATGCCAAGGTACAGTGATTTATTCGTCTAAAATCTTGTAGACAAGGAATTTCATTTTTAGGAAATACACTTAGTTAAAATTTTAAAATAAAATATTATAGTTTATTGTGAGATGGTAATTGAATGAATATAATAAAATTATATATATATATATATATATATATATATATATATATATATATATATATATATATATATATATATATATATATATATCACACTCAAAGATGGTATTTATGGTTACAATAACATTGAAATCGATAACTTAATGTATATTCTCTAATTTATAATTGCTTATGTATTGTAACTAATTATTTATTATTGTGAATTAAGAGTATATATTTGTATTTATTATATGATGAATGATACAAATTTTCATAAATGACAAAACATTTTAATTTGCAAATCGCAAAAAAAATTTTACAAGGTTCAATGAAATTTCCTGATTTTCAAAAATTAAGCAAAAATTTAGTTCCAGTAAAATTTTTTTAACTATTTTATAAAATGCTATTCAAACGCTTCTTTGAAATTCTTTTAAATAATCCGATGTAGCATAACTGAATCTTACTTATAAATTATTTTGTAATTTATAATCAGATTATTTCAAGTTCTTACGAAAATTTAATTTCATTGATCTTTTAATGATTTTGATGTTAAATTGAGAAAAACATTTATTATTTGAATGAAACAATGAGTTACCTGCCAATCTATTGATAGTATGGACGAAAATCGCAAGAAAAACAATAGAAGTGAATGACTTTAGATCGTGGCAATTTTTCTCTAAACATCGCATAATCAGAAACAATAGGAATGCTAAATCAAAATCTTATTAAGAATTTATATGCGCTACAAATGTAATTGTATTTCATTTGTATACTTATGTGTGAGAGAGAGGGAGAGAGAAAGAAATATCCATCCTCTCTATTATAATTTAATTCAAATTTGTATACAGTGCATACGTCGCCTAATATTTTAATCACATGTTAACTAAAATTATTTCTCTCTTAGAGTTACTTTTGTCATATTTATATAAATATTTTTAATTAAAATTATATATTTTTCGGAAATTCTATCAATATTTTAATGAATTATGCAGCAGAATTTCACTGATGCAAACTAATAGTCTTCTAAGAAACTATCTACTTCTAAAATTTAAGAAACGGAGAAAATGTTAATTTCCTGTAATCTGAATGAGAGAGGCTGTAATTCGCTGCTGAGAAAGTTAGAAGTATGCATAGATGTATTACATAACTGCCAATCAAGATTTCATGTCGAGAAATGTATAGAAAAATCAGCACTGTATAAGATTACAAAACTCACATTTATGAGAGGAATAAAGATATTGAAAGCTTTAATGCAGTTTGTTTTCAAGATGAATGTGTTTCTGTTGCTTCTAAAAATACGAAAAGAAAATTCTGAACGCAAAATACTTCTCAAAAGGCATGGAAACAAGGTAATCAATTACCAATATTGCTCTACTCTAATTCTAACCAGATCGTCATTTTTCAGGATTATAAAAACAATTTTTAGCAAACTAAACTGTTGTTTAAGAGACTAAACATGGTAGTCCAAAAGATTCAACCTTACGAAAGATTGCTATATTATTCTTGCATCCAAACGGACGCAAAGAGCCTCTCTTCACATATGACATCTGTGGTTGCAGCGGACACTGTTAAAACGATAGCTAAGACTAATGTATGCAACGAACTACACGGCTGGAACTGTACGCTCGGGTACCATACGTTAATTTTTTATATCCGTTAATTCAAAGTGTCATAATTAAATTGATGACGTTAATAAGCCAAATGGATTGCATCTTTTAATAGAATGTTATATTCATAGAGGAATTAAATTTTACCTTATAACGCGATAATAAATATATAGGAATTTGGAGAATATTTAAGTACACACAAACTATCCCAGAACATTACCGAACAATACGCATTACAAGATGGAAGTAACCTGTTACCTGAAGTTATGGCCTGGAAACAGATTTTGTTCAGATACAGGACAAACCTACAGATGGGGTTTGTGATGGGAGTATAGAATAGGAAAGAAGACTTAGATCCCATTGTAAGACTGTAACAGTGCAGCAGTTGGTCGGCTTATCTTTTAATTGAAAATGTTCAACTTCCCCATAAAACTGTCAGTGTTTCCACAAAAAACATTTCGACTTTTCATATCGAGTGGCCAATCTAGTTTTCTAAGTAGAATCTTCCCAAAATTATCCGGTGAAAATCTTTTGCTTTCATCATTCTATCAAGCATGTTATTATGTTCATCAAACGTGTGCCTACACCTTACTCACTTGTATTGTATGTAAGTATTTCACAACCCCTCTCACAGATTTGGAAACAATTTTGTAGATAAAATTACGATTATTTAAAATGGCGATCACTGGTGGTTAATGGTTAAATGCTGTAATTATTTATTCAAATGGAAAGACCAACCCATGTCACATTATTTAAGTTTTTATTTGGTTTGAGTTTAAACTTTTTATCAGTTACAAATGGGATTTTATCTCATAACTTGTCAAAATTTAGTAGTTTCCTTTTTTAAACGTAATTATGTACTTTGTTTTGTAACTAAACAAATTTTTTACTTTCTTGCAACAAATATGTTTATTCACAAAACAAAACACATTACTTATTAATGTTTTTGTAATTTATCAAAAATCTGATGAATTAATTTTTGATATTGAACTTAATAATTAATTTCTCCAGATGAAAATTTTTGCATGATCCAAGACTCCTTTTTTTATAAATTGAATAAATTAAAAAGAAACAAATATATATTTTTTTTTTATTTGGGAAAACAAAAATATCTCCCTGTGCACCAAGGAATACCACTCAGGGCCCGAAGGTTCAACAAATCCAAATAATACATGAAACGAAAAAATAATAATAAAAGAAGGCAGAGAGAAAAAAAAAAGAGATATAAAAATGAAAAATGAATTAGATAACAGCATGGATAAATTTTACAAAAAAATCAAAATTCTCTTTCATAACAAGCTCCACCATAATCGGGGGCCACCTGTTATTTAAGTCTTTACAAAGCTCGTTCCTTACTTCTGAAACAGATGGGCATTCAAGAAGAATGTGAGAAGGGTTGTCACTCCCAGAGTTGCACTTGCACACCTCACTGTTTTTAATGTGGAAACGGTGTAGGTAACTATTGAATTTCCCATGTCCAGTGAGGAATTGCGTTAATTTTAAAGTCAGTGTAAAACCAATATTGAAATCAGAAAACTAAATAGAATAACTAAAAATTATTGAAAATTAATCCATTAATACGTTTTTGCCATTATTTATATAAATCAAGCTTCTAATACTATTTTATATACTGGAATTATTTTATAAATAAGGAAATTTTAAAGATATATTTCTAATACAGGCATTTTTCTGTTTTTATTCAATTTCTTTATATATATATATATATATATATATATATATATATATATATATATATATATATATATATATATATATATATATATATATAGATAGATAGATAGATAGATAGATAGATAGATAGATAGATAGATATAGATATATAGATATATATGTAATTCCATAGATTTTTATTTGTTTCTTCAATTTTCGTTTTAATTTTCTAGAATTTGGAACTGATGATATTCTTTTTTACACTTCAATGTCTTGTACTATATAGCACTTGATATAACTATACAAATAGATCCTCTGTCATATTTTCAGGCCAGTGCCCTTTAGGATCTACTTCTTTCGAAAAGATTGCAGGGGCCTCCCTCAGGAGTCAAAGAATGATGCCTCTATACAAAGGTTCACCGGGAGAAACATCCGTCACTACTGAATGTTTGTCGCGATGTAAGGCTATATCGGACTGTAATTCTATGCTACTCAGTTACACAGCTCAGAACTGCATGAAATCCCCAGTGACTTCGGAGGGACGTCGAAGTGATATTTCTGTTTCTTCACCACCCTCTGCTACTAGTTATTTTGAGAAGATTTGTCTCACTGGTAAGTGATTTGATTCCAAGAATTTTTCATTTTTTATAAGAAAAAAATATTTAAAGGTGCAGACGTGAAATAAATTTTAATAACATTCAATTTATGTAAAATAACCCAAATACTTAAGATCAAGTTCTATAAGAAAATTGATAAGAAAAAGTGAACGTTTAATATTCTTTTTATTAAAAAGTGCTGCGTTCACTATAAATGACCATCCCAAATCCTTCCACTATAGCTTACTTTCATTTTTAAAAAATGTATAAACTTAAATTCTTTACCATTAAGTTAATGAGAACTACTAGAGAAATCTTATAAGATTAAAAAAACCAATACTATAAGATTGATAAATAAAAATATAAATATTTAATAGCACAACACAAAAAGATTTACAGATAAGTTGCAAACATAATTTTTGTCTAAAACTTAAAACTTAGCAAATTTTTTGAAAAATTCCAATTTTACAGTTTTTAAGAGAAAATTTAACATCAGTCTACCCCAGCGATTAATAGCCTCAAAGTTGCTTTAGATTACAAATAAAACATTTAAGAAAAATAAAATAAATATGCTCTCATTCTTCAATAAAAAATATATTGCTTTGCTCAAAAATTACACCAAATTCCCTAGAGATAGATTTTGTGTGTGAGTTACTCAATCAAACAGCCCATGACATAATTTACCAATAAGAATAAGACATTTCTGAGTTTTTTATAAAATCTTATTCATCAAAGTGTAGATAAATTCCGAAAAAAAATTGCAGTATGGCTAAAACCCTTAAAAATTAACAATGTTCTGCTTTTATTTCTACTTTCAGCTCCTCGATGTAACCGTCTTTGGACATTCGAGAGGGTGGTCGGTTACGAGATATCTGGATTTGACGACAGAACTGTACCTGGTGTCAGCACTAGATTGCAATGTGAAGAATTATGTCTAAGGGAGAAAGGTTTTGCTTGTCGATCTGGCGAATATGACTATGCGTTTCAGCAGTGCCGTCTGAGCAGCGAAGACAGGCGATCACAGCCCTCGTCCTTCAGACCAGCCTTTGGAGATGTCGATTACTTTGAAAATCAATGCGTCTCTGGTGAGTGCTGTCTGCACCAAAATACTCCTTCTGAATCCATAACTGCTAGATTTGACACATTTCCTAATTTTCTTTTAGATAATCTAAGTTTCTCTATAGTGTGCTAAAAATAAAAGCATTAACATCAAATACTGTGTCAAAATTTATTAGATACTATTAAAATATCTAATTAGAGCATACGAGAGAACAAATATTTCCGTTATATGGAATCATCACTAAAATATTCATATTTAATCTATTGCTTCTAAATCTGATATATGTTACTATTGTTTTATGGATAATATAGTCTCCCTGTTGCTTAGAAGAGTATAAACACCAGGTATGGTGTCCAAGTTGGTAATGCTCAATAGAAAGCTGTTTGCATTTGAGAATGATCTGCAAGTATAAACTACGTTAATATGCTCATGTTTAATCTGAATTTAACACGTTTTACAATTTTTTTATTGATTTTAAACTCTACGTGACCATGTAGTTGGATGCCACTTTTCAAACTGAAAGGTTATGGATTCGATTCCAACCACTGTTGAAGTGCTTCGTTTCTACTCTCTGAATGCATGAGATGCTTGGGAAATTTTCAGTTTTCCTCCTTAGTGACATTTAAATATGGCTCACTATCTGTGAAAAGTCCTTCTGGAAGGCATTAGGCTAAGTGGTGGTCGTTAGAATGTCTTACAAAAGCTTTACGCTGTTAGATAGTCCTCAGCCTATCGCCAAACTATACGATTGATAATAGTGTCTTGATTAAATATAAAGAACATTGATGCAAAATATATTGCTCAAATTTATGATAAACCGTCCAGTATGTGGTGTCGATTGATGGGAGAGAAAATTCAATTTACATTAATGGTGTCACTATATATTAACTAAATTTACAGTTCTTCATATTTTTTTAAGAATTTTCTTTTTAACTTTCCAAAATTTTCCATTTAGCGTCTGCTATAAGAAAAAAGACTTGTTACAGATTAGAAATGCAGAAAGGTTTGTTTGTGTCATAAGAATTCCTTTAAATTCTAATAATAAACACTCATGTCAATAAATATACGCATATGATTTGCCTTTAATTGCATCAATTAACGGAATACTTTAAATTCATTTTGCTTTTAAAGTAAATTTCCAAATAAAATAAGATTTAATTTTCAAGATTTTTGAATAGAAGATAAAGCGTAGTATCTGTTTCAATGAACTTGGGCTGAAATCGTTAGATAAATTGTTTTCCACATTGAATAGTTCGAAGTAGTCAATAAACCCTTTTTAAGTGGTACTTCTGATTCAAATTTAAAAAATTATGAACAAGATAGATAATGTGATTTTACTGTTCTTTTATTGGATTACTTGACATTATTTAATTTTTGTTAGTAAAACATTAATTAGACATTTTGGATAAATGGTAAAAGACACTTTCATTATAAATCTAAAAATATTTTACTTGAAATTCTTAATTCAACTTTAATATTAAAAATAATTTTAACTTTCTTAAATATAATATGTCTGACAAAAATATAATCCTTTGCAAATGGATTTCTACCATCTGAAATAAAATATAAAAAAAAACTTTGAACTTTTCTTCCATTAGAACTGTTTAAAAGTTCTTTACTAAGTCATATAATTTAAGATATTATTTTATTAAAATCAAACAATTTTGCCGTAAAAAAACTTCTTAATTTCCGTGCAAAATATTTTTCAACGTCCGTGAATAAATGGATCGAATTTCAACCGCTAAACAAATTTGTTTCTGAAATCAACATCAATCTTCAAAAATATTTTTGCATTAATTCAATTACTTTTTCATTACTTTAATCTTTCAATTCTTTCAAAACGAGAAAATTAATTTCAAATTATTCATTGAAAAATAATTTTTGTACATTGTAAAAATACTTTCAAAATGTTTTATAACTAAGTTTTTTTTTCTTTTCAGAGAATAAACCATTTTCATTGCAATTTTAAATTTTGGGAGAATAAATATTAATTCTCGATTATACAAGTTGCTATCTTACTCATTCAATCGTAATACTCCAAATAAATATTCCATGAAAATATTATCTGATGCCAATAATGACTTTGTTTTAATAATTTTCGTGTAACTTCAACGATGAAAATAGTTTGTTTTGTTTATTAAATTATTTGTTTCGAAGAAAACTCATTCATAAAAATATTAAAGTTTGTAAGTCGTAAAATTTTTTTTATAATTATACATTTTTATAATATTTTAATTGAATAAAGTATTATAAATGGTGTCAGAATTAAATGAATGAGTTAAATGCTTAATTTTATAGTGAAAGAAAACTGATTTAGAAAAATTAGCTTAAACTGCTTTACAAACTACTTTTTCTTTAAGATACAATTACATCATTTGATTGTTTTAAAAACTATATCATAAAATAAGTTTAATTTTAACATTTAATGAAAGTTTTATCTTTTTTTATTTCTGTACTCAATTAAATTTATTTCATGCAATAAATTTTTATTAAATCCACTGCAAAAGAAATAATTCCAATTTTTTTTGCAATTAACGTTATTTAATGTTTTGAAAGTAATATAATTTATAATCATAAATTTAGGTCATGTGTGAATCATCAAAATTTTTTCTTCTTCCTCATTGAATATTATTTTTCCTCATTATATTTGTCATATATATTATAAAAACATGACAACGTTAGAATAATTTAAGTTTTAGATATAGAATTATTTACAGAACAACAATGACTATATTAAATTTATTAATTTTAATAATATAATTTACTTATATGTGTTTTCTGCAATCATCATTAATTGAATTCTTTCTAGGAATTTATATTATGAAATTATACTGATATTCGTGTGTCCTTAAATTTTATATGCATCAATAAATTTTGACAACGCTTTTAGGTGAATAATTTTATGCGAATATTTTTTCTTGCTCGGCAGAAATTCTTTAAGTAATAGCACTGTCACTCCCTTAAATCATTTCACCAGAAATATAGACTGTTTCTTTTCCAGCGGAACAAGACTATCTCTGCTATAAAAATTATATTTTTCTGCTTAAAATTATAAAAATAATTTATGAACAGTGATTTTATTTGAATCAATTTTGAATTCCTGACACATTTTTTCCCTTGCTCTTCTGAGATAAAATATTTAAAAGTAATACGAGGTAAAAAAAATTAAAATAAATCGAGTCTTTAAATATTTATTTGACTTTTGCTTGAATACACACACACACATATATATACATATATGTGTGTGTGTGTATATGTATAATATATATATATATATATATATATATATATATATATATATATATATATATATATATATATATATATATATATATATATATATATATATATATATATATATATATATATATATATATATATATATATATATATATATATATATATATATATATATATGTAAATTTTATCTTTTTACTTTACTCAAATCCAACTCAACTGTTTTATTTTAATTATCTTCTTTGTAGGAGAAAATTTCTTATTAAGATTTTCATATAAAATATATTTCTACATTTTGATTATTTGAAAAATTATCCAGGATTAAATTCGTTTAGCAATTAAAGTTAATTAAAATATGTGTTAATATGAATAGTCAATAATTATAAACTTCTATGTTAACAGACTATTTGCAAACTAATTTTTTATCGTTGAATATAACTGTAAAAATTTTTGATAAAAATATTCAAAAATTCTATACGTACACAAAAATGTATAACACACCTCAATAAATATTCATAGAATTATATTATTACCTTTTAATTTTTATTTACATATCAACTCCCAAAATATCCACAAGAAAAAGCAAAATTATTCCAAAATGCCATATATTGAACTTGAAATATATACACCTGTAAAAATTAAAATATTCTGTTTCATTTTTATGCAGCGCTGTGGACTGTCTAACATCCTAAGATTGTTGTAAAACAATCTAAAATCCACTGCGTAGTTAACTTCATGGAGGACCTTTCATAGATTGTATACCGTAATCACGTGTTCCAAAAAAGGCAATCCGGAAAATCCCAAGCACCCAATTAGACGAAGTGCTTGCAGAAAACAGAAAAGCAACATCCATCTCTCATTTCAACAATAACTGGGATTGAATCTGGGACCTTGTGTTCCGAATAACATTGCCCTATCACTAGGCCATGGAGAGCCCCATTCTATCTCATTTGCAATTAAGTTATAGTTGTCCTCAAAGAATAAACATATCTTTCTGAATTTAACTCAACTATAAAAATTCAAATTATGAATGATAAAAAGTTGTGTAGATGAAAACATATAATATTGCTTAAACTAAGAAGTATTTTGATTGGTAGTTTGTTAAACATGTTTTCAATCGATCCTAAATTTTTTACATTTTTATTTCAGTTAATTCAAAAACCAATATTCTCTACCATTGCGCATACTATTTTACTATTAATATATTCGACTTGCTTGTAGTATTTCTCTCATTTTGATACTCCCCTGAAATTCTAATAAATTATTCCTAGGCAAATATTTCACTTTAAATTTTAGAAGTCAAAATTTTATGTAGACTATTTTGATTTTATTCGTGAATTTATGAAAGAAGTTAGATGATATTGGAAATGATTCTATTTTAGGAGAAGAAATTTCTAACAAAAATATCAAAGGTATTTCTCAATATTTAAGTTCCCTAGAATAACATAATTGAAACGCGTTTTACACTTTCTATGGTTCAAATGCAATATAATAATACAAAACAGTAAAAAAATTTTAGATGAATATTTTTGTAATCAACATTTTTTTAAATTTAAAAATAGTTTTGTTATCAATCTAATTATTTCTGCTGATAAATATGACATTAAAATTGAAAATTCAAATATCACTCTTATGATGGTATTTTTGTCCTTAAAAATTCTTTTATGATATTTTAAAGGCCAGATCCAACTATATTAATCTGCTTTTATTATGTATTAACCAATTTAAAATAAATATATAGCTATTTGTAATTATTGTCAATTATGCACTGCACAATTCAGTCAACGAATATTGTTTCATGCTTATAGAGTTTGTATTAAAATAAAATGTTACTCAGAATTAATTTTTTTTTAATTTAAAAAGTTAAGTTTAGAAATGCATTGTTAAGATACGTATGTAAATAGTCTTCGTATATTTCGCAGTTTATTCTGAAGAAAATTTTTATACATAGAGATTTGAAAAATGTAAAGCAAGATGGGATCATATTTACATAATTTTTGTGTTAATATAATAATAAACTTTATTATTATAAAAAAAATATATAATAATAAAAAATAAAATAAAATTATAATAAATAAAAATAATAATAAAATATAAAATAAATAAATATAAATAAAATAACAATAAAAAATAATAATATAATAATAAACAAAAAACAAAAATGCATTAATATTTAGATACTAGAAAATCACTTTTATTGCATAGATTACAAATTAAACATTACGAAAATTTTTATAAATACCATCGACTTTTCTTTTCCTTTTTTTTTTGCATGTTTTAAATAACATAATGAAATGTGAACATTGTGCTTTAATAAATATTTAAGTGGTTAATATTTTTGATAAATGATGAAAGGTATGGTATTCTAATTTATATAGTGACTACTCATAATAATGCAGTCAACTTATGAATGTATATATAATTATTAGTTTATTTTTAGATGGTAAGACAGGGTGTGATTATGAAGAAAAAGCAGACACTGATTTGGAAAGAGTGGATGCTTCTTTGACTTCCAATACGAATTCCGAATGCCAACAAAAATGCGATGCAGCCCAGAGCTTTTTGTGTCACGCTTACAGTTTTCGGCAATCCAGCTCTTCGTGCAAGTTAAGCAGTGACGACACATACAACATGGGATCCAGTGCAGTACGCAGAAGAATTGGAACTGCCTACTACCAGAAATCTAATTGCTTAGACCGTGAGTGTTTACTTTAACTAAAAAAAAAAGTAAAATGGTAGGTAATGTAGCACAGAAAAATTTTAACAAAAATCACCTAAGCTGGTTTTTGAGGCAGAGATGCTTTTCTGTTTCATAATTTAACTTAAATCTCCGAACAGTGGCACGGAATTTTCAATTTAATTATATAATAAAACCGTATTTTACTTCAAGTATGTATTTAAGTGATAATGTGAATAAGAAGATTAATATGATATTTCCATGCCTACTTTTAAGTCCAATAAGTCTTATTAGCTTCTTATATTAATATTCCTCAGTATTCTTTGGTTAGAGTGATGTGATGAGGCATCTTGAACAGAAGAATGCCCATTCATGTATCAATTTCATACATTTATTGTTTCCAGGTTCATTGAAAATGATTTTTTAATCAATATCAATAGCATATTTTAAACATTTAAAGCAGGTGTTCTTAGTTTATTCTCAGATCAGAACTCAAATGAAACTTATATGATTTTGTATTCTTGAAACCATCTCACATCTCCATCTGTGTAGCCAAAATATTTATGAACATTATTAATTAATTAAATTATTTTTATATTTTAATGAAATATTTATTATATAACGTACATTTTGAATCATAAGTAGCTATAAGGATTCCAATTAAATCTATGTCTTCGCGTCTCTTGTTAGGTTTTTATTAATTTATTGGAACCAATACTTGATTTATTTAATAACTGTCAGGTAGTTAATAATAATTAATTGTTATTTATGTATTATTAATTTATAGATAGTTCTTCTAAGCACAGAGGAAATGAACAACTGATTTTTAGAATGCTATTACGCTGAATGAATCTGCAGCTGCTGCTGTAACATCCCTTTTCATTCATGTACCCATTAACAGAATTTGGTTTAATCACATTGCTGACTTTCTAATATTTTTGCACTTTCTAATTGTTTCAGATTTCAGAATAATACATCATATTTGAGAGCATGCCTTTATTGGGTTGAAATTTATTTATTTTGAAATTTTCATTTCGTCCTTCCAAAAGATCTTAGTTTTATTTTTACTAATTACTGAGTTTATTTTTTAGAAGTTCCCAATTAATAAGCTTTTTTATAGAATACACACACACACACATATATAATATATATATATATATATATATATATATATATATATATATATATATATCAAAATATTCATTCTATTTTTATTTGACACTACAATATCTTGTTACAAAGTGAAAACTTTATACTGTTGACAAAATTGTACTACTTTTGATTGGTTTAATTCATGTCCACTGCTTTTTATAGTAATTTCATTTGCTTAAGAGATCTTAGTGTTAGTAAAACAAATATGTAGTTTTTATTTCCTTACTTGAAATAATATGCCAAACCAACGACGACAAATAATTGCTTTATATGAGGCTGGATTAAAGCAAATTCAGATTGTCAAAACGCTGAATATCTACAGACAAATGATATCACGTACTATGAAACAATTCTTGGATCTTAGCTATGACGGTGATAGACCCCGAAAACCAAAAAAAAAAACTGTGAATACAAATGAAATTCTCAAAATTATCAAGAAACGAATTAACCGAAATCCAAAAAACTCAATGAGAAAAGTAGCTAAAGAAATAGGAGTTATTAGCGAATCAGTTAGACAAATTGCAAATTGCAAAAGAAAAACTTGGACTTAAGCCATATAAACTTCGAAAATACTGAAACTAACTGAGCAAAATAAGCGTACACGGTTGCAAAAATGTCGATCTCTCCTTCGAAAGTCCGCAAAAGGCGCATGGAAGCGTTTCATCTACACGTACGAAAAACTTTTCACAATTGAACAATCCGATAACCGACATAATGACCGTTACTGGTCAATTGTTCGTTCTGGAACTTCCACGAGAGTAGAACGTCGGCAGAAACCACGGTCATTTGGGGAGGCATTTATGAATCTGGAAAAACTTCTTTGGTTTTCATAGATCAAGGCGTCAAAATGAACAAGACTATGTACTGCAATGAGATTTTACAGTCGGTTTTACTTCCTTGGGCCAGAGAGAAAACATTTTAGAAACAGCATCTGGACACTTCAACAAGATTCTGCCCCTTTTCATAGAGCAAAGGCAACGCAAGACTGGTGTCAAGCAAATCTTCCAGATTTCATAGCTGTGGGAATGTGGATCCTTTATTCACCTGACTTAAGCCCAATGGACTATAGTGTTTGGTCTATTCTGCAATCAAGAGTATGCTCTAAGCCACTTCGAATTTTAGAATGCCTAAAGGTTACTATTAAGAAGGAATGGGCTAAATTAACGCCTGATGAACTACGGCCTATTGCAGAAAACTTTACGCGACGCTTAAGGCTCTGTATCGATTCCCAAGGGGGCCATTTTGAAAATACTTAAATATGTTGTATCTAAGTAACAAATGACTTAAGTGATTTTTTTAAATAAATTCCTTGTTTTTAGTTTAATACAATATATTTTTGTCAACAGGATAAAGTTGTCACCCTGTTATTGTTTTTAAATCTTTTTTGTATCTTTCTCGCTAATGTTACATATTGGTCTCCTAGGAATGATCTAAAATGTTTTCCTGATACAAAGATTGTGCCAAAGTCATCTATTAGACACACACAGTTATATTATGCTTCTGATTAGAAAAAAAGTATTAAAATATCATTGTTTTTTAAAATAAATTTTAACAACAGTTTAAACAGAAAAAAAGAAAAGAAATTTTAACTATCATGCAGATTGAGAAATGCAATGTAAATTACTTTCATGTACTTTTGTTTTCAACTAATCAAATGCGCAACTGAAATTAAATAGTTTAGTTTTATATATTTAAAAACACATTTTTTTATATTTGAAATTTGTCTTAGATATTTATAAAAGTTTCTCAAACAAGAAAGACTTTATCTGTTGAATTATATAGGTTTGATAAATAGAAATTCTTGATTTTAGGAGACTCATGATGCTTACTTTAATTATTAAGTTTCGCTGTATTCATATTTCCTTCAACAAATATTTACAAATTCAGGTGACTTCTATTTCTATCTTTATTTTAACGTGTGTGTGCATCATTTCTTTTGAAATAGTGACGCTAACATGTACAGACACTACAATGCAGCTCGTTATGAAAACGAGGGAACCTTTTGATGGTAGGATCTACGCTCTCAGCAAACCTTATTCTTGCCAGGTGTACGGAGATAAACAAGTCATCACTAGATTTGTAATGGATGTCAAAGGGCAGTGTGGAGTAGAAGTAGAAGTAAGAGCTACAAATGTTTTGCAAACATCCAACATATTTTATTTTTCAAAGCTTCGATTTCCTCTTTTCAGTTATATTTTTGCGTATTGTTAAAAATAATTACTTATTATTACAATATTAACCTACAAGGATTTTACAATAATGTTTCACAAACAAAACCTCTTCCATAGTATCCTTCATATTGTTTAAAAAAAAGCCATCTATTTTGTGCAGTCAAATATGTATTCATTTTATTTAAGATTTTTACAAGAATCCTTTTGTAAAGAATATATTATTAAGTTTGTAAAATTAATTTAATTATCATAATTTTAATAATCGGTTGAAATATGGATTTATAATTAACAACACTAAAATTAGCATTTTTAGAATATTACACGAGCTCAAGTTCTATATGATTGTGAAAGTTGGAGATTAATCATTCATTTTGAAATTCAGAATTAATTTAAAACTATTCAGTTTAATCACAGTTATGAACAGTTATGAAAGGTAACAGGATACCATGGTTAAAACATTTGTTTAGAGCAAATGATGCTAATTCTGCTAAAAAAAAATAACTAACTTTTGATAGTCTCATGCGAAATTAAGATTCGTAAAAGTGATTTTATCGGAATTCGCAAATTTCTCTTTCGCAAAAATCTCTTGAGAAAAAGAAGAAAAAGGAAGACTGTAAACTGGTTGGAACGGTCTCAACTTCGAACAGTCAGTAATGCCCCAGAAGAACTTTTTAACTTCCTTTTTATGTAGTATTCTATTCATTAAATCACACATACAAATATTTCCTTGGTGATATAATGATTATTAATAATACATGATTTCTTCAAACTGTTTCATCGGAAAAATAAAATATTAATCTTTTATTCATCTTTGAATTAGTACGAGTAAAATTTAGATAAAATACTTCAAGAAAAATAAATTTTTGACATGAAATTAAATATTTCATGCTTAAATAATTTTAAATTAATTTACCTTATACAAATAAAATATTATAAAAAAATAACTTCATTGCTCGAAATTCACACAAATAATTCATATTTTTCATCACTTTTATCTTTTATAAAACTTCTTACTAGCTTAAACTTTATCATAGGCCTAAATTGAAATACAAAATTTATCAGTGCAAAATTCCTTTTAGAAACCACAAATTTTAATTTTGTTTGAAGTCAATACAATAATTTAAGGATTAATGACGTGAATCCACATATATGTGCCTCAAGTTTAAACATATCTCAGATTTTCAAGTACAAATTTTTAAATATATATGGTTCTAAACTAATCTTTCAGATAATCAGTTAAAATTATTTTTTATTCTGGACAAGTTTCTTTAATATTTCAAACATAAGAAAAAGTTTATGAATTTATAAAATTTAAATTAATTTTAACAAAAGATTGGTCCGCTCATGATTCGTAAAGTCTTATGCAAATTTCATTTAAAAAAATTTTAGACTTAAGTTTATAATTAGAAATTTCAGAAAAAGTAATTAAAATTATGGCGTTTCATAAATTGCATTTACAAATAATATATATTTATTCATAGGATTCTGATCATCTTACAAATACTGTTGTCATTCAGTATCATCCTCTGATTCAAACAAAGGGAGACAGAGTTATAAAGTTATATTGTTCCCTTTTTGAAGAGACCAACCGAACAGTTACGAAGACTTTCCAGGTTGGACCAGGGTAAGTTGTATTTTTATTCCTTTTAAAACTTAAAATAAATTATTTCTGCTAAAAAAAAAGCTCTTTTATGCAGCTCTCCTTTAAAGAAAAAATTCCTTTAATATTTTGCCCCATTTATTCATTCATTTATTTTAAATCATTTATTATTATAATTTTTTTATGAAATTTATTATGCATTTCCATGAACACTTATGCTGTTAAGAGCATTCGTCGATTCGAAATGAAACTTCGGAAGGAACCTGACTGATTACTGAAAATTATTGAAATTTGACAACTTGATGATGTGCATATAATAATACTATGAGAAGGCTCTGAAATTTTTTTCGTTTCAATACATGAAAATAGTGTGCTGAGGCATTTTGCTTCGAGCAGTTTTTAACTAGGTACAAATTGATGCTTTTTCGCTAATGATATCATAAGCTTCTATCAAACACAGCATCATAATCCTTCCGTGTTCAAAAGAAAGAGCATTCTAAAAATGAAAATCAAGTTGTTGATTTAGTAAGTAGACTTCCTTCTACGTCGTACTAACTTTTTTGTGAGGTTTTACTTAGACCGATGGACAAGAGAGTTCGCATATAAAGTAATTGTCATCATTGTTTGTGACTTGGTACACATACAATAGCTATAACCGTCAATCAAAACGCCAGAAATATAATGCGCACTTATATCAAGTGATCAAAACATTGGCAAAGTTTGTTTCTGTCTTACTATAATTTTACATCTTTTTGAAAGGTATTTGTTAAACCCACATCTATCATGCTAGAAAAAATAACAGTTTGTATTTCTGTATAAGTTATTCCTACTTATAAAACCCTATCGTATTTATATAATGTAGAGTGACATTCTACCTCGATGCTTTGGATCATAACCAAATAAAACCAAGTTGTTCTAGTGACGAATCATGGTCCAATTTTGATCGTGATGTCAATAATGTACGCATATGGGACTACTGAACACCTTAATCCTGTCTTTATTTTACAGCTGCACTACTAACATTAAGATTTAGGGTAGCATCGTATTTGACACTCGTTTACCTTTAATATTGATGAATAGCATATTGATCAACCAATAGTACGTTTGTATCACTTTTCGCCAATAAGTGTAATAACTCATAGCAGGATTCAAAAGAACGATCTTCACTTCCGTAGTAGAAAATGGCCTGCCTTCCACAGCAAAATTATCACAACTTCCATAAAACTAGACTACTATCCTGTCCATTCCAATCTCTTAATTGTCTCTAACAATCAAACATGCCTGAGATCACTTAGGAAGGCAAAGGATATTTTAACCTAGATATTTTGAAAATAAATACTTATCCATAATAATACAATTATGAAATAAGATTATACATAGCATCATGTAAGATTTATATAAGACACAAGGGCTCTATGAATTGGATTGTACGTTCACTTTAAGAGTAACACATAGATTGTAAAAATATCTATTTATTTGCAGCATTTCTTGTAATAAATTATCTTTTTACGTTAGTCTTTTGTTTTTCTAATCACTTACATTAATGTTATTTTTTTCCCATAAAACTCATTTTTCATTTAAACTTTTTTTTTTCGTTTGCTTTCAATCAATGATTATTCTTTTAAATCCTATTATAATGAAGGGGCTGTCATAAATTTTAGCCATCTCAAAATAAGATTTTGTTATATTATTAATGCAAAAATAGTAATATTTATTACCTATTCATTTCTGAAAGAAAGAAATTTTGCACAAAGTATTTATTAAAAATAAATAGTAATTTCAAGAAATATGATTAAATGTTTTTCCTATAAGCGTTTAAAAGCTTTATTTCAAATATATTAATTATTTATTATACTATTTATTGTTTTTATTGTTTGAAGGACTATACATACATACATATATATATATATATATATATATATATATATATATATATATATATATATATATATATATATATATATATATATATATAATTTTTCATAGTTCTCCTTTAATAATTTAAAGATAAAAAAGTAAAATTTAAAAAAACTTTTAAATACATTTATTTCCAGTTAAATTCATTCACTGAACAGACTATACAAGAGAGCTATAAAACTTGATAATAAAATCACAACACAAAAGTCAAATGAAGTTACATTTACAGAAGATGCCATACATAATACACAATTCTAAATATTATTTATTTATATAAAATAAATATAAATAAATTCTAAGCATATCTTGCCTTTACAACTATCATTTTGCGCAATCATAGTTGCAAATTGGATGGGAAAGAA
Source organism: Latrodectus hesperus (assembly GCA_037975125.1). Taxonomy (NCBI): domain Eukaryota; kingdom Metazoa; phylum Arthropoda; class Arachnida; order Araneae; family Theridiidae; genus Latrodectus; species Latrodectus hesperus. The sequence continues at coordinate 73,400,844 of CM075855.1, read as the reverse complement.
AGATCGGTAGGAACATCATTTAGTTTTCCTAACAATTCATCAGATTATAGATATATGCTTTCTTAAGTTAAGCTAGTACTTTTGTGACACATTTTTTCATCTATAGACTTTTTTTATTGTTGTTTTATTTTATTTATTTATTTATTGTAAATCATCACTAATTTGTGTATGCCTAAATTATTTTAAAATATCATATACTCTTTTATTCATATTTTTTGTAGATTATTTTCAACCAGTAGTTTTTAAATAATTTAGAGAATTAATTGACTTATTAATTGATGTTTGAAAATTTGCATGGTATTATTGGCATAAAAACGAAATATTTTCAATACGAAAAAACTTGCATCTAATTATTGGAATGAATACGAAATCTGAATCAAAATGCAATTCTGACTAAATTGAACCTAAGCGAATAGAAAATTGCACTAGAAGAAAGAATATTCAAAATTTTCTCGCATATTTTAACTTTTATAAAATTATTTCAATAAAAAGAATACTAATAAATAAAAGGAAGTGTTATTTGATACAAAATGAGCTTGTTAATCATATTTTAAAGACATTTTTTAAGGAATTTTGTTTCCTTATTTCACGCAATCAAAGTTTCAGTTACAAAAAAATTTTTTTGGTGACAATAACTGTAAAGGTGTTTTCTTTCTCTCTTACTCACACACACACACAAGCATAAGCAAATACAAGGAATACTTTTTCAATAATTTCTTATCTTCTTCATTTTTTTAAAGTACACAAGAGTGATAATTCTTGTAGCTAATCACAAGAACAGAAAATTTCGGAAGAAAAATTGAATGTATAACTTTCTGTTTTATAAGGTTGGAACCTGTAGCTACAGCTGTTGTAAATGCCACTGCACCTACTCCTAACATTCGTTTGAGGATAACGGATGCCAACGGCACGGACATAACAGGAACAAGAATTGGAGAGCCTCTCTACTTCCGCATTGAAATTGATGAAGATAGTAAGTGTTGCCACACTAGAATGCTGCATTCTGAAATAATTCTTATTTGAATGTTCCATTTATGTTAACACTTTCATGTATAAATACCATTATTTATCTAAAATTAACTTGATTGTATTTTAATATTGAGAAATCGAATTTTTTTAGGTGTGTTCGGAATTTTCGCGCGGGACATGATTGCTCGTAATGGAAGAGGAGATCTCCAAATTTCTCTCATAGATTCTGGAGGGTGAGTATTTTCTTTATGAGTATCCACATTTATGAATATAAAATTTCCAAATTATACATTATATTGCTAAATAGACATTGTTATCAACTTCAATTTCGAGAATATAGTTTATTTTTAGCTCTAAATTTTTTCTGAAAACCCAATAATCCAAATTTATATACAAATGCATACAATTTTTTATAATTAGCTATGACTTTTATTACCCTTCACTGCAATTGGGGATTTCAAATGTAGAATTTTACCGGTTATATAATTTTAATCTCTTACCAAAAGTCATTTATAAAACGTATTAAATTCTTTTATCAATAAATCTGCATCGCGTTTTACATATTTTACACTATTATTTATTCCTTATTGATTATATTTAAGAGAAATTGAAGCAATTATAAATAAAATATAGACAGCTTCATTAAATGTGATATTAGTGTTATTTTAAGGTGAATTGTACGTATGTAATTTTAGTAAATAAATTAAGTTTAATTTTAAATATTGAATTTAAAACATTGGTCAGAAGTTCGTTCTACAATGAAGTAATTTTAGAAAATATTCAAGTGTAAATATTTTATCTAATTTATTATTGCGTTACAAATAATATATAAGAAATACTATATACAATTAGAATTGGAATATTTAAATTCACGTATTTTCAAATCTTAAAAAAGTATTTAAAATTTAAAAATTCTGTTCTTAGAGCGTTTTTTTCCTCTACATGATCTACAACTCTAAAGAAATGAATGAAACTGTGAAACATGAAATCAATTAATCAGATTTTATCTTCCTCTCTAAACAATCAGGATGAAGCAAATTCATTTCAATTTAGGATATTAATATTTTAAATCATGATTTCAAACGTTTAGAAAAGCTATGAGATATACATAATTGTTGGAAATTGCACTGATTCAGAAAGCAAAGACAAATTCATCTAGCTGTGGGATATTCATTTTCATCGAAACTTTGAATGCATTTTATGTCGAAAAACAACAGATGTTTTCAATACAATTTCAAATGAAATGTGTATGAATTTAATGTTGAATAACTGACTGCACATTTTTAAAAAGCTACAAAGAAAAGAATTTTTAAATTTTTTTTATTTGTTAATTTTTCAAAAATATTTTAGTTTAAATATTATATTTTGTTTTATGAAATAAAATTTTTACATTTATTCAACATATAAAGTTTTATTTTAAACATAGCTTTTGTAAAATATGCATTATTAAAAAAATACATTTTTCATATAAAGATAGAAAAGGAACCAACATGTCTTTTAAAATGATAAGCTTATGAGTAACATCTTATCTTTAAAATTAATGTTTTTAAGCGATGTGCTTATTACAGATAAAAATTTCATTTTAAACAAGTACATTTTCATAAAAGCAATTCGCAATTTTAGCTTAAGAAAAATTTTAGGTTCTATCAGTAAATTTGTAACCAATATTTTTCTTATTATTTTTGCATAAAAAGTTCCAAAGCTTGAACTTCATGATCATTTCAAAATTTACTATACAAGAGATTCGATTCAAGAAAAATTAAAAAACTAATTTTCCATTAAGAATGCATCATGATGCTCAGTCTACAATTCTTTTTCAAATTAAAATCTATATTTAGAAAAAGTAGTTAACCGAATTTATTTTCAAAATTCTGAGACAGCTCTGAGACTTGAACGTTGAATAATCACAGACAGAACAGCTGAACAAAAAGTTCTGAGAAAAATCTTTGGTGATGTAAATGAAAATGTGAAGTCAAGTGACGGTGACATAATTTTGAATTGTAAAAATTATTTAAGGATATAGATATCATCAAATTTTTTAAGACAATTACGAGTCGTATGAAATTTTCGGGTCACTTATACAGAATGGACCCTTTTTCATGAATATCCAAAATTTCAAATCAAAAACCTCTGAAAACTGGAAAAGAGGGTAGGCCAAGGTTGAGATAGATGGACTATGTAGAAAAGAGTTTTCAGATCCTAAGAGTAACTAAATGGAAATCAGTTGCAAAAAATACATCAGAGTGGAAGAAAGTTCTTCGAAAAGCCTTTACTCGTCAGCGGCTGTTGTGTCAATAAAACAAGAATTCCGATAAACATCTTTAGTTTCATATTAAAAACTAAACTCCATAGCACGACAGCCCATGTGGGCCAAGGCCTACAGTGCCCATAACTGTTTTCATGACCGAGGGCCCTGGGGTGCAAAGCGTATGTCCCAGTTAGGTGGTCAGCCTAACGTAAGACCCCCAGTGTTTAGTTCCCAAGCATGTTTGGTACTCAGTTAATCAACCCACTGAAAAGATGAAAGGCTGAGTCAACCTTGTCCAGCCCGAGGATCGAACCTCGGACCTGTGTCATGGAAGCGTGAAACGCTGCCATTAAGCCACCGGTTTTCAATGTTTCGTATTAACATACTATATTAAACGACAATATAATAACTCGTTTTAAATTATATAAGAAAAAATTCAAACATTATTCATTAGTTTATCAAAATATTTTATCTTTGACACTCATACCCAAAAAGAATTTAAGTGTTGGTACTGAATGATGTATCTGATTCACAGCTGTCCAGTGGATTCCAGAATATTCCCAGGATTTGAAAAGATTCCAAATTCTAAATCTTTGCAATCTCAATTTCAAGCCTTTAAATTCTCAGATGACCCAATTGTCCGGTTTCAAGTGAATGTCCATTTCTGTTTGGAAGAGTGCAATCCTGTCGTTTGTCCTGGTGGAACTCAGTCATGGGGTAAGAGGAAGAAGAGAGAAACAGAAAGCAACGACATCCCCATAGTTCCAGATTACCCCTTGTATGCTGCCATCGTTGTAGAAGGATCTCCATTTGTCAATAATAACTCTGATCCAACTGATGCTCAATATATAGGTAAGCATTATTAAATCTATTTGTTCTAGCTTGTCTAAAAGAGAAATACTAACAAATTACTTCTAAGAAAATGAATCAGGAAATTTTTAAGTTTTTTGACTGTAAGACTTAGAAATTCGGATTTTTTTGGAACAATGTTGTTATTCATTAGTGTAATCTAAAGATATAATATATATTTAAAAGTTTGAATTTTCAAAAAAAAATTTACTGTTAATACTGATTACATATTTTGCTGAGTACAGTAAAATAGTAATGAAGAATAAAATTTACAGATAGAAAAAATTTTTGCAAAGGCAAAATTTCTGATAAAAACTATCTCAATAAGCCCAATGACATGTATTATAGTTTGTTATATATATTAAAATTTATTGTGTATTACAGTATCGAAAATCTTGTTATAATTATTTTTATTGGAATATTAGTAAGGAATTAGATGAAAAAATTAATTGAATTTTTTACAAATAAAAAAGTAAGTAAAAAATTATACTTATTTTTTGTAAAAAAATTCATGATTTTATATATAAAAACAATTATATCAAAGGTAAATATATATGTGAAAAATAAAATTTTAAATTCAAAAATTTTTTTAAGAAAAGTTGCATGTATACATTTAAAATTGAATACTACGATGAAATTTATTCTCACAAAAGTGATATTTTAAAACAAATAAACATAAAAATCCATTTAACCTGGTTCATTTGAATTATTTTAGGAAAATTCTATGATTAATTTTCAAACGTGAAATCCTATCCATGATTTTTTTCATTAACTTTGGCTTCAAAGGAATTAAACGATAAAGGATTAAACAGGATTAAAAAATGATATATTGTGAAATATGTTAACTAATAGAAGAGTTACTTTGTATAGATATTCCCTAAATAGAATTCTACTAATCCGCATTTTACGTTTTAAATACAATTACGCATATTATTAGTAACTAATGTAACTGATGAAGACAACAATTAATAAATTTTCAAATGAAATAAATTCACATTAATATTCAATTATTTATTTTTAAATTACATATTTTATAACGATAATATTCATGATAATTACGATAATAACGTCTATTATGACTTAAGTATTTTATCTCTAAATTTTTGGATGTATATATTCCTAAAATGTAACTTTTTAAACTTTATTATTTAAGAAATACTTTTAAAATATAATATGTCGTTATCTACAGATGGTAGAAGCATGGAAGACGTGTCAGATGAGATGGTTTGTACAACAAAAACAGTTGTTGTGGTATCTTCTCTTGGTGCACTTTTCCTCCAAATTGCTCTGCTTGCTGCTTGCGGGACATGCCTATTGTTTTCAAGGAAAGAGAAACGGTATTCCGAAGATGCAGCTTCTACTATTACCGAAACCTTGCCACCTTTTGATTCCAGCGTCCACCATACACGACTCCGGTGACATCATTGAGATCATAAATCGTCAACTTAAATCAATTTTAAGAGGACTTTTTAAAATGTGACAAGTTCATCTGTGGAAGGAACTTTCTAAATGGAAGAATGAATTGATAGAAAAATCTATTTCTTGGAAAACTTTAGTAGAACAGGCTTCAACCTTTAAGCACGTTTGAAAGATTTCTGACGATTCACAATATTTGCTTGTCAAGGAAATTTGAACTACACTGCCGAAATTTATCCATTCTACTTTCTCATAGAAGGAAGCATTTGCCAGTTAAATGTGATACTATTCAGCATTTACTTGCCTATTACTTAAATGGTGCTGATAATTTGTAGTCTGAGCAGTAACTATGGGGTAAAGGTGTTTCATCTAGAGCTTTTGTTTTTGCTAACTGCATAGAAAACCTTTTATAATATGTCTATTTAGAGCAATACATATTTTAATATAATGTAATTACAATGAATATATTGTTGGGTTGCTGTACTTTAGTTTAAAATTGTGAATAAGTTATGATTATTTTTCTTTAATTTATTTAAAATACTTTTATTTATGAAAATGTGTAAATCTGTAAATGTTTACTTTAAGATAACTGTTTTCTCTCTCTGTACATTTTAATATTCTTAAATGCTCAAATATTCACAAAACATATTATTCACCCCTATAACCACTCATAAGAAAGAATTTTTATACATTCAATTATCCCAAAAGTTCTTGGTATAGATAGTCACACATATTTTTCTAAAAATTTTACTTAACTACGTTTTTAAAAACAATTCCATTTCAAATCACCAAAAGATATATAGTTAAATGTTATCATAAAATTACTTTAATAGAAAAAATAATATGAATACACTAAAAAATAAAGATAAGATTTCGGCTTATACAATTTTCTTATATTATGTATCACATTAAAATGTATTATTTCAAATATATATTATAACAGGGACTTTATTTAATATAAATCCAGTTGTAAAAATGATCATGTTGTGAAGATTGTATGGCAAGTGAGCTCTTTCCTTCAAAATTATTTGAAGAAAAAATTATTACTTGAAACGAAAAATAGAGTGAATCTAGTCAATGTAAAATATATCTTTATTAATCGGATTTAAGCTCATGATGCATTTCCAACGAATTTTGTCTTATCCAGAGTAAAATTATTTATTTCAAAAATATTATTTTGTAATATATAGACTTTTTACTCTATGATAAAAACATATATGGTTATTAATAAATAAAATTTTAGAAAACTTATATGTAACTCAAATAAAGCATTTTTGATGTTAAATGTTTTCAAATTATTATCTGAAAGCGCATGTGCAATTGATATTTAGTTGAGAATTTATGTATTTTTCGAAATATGTAACATTCCCTAGATTACAATACATGTAACAAATTTAGAGCATAATTTCGCATTATAATAATAATATATAATGATATAGAAAAATGAAATTATCATCTTTCTTATGGAAAATACTAATTGTTTAAATATTTAACTATCCTTAACTTTAAAGCACTCAATGTATACACAATTGTTACTAATTATATATATATATATATGTGTGTGTGTGTGTGTGTGTGTGTGTGTATAATTAGTAACAATTGTGTACACATTGAGATATATATATATAATATCATATATATATAATGATTATATATATATATATATATATATATATATATATATATATATATATATATATATATATATATATATATATACATATATTATTTTGTTTGATTTTCAGTGAATTTCGAAGGTGAATTTTATTTTTATTTTTACCAAATGTTATATTAATCAGAGTTCTTGTTGAATAAATATTATATTTAACATAAAACTTGCTTCTCATTTTTTGTAAAACAAATAAAATATATCACACTATTAGAACAAGTTTGTTTGAAAGAATATTGTTATTAATAATATGAAAAGCATTTGGATAGAGCTTTACGATAGGATGGTTTTTGCGAAATAAACATTTAAGTGCACAAAATCGTAATAATATTTTTGTAATGTCCATCTCTAGCCTTCTTTCATTGATAGTTGTAAAACATAGCACTTTGATGTGTTCCAAGAAGACTTTCAGTCACTTTCAAGTAGCCAAGTGCGGACAAAATAATAATCCTCCCTTTTCTTCCTAGTTCATCAGGTATCATTTCACTCTAAAAATTCCATACAAATTAAATGATAAAACAGCTTTGGTATCGATCACGTTTCTGAATCAGGGTTCAAAATTGTAATACTACCAAAGTGGCTGTCAAAATTAAAGATTCTATTGATTGAAGCTAATTAAATTAAAATATTGCTTAATATAGTACAAGGAAATTGTTAAATTTAGGCCCGAAATATTGTGAAAATTTCCTGTACTCATTTAAGTGAAATTTATGTCGCATTTTAGAAACTTAAAATTATACCATTCTTTTTTTTAAAAAAATATAGCATATAGCTAACTATTCGTTTCGTTTAAAGATAGTATACGTTGTCTAAGCATAAAAAACTATAAAATGGAATGTTTCTTCTCTTGAAGCCAAAACAGAAAGCAACATGAAACTCAAAAATCTATTTGATAGATGCAAATATATGTACGGTGAAAATAAATATCTTTCTTAAACAAATCATTAAGAAAACTATTTTCTTAGTATACATAGTTTTCATTTACTACAATTGTAGTGAAACTTTTTTACTAAAAATGTAGCAAAATGATATAAGAAAGTGGAAAGGAATTTTTAAATTATATCGAACTTCACTTCAATGATATAACTTTGATACTTTTTTTGCTATATGTTATTAATTTAGAGTTTTTTCACTACACAAAGCAAGGAAGAATTCTAGCAATATAGATTACTAATGAAAAATATTTTTCTTAGAATTGGATAAAAATTAAATTGATGTTTTACAAATTTTACTATAGTCGATCTAAACACATAAAAAAATATTCTTAATCATTGATTTAAATAGGAGAGAGTTCCTCATATTTTTTAACATGGAGGTTAGTTGGCCGTTGCTTTATTGCGTGGAAGAATGCTAGTTTTACCATTACAGACAAAAAAAGTTTGATCATTGTTCAAGTACTTTTCAATATAAATGATATGGTAATATATTTATGATTCTTCATATATGTTATTTAATTTTAGATTATCATACGTAAAAAAAAAAATGATGATTTCTTGAGTGGCATTCGAATCCTCAGAATAGAAATAAAAAAACTCATCCTCATCTGGAGCTGGACATGTTCTGGTGAGCTGTAGCTGTGACTGACTGGCATATTATTGGTTGTTAACTAGAGTAGGAGGAGCTTATTTAAAAATTTAAGTTGTTTAAAGATTTAGGTTTATTGTGTATTAATTTTTAAGCAAAATAATGATAGAAGTTAATAAAAAATGGTTAAATTAATGATAGGAGGATTATATTATTAATTAGAATACTTGAAAATATTGCATCAGTTTGAATAGCTTGTCCATAGGGGACTTAATTTCCTTAAGTTCTTTAATAAGCTTTCTAATTGGTATTCCTTTAAATATGATTTTAATTTCGTTCATTAGGAAGATTAATTCTGAAAAAATCATCAGGTAATCCTGGAGAGCTCAACAGAGGAGTTTCTTCTTTGTCTTAAGTGGGGGGGAGGTAACTCTCACGTACGAGACGCCAGGCCTCACTGTATTTGTTTCTTCACGATTTTTAATTTCCATGTTGCGTTTAATTACTTTTGCTATCTTTGGTTTTGGAAATTTAGGGCAGCCTTTATAATTGGCAGGGTGGTTACCCTGACAGTTGGAGCATTTTGGTGTTTCTACTCTAACATGGGGGCAGTCCCTGGTATTGTATGCTCCTGCACACTTTACACACTTTGGTGTGATATGGCACGTATCAGCCGAGTGATAGAATTGCTGACTGTTGAAGCACTGCATCACCGATTTGGATTCTCTGTAGTGTTCGACTGTCACGCCAGAAATGTGACATAGCTTATCGATTCCATACATGGATGCACCTTCGGGCTCTGAATATATTGTAACAAGGAAAAGAGGCATTGGTTTACTGGATTTAGGGCTTAACATTTGGCTAACTTTGGCCACTTGGAAACCAATTAGGTTTAAATTGTTTTCAATATCTAGGGTTTTTGTGTTAATGGGGAGTCCCGTAATTACATATTTTCTCGATTTTTGATTTTTACTTTTGATGAGTATATACTCAATGTATTTATCATCGACTAGATTTGTAAGTTCTTTTTGAGTGTCTAATATAAAACAGTAGCTAAACCCAAATATATAGAGGCTATTCGCACATTTTTATACTATTTTTATAAAGTGTAGAGAAAAAAATACATTCTTATTTTGTGTTTTAAATTGTTCAGCTTGATAACCCATATTTTCAACTATTATTCTACTATGTTAATTTCTATGTAAATGAGGCTTTTATTGATACTGGAAAAGGAATGGATTCCCAAAGTTCACAAAGCATTATAGGTTTGCATTTAGATAATGCAAATTTTAAAAGCATAAATATCCATTAGTAATATATATCAGGAGATTTAACAGAAGTATCTTTTGTTACATTTTTCTATTTTTCTCCTGATAAATGTTGTACACATAGAATTCTGCAGCATATTTTACGTTCATAGATATGACGCTGAGAAAGACGATTAACATTGTATTACATTATGTTTTATTAGCCTTTTTAATATTCAGATTAGAGTTAACAATTTTATTTATAGTTGAAACTAAGCATTTAATGTATTTACAACATTAAATGCTTGGTTTCAACTATAATACGAATTATATATATTCATAATATACTTGCATATATTAGTTGTTATATAGTTGAAAACTGCTCTTTTATCTTTGAAAAGAAAATACTTCTCCAAATGGAGAAGAATTTTCTTTTAGATCTTATACATTCCTTTACCTTTTATAATATTTCCGATCGTCGCTTTAGACACCAAAAATCGAGGGTTTTTACAACCTTTTTGAATTACTGATACTGAATAATAATAACCCTCTTCAGCTAGAAATCAATTTTATTCTTCCATCCATTTATAAAACCTCAATTTTTGATACAAACAAAAATTCTGAATATCAGACAATAAATAAAACTTCCAAAAATATGACTTGCGAAAATAAAATTTTCCATACAGGTTATGTTTATCTTATTACAAAATAAAATTCTCTAAAGATTTCGTGAATTGCTTTGTATTTGCTACATCAGAAGAAATGCTGAAGTTATTGAAATAATTGGATAAATACTGAAAAATATTAATATATATTTCATAATTATGGACTATAATTCTTATATAGAAAGTAAACTTTATTAATACATAATGATATACGTTGATAACAAAGTGGCCTGATTCCTTCAACCGCAACGAGTTATTTAGAGTTATGTATGATTTTGATACTCCCGCAAAACCAATGTGATTGATCAAAGTGATACTCAATTCGACTTTTTGCATAATTTTAATTCAAAAGTTTTAAAGATTTTTATGGGAGGAGGGAATAAGACAATGAAATGCATTTTCATGTCTTGTAATTAAAATGGCAATGGAAAGGATCATCCTGAAATCTAGAGTAAACACCAGGTGCAGTATCTGAAGATAAACTTTCCATTTGCAGATGATATAGCACTAGTTTCCAAGGAGGAAAAACCAATCGACCATGTCATTGATTAGGATAAAACTAAGTATGTGTCGACCACAAAAAAATACTTTCACTCCGACTCACCTTAAAATTAGAGCTTTTAAGTTTAAAATAGTTAGTGAATTTATTTATCTAGGATGTTTCATTAACGAAATCAATAAGTTCCTTCCAGAAATTAAGAGATGTATAGCTACAAAAAATAAAGTTTTTTATGCGTTAATGGATTTACTAAGATCCAGCTTTTTATCTGCAGGGATAATTGGGATTACCTATAGGGACTATAAAACCCTTATTCATTCTGTGCTGACTTGTGCGTCGGAAACATGGACCATGACTATGAAAGAAGAATGATTGCTTGGAGTCACATTGAACGCAAGGTTATAAGCAGTGTTTTTAGTAGAATTCAAAAAATAGTATCTGGCATAGAAAATCCAACGTTGAAATATATCTAATATTCAAAGAGACAGATGTTGTTTACTGTTTTAAAATAAGCCGACTTAAATGGGTTGGACATATCACCTGATTGATCAACAATAGGTTAAAAGGTGATTTTCAACTTGTAGGGCTCGCTCCTCTATGGGTTGTGAGCACATTAAAGAGGGAGGCGAGCATGAGAAAATATTATTTAAAAAATGTATTAACTGAAAAGTTAATTAATAAATTAATTGAAAGGAAAATACACACACATACAATACAAAACACATTTTGACATAATATTTAATCATTAATTTATTAAACTAAAGCAGCTTATTAAATAAAAACTTACTTAATCAAAACTTACTAAATTAGTGACAAATTTAGTAAATATTAGTGACTTACTTGGACCTGTTTTGGAGAGTACAACTTTTCGAAGGAAGGCTTGATATTAGAAATAGCCACTCTCAGTTCTTTTTCTATATTGAGCTGAGATTTATATTTTGTCTTCAATGAAGGTACCACAAAAAATACAGTTTCACAAAGGTAAGCTGTTAAAAATGGTAACAGAATACGAAATGCTCTTTTTTTAGTGCAGAAAACTCATCGACTACACCAGCCCAAAAATTAAACAGTAATTTATCCCTAAATTGTCTTTTGGTTTTGCCACTTAACATGAAGTCTATGAAGGTTTCTTCCTCGACAGTTGAAAGTCCTTCAGAAGTAATATGAAATGGATCCCTAACCCATTCGCAGCTTGCTATCAGTTTATCGTCAACAAGAAAAATATTAAAATTCTTTGCCAACATGGCTAAATGATTTTCAGTGGTTACAAAAGCAGTTTTTCTGCTTTAAATTTCTGCTCCACAATTCTAATTTTCTATAAAAAACATTAGCTTTATCACTCTAATCTAATATATTTGATCCTTGGAATTGAAGAGTCAAAAATTATTTAATTTCTCGAATATGTCGACCAAGTAAAATCATTTCATCACAAACAAACCGTCGCGAAAACTCTCAGCTTCAGATCTGTTTTTCTCTTCTAGGAAAATAGTGATTTCTTCTCTTAATTCATAAGCATATTGCAAAAATTTCTCACGTTATAGCCATCTTGCCTTGCAATGAAATAGTAACGCTGAATGTACTACCTATGTCTTTACAAGTTGCTGAAAAGATTCTTGATTTCAGGGGCCTCATTTTTTGTATAATTTACAATGGTTAAAATTATAGTTAACACAATATTCAGACCAGGAAATATTTCTTCGGAAGTCAGAACTTCTCTGTGGATCATGTAATGTGCTCAGACTCACTTTGGTAATTTTTGTTTTACAAGTGTTTGTATACTTTGGAATATCTCAGACATTGAACGAGAGCCATCAGGGCATATTCCGCAGCAGTTTTCCCATTCTATGTATGCCTTGTTTATAAAATCATTTAAGAAAGCAAACAATTCAAGTGTTGCTTTAAGTTATGTTGATTTGCCAAAAGGTAGTTCTTATACTACTGAAATATCATTAAAAAATCGAACATAGGCAATGAAATGAGTATCTGTAATACTATCTGTTGCCTCATCAAGCTGTATTGAAAATAAATTGTCTTACAACTTTGAGAAAATCTAACGCTGTACATTTTCAGCTATATAATCGATTCGATGGACAACAGAATCATTTGAAAGAGGTTTGGACTTCAGTTGTTTTGCAAAACTATTTCCAAACTAACTATTTCCTTTCGACAATATCAACTGCTGCTATCAAAGTAAGTTTTTTTTTTATTTTTTTTTATTTTTTTTATTTTTTTTATTTATTTATTTATTTATTTTTTTCTTTTTATATAATTTAAATTTTACTTCAAAGAATTATCTGTGTTTGTTGATGTATGCACTATAAAGCGAAATGCTTCAAAGGCGTTTTAATTTATTAGGTTTCATGCTGTCTGCAGCCAATATTTTTTTATCAAATGTTACAAAGGAGTTTTTCTTCTTCATTTATTTCAGTACTAGTAAACCCAAATTTAAGTATTCTTGAGAATAATTTCTTGACTTTATTTTCAGAATTACGATCCCTTGTGTACTCGTTTGATTAACATCTAATGCTCATTTACGTCCACTTAAAAAATTATTCCTAATTCTGGATAAATTTGCTGTCGTTAATATTTAATACGTTGAACTCCAATTAATACACGAAAACATATATAACGCATACACATTCACGATAAATTCGAAAGCGTTAAAAGGATCGACTCGAAAGAGACTGGCCCGTCTGGAGCTAGAAACTGCCGTCATCAAACTTTCTTCTCACATTTGCAAATACTGAAGACGGCATCCTGGAGGAATCGAAATTTCTCGCGAAATCGCTAGAATATCCTACATGGTAGAAACAAGACCAATAAAAAAGCATAGAATTCTTGTTTTATCATTGCGGAAGATGGCTGTTGTGAAATGTCATTAAATTTCAGTATTATTTGTCATTTATAAGGTTTAAAAATAAGGTTATAGTGTAGGTTTAGCGTAAAAATTCTCAAAATATATTATTATTGATACAATTTAATGTATGTGGGGGATTGTTGAAAATTCAAATTAAAAATTAGGCAGCAAATACTAAAAAGTTGGAAATTCTGATCTTGATTATATAATATATAGAAGAAGAGGAAGACCCAAGCTCCGATGGCTAGATGTAGTAGAATAGGATTGTCTGATCTTCAGAACAAAGATTTGGAAGAGTTTAGCTGCTAATAGAGATGGTTGGAAGCATTTGGTTCAGAAGACTTTGGCCCACTCAGGGCTGCCACACCATAGATGATAATAATGATGTGTAATTTAATTTTACATCCCATTATATTTATATTCAATAATTTTACATTATTTTTAATGCGTATGTTTTTTAAATATAAACTTTTATAAATTTGTTGACTGATACAGCAGCCTAATTGGGAAAGGACTGAGATATTTATTATGATTTTATGAACAGATATGTAAAATTTTCTATTAGGAAAGTTATTATCTGGTTTACAGCTCAAAATTAAAGATATACGGCGTCAGGGTTACCATAATCGGTCGAGCATAAAGAGATAGAACAGAGGGCTTAAGAAACGGATTCTTGATATCAATCCTAGAGCACTATATGTGCCGTAATTCTTGTCGTTAATAATGTTATCTGCTCGAATAGAGATATTTCTGTTCTCTCTGTCTCTCTCTCTTTATATATATATATATATATATATATATATATATATATATATATATATATATATATATATATATATATATATATATATATATATATATATATATATATATGTATATATATATGTGTGTGTGTATGTATGTATGAATGTTTATGTGTGTGAAACTGAGTGGGAAAGTCTTATCGATGCAATAAGATCGGTAATATAAATATATGATCAGTAAAACAAAAACAAAACAAAAAAAAATACCGCATTAAATTATTTAGTTGGAAATACCTCAAGATACATGAAAACAAAAAAAGGTGCTGTGTGTTATCAACAACTAAAAGCCTTGAAACATAAAACTTGTTTTGTTCAATTTTAGTTTAACATGGTTAATTATCAAGAATTGATGCATAAAATACTTCAAAATCCTAAAACAAACAACACGAAAGCATTGAAAGCTCAGACAATCTTTAAAAAATGTTTAGTTTCCCTAATATCTGACGATAATTTAATAATGTTTGTGAATTCAGCAAAATGGTACTTGCGAGAAATTTAAGAATTTTTTCCGAATTTCGCATACCGCTCAAGAATAAAATACATTTATTCGATTATGAAAGTATTGATGAACCAGTTGCAAATCCCTTCCAACAGTTGAAGACTACTTTTTATTTTGGAATTCTGGATCATGCGAAATTTTTGGTAATTGTGATTGAATAATTTCGTTAGATTCTGAAAAAATCATGAAATAAACAGACTTTTGTTTATTTTAAGAAATATATAATAAAAAATAAATAAAAACACTTCAAAAATTTCTTAATCTTCTGAAAAATTTCATAATTTTCGAGGTCTATCAAAATTTCCAAGAGAATAAACTGAGTTTATTCCATGGAAGAAGATTCATTTTCGGAAATAAAACTGGTTTTTCCCTCCTTTACAACTCTTATTGCAGGTAAAGGAGGGTGGAAGCATTGTGAATCATACATATAGTATACAACACTTTAATGAAATGTGATTTTACTCAAAGATATTTTTCCAGGCTAATGGTGATGTTAGAAATTAAAAGAAAAATAATTTCATTTTCCAAATTTTTTTCTCTATTTTCCAAATTTTTTCTAGAGATAATTATTTATTTTTTTAATCTTACTTCATTCTGGTTCTTTAAGTAAAGAAAATTTCAATAAATTAGAAAATAATTAAGAAATAATATGACACAAGAAATGTTTAGCCATTGTGTCTGGGCTGTAGTTTCGATTGGATCCAAAATCTTTAAAGAGATTAATTTCACTGAAATTATTGGCTAGTTTCCTTCTCAGAAAATCAGAAAGTTAATTTATAGTTATTTATAAGGTAGTCTTTATAGAAGGACTGTTTTATATTAGATTATATTTTTTTAGTAAATGCTGTTTTTTTTTTTTTGCATTTTTATTATGAATTGTCTAATTTTATTTCGAAAGTAATATTTTTATTTGTTTATTATTTTGTTAAATATTTTGTCGCTAGCTCTATGGTCGCTATTACCTATTGGCTAGTCTAAAAATAAAACATTATATATCAAATTTTGTTTGCATTTTCATTAATGTTTTATGTTTTACACTAACACTGGTAGCGGAATTCATATCGTCAACGTTAAGCATTAGTCAAAATAAAAAATTTTTCTTATGAGACGGCACATAAAGTCTTTGATGGATTCGGTCCAAAAGCTCATGGATTCGATTTCCATTTTGGGTTTGGTTGCTTATAATGTAATAGGGGCTTTATAGTGGTTAGGAATCCACTTTAAATTGTAGGTTACGACTTAATTAGTTCTAGTTTGCAAACAATAACCATTGAGCGACAAACACACCAAAATTATCTTAAAAAATAAGCTCTAATTTGTGCATAAAAAAATAATATCTTAAATCAAAACTTATTAAATTCAAATTTTATTAGCTACTATCAGCATGGCTTGTGAAAACCTAGTAGATAAAACAGAAACTGGTCACTGTTTCTGTTTCGGGAGATAGTGATGGAATTGAAAATAATTAAATATTAGTTTAAATAGGAGTTTGTTTTTACTATTAAAATCGCAGTATTTATAGAATTATTGATTTTAATTAATCTGGAGGAACAATTTATGGAATACTGAACTATTCACAAAACATTAATGTAGCAAATCATTCGAAATTTAATAGGGAATAAAAATGTATAATTTAAAAAAATGAAAGAACTGTGAAATATCTCAAGTTATTCAAATATTTATAAAAATTTAATCATTGAACTAAACTCTGATCAAATTTGAACTTAAAAATCAACTAAAATATGACAAATTTAAACGATAATGATGGTATGTTCATTGAAAGATTTTTAAATGCTTTTAAGACAATTGGTGGAAATGAGCAGGGCTTCGTTGATTATGAAGATTTTAAAAGCCTCTTATTAAAAGTATTAAGCTTAATTTCTTACTTTTCTATTATAAATTGAAATCAAAATTTATTTATATTCTGAAAAGGGTGTTTTATTATAAACGCAGTTATTTTTGAATAATGATATAAAACTCTTTTTCAGAAAAGCAGTATTGAAGGGAAAGGTATCTTGAACCTAATTAATGAAGAGCAACATGTACATGATGGAAAATTGGATTTTATAAGTTTATGTTTCTCTATTTTAACTGTGAAGTCTGTTTTTAATTCTTTTTCTGCAGAAAATGGTAAAATTGTACTTTCTAGTCCACGATTTAACTCTCGTACTTTTACCCGAAGTAAAGGTAATATATTTTATTGAAACATTTACTCTGTATGATTATTGTATGATACCTTATAAATATTTTTTATTTTGCTTGGTAATCATACTTTACTATTTTAGCTTGATGCATATCATTCCATTTGTTATTATAAATGTACCTTTGTAATGAAAACTTAAGAAATAAAATTAGAGACGATATTTACTTATTATACTAATTAGCAGTGTAATATTCTATTATAGTTAAATATTAGAAATTTGTATAAACTTTTTAGAGTGTATACTGGTGTATTAGAAATAAATAAAACTTTTTGTTTAAAAACTTAAGAATGATTTTAAATAAGGAAAAAATTAACATCAAAACTAAATTTTACAATGTATTACTTTGAAGAACAATTTTTTAAATTAAACAGTGAAACATTTTCTATTAGTGTTTTCAATATGAATGTGAAAAAGTATTAAAATAATTAATATTTCTAAACATAACACATTCAAGATGTAATTGGAGCATTATTGATATCTTTTCAATTTTCACTAAATTATTCATATAGTAATTTATGTCCATTCTTTGTTAGCTCAAAATATTGTATAAAGAAGAATTAAAATTTAAAAATATATCTTTGGTTTTATATTGAAAATCTTATTACTTTTGAAATGTTAATATCAGACAACAATCTCACAATTACAAGAAATTTAATTTTCTCCACACATTTTTATAGCCCTGTTATCACATATTTTGAATTTGATTTCATTTAATATTGTGAATATGCTTATATCATACAGCATTTTGGTTTTAAATTTATATATTAATTAGTTTGTAATTTATTAAATGTATTGTTAATTAGTTAGCAATTTATTATATACATTTTTCTGGATGTAAGAAAATTAAATGGATAATTTTGAAAACTAATTTATATCTTTTCCTTGATATACTTACCAAGTAAAATTTTGTTTAACTACAATCGCAAATGTTTGTCATCATAAAAATCAAGCATAAAATTAATTGTTATACCTCTGTAAAATGTATAATTTCATAGTAAGTATAATACAAAAGAAAAATAATAATATTGAAGAATTATTTTTTCATTATTATGATTGATTAATCATGAAGAAATAATCCCTTTTTACTTCATATTTTAAATTGTTTAAAAAGAAATGAAGACTAGATCTTAATCATATTTATTAGTTAGATCTGGTTTGCAAAAAACATTAAATTGATCATCCTTTTTTTTTAATAATATTTTAAATTTAAGGTATTTCTACAAATTAAATTTAATTTGTGACACATTAAATTAGCCACTCTGCAGGGAGTAAGGTCAATTAAAAGTATAAATTAAAGTAGGAATTTTTTCTGGTATGAAATATGGTGCAGCAAAGACTATTTTATACTAGAAAAAAATCAGAGGAGCACAGTGGTTTGGTTGGTTAGGGTGTCATTCTCATTATGGGAAGATAGTGAATACGAATCTTGACTTAATTGATGATCCACCATGATCACTGAAGGTGGCTAGAGCACATTAAATATGTGATGGCCACAACGTGCTCCAAGTGAAACAATACCTCTGGGCATGGCAGATTCATGTATTAAGCATCTTCTACTTGATCACTTCTTCTAAATTATGAAGACTCCCAGCCAGCTGCTACCACTAACTAGTAGAGCCCAATTATGGGCTAGGTGTGGGAAAATATGCTAGTGCAACAACAATAATTAGAAAAATTCATATCCAAAGTATTGATCAGCTTTTGGAAAAAAAAAATTCCATACTCATGGAAAACTTAAAACAGCTTAAAAAAATTTCTTTTGCTCTATGATTATGTAGATACAGCATTTCTGATGATGTGATCATGATTTGGTAGAAAATTTTAAAATATGATTAGAGTAAGATAATTTGAGATAATGATGAGATTAAATTAGTAATGACAATATACTTTATAATTGTGCACAATACAAGAGATAAAATTAATTTTACAAGTGTCCTCTTGCTTTAAAATTTTTTCTGAGAAATTAATCTCATATGTTATCAAATGTAATCTTTTATTAAAGCTTCAAAAATTAATTTGTTTAGAAATCATATTTTTAAACTTTGTAAATTTCATTAGTATTAAAAATTTTCAGATTTATAATTATCAAAAAATATAATGTATACATAGATATAGAATTCTAAATATAATATACTATTTGAAAAAATTCATATTACATTTATAATGTAAAATCACTTCATTGTTATAAAATATCATTGTAACTTTGTTGTTAAGAATGGAGATTTTTTATTGCTGAGTAAAACAATTACTTAATGTTAGAGCCTGATTAGGATTGCATATATGACTTTAGCATTGATTTGTAACTCTTTTCTTAAAATTTTTCTAAATGTTCTATTGATTGCTTTAGAAAAATTAATTTCCATTAAAATGTATTTTAAAAAAGTGGATGCTTTTGCTTTATTTTTTAAAGAAACATTTAACTCCCTTGTTCAATCTTTGAGACATTCAAATTTAATAAAATCAATTTTCATTTTTATATTGAACTATAATGTTTTATTCATATAAATATAATATATTACACTATATTTGTTAATTTTATCATTTAAGGTTCTGAAAATGCTCTTAAAAATCAGCAGAAGGAATCAAATGCACCTCCTCAGAAAAAAGTATGTACATAAAATTTAATTATGTCAATATATTATAAAACATATTTTTTTGTTATTAATTATTGATTCTATTCAGTTGTACTGATTTATAAAGTATTCTATTTCAGTAAATATTTCTGTATATAATTAAATTTTTAACATTTCAACTGTCGTATATTTTGAAATAGCACTAATTAATTAAGTATAATAAAAATATATATAAGTAATACCTGTATTTACACAGTACTAGGTATTTAATATTCAAAGCTCTTGCTTTCAAAATGACATAAAAAGGTTATCACCAAGTTAAAATTATTTACATGTAGTCTGCGACTTCCAAATTTCTATGTTTGCTTTCAGTTTGCCATCAAAAGGGTATCTTTTGCTGGAATTTCAAAATATATTTAAATATAAATATAAATTATTCTTTAGTTTGTATAAAAGTAAATTGAACCTCTGCCTATTAAAAAATTTACTTAAAAAAAAGAAAAGCTTAAAAGTTTATTCAAAATCACAAAAGTAGTTGGTATAGCAATTTAATTTGTATGATAAAAAAAAAGTGAAAATTCTGAAGCAATTTTTAAAAATTGATGTGAGGAAATCAGATCAGTACACATTAATTATTTAGAATGGTATTGAGTCAATCTACATTTTCTCTCCCTACTCCTCTGGCTAGTTGGCAGTTCCATTTTCTCTCCTTTGCTAATGGACCCAGAAGGGAGAAGCAAACAACTGGTTCTGACTCCTTAAAAAAATAACTATAGCATTTGCTGGGTATTTCCATAAAGAACACATCACTTTTGACTCTACTTTGCCTGAGAATGTTTATTACAGGATAAAGGAACTGCATTAGTTAAATGATATTTGTACTGTAATCTACCTTCTATGTTGTGTTATTCCTGAATTCTATTTAGGAATTGTATTTTTTCTTCCAAATATTATAGAGAACTATTTAAACAGACTTAAGAAGTTTTTTTATCACAATGTCTAAATGTTTCTTTTTCCAAGCAAAAAATCCCTGAAAATGGCATTTTTTTACTTCTATTAAATGAATTACTTACATAATAAATTAAAAGTCCTCTCGATGGTGTTCCTGCCTTGACGGCATGGTGAGGCTTGCATGCACCAATGACCCGGAGGGCTATGCCAACGGTAGCTTGCTACTGGTAGGGTCACACAAGCTGGACTGGCCGAAGGATAGGTGCCAGACGGAAAGGAACACCACCACGAGCCAAGACAGATTTCTACTTTCATGTTGCTCTCAGATCTTTCGGATCAACAGAAGCTGCATCTCAGCTTCCACATCATGACCTCGCTGCCACTGGTATGAGAGCAGCGAGAACCTGGATCATCATTCAGTCTCAACTGCGACAGAGCCACCTGAACTGCAATAACAAGACTCAAAAGCAGCCACACAAAAAGTCTCTCATTTTTAGAGGGGAGGAAGACCTACTCATTATGCACAAAATGCCGAGCCCAACAAGCCTCCCCTGAACATGTTCTTGACTGCATGGGCTCACCAAGAAGGACCTTTATTCTTCCCCCCTTTTTGTATCAGATTTTCTTTGGGTCAGTGGTCTTATGGACCTTGTCTGACTTCATCAGACAAAAGGAGGATAAGCCACAACAACAACATAAATTAAAAGTTGTTGCATTCCAAAATTACTTAAGTTGTCAAAGTTTTGTTTTGAAGGAATCTTAAAAAATTACAAACAAATATCAAATTAATATTAACTTGTTTAAATTTAAAGTAACTTTTAAGAATGTTACTCGAGATTTAATTCTTATACTTGATTTTCTTCCTTTTCCTCTTATAAGAACAGAAACATTTCTCAATTTTTTTCTAAAAACATTGTTAGTATGTATTATTGTATAGTTTTTAATAAAAGTGTTTTTAAGTACATTTTTAATATATCATTAATATTTTTTTATAAACATGTGTTCTTTCATTCTGTTTTATTTAATGTTTTCAGTCTGTCTTTACCAAATCTTTAAAAGGATTGTTATTCCAAATAAATAAAGATCTTCTTGGGCATAGATATCAATTAAATCTTCTAGAATCAACTGTTGTAGAAATAATTGTTAAAGGAATCACTGCAGAAGGTGATTATCATTTTTATATAAATTAGCAAGGAAAAAATATGTATTTTGTTCATAAAGACTAACAGTCTATATTGGTAAATATTTTTTGATTAAATGTATTATTTAATCAAAAATTAATTTTTGATTAAATAATACATTTTTTCCTTTTCATTTCCTATTTCATGTGATACATCTTATGAAAACTAAATTAAAGATAAAAACTTTCTCTCTGGTTGTCTGCAAATAAAAAAGACAAATTAAAATAACATTGATGTAACTTGTTTTCCATATAAAATCTAAATAAGTAAATAAAATGATCAATTTTGTAAACTTTATAATTAATCAAAAAAGTTAAAAGTGGTGCAAATTATAAATTTTTGTAGGTTTATAATTAATAGATTATTTAACAAATTTATTTATTTATCGTAAAATATTTTTTTAATTTTTCATATTTACCAAAAATAAGTTTTTTATTTAGTTAAAAATCTAGTTGAATGATTAATAAATTTCTTCAATTTATTTATCATTTCACTAGATTTTTATGTAACTTTTCACTTAAAATGCTTTCAAAAATCTTCCATATATTATTACTAAACCATTCAAAATAAAATATAAGAAATGTTTTAAATGGTTTGGTATTCTTTTTTACCTGTAAATAATATATATTTCTATTTACCACTTGGATTCATGCTTTTCTTTATCTTGCGATATATTTTGCTTTCAAAGCATCTCTCTCTCTCTCTCTCTATTTATTGAAAAATTTAATAAATAGTTCTATATTTCATGTAACACTTTACAAATCACACAGTGTTGTCTGTAGATATAAAAGTTTCTTTAATTATGGTAACTACTTTTACTATAAATTTTTTATAAAATAAATGTATCAGTATAAATATAAAATAAATATAAAACTTTCAACAAATATTTTCAATATTCTCTTTTTTTATTTTTAATCATAGATTTTATATCTTCTGAAATGGTTAAATCTTGATTTTGATGTAGAAGAAATAAAAATTTGACACATTTAAAATTCAAATAGTTTTTAGGTTTTAAAATAGTAAAAATTTAGGATTTATTCTCTTATATTTTATTAGGTAAAATCATTTCTAATATTCAGCTGACTCTCAATGTTGTCTTAATTAAATCATTTGATAAAAAAATACTTAAAATTTTTAGACTAGTTGTTAAATATTTAAGATTTTTAAAATTTATTTTTAGAATATCATAAAATATTTATTCTTAGATTCTTATTTTAAAAAAATGAAGGAAAATTATTAACCAAATGTTGTTTAATTGCTTATTTCTATTGCTTGATGAATTGTTTGTTTCAAAATAAAATCTTACCAATTAATTTATGAAATGAAGCAACTTTTTACTTTAACAAACAAAAGTCACTACATAACCCAACAACCCTTAATCGCAGTAAAAAATTATGTAAATTTATATGCATTATTTTTTGTGGATGTAAGCACATTTTAACAATTCCTTTGAGAGAATTATAGCTCAAGGATTCTAATTTTAGGTGAGTAATTTTAATTGCTTTCAAATAAAAAATATATAATTGTTTAAAGTCCGCTAATTCATGTGTGTTAAATTTCTTTTAAATTGTTATAAGTGCTGAAGATATTCTTAGAAACAATCTGTCACTATAGACAACTCCAAAATAAGCATCTTAATAGGATTAAATGATCCTAAAAATTGTGTATTAGGTATAGCACTTTGTTGTCATGAAATCATTTTTGTAACTTTTATGTATTTTAATTTCTCAATTTCAGTTTTGCATTCTTACTCATAATTTGGCCTTTTCTAAACTGGAAAAAAATTATAAGCTTGAAATGTCTATCTATAAATTATTTAGAAGGAAATCAAACATTTAATTAATAATAGCAAATTTTATAATCATTGAGAAGATAATACAAACTTTAATTTATAATTGCCAAATTCTGATTAAAAAGACGATGTCAAAAATTAGATTCTTTCAATTATTTAACCATCAATCATGTTAAAAGATTAATTGCCATTTCACATTGTAGAAGGATTTGCCCTTTGACCACAATAATGTCAAAGTATTGAAAAACAAAACTTTAAATGATGAAGAAAGATAAATACAAATGACTTATGATAATTGTTTAGTAGTGTTTTACTAATTCACAAATGTCACTAGTTTTGATTAATGTCTTTTTTTTAAAATCTAGTCTATTCGAACCTGGTTAAGGGATTAGCTTGGTCCTGCTTATTTAAGCAATCAGTTAATTTGGAAATATGAAATTCTTTTCTTAATTTCTGAAAGTTTCTTTGTGGGCTTTAAAACAAATGCTAGCTTTCTTTTGCACAATACATTAAGCTTAGAACCTCATTGTATTACTCTCATATATTTATACAGATACTATACAGTTAGTGGAAAATTGTTGTTTTCATCAATATTTTTTAGGAAATTAAAATAATTTCAAAATAGTTCATTTTTTTTTAATATTCCCTGTTTTTGTTTCATTAAAATATATTTTTTATTGGCCAGTCCACAAGATATTCATTATAAGCCTCAAGTTTAAAATGTCTGAAATTAAAGTGATAAAATAGGTGGGAAAAAATGCTATAAGTAAAAATTATCTTTTTTTCAGAAAGTAGTTTATCGTGAATAAAAGTATGGGGTATATATGTGTTATATTATATTATTCATATATGTACTATTATCATAATTTACTATTGCATACTTAAAATACACAGATTTTATCTGAAATTATTTCAAATTATAACAGGCAAATCTGTTTTGTTTAATAAATTTCTATGTTTAACAAATTGATGTTGTACAATTTGAATAAAGAATTTTTTTTTTAAATATTAGTTACTAAACATTTTATTGTGAAGTATGCATGAGTAACAAAATTGTAAAATAAATGTAGTCACCACCAGATAGCATTATTCATTCTTATTTGAATTAAATTATTGGATATTTTTACTTAAATATAAAACATTAGAAAAACAGATTGTTTGACTAAGATTCAAAGGATTTAAGAATCTAATGGATTTAGAAAAATTCTAGATTTATCCTATTCCTCCTTTTTTACAATTTTCATAAGATAATGAAATGAGTTACTTAAAAATCAAAATTTTTAATAATAAAACAATTTTTATTCATTTAATAACTCTTATGTAAGTGATTAAAAATATTTGTGATAATGACAAAATTCTTTTAAATGTTGTTTCTTCTAATATTTATTTTCTTTCAAATGTTTTATTGTCCACACTTTCATATTTTATTTTAGCTTTCTGAACTATTGAAGTTAACATTGATAATATCAGTATATCCAAAACTTTACATCGGTGAAAATGTAATGACTGTATTGAAAGCATTTTTATGTTTATCCGATAAGCTACTAAAATAAACAGAGTATTGAAATTAATTTAGAAACATTTGCATCAAATCTTCTGTCATATGATGCTAATTTTGTTCTCTTATAGCATTAAAAGTAACATTTATAAAATTACATTATTTCAAGCAATAGGCAATCAAATAATTAAAATTAATTTTAGTTATTTTTTAATTTGTCAGAACTTACATTATTTAAATAATTTTATTTGAATTTGAAAATAACACAGTTATGATTAAAATTATCTAACTGACTTGAATTTTAATAATAATTTTTCTTACTTCATACAATAAACTAATGTTTTGATTTTGAATTTCAAATATTTTTGAAATTATTTCAATGAATATTTTCAGTGATGTTCATATAAATAGACTGTACATATGAAGTTTTCTCACCATATTTTTGAATTAAGATTTGATCCTTAATCTATAAATTTCATATTTTTTCAAAACTGTAATTATTTTTATTAAAATATCCTTTACTTCTAGTTGATAATTTTTTAGTAAAACTTTTAACTTAAATATAATACAATTTAATTCATTATTTTTCTTAGCTGATGATTGCAAGATCCCAATTGAAATATTAGTATTTCAAGATAACAAGAAGAAAATATTCATTACTAGTTCATCAATTTCTTATAATGATGTGAGTATTTTAGGTAGCTATATTTTTCATTCATATTTTCTTTTTACTTAATTTTCAAAATCTATAAATCCTTTCTTTTCATTGCTAAATTAAAATAATTATAATTTTTACTATATGTTAAAACTTGTTATAAATATTGCATTGACATTTTTATTTGTATGATGTTATTTTAAAAAGTTTTATATATAAATGTTAAAAAAGACTAAGGAATATTAACTGATGGCTAGAATTGCAATACCTCCTCCTCTTCCTTATTTATTGGAGTAAAAAATTATATTTTTTCTGTTGTTCATCGTCCATGTTAAATTGTTAAATGTCACTTAGATTGTAAGATTTCTTTCACTTATTAGTAGTTGAATATAAATTATATATATATATATATATATATATATATATATATATATATATATATATAATTAAAAAATAAAAGTAATGTTCACAAATATGTAATAATAAATTTATTTAAACTCATTAAAAATATAACTACTCTTTCATCATAATCATTTTTTTAACTTCATTTTATTGAATTATGCTGATGGATATTCAATTTAAAGCAAACCATTAATCTGCTATTATCATTCTCATTGTTAAAAGTTGCTTTGAGACTGAAGGTAGTGGTAGAAAATATTTTAACAATCTGTTAAATAGGATGCAGCTCTTTTTTTTATTCCTTTGTTACTGTGCCTAATCTCATATTCTGTTTTAAAAAAATGAAAAATGTTATGGCTGTGAATAAAATTATGAATGAAAAATCCTAAATCCATATTTTTTTCAACATTTTTCAATAAAAATTATTCTGAAAATGCTCAATATGTTCCTATAAATTCTAATGGTATCTATTAATTCCCAACTCATTAATAGCTAATTACCTACATGATTCTGACAATCGATGTCAACTTTGATGTGACCAAATGCATTTTCTTCACAATACATACTGACAAAAGAAATTATTTAGCTCTATCATTGTTCAATCTTTATTGCTAACTTATCCTTTGAATAGTGTTTTTTATTATTATATCTGTGTAAAGCCTCAAAATCAGTGTGAACTTCTGTACTGTTTATTGTATATATGTAATTGATTTATATTCAAATATATGTAACTTCATACTTTTTGCTATTTTTAATATGTTAATTTAATTATTAGAAGCTAAACACACAATATTAGTACTAAATATTTGCACCAAAAATTTGTTCATTTATTGGATTCAATTAAAAATCTATCAAGTAAAAAAGATTCACAAAATTTTCTGAGAAAATAGTAAAAATACATTATATAAAAATTGTATATTTTTGTTTGTTGAATACTTACATGTCTCATATTTAAATTCCAATTTAAGTGATGTTATTTTAATTGATATTTATTGCCTAAGAATTTATTGTGTTCATGTGAAATTTTAATTGATATGTAAACACACATGTTTACTATGCTATTCTTTTTTCTCTGTATATTTATACTTTTATAGGGTTATGTTTCTACAAAATTCAGTTTGCAAAAAGGCAAATATATATTGATTCCTGTACTCTTGAAATGGAATGAAAGCACCTACTTGCTGAAGGAACAGCATTTGAAATCCTTAATTCATATTGATGAGGAATCAAATGTATCTCTAACGCCATCCTGTGAAAGTGCTTTAAAAACAGTTTATAATGCCATTGATCTTGATGGAAATGGCCTTTTAAATCAGTTGGAGTTTGATTTATTTATACGTCATACTTCTGGAGAAACTGCAATTGAAGAATGGGCAGCAATTGAAGGTAGTTTTCATTACTAGTTTTAAATATTTTTCGTATAAATAACCAATAAAAGCAGTTTTTAATAAATATTTTAGAAAATAAAGCCATTTTTATTTTAATTAATGAAGCATTTAAGACTTAATACACTTTTGTAGTTATCTGTAGTTATAAAAATGCAATTGAGAAAAATTAAATTAGAATATTTTATTATTAAAAATTAAATTTATGCCTTTAAATGAGCTGTGTATTTAACATTCTATATTGTAATCTTTTGTCTTATTAATTTTGTTGGTTAATTTGTTGTGTGTACTTTACTTATAATTGAGTACTAGCAGTACTCTTAAAATACAAAAATATTATGTTAACATATGATTCAAAAGGTATTACCAAATTTCTTTTCTGTTTTACCCCTTTAAGGAAATAATTATAATCTAGAAATATTGTTTAAACATTGACACATTCTAATTAGAATTTCAACGTTTTATCATTTGGAGGATGATATTTTCAGGTATTAAGTAAGACAAAACATTTCTTAGTTAATTTTACAATTTTATAAAATCTTAATATTTGTTTACATAAGCTATTAGAAGCAAGTTTACATAAGATATTTGTTTATATAAGCTATTATATAGTTTTACAAAAGCTATTTTACAAAGCTCACTTTTATGTTTGACAATTGTAAAGTGTAATCTATAATTTTGTCTTCAGATGAAACTTACTTTTTTATTTAAAGTACAACTTTGAGGGGGTTTTCGGGATTTGGTGGAGGAATAGATTTGGAGTGACTTGATAAAAAAAATTCCATCCCTCGTTTCCTGCCCAGAGCTGTTGGTGTCTCCAACTTTAGAATTAAAACAGGACGTGACTAACTTTTAAAATATTTACACAGATTTGGTTTGCAGACACCACAACTTGCGCCTTTGACTTGCCTGGAGATCACTTGATCTCTTGTTTTGGACTTTGTGAGGTAGCAGCAGTCAACTCTGCTAAAAAAAATTTTCTCACTTTGTTTGTCAGAACTCTATTGGGCTGCATGTCTCAGACTAATGGCAGTCATGCCAAGGTTCAGCATAGGATAAAAACAAAAATAAAATAAAAACTTTTTTTTACTATGTAAATTTTCCTTTTATTCATCCTTTTGAAAATTCTTGAATAGGATGTTTTCTTGAATAAGATAAACTGATATAACACTTATAAAAGCTACTATGTTATTAATTCAATTTAACTGTTACAAATTACATTATTTCTTTACTTTGCATTCATTTGAAAATTCTGAAAATGTTTTCATGTCAAATACTTTGATTATTAAAAGTTTATGCAATTGAAAAAGTTCTCATTCTTATACAAACTTTGTAAACATGGGATTTTCCAAATTGCTATTTTAATAAATAAGAATGTTTTCTATCCATTCCTTAATAAAATTATATATTTAATGATACTAAATATCTATTAATGTGATTTAAATAATTTATAAAATTATGTGTATATACATATATATGCATGTGTGTGTGGTTTTGCATACATATATATACATATTGTACCGAGCTTCACGGGTTCGAGTCGATTGAGAGTTGAATAAAGCAACCACTTAATGAACACAAGACTTTTACTCGTAAAAAAAAAACTTCACTAGATAAACGAAATTCCCGCTGTAACAATCACAATTATACAGCTACAATTCGTCAGATATAATAATAAGAAACAGCTTCTAATCACAGGTCTCAAATACCTCAGACAGAGAACAACTAGCAGTCACAACTAATCGTATTCACTCACTGACTGTCTTCACAAAAACTACTAACTCTTCCATGTCGGGCTGCGGTATTTATACCTGACTTGGCGGAGAAATCTACCAATTTCGCCAAGGTTCTGGAAGCTTCTAGGCTATCTCGAAAAATATTGGTCCTAGAGCTTAGGTGATGGATGTTTCCAAAAGAATCGATTTCTCGCCAAGTCGCCAAGAATCTCGCCATCCGTCGCCAAACCATTAGGAAATTCGCTTTTAAACTTCAACACGTCTAAATACCGCAATTTTTGCCCAAAATGTGAGAATTTCCGATTTGTCTGAGTTATTTTAAGACAAATATAATCATTATTTATAAATTTGCAACATTGCCCCCTCTCAAGGACTGCACGTCCCGAGCAGTACAATCCCCTGATAGGAGGCCAAATTTAATATAAGAGAATTTACATTTCAAGATGATACAGAGCACATTACATACACAAGCAACTAAAATTACAAGAAAATAGAAAAGATTAAAATTATCTATACTATTTACAAAGAGACCATGGTCTACTAATTTTTACTCTACATTACGATAAGGAGCTAATCTATTATAATGTACTACCTTTGGTTTTGAAGAAGATGATTTTTTTATACGAACCACGACGTCGCTCAGTCTTTTTAGGACTGTGTAGGGACCTTCCCAGTTGGCTTGCAACTTTGGAGAAAGTCCTTTACGTCGAATCGTGTTCCACAACCAAACTTTGTCACCTTCTTGAAATTTATGTCCTGTCGCTTTTGTGTCATACCTTGTCTTCATTCTTTCGGTTGTCAGGTTGATTCGGTCTCGAGCGAAGTAATGGACATCTTCAAGACGTGCCTGAAGTTCTCGAAGGTATTCCTCTGGCGATGAAGATGTATCCGGTGGACGACCAAAGTGAAGATCACAAGGGAGACGAAGTTCGCGACCAAAGAGCATCTGTGAAGGAGTATATTCGGTAGTATCATTGACAGCACTGCGATATGCAAGCAGAAACAGCAGTAGCTTCAAATCCCAATCTTGCTGATTTCTGGAAACCATAAGTGAGAGATTATTCAAGATGGTTCTGTTAAACCTCTCTACCATGCCGTCCGATTGTGGGTGTAGTGGCGTGGTCTGCGTCTTGTCTATTCCGAGAATTTGACACATTCCTTTAAACACAACAGAGGTGAAATTTGTCCCTTGATCAGAATGAATTTGTAAGGGTGTGCCGCATCTGGAAACCCATTGCTGCACTAGAACCTCGGCTACTGTAATCGCCTCTTGATCGGGAATTGCAAACGTTTCAGGCCACTTAGTAAAGTAGTCTATGACAACTAGTATGTATTTATTGCCATTTGAAGATCGTGGTAAATGACCCAAAATGTCTAATGCTATTCGCTTAAAAGGTGCTCCTACGTTGTACCTTTGCAACCTTCCTCGGCTACGTTTCTTTGGTCCCTTACGTGCCGCACAGTCATCACAAGATTGACACCATTTCTCTACATCTTGTCTAGTTTTGCTCCAATAGAAGCGTTCTCGAACTTTCTGTAGAGTTTTCATTACTCCAAAGTGGCCTCCAGTTGAGCTACTATGCAATTCTTTCAAAACATCTGAAATTCTTGATTTTGGAAGAACAAGCTGCCATTTGAAATTACGTCCATCATCGGATTCCCATTTCCTGTATAAGACACCATTTCTTATATGGAGTGAGTCCCAAAGAGCCCAATATTGTTTAGTCGCAGGACTGTAGGTGGAAATATCCTGCCAACTTGGTTTCATACTGGAAGATTCTTTTAATTCTAAAATTGGATTTATATCTGAATCTTCTTTTTGGGCTTCTCTAAGTCCTTTATCACTCCATGGGTCTGGTTTCGATGGAGGTGAAACAGTAACTTGGCGTAACGAAGGATTTATTAACTGATAGTTCTTCTCTACTCTAGAACAATATCGGCAGCTTTCATTACACGGCTTCCTTGATAGTGCATCAGCATTTCCATGAAGAGTTCCTTTGCGATGACTTATTTCAAAGTCAAACTCCTGGAGTCGTTGAATCCATCTGGCTACCTGTCCTTCTGGATTTTTAAAATTTAAAAGCCAGGTTAAAGATGCATGATCTATCCGGAGCAAGAACTTTCTTCCATAGAGATAATGGTGGAAATGTTCTATTGCTTTGACGATTGCCAGCAATTCCTTCCTGGTTGTACAATAATTCCGCTCCGGTTTTGATAGGCATTTACTCCAATAAGCAATGACATATTCTTATCATCAATTTCCTGCGACAAAACCGCTCCGATATTTTCGTTGCTGGCATCCGTATCTAAAATGAATAATTTTTCGGGCTGGGGATATGCAAGAACGGGCGAAGATGTCAGCGCCTCCTTCAGTTGTTTAAAAGCTTTCTCATATTCATTTGTCTATAGAAATCTCTGTTTAACTTCTGTCAACTTGTGAAGAGGTCTGGCAATACTTGAAAAACCCTTAACAAATTTCCTGTAATATGTGCATAGTCCAAGAAAACTCCTTAATTGGTGGACATCTTTTGGACAACTCCAGTCCTTAACTGCGGAGATCTTTTCAGGATCTGTTCTTACACCTTCAGCAGAGATAATGTGTCCCAGATAGCTTACTTCACGTCGGAATAAATTACATTTGCAAGGATTCAGCTTCAGGTTGGCCATTTTTAATTTTTCCAACACCTTTAGGATGTTTCTTAAATGGTCTTCGAATGTGCGCCCTACAATAATGATATCGTCCAAATATACTAAACAGGCTTCGTAGGAAAGTCCTCGTAATACTGTCTCCATCAGGCGCTCAAACGTTGCAGGTGCATTGCAAAGCCAAATGGCATAACCTTGAACTGCCAAAGTCCTTGTCCTGTGGTGAAGGCAGTCTTTTCTCGATCCTCAGGATGTATCTCTACTTGCCAATAACCACTCTTGAGATCCAAAGTCAAAAACCATTGTTTTCTGGATAAAGCATCAAGTGTATCGTCAATCCTAGGAAGAGGGTAACTATCTTTTTTAGTGATGTTGTTTAACCGACGATAGTCAACGCAGAATCGGGTAGAACCATCTTTCTTCCGAACTAAAACAATAGGCGAACCCCAAGGACTCTCTGATGGCTCAATAATGTCATTCTGCTCCATTTCCATCAGAAGATTGTCCACCTCTTCCTGCTTAGAGAAAGGCAATCTTCTCGGATGTTGTTTAATGGGTGGATGATTTCCTGTATTGATTCGGTGCTACGTCAATTTGGTTCGCCCAACATCATCTGATTTCTTGGAAAAGAGATCTCCGAATTCTAATAATAAATTTCTTGCAGCATTCCTTTGTTTATCATCTAACTCTGCTCTCTGAAGGAGTTCATTAATTAGAGTGTCAGGAGGCTCAGAT
The DNA here is from genome assembly GCA_037975125.1 of Latrodectus hesperus. Lineage (NCBI taxonomy): Eukaryota > Metazoa > Arthropoda > Arachnida > Araneae > Theridiidae > Latrodectus > Latrodectus hesperus. Next base: position 73,367,844 of record CM075855.1, on the reverse strand, counting down.
AGTGTGGCTTGACAATTTCGGTTAATACAGGTCACTGGAGTGCAAGTCGCTAGCACTTCTCCTTCTTTTATAAGTTTTACCTTATTGCTTAGATTAGCAACTCTTACCGGGATTACATTTCGTGAAAGGTCGACGAGGGAAGAAGCCACTAGTACTCCTTTAACGCTATTGTCGGAATCTGGATATTCAGTTAATCCATAATGAAAATTATTATCTTCTGAAAGAGCTCCGGAAACTATTGTCTCAGTTCTTGGTGTTAATGTTATTTCATCTTTGCAGTTATATGATGGACTGTTTTAATATCTGAATATTTCGTCTTAAAAATCGCTGTCTTCAGAACATGAGTGTAGTTCATTATTTTTAAAATCTAACTTGAAATTGTTTTCTTTGAGGAAATCCAATCCGAGAATAAATTCGTCATTTATATCAGCGACATATGCCATATGATGGTACACGGCATTACCAAATGCAATGTTTAGATTGACTTTTCCATGCAGTTTAATCTTATTACCTGTTACAGTTTGGAGGATAATGCAGGACGGCATCCAGATGAGTTTCTCACCAAGTTTGCGAGCCAAATCTGTCCTAATGATAGTTACGTTGGCTCCAGTATCGATTATCATTCTGCAGGGAACTTCGTTGACATGCCCCATAACGAAAAGTCCGTTGTCGCCGCTACTTACGGAAGAAATGTGAAACAATTTGAAATGGGGCTTCTGACTCTCTGGACATCTCCGTCCCGCGAGATGGCCACATATTAGTTTCCCTGCTGTGGTAAGATCATTTCCACCATTTTTTCGTTTCGGGCAGTCTCTACGGACGTGTCCGATTGCACCGCAAGTCCAACACTGGATTTTCGTGCTTCTGCCATCTTTACTCAATTCTAAGTTACGAAATTTTCTCCGCAGATCTTTGATTTGTTTTCTTAGATCATAGTCCGTATCAATAGCAGAAACGGCTCTAATTGAGTGCCGGTCTTTACGCGCGGCCTGCTGGGCATCTTCTATCTTATGTGCGTAGACTAGGGCAGATCCAATATCTTTGACATCGGCGAGTCTAAGTGTTTTCTGTATCTCCGGATCCCTCACACTATCGATGAAGTGATGGAGAGCCAGATCTTGACGTGTCTCAGCTGGGCAGTCCGAAAATGCTAGATGGGAAAGTCGCTGAATATCGGCAGCCAATTCTTGAAGACTTTCACCCGCTTTTTGATAGCGGGACTTTAACTGTAGTCTGCTATATTCTTTAGTGCACTTATCTCCAAACCGCAGCTCAAGCGCACTCGATAGGGCTTGGAAATCGTGCCTCTGCTCCTCCGGAAGCGTCTCGAGGATGTCAGCCGCGTCTCCTCTTAAAGAAGCCGCCAGGTGAAAAGCTTGGGCTCGGGGATTCCATCCATTAGCTTCCGCTACCATCATAAACTGGGTCTTGTATACTTGCCAGGATGATTTCCCATCAAATGTTGAGAGTTTAATATTGGCTAGGGAAGGCACAAATGTCACGTTGGGTTCCTCATGTTTGTTTGATATTTGCTTCTCCAAGCTTTCAATCTTCTTATTCATATTGTCTAATGCTTCTTCAACGTTTTCTTCTATCTCCAGAACTTTAGTTTCAACTGAAGTTACCTTATCTTCCATTGCATTCATCTTCTCCTGAATGATGTTGGAGAATTCTTCTTTAACTCTTACAATGTCCTTCTTAAGTTCCTCCTGTCCAGATTTTATCTCTTTCATCATCTCGGTTTTAATCTCTTCTTGTCCAGCTTTCATCTCTTCTTGTCTAGCTTTCATCTCTTCTTGTCTAGCTTTCATCTCTTCTTGTCCAGCTTTCATCTCTTCTTGTCCAGCTTTCATCTCTTCTTGTCCAGCTTTCATCTTGGTTTTCATATCTTCTTGTCCAGCTTTCATATTAGCCATCTGCTCCGCTAATTTTTCGAGAAGACTTTTCATTAAATCCATATCCATTTTTCTTGTGACACGCTGCATCAACTCTTCAATCCCGACTTCTGACACCAGTTGTACCGAGCTCCACGGGTTCGTGTTCGATTGAGAGTTGAATAAAGCGACCACTTAATGAACACAAGACTTTTATTCGTAAAAAACTTCACTAGATAAACGAAATTCCCGCTGTAACAATCACAATTATACAGCTACAATTCGTCAGATACAATAAGGAAATAGCTTCCAATCACAGGTCTCAAATACCTCAGACAGAGAACAACTAGCAGTCACAACTAATCGTCTTCACTCACTGACTGTCTTCACAAAAACTACTAACTCTTCCATGTCGGGCTGCGGTATTTATACCTGACTTGGCGGAGAAATCTACCAATTTCGCCAGGGTTCTGGAAGCTTCTAGGCTATCTCGAAAAATATTGGTCCTAGAGCTTAGGTGATGAATGTTTCCAAAAGAATCAATTTCTCGCCAAGTCGCCAAGAATCTCGCCAACTGTCGCCAAACCATTAGGAAGTTCGCTTTTAAACTTCAACACGTCTAAATACCGCAATTTTTGCCCAAAATGTGAGAATTTCCGATTTGTCTGAGTTATTTTAAGACAAATATAATCATTATTTATAAATTTGCAACAATATATTAATTTCAAGTAATCAACTAAAAGGCTTATTTTTAAATATAAAAAATCTATTATTTATAATTTCTATTATATTTCTATAATAAATCTATTATTTATATAAAAAATATATAAATTAGCTATAATCTTAAAAATAAAACCAGATTTTATCCTGATATAAAACCAGTTTTTACTTTTTTAATATGCTGTCTAAAACATTGAGAGTTTTAATTTTTTCCTTTAATATTTAATTAGATTAATTTTATACAATTTATTTAATTGAATCATAGCATCTGACTATTAAGTGTGAAAGCTGTTATTTTAATAACTGTAAAATAATTTCCAGATTTTATTTTATTTTGTATGTTACAGTGTTAGAACATAAACATCTATTTACATTTTTCTTTTAGTTTCTTACCAAATTTTACTGATTATTTAAATAAATTGTTTAAATCATTCAATATTTAAAATTTAAATTTGTTTAACTAAAAATCTGTACAATTATTTTTTGCTGTAAGTCAAAAAATTTTTGTTTGCATAATTACAATACACAAATATAGAGACTCTGTTAATTGTTTTTAATGTATGTTTTCTCTATAAAAAAATCTCCTTTTTAAAATCATAGATCATCAAGTGAAAATATAAAACCCCAAAAATGTATCAAAATTTCAAATGTTAAAATAGTTTTCCTTAATTAGTATTGCATTGTATTTAGTAACAAAGTACATTATAAGCTTTTTTTAATTAAGTTTCAATATTTTAATTAAATACCTAAATTTCCAGATTTTTCTTTAAAATTTTTATATGTACATAATATTTTATATAAATAGTTATATTTTAATGAACTTTCAGATAATTTTAAAATGAAAGATGGTGAGCTTACTTTTGAAGGTTTCCTGGAAATTTACAAATTGGTTTTGCAAACAGATTTTCCAGATATGGTGAACATGTTTCAACGTATGGGAATGAGTGACACATTTGAACTTAAAAATGTTAGTTTATCAATATTTTTAAATAATTTGAAATATAATGACATATTTGTACAATTATAGGAAAAAACTTAATTTATGAAGCATTCTATACATAGATATAAATTAAAATTTTTCTTTTATTAAATTTTTGTCCTGTAATTTTTATCATGTTTCATTAACTCTATATTGTGTATTATTGTGTTACAAAAAATTAAGCAAAAAATTCTCATTTTCTTTTGAACAATATATCTTATAATGTCATATATCTTAATGCTAAAATAGTAGAAAAAGCATTCTTTTAAATCAGTAATGAATAGATTTAGTCAAATTGGATATTAAAATACTTATAATGTTTGTTATGTATTTTTTGATTTTTCATATTTTAAAGATAAACAGAGTTATAGATTCAAAAAATTCAGGATTTTTAGCAAAATAACAGTTTTTACTTGAAAACTAATAAAAAGAAAAATTATATTTGCTTGATATAATTTGACATTATTATTGACAGTTTATTTTATTCAAAATAATGTGTTAAGTATTTTTTCTCTTGAAAAATTTCAGATTAATGTCCCAGTAATACTTTATTATAATTATTTAGAGCTAGTGTAGTTTATAACTTTAAATCCAGAATCAAATCTGATATCGATTGGTTTATTCAGATTATTTAGTATTTTACCTCACAATTAAAAAATATATATTTGAAAATTTTTTATCACATTCTCATGGTAGAACATTTGTAAACATAATGCTAAAATAATAAAAGCTAGACCATATAAATATCAATTTAAGTAGATTGCAGAATATTGGTATATATAATTAATGGAAAATATGTGTGTAGAGCTTTAATTCCTTTGATTTTTCTCCTTATACAGTGAAAAAATTCAGTTTAATAACAAAACATATTACTGAACAAAGCTAAAATGACAGTGCAGGTGGATATAGTATGAATAATTTTCCTCTATATATTTGCTGTTACTTTTTACAACACAGTAAATAGGCAACTGCTTTCTAATAATTCAAATTATTTTAGATAACTTATAATAAAATTATCTATTATTCTCTGCATATGGAAATCTAAAAACTCATGCCTCATTTGTAATACATCATTTATAAAGTAATTTTTCAATCTATGTTAGTTAATTCTTCCTTTACAGTAGTTAATTCACTTTGCATGTCTTGAATAAACTATTTAATTAAACATGTACAGGGGTGTTTGTGGGACCCCAAAAAATCCCCGGAAACTTTTACGGACTTACTACCGACATTTTGGAGTTTCGAGAAGGGGGGGGGAGAAATGAAAAATTACAATTATGAAGTATTGAATGACCTAATTAGTGTGTTTTCTGCTTTCAAAGCAAACAAAATTATCCAGATCAAAATAAATAATTTTATTATTCCTACTTCCTTTTGAACGACGATCCCCGGAATTTCCGGGTATCGAAGTTCAAAATCCCCGGAGCACAAACACCCCTGCATGTAGCATCTGTGCTCACTGATTATAGAAAAAATAATTTTGCTTACTGAAATATTTAATTGTTTAAGACTTCAAATGCAAATAATTATATGCCTACATAGAAATAATTTTCATTCTGATGAGTCATAAACTATTACCAAATAAATTTCTCATTTTTTAATGTCCATTTACAATAATGCTTCAAACATATACATATAAAACAATATTTTATATATTTACTTTAATGGGCACTTTAAATATACCTCGAGTTCTTTGTTAAGAATGTGATCAAAATTAACATTTTAAAAATTTTCAAAATGCATTTAAATATTTTCATATTTGCCCATGTGTATAATATAATTTTTCAATTTGCAGAGATTATTCTATAGCCAAAATATGCATTTCCTTATCTGTACTTCAGTTATATCATAATAAAACAATCACCAGAAAATATAGCACCAAATACAAATATATCACAAATAATTTTAGTGTTAATGTTTGGTAAATTTTTATAAAATGATTTTCATGTATTTTAATGAAATACCTATTTCAAATGCATTCATTGATTTTGAAAATTATGCCTTTATTAAATGTAATTAATATTTAAATGTTAAAACTGAAAAAGAATTGCTTTACTAGTGTCTATGTTTATCTAATTAAGAAATGTAATTTTCAGTTTTCTGCTTTTCTATATTACAATGAATTTTTTTTATACATAATTTCTTATATGTACTTCATTCACAATATAATTTTGATTATTAGTGAATGTTTTTGAATTCATGTTAAAGTATTAAAATATTTTAAAATTGTAACAATTAAAAAAATAAAGTTTGATAACTAAAAATTATCATTTTAATGGGTATAATTTTGTTTTGAAATCTTGAATTTGAGTGTCATATATACTGATGATTTGGTAAACTCAGGTATTAATTATCAAATATAAACAGAAATAATCCACATTCATTCATTTGTGTTAAAAAAAAAAAAAGCCTCTATAAATTTTCTTGTTTTAAAAATGCTGAAATAATTCCATTAAAAATATTCATAGACTGTTCTTTTACTTTTAAATTAAATATTTTACAAATTTCAAAATATAATTTTTTGGGGTAAATGCATGGAATATGCAAAATTGATATATATATATATTAAATGTCTTATTTCTCAAACCAAACATTCTTTAAATAAGACTAAATATAAATCTGTACTATCCAGTTCTAGTTGTAAAATATTAAAATAAGAAAATTCAATCAGTGTGAGAATAAGTTATTAGAATATTCTAATCTATGTGTTCTATAATTGACATTATATCTTCGTTTTTTTTTTTTTTTTTTGCAAAACACGACTTAACACTTTTACTTAAATGATATATTTAATACTTCATTTATTTTGATTAAAGTTAGAATTATATTATTATTATCTGGTCATTCAGAAATGAATATATTATGAGTTTTCTTGATATATCACATTATGAGGAAGAAAACATTACATAAATAACAAATTTTAATGCACAACAATAAATACTGAGATTTTTATTTTACTATATCATATGTAATGTGTTAATAGAAATTTTTTTTTCAGTCTCAACAATTTATTTTAACTGTGAAACTAGAAAATTATGAATGTAGTTTGCATCCATTACCTGTTTCATCATATTCAGAAGTATCAGAAAAGATTTTCAAGAAATTAGCTGTAGAACAAGGATCATCTTCAAAAATAAAAAACATGAATGATTTATTTCTTTTTAAGCATCAATTACCTTACAGATGCACTTTTGTGGTACAAAATCAGGTATTTTTCTACCTCTATATAATCATCTGGTATTCTATAATTTTTTAAAACCTCATGTCTATATTTTTAAACATCATTAATCATATGCTATCATTAATTCTAAAATACTGTTTCTTATCGTCAGGTGCATTTTATATCAAAATTTAGGTACTAAAAATATTTTAATTTTTTATATTATACATTTATTTATTTAAAGTGTTCCATTTTTACTATTTATAATACATTATAAATATAGTAAGAGCAATTTAATCATGTAATGTGTTTAATAATCATTAGTAAATAATTTAATCTTAGAATCCGCGAAATAAGAATATAGTGTTTATATTTAAATTGAATTGTTTCATGAAAGTACCTAATTGTAATTAAAATTATAAATTTAATATGAACTAAGCTGATAGTCAACTGGATAATTCTTCAATTCATAATGTGATATTTTAAGTTCAATTCCAATTACAAAAGTGAGTACTTTAAAAAATTCTCATTTTATTTTAAACCATAAATGTCACTCAAATCACAGAAAGATAAATCAAACTAACTATTGCTTTACTAAATTAAATAAGTCATAATTTTCATAAATAGCATACTTATTTTCTTCTAGCCTATAATAGTATCATATAATTTTTAAAAAATAAATAAGAAGAAAAGGAGAAAAATTGTTACCTAAAATAATTTTTATGATAAATTTCATAGCAATATCATATTTATGTAATTAAAAAATTTTCTACGAACTTTACATTTTATAAGTAACTTAATGATTGAATTATCGACTTTTATGTTTTCCATAATATTAATTACAAGTTATTTTGACACACAGTTCATTAATAAATACAATTAATTAATATTACAAATATAGAATAAATTGATATTTTAAATGAAAATAATTTTCTATTATCTTGATTTTTAATATTGGATATGAAAATCCTTAAATTTCATTGGCATTTCAGTCTCATAGCAAAATTACTGTGCAGTTAGATTGCAGTAAAAGTGTTAATTGCCAAAGCCATAGACAAAGTTTGGATTGTTCTCTTGAAATCTCACCAAGAACAAGTATGGTAAGTAGCTTATAAAACTTCATCAACTATTATTTTATTTATTATTAGCTGAACAAAATTTTACAATTTAATTTTAATTTTGTTCTAAATACAAGTAATTATTTTCTTGTTCATACATCCTCTTTAGATTATTATTTTTATATTTAGTTTACAAAAAATAAAACTACTGAAAATTATTGAAAATTTGCATAGAATAATTTTATATATTATGAATACTTTATTATAATTTTTCTTTTCAAACATATTAAAATATATATAAACTTTATTGTTTTAAATGATATTAAATAACACTAATCAACATAATTTTTCACAAGAAAATTAAATAGTGATTCTGGTGTAATTTTACATACTGAATCCAAATATGTAATCAGATTCCTTTCATTGGCCATCAATTTTTTGTGAATGGCATTTTATTTTTCTTTGGTTCTTGCAAATTAAGGATAAATTGAAATAGTAGTAAGCCTGGCAACATTTATTATAAAATATTATAACTAAAGATTTCAATACAATATTTCAGTAATTTATTCAAGTAATATTTCAAGTTCCAAGTTATTCTTAAAAATGCATGTTATCCAAATATTCTAATAGACAGTTTAAAATCATTGATAAGGATACAAATCAGGTATGAAAAACTGTTGCCATCAACTTAAACAAAATTTAAATAATATTCTATATAAATCTTATTCAATAGTTTTAATATGTATATGATAATTACTATTTTTATTCGTTTTAAGTTTCTTAAACTTTTTATTGTGCCAAGAAAGTGTTTAAATCAACCAAACAAATTCTGCTATATCTGATGAGAATTGACATTTAAGTGTCAAAGACAAAATTTGATACTGCTTGTGAAAAGCTGTTATGAACTGTATTTTGGTTGTAAAGCTAATGATTTGATAAAAGACTCAACTCCAAATATTTGCTGTGTATTGTGTGTTAGGTTTCTGGTGGGATGGAAAATTGGTTTTCATAAAAGCCGCCACTTTCAGTCCCTACATAAATACAGTCTCCGGAAAACTAGAATTTAAAATAAGAAACCCAGATAATTGTTCCATGTTTAGATCAAAGCTAATAGCCATTAGAAGAGGTTTACAGTATGCAGTAGAGGTGGAGGATCAATTAAGGGATATCTGGATATTGACTGACAGTCATGCTTCAATTCAGCATCTTTTAAATTGGAGCACTGTTGGAGATCACACTAGCCTGGACATACTAAATCTTCATGAGACACTGTCACCCGAATACACAGTGCATTTCCAATGGATGCCTTCTCATGTGGGAGTAGAGGGGAATGAAAGAGCGGATTTCTTTCTCTGATTGTGGCATCAGAGGAGGGAGTAAACCCAGGAGGAGAGCTCACATCTAGTGAGATTTCTTCCCTGGCAAAAACTGAATTCAATAAGCTTATGAAAATTCCCCCCAACCATCCATGGTACTTCGCCAAAAGACCGGGTGAGACCTTCAATAAACTGCCTTTTCCCAATATCTGAGTGGGCACACAAGAGGAGTCACCTTTCAGCAGGGGCAAAGGACATTTCCAAACTGTCCTTGGTGTTCCCTCAATATGACCTCCCTTGGACATATCTTAACCTACCTAAATTTTAAAAAAGACGATGTGCTTCGGGACCCATCACATTTTTTAGATATTTTTGGTTTTATGGGAGTTGTCAGGCCTAGCTAGATAACCTGAGATAAGTAACAACACAACATAATTTGCTTTTTAAATTTTTTTAAAAATCATACATGTTTAAACTTTTTAAGAAAATCATAAAAGTTAATCTAAAGCAATAAAAAATATTGATCATGATCCAAAAGTCTTTTGTATGTAATAAATATTTAACAAATAAATTAATTGAAAATGTTAACAAGTGATTGTAATATAAAATTACATATTAAAGCATGAATTTATAATTCAATTAGAGATATTTATTTTGCTTAGATATTTAACCATATAATTATTAGAAAAAAGAGATTATCCTAAAATTGGAAACTGCTACAATTTAAAGGATAAACTAATATTTTTTTCACTTGAGTTATGATTTAACTATCTTGGATTTAAAAGTAAATTTTTCTTTCTGTATCCAGAAAGTGATTTCATATAATTTTTCTTCTCCAATATAGATAAAAGTAATTTGAAAATTACATGTGACAACTAAACAGAATAATTTTAGTTTTTTGGAAATCTTATAACATTAGATAATAAATTAGAATTATTTTAAATTATAACTTTACAATATGATTAAAATATTCAGTAAAGTACTTTCACAAATATTCCAAATATCTTTAATGTTTTTGCATTAATCTCTGAATTGAGAATATAAAATGTGAATTTTTGGTGACTAAATATTAATCCTTTGTTTGTTAAATTTGATAACATTTAAATTTTCAGATTGTTCATCATCTTTTCCCAGTGGATATTACCAAAGAATGGAATGTTGAATGCAAAGAATCATTTAAATAAAATATTATATTATAAAACAAAAAAGAACATTGTCTTACTACTTTATGGTAAATCATGCTAGTAAATTTTAATTCCAGAATTAAATAATTAATTCTTTTTTATATATTTTATCTACAAAATAATCTTTTCATGAAATAAAATTATTGGTGAAAATTTTGTCAAAGCAAACAGTTCCATGCACTAGAAAACATATCATTCACTACTTTTAATCACTTATTCTTTCATAACAAACAGTAATGCAAAGAAATCATTGCCTTTCTCATGAAAAGTGAACAGCTTTGAATTATTTACTAATATTTGTTTAAATAAAACAAAAACATTCCTGTTTTTCGTAGCAATATCTGAAGGAAAGCATGTCTATAAATTATTCAATGCAAAAGAATATCTGTATGTTATTTACATAATTGTAGGTTTTCCAGAATGTCTTGAGCAAGAGCATCTCTTCTTTTAAATTCTTGATTACATATGATTAAAAGAACACATCTGAAATTCAGACAATCAGGTGAATCATCCAGATTATTACACAGTGATTTATATAATCTGGCCCCACTGTAATGTAAATTAAATTATCTGACAGATTCATCAAAAATAATATTCACAATAGCTCACAAGGTATCATCATCCACCATATTGTTTAAAGTTTCAGTCAAAGGTCCAATCTTTCTTTCAAATTTTCCTGGATTCATCGTAATTTCATTCAAAAAGGACCACAATTCTTGAACGGGGTAGGCATCTGGTAATGGATCCATTGAAGGTTCGTTAGAAATCTCAGCAGCAAGTTTCAGGTCTGAAATTACGAGGGACAAATTCCTTTGCATAAGGAGATAATGTAGATGCTTTTCCTTCTTTAGCATGTGTCAGCGTATTGAACATTATTATTTGTTTAGTTTTGTTATGGATGAATCTAAAATGAGAGAATTGTCAGTCTCCAAAGAAGGCAAATAATAGGAGCTCATTTGGATAGTGATTCTTTTTTAAGAAAGTGATATCTGACCTTTCAGCAAAATAAATTCATCTTTTATTTTTTTTTATTCAATTTAATGTCAGTCATTTTTATTCCAATTCCTTAACTGAACACTTATTTTAGAAAGGAATACTCTATTTTACTTCAATATTAAATTAATTCTGAAGCATGCTAAAAACCCCAGTAAAAAAGAAAATGCAGGGCAAATGAATAAATAGAAATTTTAAAAACTGTGTACAATTAATTTAAAATAATACATGCAAGAATTATTACTCTTTATTAACTTACAGTAACAATAACTGAAAATGAACAGTTTTTAATAAATCATCTAAATTAGTAACATTAAGTGAAATTACATTGAATAACATACATCTTATTCAGCAATATAAAAATATATACAAACTAGATAGAAACATTTTCCTTTAACAAAAAAGCTTATATACATAGCAATATCACATGCATATCATAAAAAATTACTGTGGTGAATCCCAGAGATTGGCGCCATCGCAACAAGTAAATTTTTTAACCCTAGTAAGAGGGATCAGGAATAAAGAATGTGCTATGCCAGTAGTACATGATTGGAAATTTTAGAATGTCTGCAATAGTAAAGGAAATTGAATAAAATTGTTTGAAAGAGATAATATCATGTTGCTGATGTTTATTTTAACATAACATACAAATCTCCTTATTACTACAATCTTTTCCTAAGTTTTCATACAAGCTAGAAAAAACAAGCAGTTAAAACTTAAACTGTATCAATAGTTCACAAATTAAGTACAACATCAACTTCGTAATTTTACTGGCACTTTTATAAGGTTACGCAGGTTTATTAATGTAAAATGATTGAAAATGTTCCATGAATGTGTTAATCTTATTTTCAACAATGCATATTTCTAGAAAACAATTTTGATATATTGATAAGAAAGTTTTGATTTGATATTTACAAAAAACAATTGTTAATTCTCTATCTAAATGATTAACTTTCTAAATGTTTATCTATTAAGTTTGAAATCATTAAATAAAATTGCACTGAATAATATACATCTTAATGAACAAAATAAAAATATATACAAACTAGGAATAGACACATTTTTTTAAAAATAAACTTATATGCATAATAATATCATGTGCATATCATAAGATAATTACTACAAACTTTTCCTTATAAGTTTTCTTACAAGGAAAACAAATAAACCTGGACTATATCAATCGTTTCATATATTAAGTACAATAACTACAACTTTGCTCTAATGTAATTTTAAAGGCACTTCTCTCTTAATTTCTTTGGTGTTATTTCAAATCAGGAGTAGAACCACCGAGGTAAGTTTTCAAATCATCGATCGTTGATTTCACTATTTTACATCGAACTGTTGAAAGTCTTAGTCTCTTATGAGCTTCATATCTGTGACATCCTCCAAACGAATAGAAGTAATTTCCACCTTCTCTTCCAGTTACCCATAATACATCAATTGGTGGAACATCATCTTTTTTTTCAGGATCCTAACAATATATTAAAAATTATAATTATGAACAAATTAGAAATTTAATCATCAGTGTAATAAGACTAACTGTAAATAAAATCACCTTTTCCCCAGATTCAAAATATTTATATTAATAAAATACCTAATTATTAAAAGATAGTGAAACATTTTTTTATTGTCAACAAAGAAATGATTAAAAATACTCTTCCAATTTTTTGATTGGAGTATGCACACTTTTATGTTTTGATAAATTATTTTATTTTATAATTTTCTCTTTTCAAATGATTAAAGTAATACAAAAAAGATTTAATATATTGTTATTTTGAAATCAAATAAAAATTATATAAAGCAATTTTTTACTGTATTTGCATTTTCCAAACAAATTACAAGAACATTAGTTTTGTTGATTAAATTTGCTTAAAAGTCTTTAGAATATAATATTATTAAATTAAAATGCAGTAGACACTCATTTTTATCAACCTATAATTTATGAATTAATGGTTGATCACAAACAGGATCCCATAGATGCTATAATTTTAATTCTCATTTACTAACTAAAATTCTCAAAAATCTTTTGTGAAATCAATTTTCTTGGCTTTCATTTATGTTTGTTTTAAATCATTTTTTAAAATTTTTAATTTTTTTCCCATTTTATGGTTGGGAAACTAGGAGCTGCATTTTTATTGGTGAATAAAACCTTTCAAATTGTGAATAGTTATAACTGCACGATTAATGACTCAGACTTTTGAAGTAATTCTTGTGGAATTTCTCTGAACTTTATTTCTGTTTAACAGACAATGGATAAAAGTATAATCAATAGCTTTTAGAGTAAATTTAAAACAGTTTTTCAAGGAGTGATCATAAATTGGGATCATCTAATGAAATTGACATTCCAGGTGCAATGCATTGTCAATCTGTTTGGAATGACTTGCGATCTTGGAATGACTTTGCAGAAAAAACAATATCTAGGTCATTTTGGCTTCTTTACCTTATTACTCTAACTGAAGAAAGTTAAGTACAAAGGACCTGACAACATGAGTGAAGATTAGTTATTCATCCATGAACTTTAACAAAAAAACCCACTGCTGCCTGAAATTTCATTTCAGGACTTTCTATTGTGAATTTAATGAAAAAGATCTCAAACTAGAAAATGAGTAGTGTTATAACTCTGCAAAACAAGCAAATGAATAGCTAACAAGATTGAGATTCTCTTTTGAGAAAACACAACTGTGAAATTCTTTGTTTTATCAAGAAAATAGAAAAGTGTTTTCAAAAATTTAGTTTCGAAACAGAAAAAAGTAAGCAATTACTTTTAAAAAAATTCATGTATAATATAAAGAAATTGCTTTGGAATTTAAATTTATTTTGCATGTTTCTTATAGTATACACTGAATATTGTTTTCAAACAGTATTTTATCCATAAAGAGAACTGTGTTTGGTTAAAAAATAATAATAATCAGTTTAAGATTAATACTTATTTTACGGTCCTTTCAAACTCCCAAAAATGACTGCCAACTATATCAATTTAAAAATTTTTAAATCCAATATATTGTTTAAATAATAAATATTGGAATATTACCACCTGAAGAAATTGAGTAAATGCAAATTAATATTTATTTAATAACAATGACAAATTATTTTTTACTTTATAAAAAGTAAAATCCATAGCTGTTGTTCTTTATTTTCAAATATTGTAACTAAATTTAGTTGCTTTATGATACAGAAATAATTCACTTTTTTCATATATTATTAATTTTTTCTTTAATGTATGATTTGTATAACTTATCCAAGAATTTTTTTACAAAATATCATACTACAATTTTCATATTATAAATTTATTGTGCATGACTTTTTATACATACACCATATGTAATAACAGATGTAATATATATGAAAGTTGTGGACAATCCAGATGCATAGACAAACTTTGCAATGTTAAATTAATCTAATTATTCAAAATTGCATAAAGTGCTTAACATTGATTTGACTGTAGAGTAATGACAAGACTGATAAAATACTATAAAGCCTCTATAATGTTTTATGCACTCTTTTAAACAATCATTAGAAATAAACTTTAATATTTAATGATTTTGGTATTTTTTCTTTTACCTTAGTTGGGCTCCACAATATGTAGTCTTATAACAATTATATATATATATATATATATATATATATATATATATATATATATATATATATATATATATATATATATATATATATATATATTCTTATTAAATTAATATTGATTATTAATGAAATTTGTAAATATGATATATGGCTGAACATTCATTTATCTCAGTGTAATTTTTTAATGGAAGCAGGGAGTGGGGTTTGCCAGTTTCTCCTGCTTCCATTTTATGCAAAAAAAATTCCTTATATTGTTATTTTATAAAACTTAATTGTTTTGAGAAATATGTTAGCTACTTTATTAATAAAATTTTTCAATCATTGTAAATTTATAAATAAGTTTAGTCGGCATGGAGAAAATTTTCGATAGTAGAAAAATTATTAATCTTATGATCATTTAAAAAATACTATTACAAATTTACACATAAATTTTTAATTTCTTATAAAAGCACGAAAAAATAAAATAACCTTTAAAGTTTCCATCAAACTAAGAACTTTTAATTCATCTAATTCTGACGGAAAAGGTCGGATTAAAACATCGAATGGGACATCATGAATTTCTTCGATATGCGCTGCATGTATACTAGAACCAGGAATATCGGTACTCATATTTCTCAGTTTTGATACAGTTCTGAAACAAAGCGATGGGTGACTGTGATAAATACTAGATACAGCTGTATTGTGAAACCACAGTGCACATGTCATTCTAAGAAACACACTGGAAGCGGATATAAAATGACGCATTTTATCATTTTAAAATAAAAAATTTAATATTATTTAAATAGATATAAATTTAATAATAATAGAAAAAATGAAAATCTAAACAGCTGTCATAGAAACAAAATGACAATAATTTAAACAAAAATTAAAAAATATCAACGATGGAAAACTTAATTTTCAATGAATATTCAAAATCATACAGCAACCTGCTTCTGCCATCTTTTAGAATTTAGATTATTTTAAAACTAACATAAATTTTAAATTGAGTATTTTAACTACATGAAATAATATTAAACAAAATTGGTACATGGGAAATATTAATATCAAATTTACAGTATTAGTATGTTTTAATATATTTGTCTTATTGCGTGAAAAATATTAAAAGTTATCTAAGGATCAAAAACCGTGGCTTATAAGCAAGACTAGACGAGGTCTATGACTTCAACATAATTAATTTAAAAGCACTCCATAAGTTGAGCAGAACCATAAATTGAACACTGATGTGTAAATTTTACACAACTATCTAAATTTGAAGTAGAACGCCCTGAAGTCGTAGAAAAAGAGGTTCTTGTAATCAGTACAATAAGTTAATCGGAAAGTGAAGCGTTTAGCCACTAATGCTACTCGATTTCAATTTAATATTTTTCACAACGGGAGTTGTACTTTAATAATAAATATAAATATATAACGAATATTTCCAAATTTAAGGTAATAAATAAAATATCTTAAAAATTCTATAAAAAAGAGCTTCAAAAACAATTAATAATTGTATCCTTGATAAAGCCTCAAACAATTATGCATTTTAAAAAAATATATTATAGATATCTTTTGAATAAAAAACACCAAACTTAAAAAAAAAATCTCCAAAATATATTATTTAGCCAAAATAACTATTCATTAAAAAATTCTAGTTTTTACTAAAAATCTTAATGCTATTAAAACTTATATTAGTTTTAATATTCCATATAGTACAGCAAATCCAAAATTTCATATGAATCCTCAAATATTCTTATACAATGCCTGTGGCTGTAGTACTTATATGGATAAATTTAATTATTTGCTTTCATTTTATCTAAATATCTTAGAAAAATTATAATTTGCTCTATATATTATGATATACACCAAATTATATGATAGTATGCTTATATTCAATATATACTATCAATATATAATATTCAATATATACTATCTTCGCGTATAATTACAAGTTTTGGAATTTAAATAAATTTTTGAAGTTTTGTGCAATAGATTGTAAAAAATTTATCTATACTTCCATTTGTTTGATTTATTTACGAAATTAAATACTAGTTTAATAAAGAATTGAGAGGAATGGAAAGCAGGAAATGACGTCAAACCCCCTGCCTATATCTAACGTAGGGATGGGAAGGAATACCTGTAACAAGTATTTTGTAATCAGTATTTGAATGTAACAACCTGTAATCAGTACTTTTTTTTCCAAATACTCAGTACTTTCAGTAACAAAGCCAGCGCGAGTTCGAGTATCCTCAGACAGTTGCAGGTACAATGTACTTGACCAGTTTCTAAAACAGAGCGAGTACGTGTCTGTTACAATGTAATCAGCAAGTACGTGAGTACGTACTTGTTACAAAGTAACAAGCAAGTACGTGAGTACGTGGTTGTTACAAAGTAACAAGTGTACTTGATTGAATGTAACAAGTACAGTCGAGCCAATGACAGAGCGAGTACAAGTAACAATGTCATCGATATATCGATACAGACGGACGAATTAGCAGATTGTGTCAGGATTTGGGAAATAAGGGTGGGTAGGAGAAGAGAAATGAGATGCTGGTTTAACTGGAAAATAGAAGATTGATTCTTGGGAATTAGAAAATCTCTTTGGGCTGAAGCAACACCCCCTAGAGATGCATGTATTTTAGGAGAGGGTGTTGGCTGGAGATGAACATAATGAATTTCTATAGCGAAATGAAGAAAAAAGACAAGTTCATTTGTTTCGATTTTGTTAATAAAATAAATGAGCTGGGAAAATAAATAATCGTAGCACATTTATTTAATGGTTATACTTCTGGTTTTAAATATGTCACTTTTTAATATAAGAAAAAAGCCTGATATTCTTGTTATATATTATTCCATATTTATTGACTTATTATTCTTATTATTTTTTTAACTTTTAATTAATTTTAATTAAATTTTTTAAATCTGAGTATTGTTTCCAAAATTACTCTATTGGCTTGAACAAAAAGTGAATGGAATTTTTTTTACTATATTTTAGTTTTAAAGATAATTTTTAAAAAAATATTTCTAAAAGTAATTAAATATTTTTTACTTTAAAAATTTTTTTCTCTTCAAAAATATTTTTACCATTAAAAATTAGGTAGTTATATAATCACATAAATTGCTGTTCTGAAAATGAGAAAACAAAATTAGGGGAAATTGTTCACGTAAATAAAAATGCATATTTTCAATTCGTATTTAAAATTTAAAATGGTATGATTGGGGGATGATTTTCGGAAACAGGAAAAGATATTTGAAAATAATTAATAACACTGAATTCTGAGAATTTTCTAGAACTTTTTGTATTTCAAATATAGAATTTTACTCTTGAATGTAAGTACCTGTTAAAAAATAAAAAACATTCACTCATTATTCATAATGAGCTGCATTTGAGCAAATTAATTAAGATGTGTTATATTAAGTAGTTTTATAGAAAAACTAAATTTCGTTTAGAGTTTTAATCAGAAAATACGTATTTCTAGCTTATCTCAAAATAATATAACTGGGAATCAAGCATCTAAATTAAAATGTACGCCAGCACATTAAATTGAGAAAAATTACCTTTATTTTTATAAAACCAAGTTTTCAGTTCAGATTTATGTCGGTAAATTCAATTTAAATCGTAAAAAAATGCATAAATTTGCATATATTTCTGCACAAAATATAATATAATTCTATTTAAATAAATGAACCGAAATTTATCACAACATAATTTAAAAAATCGTTGAAACGTAATAAAGGTAGTTTATTCATTTTAATTATGAACTTCGAAATGAAAAAAAATTTTTTTAATTAAGTCAACTTTTACTTTTTATCTTTATTTATACCATCATGTGTATTTTTTAAATTACAGTTTGATGTGAATAGAATAATGCATTTTAGTTCCTGTATTTTGTATTAAACATTACATTTTACTTAATATTTTACATTAAAACAACATAACATTTAGATTATTGGTAAAACAGTTTTACATTTTTTGATATTTAAGGAATTTCTGTGTTACTATAAAAGTTACTTTATGAATGATGATGATATTTACTTAAAAAGTATTAATACAGTTTTAATTGCAAAGCTACTTTATTTATCCATAAATTAAGATTCAGGAAACTGAAGCAAGATATATGAGTTAAGGCAATTTTTATTTTAGAAAATCTAGTTTATCTATTTCATAAAAATATAAACAAATAAACGTCATTTATAAAATAAATGACTATCTATTAGGTATCAAAAAATTTTGCTAAAATTGTTTCATCAATGTTTAATAATAGAAAAATATAAGAAATTTAATTTGATTTTTGTTAAAAATAATTGTATATTTCTAAGCAAATTAAAAAAATTCTCTTTGTAATTGATTAATCCTCCCACTTTGCGATTCTTTACAAATTATTTGATAGTTAATTATAAAAATTCATTTATATAATTGGAAAATCTTACTAAATTAAAACAAAAAATTAAGTTGATGATTTGGTTGAAAAATAGAAATTATATTATCACGACTAATTTAATATTTTAATTAAACTTTGAAAATTACAATCGAATAATTTGAAAATTTACTTAGAACAGATGAAAATTCTAAAAAAAAAAATGTAAATAACAAAAGATTAGGATTTTTTATACTGAAAGAAATATATTTATTAAAATATATAAGTTCAAAATTTTTCACTGAAAAACTGTTTGTTGAGGGAATAATTTATATTTAATTGATTCATACTAAAAATTAAAGTTTTTCAGGAAAAACAAAAATTGCTATTATTGAAATGTTGCATTTATAAAAAGAAACATTTTTATAGATTATTACATCAGCTTTTATTTATCCTTAACTGGATGCTTATTTACAAATTATAATGATTTAAATTAACATTAATTATATTAATTAATTTTATGAAATTATACAAAATGTTATATATTTAATTATTAATTTTTAATTAATTATTAATTTATTACTAATTTAGTTTTTATTTATTCATAAAACGTGAAAAAATTGTCATTATATTTTAATCCGATAGATGGCAGCACAAAAAATGTAACATGTACACAAAGTAATCGGTAAAATACTTGTTACTTTAAAAGTAACTGTACTCAGTACGAACCAAGTACAAGAAAAGTAACAATGTCCCATCCCTAATCTAACGTCATCCGCTAAGATACAGGCGGGAGAGATCGAAATTTGGTGAAACTGTGAAATGTGTACAAAATTCTCCACTTGGCCCGGGAATTTTTAAATATTTTATAAATTAATTTTATTTATAATTATGAATCAATTTAACTGCCTTGCCGTAACATATAACCAACCCCAAAGTTTGTTTAACATCATATTAGATTTTGTTGCATTAAATGCTGAAAAAATTCAATCTCTAGAAAAATTCCCAGAAATAATTGGAAAGAATATCTTTGAACGATTTTTATATTTCAAAAATAAAGGTTTCTTTTCTGAACAGTTGTCTGATGACATATTTCGAAAAATATTTCAAACATTTGTAAATGCCTATGAACATAATGTACTAGAGGATCTTGATCTCTCTTATAATTTAATTGTTATTAATGAATACTTTTCCTCACTATCAGTGCTAATGTTGCATGTAACAAATTTATGCCTTTGTTTTTGCTTTTTAGGAAATAATCATGAATTGATAGATCAAATCCCTTTATTAATTAAGTTAGTAAATCATTTCAATTATATTGTTATAGTTTGATTATAAAGATGGTATTCTTATGTTTGTATATTTTGGCTTTGCTTTGTTAGTGAATAATTATCACTACATTTTTAAATTGTTCTGTTCAGTAATTTACACGTGATATTTGGCGATTAAGTTTACATATATTAAAAGTTTACACTCTTTATTATTTGTATTTTTTATCAAAATAATTGTAATATTTATAAAAGTTTTACATTGTTTTTATTTTATTATATTTTAATTTATGTTCATATTAAGAAGTTTATTGGAAAAAATCTATTTAACAAAATTAACAGTATAGAGATATTAATGAAAAGAAAATTACTAAATTATTTATGTCAATACAACAAATATAATAGAAATTGAATGTTTATATCTGAAAATCTCTAATATTTGTACATTTCATTAAATATATATCTTAAGTTCATTTTATTGTATGTGTCCCATGATTTTTAAAATATTGAAACTATTTTCCTTTATTAAAAAAATTTTTTTTAATATAAGTTTCGCAATATTAATAATAACATGGATTAAATGTGTTCATAAATATATATATGAATGCATAATTGTGTTAGCTAATTTATTGTTTTTAAAATCAGAAGTAATCAAAATAATTATTTTTTGATATAAATATTTGGTACTTGCGTATTAGCATCACCACAGATTTTTAAGCTAAATGCAAATTGAAAAAAAATTTTTTTTCATATAATTAGAAAATTTCTTATCAGAAATACAAGTCAATTTTTCAAAAGTAGATACAAAAATGTTCAAATTATAAGTTATGTACTAATTCTACTTAAATTTTGGAACAAAATTAGCTTCAGTGACTAATACGTAAATACCAAATATTTTTGTCTATTTTGTTCATTTAAGCAATTTTTTTTATATATTAATTTATTTTTTTGCTAACTGATGGCTGAGTGGTTAGTTTTCCTTACACCTGTGCTGTAGGTCCTGGGTTCAAATCCCAGTTCAGGCATGGATGTTACTTCTCTTTGTGTTTCTCTGTCCTTTCTTCTAAAATGATGTATGAATGTGGTCTACTCTTTAAACGGTTTGTGATAGTATGGCATGAGTAATGCTACTCATCTCTGTGACTTGGTTCACAGGTGCTCATTGGATAACGACAAATGAGTAACAGTTTCTGGCCTTGTTGTGGCAAAGGGTTAATCACCCAGTGGCTGCCGTTGTTAAAAAATATGTTATATCAAGTTTATGTTATGTTTTTATGTGGTACTTTTGTCAAGTAGCATTAAAAGATAAATTTGAGTTTTTTCCTTTGCATTTTTATTATGTAGTTAGATAAAAAATTATTACCAGTACACCTAAATTTCATTTTCTTTAAAATTATCTATTTATTAAATGTGTACGAAATACAGTAGATGTTCCTTTTAATAGACTCGTAGGGACTGATAAGAAACAGTTTTTAAAATAGAAAAAGAACTTGTTAGAGTATTAAGATCCGATTTTTTTTACCTAACTACTTTTTCTTTATAAATATATGTAAATTGTTATTTTAAAAATTATTTTGAATACAACTTAAGAAACACATGCAAAATGAAATTCATAATTTACTTTTCATCAATAAAGTAAAAGTACACTTTCATTTCATTGATGAAAAATCAGGCAAACTAATCATTTATCTTCTTCTGTTTAAAAATTATGTATTTAAAAATATATTTTTACAATTTTTCAATACATAAAAGTATTTTATATCTTCCTCTTCTTCTTCTTCATCCAACGCCCGCCCGTGGCCGATGGGACATTTGGCGCCGTGCTTCCCAGTTGAGTCCAGCCCGCCCATGCAAGTCATCGTCGGCCTGTTCCAGAGCATTACAGTAAGCCAGGTGTTCGGCTGTACCCTCGCCTGTAGAACACAGGGGGCAGAGGGGAGTATCGGCAAGGCCGATCCTGTGGAGATGCTTCTGAAGGTAGTCGTGACCCGTTGCCATCCTGAAGGTGGCAACCGCCACTCCACGCGGCAGGCTGTTGGGGATGGTATTGCATCTGACAACCGTCTCCCATCTTTTGCCAACAGCAGCTGCCTCCCAGGCTGTCCTAATTGATTTTTTAATACGTAGATTAATAGTACTACGTGCAGCAGAAAAGCTTATAGGCCTATCTTCTTGGGTCAAGTCACATCCAGATTTGGCAAGCCTATCTGCACGCTCATTGCCATCAATATCACAATGCCCTTGCACCCATTGCAAACAGATTTCAGTTCTTTCTTGCAGTTGTGAAAGGATTTCCCGGCAGGCCGTAACAAGGGCATCATTTGGGAGCAATGAAGTTATGGCCTGAAGAGCTGCTGTTGAGTCAGAAAGGAAAACCACCTTTTTAAGGAAATCTTCTTTATATCTTCCTAAAAAATACCTTAGTCTTGTTAACCATTTATCTGCTTGTTTTGCTGACAGTCTTTGCACTACATACTTTTCTTCTACTTCTATACCTGAAAACTCTTTTTTGTTCTCATTCATTATCTCAATAATTTCCTCACCTGATATTTCATTCCTCACATATGTTACATGTAAATCTTAATTCAAAAAATCTTTAACAAAAGGAGATTTTTGTCAAAGTTCATACATATATGATTAATCTTCTCTCAAGTCATCAGGTAAATTACCTTGAATTTCTTCAGTTAAGATGGTTTCTTCATTTAAGCCTGTATGTTGAAATGCTCTTAATTGTCTTTCCTTCAGCATCATTCCAAGCATAAATTGCATTGACAAATGCATTGTTCCTTAAAGGTCAATTTTATTTGTCCATTCCAACTCAGAGCCCATATCATTCTTTGTAAAAGTATATTCTACAATGTTTGCTCTTGAACCTATTGATTATAAAGATCTACGGGTTGTAAGACTAAAGTTGCATTGGGCAAAAACCACATAGATCAGTTCAAGATACATTCACTTCAATCTGAGCACTGCAGTTGACCACAATTAGAACTTTATTATACTTTGATTTAAAAAAAAAAAAAACGATCTAAGCCTCTCAGCCAGTTTTCACAAATGCTCCCAGTCATCCAACCTTTAATCTTATCTTGATATATAGCTGATAGTTATTGATCGTTTTTTAAACAGGCTAGGCTTCAAATAATTTCTTATGAAAAGTTGAAGCAGTTTTCTGCTGCATTCATCTTGGTTGCAAAAATATTTTTTTACTTGCCTTTTTTACCATCATAACAATTTCTGTTAGCACTTTGTTGCAGTGAAATGATTCTGCTTTGTTAAAATTAGAAAGTATAAAACATTTCATTTCTCAAAAATTTCTCTCTTTAAAAATAAAAAATTCATGTTGCTGACTAAAATTAGTTTTGTTAAATTTTGTTTTAAAATGAATTCTTTTTTTGTTTTTGATATTTGGATATATCAAAAACTATACATATCTTCATTCTTCAAAATTCTCTTAATGTTTGAAAAATTCTTAAATGAATTTTTATTATATTTTCATCAAATTTTGTCCTTAATTTTTTAACTCTTTGAAATCAAAGTTTAAACATAGAAAATTCCCTGAAGTGCTTTAATATTTATTTTAATGAGCATATCTGTATAATTTTAGTTTTTCATATATTTTAAACAGAGAAATTTAAGTAATGACTATTTGAACTTAAATATATCTCTATAAAATTTCTGTGTGTTTTTAAGACATCTGGGCTGCAATGTTCAGATTTTTATATAAAACCTGGGTAATTTTTGTTTGTAAGCTAAGCTATATTCTTAATTTTTGTAAATATGTTAGAGAGAAGATAAAACTGAGAAATAGTTTTTCCATTTCTCAATTTTTCTGCTCTCTAATTAGTAGGAAAAATTCTAATATTGCTCTTTTTTTTCGCTTTCTTTTCTTGTGTAAAAACTATTTTTCTTTGATTTGATCTATTATGCATTATAGATCAAATTTAAAATTTTAAAATAAATATAGCAATATTTATTTGATTTGAGCAAGACTACAATAATTAAATTTAATAATAAAATCATTTTTCTTTATGTAACATTTTTATTTTATAGTTTAAAAAAATTATGCCTGAGAAAAAATTGTCTCAAGACTGATACCATTCGCAAATTATCAATTCCTTTCAGAATGTTTGGCAGAGGTCCAAAATATCTTCAATTCTTGGATTTATCTGGTAATTTTATTAAATAGTATGTAAATGGAATTAAAATCTTTTGAATTATATATTGTCATATTTATATTATATATTTTTATTTGGATGTATTCTTTTTAATTTTTAATTAAATTTCTTACTTATAAATTTTTGTATCGATTAATGTAACATATGTTTTGTGCATGTATATAAGCAGGCAAGTGAATGAAATATTGATTTCATTTCTATTTTAAATTAACAAATTTCATTGCACAAGTTATTAATTTGGGCAAAAATATCTAAAATAAAATAGAAACTTTATTAGACATTTATTCATCACAATCCCATTCCAAAGTAGTGATGGTGTTTATCTTGATATCTGCAGTGTAAACTGCTCTTCTGTTATCTAGTTTTCCCTCACTTAACTATCAAAATTCCTGTATAGCAGTGAGTGACATTGCTGTACATTAAGTTACTTGAGGATAAATAAAAAATTTTGAGTTTTTGGAATTATAAGGAAAAATGGATTTTGGTGAATAAAATGTAATTTGAAATTATAACTATCTCTAAGAGAATTTAACATTGTAAAAATAAATAAAGAAATGATGTTTTTACAAATTTAGAGATGTAAACCTAGTGAAGAGAATAACTATCCAAAAGTCCGTAGGAAAGAGAGAAGAAGTAAACCATAGACCAGATGGTTAAAAAATGTGGAAAAATTATTAAGGATTATTTGTGTCAACAGTTGAAAGAACATGGCTTTGGTGAGGTCAAAATAATCGAAACTGACTGGTGAATCCTTAATTGAAAGTCGGGGGTAGAGCTTATGAAGTTTATTGGACTTAATATCCTTCATATATTTATTTCCTAAGAATAATAAATAAAGTACTAAAAATATGTGCTTTATTCTTCATTCTGTCTAGAATTGATTTTCAAATTGTATTTAAATAGTTGCAGTAATGTAAGGAATCATTTGAAATAGTCGTATGAAACTTTTATTCTTTCAAAATTATATTCATTGTCTTTTTTATTTTGCTTATTATGACTGGTAAATTTAACCCAGTTATATTATTTGTTTCTTTTATAATACTACAAATGGTATATCATATCTTTAATGGTACCTTTAAATATATGAATACAAAAATTCTAGTGCTGAGCTGGTTGCTGAATAGTAAGCATTTTTGTCTTTGGTTATGCTGCTGGTGGATTAGAATCTCAATTTGATATTGAAAGTTTGTAGTGGCTTGGAATCTACTTTAAACCATAGATTCCGGTCTATTAGCCCTTGTGTACGAAAAATTACTATTGAGCAACATGCAAACGATACCAAACAAAAATTCTGCTCAAAATTTTATTTCAAAATCCTAAGAGATGATACATATTTTAATATCAAATTATTTCAGTTTCATTTATAAATTAAAATAAGTCTCTTGTTCTCTTATTTTTATTTATATGTATAATTTACAAATTTTTAATTTTATAGGAAAATCTAATGTAAAAACAGTGCACATTATTATGATTAAAAAAGATATATTCTGTTAGAATCTATATTTTTGCAGACAATCCAGTAACAGATGAAATTGTTCCTTGGCTATTAGTCTTCAAAAATCTAAAATGGCTTAATCTCAGCAACACTGGCTTAACTGTAAATGATTTATTTCATTGATTATTAAATGTTATTTTTTGCACTAATTATAATTTCTACTCAGTTTTTAAGTCTTATCTATGAGCTGTTTTTAATTATTTTTAAAGTAAACATAATTTTTCATATTTATTTAAGTATTACATACTTTTTACTGGTGTGAAATATTTTTATAAAGACAGAAAAAAAATTTCATAAATATTTAAAGAATTACTTTAGTAGTACGATTACCTACAAAAAGCTAAATTGAGAATAATTATTTACAAAATTGTGTTAATGACAGATAGATTATCTACTATTAATAATATCTGGTAATAGTACATTTGTATAGGAATATATTTTTATCTTATTTTAAAATTTTCTTATAATATTTTATATTTAAATTAATATTAAATATTATAGTTAAATAAAATTCATTTTAACATTCCTAAAAGGAAAATTTTTGACAAAAGTTTTTGTTTACATCTTGCATTTGTAAATTTAATTTTTCATATAAAATATTAAACATTTATTAAAACATTGGTTAACCATTTAATTTTAAACTTAACACTTAAATGTTTCTGAGAAATTACAATTTTAGAAGCAACATGTGATATTTTAAATGCTTTTAGTGATAAAATGTAGACAACAACTATTATTTATTCATTTATTAACATTAGGTTTTTCTTTAAATCTCTTAGATAATATAAATATTTATGTATATTTTATATATAAAAATAGAAATTAATATGAGTTTGATTTAATGTTTTCCTATATTTTATAATTTTTATAACCAAAGTAACCAAATCAGTTGACAGGTCTATAAATGTAATCTTTTAGAAAAATAAATGCTTGGCAGCCAACTTGTTCAGTTTTTGAATGAATTGGATGGTTTCATGGCTAAGTGATGAAACTGAATTTTCAAATTAGCCTAAAATTATAAAACTTGCTCTCCATTTATCTTTAGATTATTTTATGAAACGTTTCTACTTTTAAAAACTATAAATATTAAATGCTATGTTACTGCAATATTTAGAAAAATAGATTAGGACTAATTATGTGGTGAGCTGTATATTTTAAATGCTGCAAAAAAATTACATTTGTTAAAAAAAAAAAAAGAGTTTTATTCAAAATTATTTAATGCAGTAATTTTTTGTTTCCAATATCTGTTAAATAAAAACAAGATTCAAAATGATTATTTTTTAATACTTATTTTATATTTTTGAAAAATATGTAAGGTATTTAAAATTTCTCACAGAATTTTTCTAAATATATTATGTCTCTAAAAAATTGCTCCATATTTTATTTGTTCATGATAATTTTTGCAGTAAGTGGTAATAATTGTATCTTATTGCAAATCACTGTTTTTCCTTAATGTGCAAATTTGTTTTGTATGTATTACTGTTAATAGAAGGAAAAATATTTTTACACATTATAATATTAAGGTGGGGGGAAAAATCCATTATTTTTTTTCAATAGATGAATAATAATCTATATCTCTTAAAGTATTGGTCAAACAATTTTAGATCTATGCTTGTTGGAATAGTGACATTTCACTCTAAAAATCATGTGTTGGTTTTTATTTATTCTGTTTTTAGTTACATTGTATTAGAAATGGAAGTTAGCAATGAGAAAATTTGGTATATTTCATAGTTTTTCTTTGGTAAAGACAAAAATGCAATCCAGATAATTGAAAATGTGAATGGTGTTTATGGTCCCCTAATACTGTAGCAGCCAATTATGTGCAATTCTGTGTCATCTTTTCTGCTCAAATATTTTTGATGTTAAAAATGCACCTTACATTGGTGCACTGTTGTCAAAAATGTCGATAAAATCACAGAAATAATCAAAGTTGACCGGACTGTTAGCAGTTGTAGCATCGCCCAGAAGCTAAAGATCAACCTTTGTAATAAGTTAGTCTGAAACAAGTTATGTAAAGTCTTGAAATTCACATAAAAAATAATGGATTCTTTTTTCTCCAACTTAATATAAAAAATTTACTTACTTTTTTCAGCATAATTTTTGTTAATGAAAATATTTCTTTATTTATATTTTTAGTGGAAGGGTATTAATAATTTTACAAAAAATGGATTTTCATTACTTCGCAGTGATAAAGATAATATTCATCCAGTTATCACTAAAGGTTGGGCTGCAACAATTATAGAGACATGGAAAAATACAATTGTAAAACGAACAGAGCATCGCAAACTTACCTGTGGTATTCAGCTTAATTTATTAAGTAATAAATTTACATTTGTGTGTGTTTTTCAATTTGTATAGAATTCTTCTAGATATTTCTAATAAATTTTAAAACTTATTTTATGCATATTAAAGAAAATTTTTATTCTTTAATTAAGTAACAAATTACTGACTTTCAAATTTTTTTATCATTTCTCCATCTGTAAATGTCTTCTTATGGCTTATTAATATGTAATTCACAAAAATATGCAGCTGTAGATATAGTATTGGGTTTAATAAAATGTAGTTGTTGCCTCATAAATAACAATTTTAAATTATTTTAGTTTTTATTTATGCCATTCAGTTTTTTTTTTTTTTTTTTTTTTTTTTTTTAGGTGAATCTGAATCAAAACTTTTATTTATGCTTTTGAAATGCTTTTCATTGTTTCCTTTTTTGGAAGTGCTAGACTTTAACACACACATTTTGAATTCACAATTGTGAAGAAAAAGCATTCTTATTCTGTATTTAAAACTGTTCTTTTCTTGGTGCTTGTTTTCAACATTTTATTCCTCTTTTAAAATAAAACTGATTACCATTTTTTTCAACAAAAACACAAGTTGAATGTTTGAATACTTATGTGCAACTGTTAAAAATTTGAGAGTGGATGTATTTAGAGATACAAATAGCGAACTACACAAATTAATGAATCTGTAACCGATATATGTATATAAGTGTCATCTTGTACTTCCAATGAAGGCTGTAGTAGAGTCCATCTCAGGAATAGATACAATAAAACATGCTGGTGTAACAATTTCCAGGAAAGGCTCACTGTTATCTACACATTCATCAAATAATTTTCTTAGATAAACTCAGTTGCATCTAATTTGGAAAACTCATCATCCATTCTTGCTGTGTTCTGTGAATGTTTCCATGAATGCTTGTCATAGTTTTTATTAACAACAATCGCCTCAAAATTTCTTGATTGATTACCATCAATTTAATGCTTACCCTTACCTATCAATATTATAACTTTTATATTAATCTCTCTTTTTATATTTTTGTCAAAATAAAAAATAATAATTTAAATTTAATGATTAGTCTATCTGTAAAATTTAAGTCTAGATTTTATGAATAAATATATTAAAATAATATTTGTAATTTTTGCAATCTCTTGGTATAATATTGAGAACTTTGTTAATTTATCTTTTTAAAGATTTATGCTAATTATCTGCCTTATTTTGCAGTGAAAAAAACACATCAACCCTGTGGTCATCTTGTTTTACATAAATCACACTGTGTGGACATTGAAAAATAGTTTCAACTTATGATTTCAAATGAACATTCTTGTTATTGATTTGAATTATTTTTAATTATTTAAAAAGAAGTTACCTGAGAGTAATATTTTGCTTATTATATATAACTTTTTAAATTTTTGTTTTGTAAACTAATTACTGCTTTCATTAACATTAAGTTTAGTGAAAAGTTATATCAATATGTATTGAAAACCTTTAATCTGCTTGTAAATTCTATTAAAAAAGCAAAGAAAAAAGATTCAAAGTAAGCAAAAATAAACAAAGAAGGTAATAAACAATTTAAAAAAAAATTGTCTCTACTGATTTTTTCTACAATTTTGTAATAGCAGACTTGATATGTGTCATCTTTCGTAATCATTTGTCAAGCTGGTAAAAATTTTATTACTGTATATTTATGTTAAATACAAGTATCTTGTACAATACAAATATATTAATCTTGTATGTTAAATACAAGATTTTGATTATAAAATTTGTGGTATTTTTAGCAGCTTTTTTTTGGTATTTTTTATTTAAAAACTAATAATTTGATTTTTTATGTAATAAAAGTGAGTGAAAATATAGGATAAAATTTATCTCTGTCTTTAATCATGTTATATAAAAAAATTTATATTTTTTTATCTGTAAGCATTTTGCAATTGTTTTAATCATCTAAGAAAAATATATTCATATTTTATTTACATGAAATTGTTAAAAAAAAATTGCACTATGAGGCTTGTAATGTATTCTTTAACTTGGTTTAAGTTTATATAAATTTATATATGTAAGTTCATATGTACATGCTTAGTGTAAATTTACATATGTGATAGTTATTGTTATTTAGTATTTAATATTACGTTTATTTTATTGGAAGTATAGACAATTTCAATTTGAGGGACATTTTGTGTATTTTTAAACCACGTTTGTCTTTATATTTTCACATAAATTCTTTTGTTATGCCGCTATTATTCTTTTTTCATTTTGTTAGCAGATTGCATTTAATTACAAGAAAATTGAATTATTAAAATAAGAAAAAATGTTATCAAAGATAGTAATTTTTTAATTTTGTTTATATATTCCTAAAAAAGTCTAGAATTGAATTGATAATTAAACTTGCTTCTTAAATTAGTCAGAGTAGGAAGCATAATAATAATTTCTTTGCAACCGTGAAATAGTTTTGATCTAAAAAATTTATGGAAAAATGTTAACTTAGAAAAAAAATTTTAAGTAAAAAAATATTTTTTTTTGAGAGTAAATATGTATAAAAGAATATTTAATCAATAGTGAATATAACTGCATAAATTTGTTTTCCCTTAGTCTAGTTTACTTTAGATTAAATAACTAATATAGGATTTGATTTCGATATAGTTCTTATTGATTTTTAAATTGAGATTGCATTTGGATTATTTGTAATTACTATTGATCTTATCACTTATCTGGAACAATCAAAATAAAGAATATTTCATAATATTAATGCACTGCTGTTCATCCAAAATGCTACAATCTGAATAGTGAAACTTGTGAAGTTTATATTGTGCGTGTGGAGCAAATCATTAGCATTGCAGTGCATACACATTCATAGGTGACTGTAGTGACACATGCAAGTAACACATAACAGGGCATTGCTGATTTAAAATACTTCTTTTGCATTAGTTGCTTAACTATCCCTCATAGAAGATATTGAGCATCATTTGAACAAGTTTCTGAGTTTGACAGGGGAAGAATGGTAACCTTCAGGGAAATGGGTGATCACATGGATAAAACCAAGCAAATGTGAGACGAATATGTGATCTTTGGTTGCAGGAGGGTATCGTGAACTGATAGCTCACATCGTACTCACTTTACATCACTGAAAGAGATGAAAAGCATTTTGTGCGGGTGGCAACAAATAATTGCTCAGCCACATCATAAATATTAGCTATACAGATTCATTCTCTTGTATAACAGTCAATATTCACTCACACTCTGCGACATCATTTGCAGCTAATTGAAATATTTTCAAGGAGTCCATTGCTTTGTTTACCCTGAGTCAAAACCACAGGAGCTTATGCTGTCATTCATGAACTAGCATAGATAACAGAATGGAACAACATTGTGTTTACTGAAATATCCCCCTTTCTACCTGCTATACCACAATAATCAAATTCGAGTGTGGAAACACCTGGTGAGAGATGTTGAAATGCTATGCATCACTACACTGATCCTGCACCTAGTGTCATGATTGACAGTGATATTGCATTTCATTCCCTCATTCCTTTAGCATCAACACACAGCTTGAAACTACAACAAAAGGAAAAACGGATGTTCTGCTAGTGAACTCTTTCATGAAATATCGCTGGAAGAGATCACCTAAATAACTTCACATATGGAAGATTGATTAGAAGACTGTAGGTGGAATGTAGTGTGACTAATGTAGTTGAAGAGTTCGGAATCAATAAAATTATCGTTTCGCGTACGTGCCTTTCAAACCATACGTATAGTTGTTACTAAGGTAGCTGGTTGACAGATATATCGGCTTGCTGGCGAAAAGAGCCTGAAATCAATCAGCAAATGCTTACAGCAAAAGAGCAGCTAGTGTCATTGTTTATTGCTTTCAAGCTCCTTCACAAAAGTGCTCTATTCATTCGTCATACAGAATTCTGCATCCCTTTGAAAGCTTGTTTTTATCAAGGCTGGTATTTAGAGCACAAAAACTGGACATCTCATCTATCGAGTTCTCATTTTGGATGAGACTTGTTTCAATATCACAAGCTACAAGTTGATTTGGAGAAAGATTGAGACACTATTTCATCTCAGTAAAATCATGGGAAGAGACCGTTACAGTGATCCTGGAGTTATTGTCTGGGGAAGCATACTGAACGGTTTGGAATGAGCTCCACGTTTTTGACAGAGATTGTTGTAAAAAGCGATTTTTCTTACAATAACACTGTGTTTCTGTTTCGAGGTGCCGTAGAAGCACAATGCACAGCCACATCAGACTCCTGCTGTTGGGAAACCTCTTAAAAAAGAAGTACCACATGAATAAATTGGCTAGCGTGTTTCCCTGATTTAAATCCTATAGAACATGTGTGAAATGCTTTGGAGAGACGTTTTGTGGTATGATTACATCCTCCGAAAAATACCTAATTTTTGCGTACCTAAAATTTGCATAAAACGTGAAATGTATGTGTAAGGTAAAATAAAGCCAAAGTTGTAAATATAACCAAATCATCTTATAATTGAAAAAAATAATGAAATTTAAAAATTATAATCATGTCAAGTTTTTTATAAGATTCAATAATAAGTACAGAAGCCTATTAAAGTAATCAGACATGCAAATCTAGGATTTACATTACTATAAAATGAAATAAATTTTGGCTGAAGAAAATTTTTTGAATTATTGATTCGTTGAAACTGGATAAAAAAATTAGTACGTTTTTTTGTTTTTTATAATTTATGAGCAGTGAAAAAGCGACTTATAAAAAATAAGCTTAAGACATGGTCTTAATTATTTAACCCTTATTTACAATTAAAAGAACAAAAATTTAATATGGATGTATTCTAAATGCTTCCTTGATCCCTAAATGTACTAAATGATATGTTCATTTATGTCTCTATATTTAGCAATGGTCAGGAGTCCCCTCCCCCCCCCATTTGAAGTGTGCAATCATTTTTCGTTAACGTAAGTGCTACAAAAATTTTAAAAAAGTAATTATACAAGAAGTATATATACTTCTATGTTTAAATCTATACGTTGTTGTCTTACAAAACAAATATTTTATAAGTTATTACCGGAAGAATAATATATACAATGAATGTCATGGTATTTAGCCTGGCCTTCAATTCACGTGGACTTGCAGTTCAGGGAGCCGAGCTGGCAGGCAGATGATTTGCGCGCTTTTTCATTTGATTCAACAATTTGTGTGTTCGAATCTCACCTTGAACATGAGTGTTTGTAGTGGTTCGGTCTAATTAGCCTTTCTGTGCAAAAAATGCCAGTTAAGCGACAAATAAACCAAACAAGATTAATGGAATGTCTTATTGTCGCAAATACTTATTTTGCAATTAACTTGACATTTATGTGTTTTCTGGTTAGATACACAAAAAGGTTTTATAAACATTAATAAAAAAAAGAAAAGTAATATTTATAGAACATTTCACGTTCTATTCAATTGTATTTTTATGAGCCTATGTAAATAAAATATTTAACTTTCGTAAGATGATAAATAGCACTCAATTTAATTTAAGTATAAAAAATTTGAAAGTGAACAATTTCATTACAAACATTTTATGCAATGGCAATAATAATGCAAAAACACACTTACGAGGAGAAATAAAATGGTTATCAAAAAAAAAGAATTTTTTCTGTTGTGTTACATTTATATTTACTTGTGTTTAATAATTCTAAAGCTAATTTGATACTTTTAGAAATAACGATGAATCTTTTTTTGGCGTAGAAAATCGTCTCTTACACTTTTTGTATATTTTAATTATTTGCAAAAGTGGATTAAAAATAAGCATTATCACATGCTTTAAAAGTTATTAATTCTGATTCAAGTTGAGACATTTATATCACTTGACATATTAAATTTCTTAAGTTATTTATGAATTTGTTGTAATCTGAGCTATAAAACCCCTTTCCGCCGATCGATTGCTGAGTGGTTAGCGTTCCTGACTACTAAGCTGTTGGTTCCCTATTCGAATCCCGGTTTTTGGCATGGATGTATCGTTCTGTCTGTATTTTTTTGTCTTCTCTTCTGAGATGGTGTATGAATATGACCCTCCCTACAAATGAGTGTAATGGTATGGCGTGGGTAATGCTACTCGTCTCTGTGACTTGGTTCACAAGTGCCCTCCGAGTAATGATAACTGAGTAGAAGTTTCCGATCTTGTGGTGAAAGGTTAATCACTCAGTGCCCACCGTTATGAAAATATATAAGCTCCTTTCCATTTGATTTATTTATTTATTACATTACATATATTCAGACTTGTATGCTTGTTTCTTGAGATCCGCTTGTAAGTCTTCGTCTATATTAGGACACATAGCACAATGACAGATGTACAACCACAGAAGAATAACGAAGGAAACACCCAGGGCCACGTTGGGAATCGAACCCACACTCCTTCGCTCTCAAGCGATTAGCAGTGTAAGTTGTTTGTATAATCGTATCTACCAATTTCTACAGTTTGGTAGTATGCACAGTTTTTAATTGAATCGTAAGTTCGTACAGAGTGTCATAAAGTATTATGAATTTACTGTATTCACAAGTTAGACACTGAAAATATAAAATTATTATTATTATTATTTTTTTTTAGCGTGACTGGTTAGCGAACATAAGATATGCTGCCTTTACAGTAATGCCCACTAAAATGTCTTTTCACTTTAACTTCGGAACGGCTGATGCAATATTCATGAAACGTTATCTAGATATTATAAAGTATAGTTATGATTTATACTAAATAAAACCACCGTTTTTCAGAGACTTGCAATGTTTGCGGAGAAGTCGCCACCCCCAAACCCTATTATTTGGATCCCGAATTCCTTTATCATTTCACATGACGGCGCGCCTACTTACATGTTATTCACTTGTAGATAACATGTAAGTAGGCGCGCCGTCATGTGGAAATCAAATTCCTAAGATTAAAAATGGCAAATTTTCTATAAAAACTACTTCGTTTTGTACTAATTATAAGCATTGTGCACTCATTAACGCACCCTAGTTAAATATCGGCCCGCTCACCTTAATGTAAATTGCACATGAAACGTTAATCGCAAACTACACTCGATGTCGAACGTCGTTAGAGCATCGATAATTTGCAAAGGACTAATAATAGGTCATCATGAAATGTGACATACAATAATTTGCCTAGTGTATATCTCATTCTGTGAAGAGCATACCTTATCCGCGTGCACTATATCTGGCGCGAATATTAGCTGAGCGTTTTTTCAATGGCATTCTTTAAGTAAAATTTGTTGAGTCATTAATCTCGATATGGATTAGCTCTTCTTTTAATAATGAAATAAAATTGATTGGAGGCAAGATTTAATACCGAAAGTTATAGCTGCTGAAGCATAAAAAATTTTTTAAAGAAATATTTTACCCTACTGTGGAATGAACCTGTATTGAGCTGGCCATTAATTACTAATTTAATATCGTTCCTGTCGTATAATGTGTTATAGCGAAGCAACTATTTGAAGTTTTTTCCCCAAAAATAGTTACAATGTTGAGATGATAATTGAATTTTAAAAAATTCACACATACACAATCCTAACAAATTTGGGAAGAAATGATTTGTTGAAAAGCAAACAGAATCAAGAGAATTCTAGATTTTTTTTTCACTTCGCAGGTTAATTTTTGAATCAAATCCTAGTATTGATTTTTCAAATTTAAATATTTTATGATACTTTAAAATAATCTATGTTTCAAGCTATTTGCAGAAATAGATATTGTATTCCTTATATTTTATATTACATTCTTATTACAAGCATATTTTACTTATTATATTAAAATATTTTTGATGTGGAAGGAGGGGCAAAAACTGCCTCTGATTTACAGTAATATGGTTTACAACTGATTAAAATAATTTCTGCACAACCGTATTCAACTCTTAATAATTATGTTCGGGAAAGTCGATCAATAAACCGTTGTAACTTTAAGGCACATTGATGTGAGAAAATTACTCACTTCTGAATGGGTTGTGACATACCCTCAAATAAATATTTCTTTGAATGTTTCAAGGATTCTCCTGCATTTCATTTAAAAATGTAAAAAGTTGTTTTCGATGTATCCATCCCAACTTATTTCAAGATAAATAATAAGTAATAAAGAGTCTAGGAAAATTTAATCCAAGTAAATTTCGTTTGCACTAAACATGTTTACAGCATCTTAATGTGTGACGAAAGCTAGATGTATTCCTATGAATTGGCATTGAAACTACAATCGACTGTTTGAGTATTTCCCCATGAATCTAGGTTAACAAAAGTTATAAGGAGGACTTCGAAAAAAATCAATGCTGTTTTTTCATGGAAAATCTAATGATAACCTGAGCATATTTTTGGTACAACTATAGAACAGTCAATGTCCTTTGATATGTCACAGTTTGTTTGGCAGAAATAAGAAAAATCTATCTCATTATCCTTAATTATAACAATACCAGCTCAGGCACTTTTTTAACCATTGATTATTGAAACTGAAAAATTGAAATGATGGGGCTCATTGACAGTATATTCGAGAGTGTAATTGGTTTATTTAAATATAAAAATGTTCTTAGAAGAATATTTTGAGAAATGATGTAAAACACATATTTTTGATAAAAAAAATTATTTACTGCATTGATTTCTAAAATCTTAAAATTTACCCATCATTATAGAAATTAGGCTTCCACTTTACTATTGTGGTATATATCATTACATTTACAACAATTTCATTTAGTTTTTATTTGGTATGAAATTAAATACACCTAAACTCGTGTTTGTAAAAATTGCAGCATTATGAAACATTCACCAGAATTAGTAACATCTAATACATTAATTGCTAAAAACAAATAATTAAATTTTCAAAAATGAATAAAAAAATAAATTAAGTCTCCAAAATCAATATTTTTATGGAACATCATATGCTGCAATAATAGTGCAACATGTGCTGTAATGCGTTTTATAGAGCGAAATCTATTTTAATTGTCTGACTGGATAAAAGTCTTCAATATTGTTGGATCTGTCCCTAAGTTCATTCGTAGGAGTTCATAAGTGAAATGCCGACTAGCGAAATCTTATACAAGTTTAATAGGTGATATACTCTGGAAGTAAATAGGCCAAAGAAGAAGTTAAATGAATTCAACTGAAATAAAATTATCAACATTTCTACCACCATGTGATGAATTATTATCCTTCTGAAAATACCTTCATATATGCCTTGAAAAAATATGAGTTCGGTCCCTGCATTTCACTTTTGTACTTATTGCTGTTGAATTTATTCACAGTTAGTACCTATTTAATGTACAGTTTTGTGTAAAAAAATATTTTAGTTAGAGAAAAGTAGAATTTAATTATTTTTATACAATTTAATTGCGCACGTTGCCGTGTCATTTTTTAAAATGAACTTTTTACAGTGAATAAATGTAAATGCACACGTGGACGTAAGTGAGTTTTCAACGTATTTAATATTATTTGAGCAAACCTTATCTTTTATTCTTGAGTTGCTTTTAATTTAAGCATTTTTTAAAACTGGAATGTCATGTACAACTAGGCATTAATCAAAATTTATGATTGATATTCATACAAAATCCAATCGTTTCGGATATTTCGGATATGTTCGTTCGGAGATGTGTCGTTTCTGTCAGTTTTAAATTTGTTGAAGCAATTTTCCTCTCAAGTGAAGCTATTACTTTGAGTCGGTTTCTCTCCCGGAAATAACAATATTTTAAACTATTTCATCAACCGGACATTTTTAAATTACGAAAGACAACAAAGAGATTAAATGCGATTGTGTAAATCCTCAAGTTATATGGTATAATAAAAAGTAAATAAAAATATAAGCATAACCCTTAGGGGTTTTTATCTATACTGTAACGTACTCAGTCTGGATAACCTGACTTCTAGGTAGGCAAAGGCCGTTAAGGAATCAGGCTCATATAATTTAATATTCTTGACTAAATATTTATTTACAAATTAACAGGATTATGTGCAAGAACTGTCCTAATTTGTAGGCTGCAGGAAAACTGATGAATTTCTCACTTTCTGGAACGTTCGCTGCACATTCAGTCGGAGAAAATCTCCTCGCTGGTACTGGGGACCAGACTCCCAAATTTCGTACTCGGGAACACAGTCTCGGAGAGTCATTCGATAAGGTCGACGATCCTCTCCGGACAGCACTGGAGCATCAGGGTAATCAAAACTCGAGGTATGGCGTCAGTCTCTGTGATCTCGATTCTTTCTCAGACTCCTCGTTGCGCTGGGACTTGTCTGCTCCGGGACCTGTTTGAGATAAGTTTCAGGAACACCACGCGTATGTCGAAGCTCTCCTCCGCCCCCGCAAGGGCCTGCTATTTATTTACAAACCTTTCCCCAAAATCTGGCCGCCAGTAATCTCTAGATACATCTTCTAATGTCACTTTTCGACCACTACTTTCAGCCACTCCACCGATTCGAATCAGAAAGAGTGAAGAGGCAATAAACGAAACCACCAGGCCCATTCACTAGGTGATTCCAGTTCAATTTGAAGAGCTATATTTGTCATGAAAGACTTAATGGTCCTTCACGAATCCTATTTGTTATTCCCACATCATTTTTCTATCAGAACTAATTGACTGTCTTTGGGTACTAGTTGTTCCTGGGTTTCAAACGTGGGAAACCCAGTTAAATCAATCTCGTTGACAGCTGCAAAGGTGTTAACATCCATTAAAAGTCTGGAAGTAACTTGGGGGGTTTCAAGCAATAACTGGAACGTTATAATACTAAAAATAATGCAGCCATTTTTAATGTTTTCTTTGAAGTATAAAATTACAATCTGCATTTGATATTTCATTTGGAATTTATTTTTAATCATCATGTTTCATATTATAACTCAGTTTCTGTCTAACATATATGGGACTTAAAATGCATTCAGGAATTTTAGAGACTTTTTATAAAATTCTCCAGATTGTTTTCAAAAGTCTCAGTAATATTTGAAAATACATAATATGGAAATCTGTATTTAAAACTTAATATTAGCTGTTTAAATTAGAAAGGAAATTAATTACAACCTTTCTACTGAAATATAGCGAAATATTCGTATTTCTTGAATTATACTGAAATAGATTAGAGATATGTACCACACAAAAGTGTTTGTTACGTTTCGTTTTAATTTGAATAATTCCAAATTCGATTTCTCTATCATGTATAAAAATGGAATTCTTTTCAACGTAACATAATAAAATTATGGGCCGAAATATCTACGCGACATTTAAATTGAAGACTGAAATTATCAATAATGACTTTGAAAAACAGAAGTTCAAATATTTATTTCTTAACTAAATCAAAACATTGCTCGGCGAGTGCCGGATGCATACTGAAAAAAAAAAAGGTTTTAAGTTACATAATAACGCAAGCAGTCACATGGGTGAC
Organism: Latrodectus hesperus; assembly: GCA_037975125.1. NCBI lineage: Eukaryota > Metazoa > Arthropoda > Arachnida > Araneae > Theridiidae > Latrodectus > Latrodectus hesperus. Next base: position 73,328,079 of record CM075855.1, on the reverse strand, counting down.
GTCACTCGCTTCTCTGGCAATTGGTTGTTACATATCCTCCCACCTTTTGTTTCGGGAGAAAACAAAACCTAAATGAAAAAGAAAAAAGTTAGTTACAATTATAAGATTACAGATTTAGTTTTTTAGGAATTTTCACTAATCGTCCAGTTCTGGTTGTTTTGGTCCTTATCATCACTGAGCAAAATTGTTCTTAAAGAATCACTGGAAATGTCATTTTCTGATACCGGTGACAAATCATTTCCTTCAGCATCTGAAAAGGAATCACTTCTCACATTTGATGTAGTTGGGACATCATCTTTATCAGTAGTTGCTGAAATCTCGAGGGGAAAAATCCTCTGTATAGGTCGCACTAAAACACCGGATTGTGTTTTCAATTTCACAGTTCTGACGATATCATCTTTGCCAGGAATCAACTGCATGACTTTAGCAAGAGGCCAGTTCAAACGTTTTTTATTGTCGTCTCCGATTAACACGATTTCTCCAACTTGTATTTTTGGAGTTGAACACCTTCTGCTTAGAGGCTGTATAAGTTGACCAAGGTATTCCTTTCGAAATCGCAGCTTTAATTGCTCAGTTACTTTGGCCCGATGTTTAATTCTGATTCGAAAATGCTTGGCTTCAACTTCATCAATATCTGTGGTTGCACTCCTTATCTTGGGATCGTTTAACATGAACATGGCAGGTGTTATAGGCTTTATATCTTCAACGTCCTCTGAAAGATATGTGAGTGGACGTGCATTTATAACAGATTCACAATCTGAGAATACTACCCATACGTTGTCTCTATGTTTAATGTAAAGGGGGCCAGCAAGATCAAGTCCAATTACTTGGAATACAGAAGCATCTTTCACTCTGTCAGCTGGTAGAGTAACTGGATCACTAACAAAAGGCTTAGATTTGAAGCGTCGGCAAGGAATACATTTTCTCACTACTCCTCTTACTGTTTTTAAGTTACTTAAATTCAGGGCCGTTTTAATCGAATGAGCTAATCTTACTCCAATGGGGCAGGATAATAACTCTAATCTTGGGATGGTGATAGGTTTTAAAGGAGCTACTCGTGATTTAGCTCTTAAAAGACAAATTTTTACTCCATTGGATGTGATAGCTCTAAGGAAAACACAAGCGGCATAAGCTACTTTGCTAACATCCATGAATACCTGCATTTGTGTCGAGTCATTAATTTCTGTATAGCGGGCTATTTCAACATTATTTAGTAAATGTAGATCATTAATCCATCTTTTAAAGCTATTCTGATCTTCAGTGGGTAAAGGAGAGTCCCAGGATAGTTTTAATTTCCACATGTCTTGCAATTTAATTTTTATGGGTAAAATTGCCGCTGACAATAAGCCAATGGGATCAAAAATCTTCTGAATCGTAGCCAAAATTACTCTCTTAGATATTTTCCCGCCTACTTCTAAAACAAAAGGATCAACCTTTATATCATAGTTACATTTCAAAGTATCACGGTCCAAATTCCATAAATTTCACTCTGTCAACTCATGCCCAAAACATTGGTGGTGCCAGAACTTTTCGTAATGTATTTACACTTGACAATGCTCTCCCACCCTCGCAAGTTGAAACATCCACGTGAAAGTACTTCTATAGCTGTTAAAATAAAATGCTCTTGTTCTTTGATATTGAAAACACCAGAAAGGCAATTGTCTATGTAAAATGATTTTCTTAATTTTTCAATTATTTCGTTGTTTTCTACAAAGGTCTTGTTTAACAAATGGGAGATGGATGCTGCTAAGAGAAAAGGGCTGGAAGTAACCCCAAATAATACTCTACAGTGTCTATAAATGACCATTTCATCTTCGCACGGATAAAAAAAGCGTAAAAAGTCTCTATACCTTGGAGCAATAGACAATTGCAAAAAAGCCTTCTCGATATCTGCAGACAGGCCAATGGGATATGACCGAAATCGGTCAATCAGGTCTGGGATTAATTCAATGAGATTTGGCCCTTTATATAAAAGTTCATTCAAGGACGGCTTGTCACTAGAGGCACCAAAGACTGGTCTTAATTTTGTAGTAGTGCTTTCGTTTTTGACTATAGGCCTATGTGGTAAATAGTGACACTGCCTGTCGCTTATAATTTCATTTTGGGGTACCCTTTCAATTATATCAAGACACTCCCATTCCTTAAACACCATTTCGTAATCCTTAATTAATTTTTTATCTTTTGATCGTTTACACATTTTTTGGTGTCTATTCCAAGTTAGTTCCTTGTTATCGGGCAAACTTGAAGTATCTGTTTTAAAAGGCAAACCTAACTGGTATCTACCAGAAGGGAGTATTTCCAAACCCTCTTGAAAATCTTTTAATAACTCAGAGTGTACAATATTTATGTTTCTGTTTTCAGAAGGATCTAATATACCAAGATTTTCTAGATTCCAAAATTCACTAACAGATAAATTATTAGCATGCAAAGATAAAGCACATAAAACAGAGTCATTATTTACATCATAATTATCATTTAATTTCTGCTTTCCAACAACAGTATACCCCAGCCTGGTTTCAATAGCAACTAGACTTGATTCTAACTTCACAGAATGACCAGTTAACAACATTCCTGCCACATCGGATCCAATCAAAAGATTTATATCATAATTAGGGATTTCGAAATCACTCAATATAATCCCTTTTTCTTTCAGTTCATGAATAGTCATCATATCAGTCAGTTTAGGAACAAAACCACAAATTTTGTTTTCAGATAAAACCTCAATTTTACAAGAAAAATCATTTTTCAAACTAGCAATTTTCACATCGTATACTTCATGAGAACAGGGTTTCGTTTCTTGACCACCAAAAAGTCCATGTATTAAAGATAATGACCTTTTGGGTTTTAACTTTAATTGTTTAACTATTCCTGAACTGAGGTAAGAACGTTGGGATCCTGTGTCCAAGACTGCTCTTACTAAACACTGTTTCTTTTGATTCATAACTTTAACAACAAGAGTCATTAAATAAACATTTTCTACTCTAGAATTATTTGACAATACAGTTGTAGATACAGTTTCGTTTTTTTTGGCAGGACTGTTCTCCTTATCTGAATTAAGCCCCTATTACATTAGAGTTGCTCAGATTTCAGTTTGAGCAACTCCCGTAGACTTAACATTACGTGACGTCACAGCTAAAATTTTGAGCAACTCGTTCTATCCGTCCAATAATATTACAGATTTTTTCACAGCTGCGCAGTTGAAATTTGTAAATCATTTTGTTTTCGCCAAGTTTCATGCCAAATGAAAGTTATTGGCGTTATAAGTTGCCGAGAATGAGCAACTTTTTTGTGCATGCAGCAGCAACTCGAGCAATTCATATCGCCAATGATTTTAAACACGAATCATGTTTTGTCTTTTTTCGCCAAGTGGAAGTAATAACATGAAAATAAGTGATTGGTTTTAATTATTGTATTTCATTTCAATCTAGCAGAATTGCCGTATTAAAAACAAACAAAAAGGAATACAATTATCAACTTAATAAATTCATTTGATGAAGATTAAAAAATTTTTTGTCTTTATTGAATACTTTTTCAATATTATGGATGAAACACTTGATAAATTTAATAGATAGTTAAAAACTCAGATAATTAAAATTGTTTTTATTTCTTCAGCAAAGTAGATGAGAAGTGTCCCAATTTCAATATTCATTAAATTTACTGAGTTTTCAAACATTAACTTCATTTAAAGTTTTGTTAGTTATTCAATACATGAGACTATTTTGTCATTTTACAATGTTTACAGTTTGTGTTGAACTTACATTTGCATATTTAAATTGAAACTTCAGTCAAAATAAGTATGCCATATAAAAATATTTAAAGTTAATTTTACTTTTATTTTTTCATCACATTAATTTCCTGTTTTTCTTTTTAGCAAGTTAATGCATTATAATTAAATGTTGAAGGCACAAGCATTTTGGTTTATTATTTACAAATACATATTTATAAAATTTCATTATTATTTTTCATATAATTAAATTCTTTTATACATTTTTCCCTGGAACACACTTACATAATGTTCATTTACTCATCCAAAATATATTGCAAACTTACAACTAACTCCATTTACTTTTGACAGTATGTAAATTAGACTTAAAAATAAATTCTTATAATGATGAAAATACTGGAGTGTACAAATAAAATAGTGAAATGATTTTAATATAAGCAAAAATTTCTATTTAAATAAACATTAAAATATTATTCCGGTATATATTGTGTATTAAATTGATATAAATCAATATAAAATTTTAATAATTTAAAGCCTTTTTCAATTGTTTTTATGATGAAGCATTTTTAACATATTATAGATTATAGTAAAACTAGTTAAAAATCAAATTTAAAAAAGGGCTGTGTTACAACAATATGTGTTAAAAAGCTACAATTTTAATAATGAAATTAAATGCAATATTTGATTAAAATGGAAATCTTGTATTTGTTCCTATTTGTGATGTAAATACAAATAATGTGAAATTAAAGTATAAAAAATATAGATGATTGCTATATTTGCAAAATAATTTAATTCACATCATGGTCAATATAGAGAGTATTTTGACTTCCAATGTAAAGCAATTAACTAATCATTGAAATGAACAATAAAGACTAATTGCAGTCACTACTGAACAATTAGAAATGAGTGTCATATAGATGAACTTTCTCCATACACGTCTATCATCGAGTGCTTGAGAGTTTTACAATGAGCAATAACAAATGCAAAAAATGAATATGACCCACAACTTATGTGAACTCTTCCTAAAAGAAAATTCACTGTTGATATTTAAATGCCTCACCATGACCTTCAATTGCTAGATTATCAGCCATGAGGCTAAATAGCACTTCATTCTTTTAGTTTCATACAAATTTCATAACATTTTTTTCAATTTGAAAATGTAATATGAAACAAACTATTCATATAATGTCATTACAAAATGCTATCAATTATTTCTTTTCTTCATTTTTTCCCACAAAACTTAAATATATATGTATTTATTCAAAATATACTTTTCATTTTATTGCAGATTATAGTTTAAGAAACTGCATGTAAATAAAGATAGTGTAATATCTCTATATATAAGAATCTCTGCTTTTATGTGGTGTGTTTGTTTAAATGTAATAAATAATTAGTTTAAAAATGCATCTTATTTTAATATGCCACAATATTTACTTTAATAAAAAAGAAAAATTATTATTTTTTTTTCATTTTAAAAACAAATTATAAATTAAAATTCATAACTAATATATATATTTTTTAAAGAATATAATTTTTGTGCATTTCCTCAACTTTTAAAATAGTAATTTGAGTTTCTTTTTTTTAATATTATCAACAATTAATCATTAATTTTTTATAAACATTGTTGTTAAGAAATTATTTTTGTATAGGAAAATCTTACAATACAATATTTACAATTTTGTGTGGTGTTTGTAGAATTTTATGTTTAAATTGAAGCTTCAATCTAAAATTATTTTTTCTTTCAAATTCTTAATCTTTTATTTAAGAATAAATTATACACACAAAAATGTGTTACTTATGTATTAGCATTGATTTTCACGTCGGCAAAGATTATCTTTCCCCATCTTAAAAGTAAAGGTTCACACGAAGCAAGATGGCGTGTAGAAAATAAAATTTGGCTACAAATTAAATTCCCAAATAAGAATTCATTATGAAATGTGGACACATTCTGAGTAAAATATGGCAACCTTAAAAATGTTAGCCAAAAAAGCGATCTATTATTAAATCTAGTAAAGCTGTTATTTTCTTACAGCAAACCTGAAAGAAATCTCAAGCATTGATTGGACGAAAAGAACGAGTTGCTCAAATTTTAAGCTGTGACGTCACGTAATGTTAAGTCTACGGGAGTTGCTCAAACTGAAATCTGGGCAACTCTAATGTAATAGGGGCTTTACACATAAGAGTACAGTGATTTTTATTACAATGAAAACACGTCACCTTAGCCCTGCAATTTTTAGAGGTATGTCCTGTTCTCAAATAGGAGTAACAGGCCCCTTTCTGACTAAGAATTTTAATCTTTTGATCTAAATGCATTTTTCTAGCAGAAAAACAATCTTGGCTGGGGTGTTTCTTATTGCAAAAAAGACAATCAAAATTCTTCTTACCTTGATTTTCTGTTTCGGATGTACTTACAAGGGCGGCAGCCGTAGTAATATTCCCTTCACGGGATTCCTTGTGTTTGTCGATTCGGGGAGCTCCAAACCTGGTACGGGCGAGCACAACCATTTCTTGTCCTTGAACTTCTTGTCTCAGAAAAGACATCAAATTTTCTAACGAACGTACTCCTCCGTCAAGTGTACTTCGGTTTCTTTTCCAAGCTATTAGGACACTCTCAGGCAAGCACGATTCCACAAGGGGAGTTAAAAAGTCCCCGTACTTTTCTTGCGTTCTTCCTAGGCTGTCCAGCGCGCAGTTTTGATTCCAGTTCATCGTAAAGAACAGCTAAATCCGTTTTAGTTCGGTTTGAGGAGGCATTTCTCATTACCATAGTTAACAAGTCTCTGACGTAAACTTGTACAAGTAGATCAATCCGCCCGAAGCGATCCTGTAACTGTTCTATGACTTTGGGATAGTTATCCGCTGTTGGCGGGAAGCTTTCTACTAATCTTGCTGCTTTCGATTCTGGCACTATTGCCTGTAGCAAATACTGGAACTTGTGTTCTGGTGGAATTTTCTCATCATCATCAATTTTGGAGAACTGACTCCAAAAACCAAGCCATTCTCGAGTCTCACCGGAAAATCGCTTTAGTTCTAACTTCGGGAGCTTGAATTGTTTCTTATTTGAGGTATCTTGAGAGACTTCATTTTTCATAGTTACTTTACGGCATTTTTCAAAAAGTTCAATATATCTATCACGATATTCTTCTGCTGTAATGAAATCTTCTTCATATAACCGTTCCGCATCTTTTGAAGTTAAAATTTCGTTTTCTACTTCTTGTTGAGAAACTTCTAATCTTTGAAATTTGTCTTCTAACTGCGCGGATAAAACCAAAATAACATTCTTATCTACTTCTGGTTTCAGGAATTCTTCTTGAATTTTATTCCCGCAGACTGTAAAGGATGCTCGAAGCCCTTTTCTCTTCTGTTTCAACAAATCCATTCTTCAGTAAAACTTTAATTTCAATCTTCAGGCCCCACGTTGGGCGCCACTTATGATACGTTTTGTTTTAATTTGAATAATTCCAAATTCGATTTCTCGATCATGTATAAAAATGGAATTCTTTTCAACGTAACATAATAAAATTATGGGCCGAAATATCTACGCGACATTTAAATTGAAGACTGAAATTATCAATAATGACTTTGAAAAACAGAAGTTCAAATATTTATTTCTTAACTAAATCAAAACATTGCTCGGCGAGTGCCGGATGCATACTGAAAAAAAAAGGTTTTAAGTTACATAATAACGCAAGCAGTCACATGGGTAACGTCACTCGCTTCTCTGACAATTGGTTGTTACAGTGTTGGTGTGTAAAATTCAATTTCTACCCTCGTCATCACTGAAGAATAAAAATAAGACTTCACTGCCATGTTTCTGCCTGTCTTCTTCCAAAAATGCGCAATATGTAGATTGCTTTCAAATTATTAATCAATATGAACATACATTTTGTAACTGAATGTGTTTTAGTCTAAATTTAAAGGTTTAAATTTTCTGTTTTTATCAAGTCTGACCAAAATTAAAATTCAAAAATAATATTTCAATTTAAGGATATGGACTGGGTAAAAATTTCCTTAAAATTCATTAGAGATATGTACGTCTCTCTATATATTTCAACTAAACTGTGTGGCACGACTGCCCACGTGGGCCAAGGCCTACAGTGCCCATCTCTGTTTTCCTGACCAAGAGGCCCTGGAGTGCGTAGCTTATATTCCGATTAGTTAGTAAGCCTAACGTGAAACCCCTTGTGTTTAGTTCTCAAGCAGGCTTGGTATTCAGTTTATCGACCCACTGAAAAGATGAAAGGCTGAATCAACCTTGCCAAGTCCGAGGATCGAACCTCGAATCTGTGCTTTGGGAGCGTGAAACACTACCACTAAGCCACTGGGTTTTCTCTATATATTTACATCCGTAAATTTTTTCTTCTCGCCACCTACGCTGAATTCCTGTATTTCCAAATAAAAATATTATGTAGTTCGAAATAATCAGCTGTATAAATATTTTTTTTTTTTTTACACTATTCAGTTGACTAAACAACTTCTAATTTGCTTATCTCTTACTATTTCCTCCCAACAAGAGAAATGTAAAAGGAAAGATTTCTGTTTTCATCCTACGTCCATTCCAAGCTCTAGAGTCTATTTATACGTTGTATATTAAAAGGAATTATTTCTGTTAAGCAGTACTATTCAAAATTATTTTAGTTGTAAACTATATATGAAAGGAGAAAACCTTTGATTTTTGTTAACTATTAAAAATATTTATAATGAACGTTCGCCTTCGATCTCAAGGAAATTCAAAGTATTCTTTGATAATAGAAGTCAGATTACTCTCTAAGAAAGAGCAAAATAATCTTAAAAAAACAACTTAACTTTGTTTTTTTTTAATTACACTATAAAATTATAAAGTTTATAATTTTCAAGGTGAAAAACATATATGTAGATATTTGAGAAGTTAATATTATAGAATATCAGATATTCAATAATATTGACAGCTGTTTGTCTAGATTTTGGATGTAGAGCACCTGGCAAACATTTATGCCGTTTACCCATATTTAATTTAAATCTCTATTAAACGCTTAAAGTTGTAGATGGAAAGAGGAGAATTTTGCAGAATAAGTTTTAATATTAAGAGGTAATTTCACAAATTAACTAGAAAAGAGTATAAATTTCTTCATAATGAACAAAATACCTAGTGTGAAATCTATAACATTTGAAATATTTCACATGCACCGAATCTCAGCAATTTAGAATTTCACAAAACAAATTATATTATATATCCATATTTGATATATATACCCATATTATATATACACTCATATTTGATAGATTAATCATTATCGCAAAAGAAGTAGGTTTTCAAATATTTTATGGCTCAAATTTTCAAGCTTCCGACCAAACAATATTGTCTTATTCAATGAAGACTCTGTTTAAGTATTATTTTTAATTAATTTGCACAAAAGGTTTTGAGGATTGAAAGGAGAAATGAATGCTACAACAAAAAGAATGAAAATTTATTCTTTGCAAAACAAACAAAGATTAAGGGATAAAATTTTCAAAGTCATTTTTTATTAAAAAATGACAAAGATCGATGAAAAAAGACTATGTCAGAGATTAAAGTAAAGATATTTTTTTTAATTTCTTGTAGAATTTATTTCTGAACTATTCCATTTTATTAATTTTTTATAGAATTTATAGTGGAATACAAAGTATTTCCTCATAAGTTCATGAAAAATTAATGTATTTAGTATAAGAATTAAAGTAATGTTTTTAATTATGTCTCTTATTACGGACGGAGCGTTTCATAGAGAAAAGTTCGGTGAAATAGCCTTCAATTCTGTATCTCATATTTCAATAAGATACTGTGCAATGTTATTTTCTGTTGAATTGTTACATATTTCATAAATTATAACTCTTTCTGAAAAAACTATTGATTCACATATATTGATGAGTCATTAAAAATTTACTGATAGCAGATTATCAGTTTTAGCCATTTTTTACTATCAAATATTTCCTATTAAAGTTCCACATCCTTAAAAAATATTTTTATCAACAATATTTTGTCTCATGCTGCGGATCACTCACCCATTATAGAATTACAAAAAACAACTTATACTCATGCTATTCATGAAAGATGAATTTTTACAAACATTGTCCTATTATTTTTTCTCTAGAAATTACCGGATAAAAATCAAGATTACTGGTTTGGTGAATTTCAAAATTGAAGAAACCATTCGATGAAAAAGACTCTCTAACTAAAAACATTTGTTTGATTATTCAGAGTTGTTTGATTAATTTCTATAAAATTAATAAAAAGGATAACGATATTTATGCAAAACTATAATTTCTGAGAAAAATTGTGACAATAAATTTCCAAAAAGGAAGAATGGATAAAATTAAACACTCTTTTAAAAATTTTGAAAGGAGATATTTTCATTAGATGTACCATTTCATTAACTGATTGTCAATGTCTTGAAAAGGAATACAGAAGTTCTTTTCTGAACAACAATCTACATTGGTTGAAAATGAAATAACTTCATGTGTTTATGTTATTAGTTACTGAAATGAAATACATTTTTAAAGTGTCATTTTTCATACCATCATATTGTACAAAAAAATTCCTTTTTTTAAGTAGTTTCTTTATAATTCCTGTGAAATAGTTTTTTATATTTACTAGATGATCATTTTATATGAATATACCAAAAATTCTTAAATTATAAAATTTACGATAAATAGAAGAAATCAAAGTCTTATGGGGAAAGAGACAAATTTGTTTGGGACAAATAAATAAGTGTAAACTCGTATAAAATAATAATATTAATAATAAAAGTTAAATTATTGCCGATTTAAGCTAACCATAAAATGGATGTCTTGCCTTTTTCCTTTTGTTCTATTTTCAACGCATATAATTTTAAAAGCATATCACTATAGATTTGAAAATTTGAGAAGACTAATTATTTAAAACACGTAATTTTCATGATTTCGACGCCGCAGGTGGACCGCCTACTCGCGAAGCCAGTTTAAGGCGTTTAATGTCCTTCTGCGTGAAAAAACCCATCACAGAAGGATCAACAGATCCTCTCCGAGCAGGGAAAACACAACCGCTCCAGCAGCCACTGATTTTCAGACCAATTCTTGCTCTGCTTGTCCGATGTTCTGGGCTTTCCTCCTGAAGACGGTGGGTTCGATACCGGTACAAACCAAATGAACCTCTCTATCAGCCCAACGTGTATGCACACTCCCCACGTTTATTTTTAAAATTTTTCACAGCATAAAGCCCGAGAGCGAGGTAAGGCTTACGCAGTAGACGTCACCTTTACATGTGTGGGCTGGGGTGATATGCCCTCTAGGAGGACTTTGTGGGAAGATGGGCCGTATTCATGTGAAACTAGATGGAAACCTAGAAAACCTCTAGCACCCACCCCGAGCTGACAACAACTCTACTGCTGTTACAGGGAGAGCCGCAGTCTGTCCATCGACGTTTGTCTTTTGGTCTTGGTATAGCTTACTCCTCACCTGCTTGATAAGTCAGATGGTTTCAGATTGTCTCTGTTGAGTCTTGGGCTGATGGTCGCGGGTTGTTCTTTCCTGGCCACGAAGTAGTGAAGTTCGTATTTGCATGGTCAGGTTCACACTCGCTGACCCTGTGGTTCAGCTAGCGTTGTTGCTTCCGTCTTCTACATGAAAGTTTAAGTTTTAGATCGAAGCACTTCACTTGCTGGAGTTGTCACTATTGTGAGAACGATAACCGTCTGAGAAATCACTATTGTGGCCGACTATCGTTTGTCATGAGTCTCTGGATTAGTATTTTCGCCGGAACGGTTTAGTACTTAGTCCGTCTGTCACGCACATTCACGGTTTCCATATTCTTCCAGGCTCTTTCTTGCTTTGTCAAAATCAAGTTGCTTGAGTCACATCCTTTCCGAGTTTCAATCCTGTGTGGTTCTTGTGGTTCTCGGTGGTTGGGCTCTTCGCATGTCACGTCCGGGTATATGGTCACTTCGCCCCTGCTAAGTGGTGTACTCCTCAAGTAGGTGAGATATGCCTGTTTTCCTCAAGATGGTGTGGGCTGCCATTGTCTATATATGTTTGTGGTCCTTGTATTCCTCAATACGGTGAGATATGCCATGTTTGTTTTATATCTGTATGTGTGTGTGTGTGAAGTGACTGAGAGCACCGGAAGTTTTATTCATTATCCGCGTCTGTCGCCACCGGTTTGATGATTTCTAGTTTTTTAATTATACTAATAAGTTTGTCTTGCGCAATCCTGTTTGCGCTTATTAAGTCGCTCTATGTTGGCAAATTTGCCTCTGTCTAAACTGACAAGATGGTGAGATGTTGTCAGTGGGCTGTCAAATGCGTAGTGTTGTGGATTTTCTTCTTCCCCGCATATACAGTCTGCTGTAGTGGCTTTCTCTAGCCTGCGAACAAAGGTAGGGAATTGGCCGTGCCCTGTAAAGAATTGTGCCAATTGTTGCTGGCCAACCAGTCGCTTTGTGTTCACTTTTGGGAAGAAGGTGTACGTGTGCCTGCCGGTGTCTGCTGTGTCCCACTCTAGTTGCCACTGTTTTAGTATTTTGTTTAAGACTAATTACTTTAGTTGCGACTTTTTTTTTAGTTTATCGAGTTTTATCGTGTTTACAGTTGGTAGTTGTATTGCCCGTTTGCCACCTGATTCACTTCTTCATTGCCTGTATGCGCAGGAACCCAGTAGAGTTTTAGACTGTGTTTATCGCATAGTTCTATTATTTGCCTTTGTGCTTCTTGTATGAATTTATTGCACTGTGTGTGTTTCGCTAGTGCATAAAGACTAGACAGACTGTCTGTGTGTGTGCGAACTGTGTCTGGGTTCTCTGTTTTAGTCCAGTTAAGCGCATTTTGTATTGCATAGACTTCTGCTTGAAAGACCGAATTGTTATGGTTCATGGGCAGGTGGGTGAATTTAAGTATGTCTGTTCCTTTATAAGCTAAGAATGCCACACCCACACCATCATTTGTTTTTGAGCCGTCCGTGTTGATGTTAATTTGTGGTGATAGTGAGTATGTTTCTGGCGGGAAGTGTATAAGTTTTTTCATTTTTTTATCGGCCGGGTGTAGCGAATGAAATGCTGCCTTAGTTTGATATTTTCTGGGTATCATTATTTCTCCTATTCTGGCTTCTGTGTTGAATCTTAGGACGTTTGCCACGGTCGCTTCCCTAAGAACCTGGAGATAGAGTGGTATCACACCCGCTAGGACGTTAAGCGCTGCTGTTGCTGTGGTTCTTAGGCCCTCGTAATTCTGAGTAAGAATGGTCTCTATGTCATTAATAATTTCTGTTTAGCTTGCTTCCCCATACCGATGAGGCGTACGTGAATATCCTTTTCCTACGGTGTAATACCATGTTTTGAGAAATTGTCAGTTAATTCCCCCAACTCTAATTAGGTGTCCGTGTGCTATAATTGCTTTTTGTCTTAATGTGTTAATGCGTGCGAGCCAATTGAGGTTTTGGTCTAACGTCACACCTAGATACTTTATAGTGGTAACTGTTTTGAGAGATTTCCCGCCTATTCTAATTATTGGTTCTCGCTGCAGTTTGTGCCGTTTAGCCAACGTAATTATGTTACATTTGTTCACTGATATTTGCAAGTGGTGTTCTTTTGTTCAATTCTCGAATGCTGTGGTGGCTGCTTGTCCTGTTGTTTCTATAATCTTCCTGGTTTTGCCTTTTGCGCTAATCAGAAAGTCGCCAGCGAATGCTGTGGTTTTGACTTCTGGGTGTGGTTATTTGCTAAGAAAATCGTTTGCTATGACTGTCCATAAAATGGGTCCCAGATTCCACAAACGGAATAAATTATAATTAAAAAAGACTTCTTTACTACTGATAAAAATAATGAATTGATTATAATTGTATTGATTGTATTGATAAAAATAATGAATTTTTCTCATCGCCAACGACACTCAGACATTTGATGTGAACTTCGCCTTTAGAAGAATACGATTTGAAGGCAGACTGCAAATTCGTCGACAAGTTGGATTTACGATACCGTCTCAATACTGTGTGACGTAGATGAAACGTTACCTGATGTCATAGATATTTTAAACTGATGAGAATTGTAATAAAGTGGCGTAATCATGATCTCAACAGAAACGAAAGAAACAACGAATTTATGGTTAATAAATTTCAAAATTTAAAATTGGAAAAATGTATCGATTATATAATGATATAATCTTCATAAATATATTTAAAAAAATTTACTTAAATTTCATTTAAAATATTTTATAATAGCAATTTTCATTTAAATATTCTTTGTGGAAATTGTTTTATCAGTGTCAATACGATTTTATGATTTAATTCAGTTTAAATAAATTTATTTTAAGGAGAATGATAGATAAATACCTTGCATATTAGCACAAAATTTTAATATATATATATATATATATATATATATATATATATATATATATATATATATATATATATATATATATATATATATATATTCTGGTTTATTTTACATTTCGAAACAACAGCTACCAGAAAAAATATCTGAAGGAATCAGGTAAGTCGAGTGATCTTTGGAGACGAAATAAGATTCCTTTAACAATGGAAGAAAATAATGAATTGATTTTTCAGAATAAATGCTATTGTTAAAATTTTCCTTTGTCTTAAAATAGTGATCGAAATTATTTTCAAGATGGAGACTCTCATCTATTTTTTAAGAATAAAATTATTGCAAGCCAATAATTCCCTACTAATCCTAAAGATCGGAACATCATTAGGACAAGAAGTCTTTTCCTTCACTTGCATTGACGGGAGGATCACCCGCGCAATCTATTAACCCTTTAGAAATAATTGATCAGAGTGTTATTTATATTTTTATTCTAATAAATAGTCATTATAATGTTAATTTAAACTTGTATCTTAGTTTGCAGAAACTTGGTGATATCTGATAATTAAAAAAATAAACAATCTTTGGTTGTTACTATCAATCAAGACTTCGAAATAATTGTTACGAATTCTTTTATTCTTCTCGACTTATTGTTTCTAGTATTTTTTATACAAAAGTCATTTTCAAAATGCACTATGATATTTAATTTTATTTGTATTTCTGATGAAATAAGAAAATTAAAAATTAATAACATTAATTTTAATATAATTACATCTTTAACTGTTTGAGTATATTGATAATTTAATCGTAATCTGTCGTATGTAATTATCCATTTACCTGTTTGTTGCTTTGTCTGTGTTGTCATTATAATGAAAGCCGTAGCGTTGTATGTGAATGTTATTGTACATGTGTTGTTAAATAGTTTAACATAAAAATAAATAAATACTCCATTAATTGTGTTTACATTAACAATATTATTATATATTCTATTTAATTAATTATAATAAATATGGCCGCCACTTTTGAAGATGTGCTTGTTTCATCTTTGTCTGAAGATATGCAAAAGACTGAAAAAATACCTTTCCCTGTGACTCTTCATGTTGCAGATGAATTTGAAAATTTGAATTTAGTCTTCAAACCTAGTGAGTACTCTTTGATATTGTGTTTATATTTTTATACTATCATATCCCGTTTGTTGACATTTACGCATTTTCCTTGAAACCTTCGATGATAATATTTTATAGTACACTTTAAATATAATTACTTTCACATTTAGTGTTTTCATAATAAAACGAGATTTTTCATCTCCCGGATAACAATTTCCTTAGATTTAAGAACTCCTGTTAATGAAAAGACTAAATCTTTATAACACGTGAATCTGTAAGACTCTTTTAAAGTTGACTTAGCATTATAACATTTCTCATTTTTATAATATTAGGGTTTACTTGTTACACTTATGTATTTAAATTATATTTCTCGATGAATATTCGTATGATCTTTGCATAGTGCATCGTTATTTTCTTATGCAGTATTTCTTTTTAATATTTTTTTTAAATTTGATGTTATAATGGAAATATTTAAAATTGGTTCACATAGGAAATAAGTTTGTTGATGTTAACTCTATAAAAATCGGATAAATTAGTTCTCAATGATGAACATTTCTTCATAAATATTGATATGATTGTGATGCATCTCTAACTTTGTAATTGAATCTGATATACTTTTAGAACCTTTTTGTTGTATATACATCATTTCAATTTTGTGTTGAATGCTTACAATTTATTTTTTAAATCCAATATGATTCATTTAGGCTTGTTCCAAAAATTGTCATTACATTTTTTGGCTTCAGAAACTGATCTAAACTTATCATGTTTGGTAAATTAATTTTTAAGTAAAAATTATTTTTTTATTATATTAGTATTACTAAACCATCATGAGAAGGCGGGTGAGATCTGTGTCCGGTGGAAGGTTTCATTCTTTCAGAGGTTTGGACAGTAAAATGATCACGCAGTTTAGGGTTAAAACAAATTCGTCGCCCGTTCTTCTCTTTGGCTAAGAACACGATTTTCTCCTCTTCATTCTTTGTTTTCTACTTAGCCTAGAAGGTTGTATTCTCAGCGCTCTTGATTTTTAGTATTTTTAATTGTATTAAAACTGTTCTTTTCAGAACAACACATAATGTCTCTAAAAGAAAAAACATTGTGTTCTAAAGAATGTAACATCGTTAATAACGTACGCATATTTTTTGAAAATGAAGCAAAGTCTACTTGGCTATCGATACCAATTCAGAAAGCACTGGAACGTACTGTGGCTGCTACTGGCATTTCTCTTAGAACTGTCCAAAGAATTAAAAAGGAATCCACAACTGATAGCAGGCTTTTAACTCCAGGGAAACAGCCTAGTCGACCTGCAGATCGGAATGTAGTTTTGGGCAATTTTGATTTATGTGTCATTCGAAATATAGTAAATGAATTTTATGCATCTAATAAAGTTCCATCCATTTCATTATTATTGCCAGTGTTGAAAGAAAAGATTAATTTTTCTTGGAAAAGGGAATCTTTAAGGAAAGTCCTGCCTCAAATTGGATTTCGTTGGAAACTATGCCAAAATAAAAGGAAACTACTGATTGAACGGCCAGATGTAATTTCGTGGAGATGCCAGTACTTGAGAGAAATAAAAAATATCGAGAAAGCCAAAAAAGCATTATTTATGTGGATGAAACTTGGATTAACAGCAACCTTTCCTTCTCAAAATGCTGGCAAGATGAAAAACTTGGTGTTTTCGTAAAAGATGGTGCTGGAAATCGTTTAATTGTTGTGCATGCTGGATCAAAAGATGGATTTGTGCCAAATGCAGAATTAGTATTTAAAGCAGGCTGTGCAACAGGTGATTACCATGGGCAAATGAATTACGAAAATTTTGAAAAGTGGATACGAGAAAAATTGCTACCTAATATCCCTTGTAATTCCATCATAATAATGGATAATGCATCATACCATACGAAGATTTTGGATCCAGTACCGAAGAAATATTGGACAAAAACTAAAATGTGTAAATATTTGGATGAAAAAAATATTCAGTATGACAGCACTATGAGAAAGCCTGAACTGTTTCAATTAATTAAAATGAATGTTCCACCTGCCAAAAAATATCACATTGACAAACTTTTAAAAGCATAAGGTCATTTTGTTCTAAGATTGCCTCTTTACCATTGTGACTTAAATCCTATTGAATTAGCTTGGGCAGCAGTAAAGCCCCATGTTCGCAAAAGAAACGTCGAAGCTGATCTCAGTTTGAAAACAATGAAGGAATTGACGTCAAATGCAATTAAAAATATCTTGGGAGAAACCTGGCAAAAATGCTGCTGTCATGTAGAAAAAAAATCGAAGGAGAGTATTGAAAAATTGATGGACTTGTGGAGACTACAATTGAAACATTGAATTTTGATATAGGATCCGAATCAGAAACTGATACTGCTTCTGAAAGTGGTACAATTGATTGGGATTTGGATACTTCTATGGATACTTATTAATAAAATAATAACTATAAGATATGAAATTTTAGAATAATAAATACAGATCGGCTTTGGAAGTTCACAAAATTATCTAGATTTTTTATAAGAAGGTTGACTCAGCCAAACAGATTGCATTCTGCAAAATGAGGAGTTTGGTTCTGAAATTAGTGGGTTGAAATCTGCATGAACCAAACAGAGTGATTGTAAGGTTTTCCTTGCACGTTAACGAGAATTCGAGTCACTTTTCATTAGAAAGCCCTCCCTGAAGGCATTTTCTCTTCTTCGGCAACTCCAAAAACTATATTTCTCTTATATTAACATATATTATTTATGCAAAATCTGTATGAATTTTATTTTTAAAAATTTTGAGAATTCTTTGTTATACTTTTTTTTACTTGCTATTATACACAAAAATGTTTTGATAAAATAGGTTTTATAATCAAAATTCTTAAAAACTATTTAAATGATAGATTTTACTGAGCGAAATATAAATATTTTATATTCCCTCAAATTATTTTAAATGCTTCCATTGGTGCACAATATATTCCATACTATAAACATATATGAATTAAAATTAATTCCACAACTTTTTAAAATATTAGTATGATGAAATATGTATCTTGAATAAAAAAAAAGCTGTAAAAAGTTAATTTATTACTTACGGAGTTTCTTTTTAGCCTAAAATGGACGTACCTTATGTAAAAAGTGACTTCATCTTAATTAACTTAACAACAAGCATATTCTAGAAAATCTCACCCTTCCCTATTTTCTCAAAAATTATTGCGATAACACAATGAAAATATACAAATTTTAGACATAAAAATTATCTATTGTTCGTTGTTAACTTATTGGCCTACAAACATGTTTTGTTCCTGTTCTTGTGAAAGAAATAAATTCTAAAATCTATCTAATAATGAAATTTTCATGGTAAAATAAAAATATTTTCATTTTAAATGTTTTTCTAACATAGCTTAATATATGTATTTATATATTTCAATTCTTGTGTTTGAATTCTTCGAAAAAGCATAACACATGCATATTTTATTTTCATTCTACTTCAAAAGG
This sequence comes from Latrodectus hesperus, assembly GCA_037975125.1. Classification (NCBI taxonomy): domain Eukaryota; kingdom Metazoa; phylum Arthropoda; class Arachnida; order Araneae; family Theridiidae; genus Latrodectus; species Latrodectus hesperus. The sequence continues at coordinate 73,309,472 of CM075855.1, read as the reverse complement.
TGCTAATTAGCCAAATAAGGTAACCTAGATTGAGGCGCTTTCTCCTCGTTTCCTCCTCTGCTCGCTAAATTGTTGAAGTAGACTTCTCTGATAACACGTGACTCTAATGTCACACCCGCCATCTCCTGGTGGTCGCACTATATCTTGATTCTTTGTCGATAAATGATTTTTCTTGTCCAATTAATATTTTTAATCAATAGAAATTTTTTTTATTCAATTGATTAAAAGTATATTTTTTGAATTATTTTCTATTCAATTGAATAAAAACTTTTTTCTATTCACTTAACTTTATATATTGTGTGTAAGAAATTTAATCCATCTTTACTCCTTTTTTATATTTCTGTTTACATTTCCTACTTGAAAAAATGGTCTTATGAGTAAATTTTATTAGAAATCAAACATGGATTTTGAAAATAGAATAAATTTAACGAGTTGTGATGTGAAATATGATTTGATAAAAAATTAGACTAGTAGATGATTAGTTATTTTAATGATTTGTAAAGGAATTGTAATGGCTTTTGATCATTAGTAAAGATGAGTTATTTTTATTAGTACATATACATTAAATTTAAGTGAAATGTTATTGCAGAAGTTTTACATATTAACTGTGTCTTATTTACTTTTAAAAATGCAGGAGAATACTTAATGAATTGAAACTTTCAGGTATTTTACAAAGTATTATTTAGTTTATTACAGGGAAAACTTTAAAAAGTATAAAGCTGAAAATACCAATTTTCTGCAATATTAATATCATGATTTTATTATGATAAATCATCAAAATTTACTTTATTATTATATATATTCTGGTAGCCTTTATATAATATGGTATTTTATAACATGATTTTGCTCTTATAGAAGAGAAAAAATAGTGGAAATTTTTATATACCATGGTTTTATTCTAACACAAAAGAAAATTTCAAAAACATTTTTTCACACTGTACTTCTGAAATACTTTTAAATGATAAAGGAAGAATAATGAATTTATTTTCACACTTTATATTTAAATAAATAAGATGATTAAAATTTAGTTGCTAAGTGATAACAAATGTTGTATACAGTTTATGCATGCTCTGTATGTGATAAGAGAAATCACCTGTTGCTTTAATTAAAAATCCTTGACATTGGGATTATTAAAAGCTTTCAAAGAATTTATTTGAAAGGTAACATCATTCATATGGCTTCATGAAACATAATATTTTTTAAAAACAAACCTATATACTATGTTTTAGGAAGATTGCCTGTTAATATAATTAATAAAATTAGGTGAAAGGAATCATTATAGTAATCTATATAGGGAAGAAAATTTAGTTCTAATATTCAATAAATAAGATATCATTAAATGGTATTTGGATTTTGAAAAAATTTTGCAATGTTAGCTCTTTTAAATATCAAGACTTGAAATGGAGTTCATGAAATTGTAAGAAAAACTAGGCTTATGCATAGGGTTAGAAGAGAAATGAATCGGTGTATGAATGTTTGATTAATTACAAAGAATTATTTTCTTAGTAAATGTAAAGGGGAAAATAAATGAGTGGAACAAATGAAAGTCTGTAATTGCTGTAAGAGGATGCTATAAGAATTATATGAATGATAAGCATGATTTTTAAAATATTTTTTTATTGAGAAAAGCATATTATTAAAGTATTTAGAAACATAAAAGAGTTAAATATAGTAATTTTAGTAAAATAATTTTTAAGAAAAATTGATAACTTAATTTATTTTGAGGAGACAAAAGTTTGAAATATTATATATAAATTATCATAGATGATAATATTGACTCAAAGATTTACATTTCTTTTTCAAATTTTTTGCTTGTGTTTAATAAAGCTTTGCCTATTTTTGGTGGGAGTATCATGGATATATAGTTCATACAGAACTATTTTAAGTATAATTTTTTCGATGTAGTTCTTGTTTGAAGATTAATTTGATGGGATTGAGTATAAATTGATGTAAGCAATTTTAAAAGATTTGCTTTTTAAGCTTTTGCTTGTTGACGACAAAATAATACTCATCTTTTAAAAATTCCTCCTATAAAATATATATATATCGCTGCGGGCTTAGATATGTATAGTAGTTTGAAATTCACTTTAACCTCCCACGATTTGAGTGATGTGTCAATTTTGTCCCTAACTACAGGTCATGGGAAAATCATGAGTGAAGAATTCTGCCCCTTTATTTCAGTACTGATCCCACAATTTCCCCATATCGACTTAAAAACATCATTTGATGTTTGTTTTCTTTGATAGATGGGACTAGAGTGTTCATGAATCTCTTTTCACTTGCTTGATTCCTTCCCCCAAAACACACACTTATTTGTCAGTTTTTATACATGTTTTTCTTTCCTACGATAAGCATTTATGAACGAAGTAGATTTGCCGAGTATCAGCGTCATTATATGTAAGAGTTTCCACGGTATTTTTTGAGACAAAATTTATAAAAATGATATTAATCTGAAAATAAAAATATCGCATGGATTTTTAGCTAATAAACCCTGCCCGCTGAAATGTGGCCTGGAACTAGTAGGGTGTCCTCCTATATTGGCTATCATTGCGACAAAACATGTTGCAACCTAGTATGTGCACCCATCGGCATAAGAAATCAGAATTTTCGCTGATTTTGAATTACTAGGCCTAACACTACATAAGAAAACAATAACAACCATGAAATAAAGCAGAGTGTTCCCCCCTTCAATTTTAAATTGCTCAGCCTAATGGTCTATAAGAAAACAGTAATTGTAATAATAATTGATTAAAGATTCTATTTATAAATATTACAGATTTAAAATTAAAGGAAGGAAAGTAGCAAAAATAATTACATATTATAACATCTAGTTAAAAATAAACAAAATAATGAATTTCAGTGATTTAAGATGGAATGTCACAAATCATTACTGCATAAAAGTAGACAAATCTAGAATAATTTCAAAAAATAGAATGATTCTATAATTTCATTCATTATTGGAAATTTAAATATGTAATTTACAATTTTAGGAATTCTATGCCTGTAAAAAATAATTAAAATAAATTTACTTTCATTTTTTGTCCGGCTCTCTACATGCACAGGAAAAACCAAAATGAAAATAAAAGTCAGAGTTTAATTTCTGGCATGATATCCATAGTGAAATACAAAATGAATATAAAAGACAAGATTGAAATTCCAGCGCTATATCCACAGCAAAATACCAAACAAACATAAAAGACAGGATTGAAATTCCGTCACTATATCCACAGCGAAATAAAAAAATGCAAATATAAAAGACAATATTTATATTCCGTGCTACATCTGAAGTGAAATAAAAAATAAATATGAAAAAACAGGATTTAAATTGCAGCGCTTTACATCTGATAAATAAACAAAAAACTAAACTAAACTAAAAATGTTGCCACTAAAAAGAAGCATATATAGACATAAAACTGATATAACACACGAGGAAAACAAAAGCTGGCAACTAAAAAATCTGAGAAGTAGCAAAAACTAAATTTGACAACACTATAATAAAAACAAAAATTGGCAATACTACAAGCAAAACAAAGGGTGCTAGATTTGGCGAGAAATCACTTAGAGGGGGATATCATACATACACCAGTGCCCTATTATATATGTTTTTTATATATATTTTATGAAAACATAAAATCTATTGAATTTTTTATATTTTAAAACAACTGATGAAGATGTGAATTGTAACATATGTAGATAAAGAAAATATAAAAAAATTGCCCCATATTTCAGGAACAGAAAGTATAAAAATAGAACCATATACAGAAGCGTATGGTTCCATTTTTATTAAAGTTTATAACCTTGAATCATAAGTTAATAAACTAGTCTAACTAAAGTTAATAAATAGTTAAACTTGAGGTCCCCATCCTCCAACTATAACTATTAGCCCTTGCATGCAAAAACTGATTGTTAAACAAATAAATCACGCTTTGAATCACTGCATTTATTTTTATATAGAAATCTTTTAATTTGTTTTGGTTCAAACAATTTTAATACTTAGTCAAAAAATGTAGTGTTTAAAAGTTACTCTTTTTCGCAAAAGAGATTATAAAGCTGTAACTAGCTAGATAACAATGCTTACATAAGAAGTTGAAAGAAATTATCTCCAAACTTTTCTTATTGCATTCTACATTCAACCAATTCTCATTTATGTATTCAATATTTTTTTAATTTTGGTCTTTTTACGTATGCTTTGTCATAAATGCCTTACTTTTTAATTAAAGCCTTTTTTTTCTTTACTAATAAAATTAATTTAGGATTGTGATAAAAAGTTCTCTTTTAAACATATTGATAAAATTTACCTACATTCATAATTTTCAAAATGATGTGATTGCCATATAATTCTTTCAACAATAAATATTTTCATTTACTAATGTTCTATACTTTGCTCATTTACAACATATATTTATTGAACTAGTAAACAAACAGTTTTGTACAGAATTTGAGTATAATTAAGTATGTAATTCAGTTTGTATGTACTTGTTTAATTAAAATATTTTTGCTAGCACAAATCATAAAGGTTTTATAAAATCTTCCATTTAAACATTTTTCAATTATTAAGTATATTCTAGCTTTTACAAGAAACATAATAAATATACAATAAAATTCACACACAAATAATTTATTCTTTAAAAACATCTTGTTTTATATTTTGATAAAGTACTAATATTTTTATACATTAAGCTTTTTTTATTAAACTTACTATGTAGAAAATTATAGGTATAAATTTTATAATTTTGAAAAAAAATTATATTGATTTCCATTATGTAAACTTATATTACTATTTCCAAAATTTCAAATGATATTGCTAATTAATGACATATTTTTTTGAATATTATTCTATGGATTTTCTGTAAAATGACTACTTTCAAGACCATAGAAAATGGTTTATATTCAGGGGAACTTTTAGTAAACATATGTGAGGAAAAAAAATTGACTTCTATTAAGAAAGTAGTGATCTTTTAAGGTAGCTATTAATGTAAGTTTTATTATATAATTATAAAAAAATTATTAATTTGTATTTATGGAAAATTTGACAGTTTACATATTATAGTTCAGGATAATGTATGTATTGCATTGTGGATAAAGCAAATAAAGTTTTCTACTGTGTAATGAAATATATATATAAATTATTTGTTAAAATGCTATATATTATGCTATTTTATTGTTAGCGATTCTCATGCTTAGGAAAATTAAATTCTATTTTTGAAAAGATTCTGATTAATTCCTAAATTTCTCTTGTGTACTATGTTAAATATCAGAAGAAAAATGCAGTTAGATATTGTTTGACAAATCTTGGAAAAAAGTGATTAATGCAGTGAATGCATTTTGCTATTCTAATAAAATGTATTCCAACTTTTTTTTATCATGAAGGATTTATTGTCCATTACATGTTTAAAAAAATTGCCAGATGGTGATTTTAAATAATTTCAAAAGTAGATAAATTTGCACTCAAGATTTTTTGTGTTTATAATAGCTTACACTTATCTCATTTTCACTGTTAATTTATCCATATTTAAACAAATTTATAATTTTATAAAATTATTTAAAATTATATAAATTGCTATCATATGTTATGAAGTATAAATGTTCTGATTATTTTATTCCCATAATTTTTTTCCCCAGGTGGTACAAATGGACCAGATTCTCTTCTTGAAATACTTTTTGATAAAGATACTGATGGAGCAAAGTTGGGAAGTCATTCCTATGTTATAAGCAAAGATGTATCTACTGTCCATTTACAGTTTCGAAATGCCAATGGTAAATTTGATTAAAAAAATATTGAGTTATTTGATTTTATCTAGTTTGTGATTAGAGATAAATTTAGATTTTAAAATAGAATTGTTTAAAGAATTTATTTTTGTAATTTTTGATATCATGATAACACAAGTAGTATTTGGGAAAAATCATCCGAAAGAAATTATATGGAAAACAAAATTTTGATAAATACTGGAAATCTGTGAAGTTTAAATTTGGCTATCAAAATGCTGAAAATTTTATTATTAAAATGTTGAAATATTTTTTGTTACGGAAATTAATGATTCATCTTAAGAAAGTGGTAATTTTGCTAGCATTTTACTTAATATTCATGTTTTTTACTTAATAATCTCACGTTTGGATATTTAGATAGCTAATGAAAGTATCTAAAACCAAAAAAGTTTTCTTGTACCTCTCAGCATGTAAATTTGTAAGTTTCACATTTGTCTTTCTGAAATTCAATTTTTTTGGAATTCACTGTGGAAATTAATAAATCTAGATAAATGGATAGAATGTTAATTTATCTGTTACATTTTTATCTCTAGAAATATGTAGATTTTTATAAAATGCCACATATCATCAGAGCCTACCATTTTAAACATTTCATATGTGATATGACATAGATTCACTAGTTTTTCTCCATACTCTCTGCCCATTTTCCTAATATCCAGTAAAAGCTCCTATTTCACGCTTCCTTCATTCGTGTTTTCATTATTTGCGGATTAAAAAATGCAACCCAATCCCTATATTCTCAGCTAAAAGTTTCTTTATTCGCGGATCTAATAAGTACATACATAATAATAAAAAGATTCCAATAGGTATCCAACACAATATCCTTTGTAAATACTGTCAAATAAACAAATAAAAAAGTAAAATAGATCTTATTACAACTTTGTCTTAAGTATGTTGTTAAATGATATCGCCGAGAACTTTGACATAAGCCGCCTACGTCGCAATCGGTGTTTTTTAGAATGTAAGCAAACAGAATGTGAAAGCAGCCTTATTACTTAATAAATAAATGTTGCTATTTGGTTCTATGGTAAAAGCTGGTTTGGGTGTTTTATTGCTTTGTTTTTCACATTTGTTAGAAAAATTGTGATCAAGTAACACGTCTCTACCGCTGTTTTTTTTAATTTTTAAAGTTAACAAAAAAATGAGAAACAAGTTTCAACAAAAAAAAAAAAAACTTTTACCGCTTAAAGTGAAAATAGAAATGCTGGATTGTTTATGCCTTGGAAAGCCATTTGCATCCATATCAAGTTCATTTAATGTCAATGAATCAACTGTACGACCAATAAAAAAATTTGAAGAAAAATAAGGACATCTGTAGCTTTAACTTCACTGTCAGAAAATTTTTTTGTGATCCAGCAATGGAAGGGGCATTGTCATTATGGATCGTAGACTGCAACCAAAAAAGGATGCCCCTGAGTGTGCCAATGGTCCGGAAGAAAGCAAAGCATCTTTACGCTCGTTTTAAAAAACGTGATGGTAGTTGTAGTGGTCAATGTACAGAGGGAGGATTTCAAGCATTGGAAAGTTGATTCAATAAATTTAATGTGAGGCAATCATTGCATAACATTAAAATTGTTGGAGAAGCAACATCTGTAGACACTGCTGCAGCAGAATGATATCCAAAAGAATTTGCAAACCTAGTAGCTGATGGAGGATGCAAACCCGAGCAAGTATTTAATTCAGACAAAACTGCTCTGTTTTGAAAGAGAATGCCAAACGAAACATTCATTTCTAAAAATAAAAAGTTTGCTCCTGGATTTAAGGCAGCAAAGGATAGAGTTACACTGCTGCTATGTTCTAATGCATCTGGAGGTCGTTTAATCCTCGGGCTTTAAAAAATCAAAACGAGGACAACCTGCCAGTGTTTTGGCGTGGAGTTTTCCCCACTGATACCGTTCCATTATCTTCACTCGTTCTTATTCCACTACTGCTCCTTGAATATGAAAGCATGGGTTACAAGCCCTATTTTTTGTTGACTGGTTCCAGAATTGTTTCTTTTTTCTGAAGTTAAAACTTATTTAAAAAATAGAATTTAAACTTCCAGTTTTGGACAGTGCACTAGGTTGTCCTCCTCAGGAACTCGAAACTTTGCGTCCAAATATAAAAGTGACATTTTTACCTCCCAACACGACGGCTTTTCTTAAACCTATAGACCAAGGAATAATCCAGGCCTTTAAGCTCTATTACATTAGATGAACCTTCAAAATCATATTGCATAATATGGAATGTAATCCTGTTATGGAATGCTGGAAGAAATTTGACATAGCAAAATGCATTGTAAACATAAAAGAATCATTGGAAGAACTGAAGTCACGCACATTGAAGTCATGCTGGAAAAAATTTGTCATCTCTGACTGCAGAAAATGACGAATCTGTACAAATTCAAACTTTGACTGCAAACATAGCCGAAATAGCAAATGGAATAGAACGAGATAGGTTCAAACAGATAGAATCAAATGACATTCAAGAATTTCTTGAATCGCAAGATGAAGATTTGACTGAAACCCACTTGGAAGAAATGTTAAATTCACAGCCTATTGAAGAAGGGGTTTCAACAAGCACTGGAAACGTGACATTTAATTTAAAAAATCTTAGTGAAGGCTTAAGAATGACAAATGAGCTTTGCGATTTCTTTATGAACATTGATCTGTGTATAGAACGAAGTCTTATTTTTAAGAGGCCAATTGCTAATGTGACTGCTGCATATCAGTCTGATTTGAATGAGTTTTGAAAAACTGCCAAGCAAGAGAAAATTACAAAATTCTTCAAACTATTGCCTAAACCTTAAGATAATTTATCAAAATGTTCAAAATTTTTAATTAAATTGATTTTTTATATATTTGTTTATTTTTATTTTGTCATCTAGGAACATATCCCCTATAATACCATATAAATTACAATTCCATATTCATGGTTTCTGTATTCGCGGCATATTTATGGAACATATACCCCGCGAATAAAGAGCTTTTACTATGTGTGTAAGTTAGACTTATCAGATTAAGTAATATTTCCAATCATTGACTGTCAAGTGGCAGTGTTGTTGAAATATAAAGCACTGTGTCATGCTATACAAAATAAGGTACTTTATATTGATTTTTTTTTACTATTGTAAAATTTTTTCTGAAAATTGTTGATGTATACTAATTGAATATTTACAAAAAATATTCAAAGAAGTAAATTTTTAAAAATTGAGTTTATTTGTATAAAGTATAAATATTTATATTCTTTTAATTTGCAATATAATAAAAATTTCTCAAAAACTAATTATGGTTTTATAACAGATCTCTCAAGGTTCAAAACAATAATTGACGGATTTCGTAATGGACGAAATTCTATGTTTTCAATTCGGACAGATGATTCTTCTGCAACACAATATTTTCAGGTAAAAAATTTTTATGTTCTTGGAAATGCATTGTTAACCCTTGTTATCAATTTATTTTTCCAATATCTTCAGTCACATTTATATCATTTTGAAAAATTATTTTCACAAGATTTGTATATTTCTAGAAAGCTGGTAATTGTCAGGGAAATTAAAATTAAATAAAATGTTGCAGGAAGTAAGAAATTGATAGAATATTTTCACATACATACTTTATCCATTGTTGAGTTACTTTATCTTGCTTCATTAATATATCAACTCTTTAATGTCATGACTTCATAATCTCATTAAAGTACACTATTATGCTTTAATTGTATTAAATAAAATGTTCAAATTGTAAATACTATTATGCGTAAATTTTATCTCTTTACATCTATTATAAATTTGCTTTATCAAATTTTTTAAATACTATTGAAATTCTTTCAGAAATAATTATATATATTATAGTTTTAAGTCTTTTTTTTATATAAAATTCAACTTAGATGTAGGATGTTTTATCAAAACTACTTCATTGTTCTAGTTTATAAAATTTCAAAAAAATTTATTTTAGAAATTCTTTGAGAAAATTTATTATTTTAATATTAATTACATTTTACTGTTGTAAGATTTCTTGTACCCTCTAGAAAATTATGAGCAGTCTATTTAATATTCATTATCAAAAGTTTTAATTATTTCCTCTTTTGAAATTATAATATAAAATTTTTACAGTTGCTGTTAGCTGCAAATTTTTCACTTCTGTTAATTCTAAAAATGGTTGCATAAAAGCAATTTTTTTTGTTTAATAAAAAGATTATTAGATTTGCCAACACTTTTCATATTTTATTAAACATTATATTATTCATGCTATAATCATTGTGAATTTAAATTACCTTAGATTTTTTAGTACTAGTGCCTGTTGAAATTTGATTAAAATATTTTATCCAAGAGTTATATTTTTTCTTCCTGTAGGCGAATTTCCATCTTTTGATATTCTATTTTTTCTTTTTAAAGCATAATTTCTTAATTGAGATTTCAATTCAGTAATTATACTTTAAAAGAAATTTCTAATTAAATCTAAAATTTATATATATACTTTCAATTAATACATAAAAATAAATCAGTTAAAGTGGATGCTCTAAATTTATTTTATCATAAATATAACTAATTTTCTGATTAAATTTTATCATCCTTATCGCACAATGTGGTTACTATTGTAAAAGAGACTGTTTATGACATCACCCAAAAAAATCTGAAAACTTCTTGTATGCTAAAACACAAAGTAATCATTCCTGCATTTTTGAGAGAAAATACTCTTACTTTAGTTTTAAAGATATTGTGAGCTGGTGTAGATTGATTAATGGTAAATTAGCCTTGCTGTGACTAAAGATTGGGGGAAAAACTTGTACAACAAATATTTACTCACCATGTGGCTAAAGTAATAAGGGAGGCTTTTGTGAACATACAACATATTTTGGTAAAATCCTTAGGTTCAGCTGGGGTGTTGCAAGATTTCCAATTTTCTTGCCAACCTAAATTATGTAGCTTTGTGATATATATGGTTTTAAAAATCTCAATTGCATTCAAACTTGAATTTTGAACATTGCAATCTCCTGCTATTTTGAATATTAAAATTTCAAATATTTCCTTATAATAACATATTACAGAAGTATTAAATTACTAATAACTAGTAACTAATTTCTCAAAGATTACATGTTAATATACAAGTATGAACTAAATGTCACACAGTTTGTATCAAGAGACAACCAGGCAATAAAGCTAAATCTACAATATAAGTAGCATGTTTTTCTGAAAACTCTGAATTAAATTAACCCGGCAATGGCACCCACCTTAAAAAAAGCATCATTGTAACACTACCTTAGAGAAATTGGTCAATAAAGCTAAATCAGTAACAAAAATAACATTCATTTTTATGAAAAATTGTACTTTAATTAACCATATAGGGGATGGTGCCCAAATTGTAAAAACATAAATAAATAAACAGTGTAGATACAATCTAGCCCCTGGGAGAACTGGTAATAAAGCTATAATTCAATAATGTAAATAAAATAATGTTTATGACAAACTACAGCTTAAGCTTTACAATTCATGATATACCTCAATATGTATAAAAAATTTCTATACAGTATTCAGTAAATAATTACATATAACAATAATTTTTATTGAATGACTCATAAAGTTATTCAATTAACCTTCCACTTTTTATCCACTAACACTAAAATTGATATATTTAAAAAAGATATAACTTCAAATACCTAAATTTCAGTTTTTCTTATTCAAAATGAAACAACTTCAAATTTTGTGCATGCTCACATCAGGTTATATTCTTAAAATCAATATATAAAATTGCAAGAATACATTCCAGCACTGTAAACCAATTACACTCATTTATAGTAGGCTCCTTAGATTTAGCCTATATATTTTTTCATTTGATGTTGATAAGACAACAAATAGAATTTATGTAAAATAAATTGTTAAAGTTTCTTGAGGAAATTAAATTGATAACTGCACATTCTAAAAGATAAAATTTATTTACTGCCAAAAATAAAAGAAATGAAAATGCACTTAATGTTTCTATCAAGTAGCTGTTTATTTGATATTTACTCTATCATGTGTAGGTATGAAAACAGTGAGGAAAAGTATTTCTGTAAAGAAATTATCTTTTGATTGTAGATGGAAATTTCAAAACAGAATAAGAATATAGTTTATGAATTGCATAGCTCTGCAGAGCTTTGCTTTTGGATTATTCGTGAGATGATTGGGATAGTATTTGTTGAACAAGAAACTATAACTTTATTTCATTCAAGCAACTTTTGGATTGGGATTTCAGAAAAATTTGCTATACCTGTTGAAAAATAGATTTTTACAGATATTTCTGTATTTGAAAAATTTCATAAATTAAATTATATTTACAGTTTGAGTTTTTCATCACATGAAAAAATTGAGATGTATTAAATATTATTCTCTAAGATGTATACGTACAAAGGCTCTAGCAAAAAAGGAGTCATTAATCAATCTAGAGAAAAAAGTATTAAGATTATGACTTGAAATATACAAGTATATATATATATATATATATATATATATATATATATATATATATATATATATATATATATATATATATATATATATAATTTCTCTTAAGTTAGTAAATAAGTATTTGTCCACATTTAAACAAATTAATAAAATTTCTTTAAAAGGAAAGTTGTATTTTTCTGTAGTATATGCTGGGGGGTTGTGTTTTTTTTAACCTTTATTTTTTTATGTAAAACCTGAGCAGAGTGCTTGCACTTTTACTATTGTTATTACCTTTAATTTAAAAGAATGATCCTTAAAGATTCTGTTAACAGTATGGATGTAAATTTATATATGTTGATATACCTGTTAATGAAATGCTGTAGATTGCTGGAAACAAACATAGTCTTATTAAAATTATTTTCAAATCTCCAAACAGCTTATCAATTAACTGAAACTTTCAATGAAAGCTAATTATTTTTATTTTTTGCATTAAATTCAAAATGCTGAAATAGACAAGCTGAGTTTTATGAATTGAGCTCAAGTATTTTCCAGTGATCTCTGAAAAAGACTCGGAGTATTTATTCAACAAAATCGGACATTAAGCAGTACATGAAATGGTTAATTTTAAGTTATATAATGGAAATAAAGTAGCCAAAATTAATTTAAATTGCTTGTCTCTTTCTTTATATTTAAAATAATTGAAGAGGGTATTCCAAAATGTAAATTATTTTACTCTTATTGAAAGCTGTTTTGACTGCATTTTCAATGCCTTAGGTTGGCCTCTTTCAATGTAATAGATGTTTTTATTGTTCCAATGACAATGTTAAATGCAGAAAATGTTGAAAGTGTGTAAGCACAATTCAGTGTTATTTATGATGTCAAAACTTGAAAAGCCCAAACATAATTAATTCAAAAATTACAAAGTTTCTCTAGATGAGAAAATTAATAAGAATTTTATTAGGCTTAAAGAAAATGAAATTGTTTTTCTTGTTCAACAAAGTGATAGTTCAACATACCAAACCTGAATTCCATTCATTAAATTATCTATGGGTTGTAAAATAAAAAGAAAGAGTCATCAAAATTTTAATCTTATGTTAAAATAAATTAATTGCTTTTGCACAACAATATATTGCCATAAAAAAACTGTAGTATTTTTTAAAAAATTGAGCTAGTAGTCAAATTATTATCCCTCTTGCTTGTGGTTCAACAGTTTGTAGGATTAAATCCCACCTTGGTCTTGGATGTTTGTAGTGATTCAAAGTCCACTTTAAACCATAGATCCCAGTCTAATTAGCCTTTGTGGGCTTAAAACAACCATTGACTAACAAACAAATTAAACAACAAACTATTTTTAAATAAAAACAATTGATAGTACAAATTAATAATTATGTCTAAATCAATAAATATTTTAATTTTGAAATCATCCTTCATTTTTTAAAAATGGCACCCCTGCATATTTAATCAGCAATGCCTTCTTTTTATCTATACAATTTTTATCTAAATGTAGCTGAGGAAGTTAATTTTAAACAGTCTTAATGGGCAAACCTTTAGAGTTTTGAAAAATGCTCATTAAAAGAAACAGTATGATTAAGGGTAGAGGAGAGATCTATTATACTGCAAATATATAATTTCAGACAATTTCCCCCTTGTGCATTGAATTTCATATTTGTTTTCTATTTAACCTTTTGAAATAGTTTTATTTATTTATTTTTTAGAACCTATTATTTTTATGTGTTTTACACCCTGAAATGTTTTAGACATATTTTCCTTCTGTGTTTTGGAGCTTAACTTGTTCACATACACACTAAGTGTATACAGTAAAGAGTAATACATAATTCAGAGATTTTTTAGGTGTGTAATATTAATTATGAAAAGGTTATTGACTTATGAATATTAATGACTTTCAACATTTTAAATTATTTTCTAAATTAGTTTATTACAGAACTTTCAATAAGTAATATATTTTTCATTTGTTTTCTTAATTTTTTTTACTATAAATATATTTAATTTTTATTATAATGAGAAAATTATAATTAGAAAGTTATTTCCATACATTATAAATAGATATTTCTTTACAAAGTAAAATTTAAAACCATTTTTGCAATATTTTTAATGCACATTTGATAATCCCTTTTTAATTCTTTGTTGTTAGTGTAGAAATGATCAAATATTATGTGATTTATACTTTTTTGTCTATTCACTTTATATTTACAAAGATAATAGAAACAAAATAGTTTATGAATTTCTCAGCTAAGTGATTTGAAGTAATGTAAGAAAACATGGAAATGTCTTATCATACAAATAATTTCATTTAACCAGTTAAGTTAAAACAACCACTTAAAATAACCCTTTTCTTTTATTGGTGATTTACTTAAGTTGTAGAGTTCATTTTGAGAAGCTAAAGATACTCCAAAAAATTTATCATTTAATTTAAAAGAATTAAACATAATTTTAATATACTTTATAAACAAATTGACTGGCTTGAAACATTCTAATGGTAAATAAAACCATAATATTTGCAGAATTTGTCATAAATAAGAACCTTTACTTTTTTAATCTGCTATTCTTTGTGATATCTGTACAAATTTTACACTTATTATGTGCTAGATATCAATTATGGTACATTATTATGAAATTATAATTTTGTATTTTGAAAGTGACATTTTAATCGAAGTAAATTTTCACGATAAGGTATGCAATGTAATATAAATGAAAAACTTTAAATCTCTTTTTAAAAACAATGTATGAATCATTCAATTGGGAATTAAAATAGATAAGTTATTCTTTAGAGTCCTTGAAATAAACTTTTTTTTTTGTCTTAAATGAAGTTTTAAAACCAAAATACCAAATAAAATCTGAATGAAAAATTTGTGAAGATGTTAGCCCTTGAGTCTCTTCTTTTAAATATTGTTGAAAATGTTATTCTTCTGATGTTAAAATGTTATTGTCCTCTGTTTGGAATTAAGTAAAATATGATATTTGGGATAAATTAAAATATTTGTGCAAATTTTCATTCTTAAAAATCTTAAATATTTTGTATTTATCTGCGCATATTAATGAAATAAAACAGACCATATTTCCTGAATTTTTAAATGTCTTTATTTATTTTTTAATTCTTAAAAATTTTGGTAAAAATTTTTATTTAATCTTGAATATCATAACTTGACTATTTATTACTATCCATAATATTTTTTTTAATTATTTAAAAGCTTCCAAAAACTAAGTATTGATTATTGTGAAGATAAAAATAGCCATTTTCAAAAATATTTTCTTTATTGCAAACTAAAGATGCCATGAAATTTCTGTAACTTTTTACAGTGTGAAATAATTATTTCATATATATACTTTTAATGTTATAATTTATAATACATAATATAATCTATTAGTCTGAAAATTTTAGACAGTAAAATTTGTAAAAATGTGGTAAAAGTTTTCAGTTCATAATGTAATTTTAAGTATTTTATAACTAAATATGTTTATTACTTCCTATAAGAGGAAAGTATATTTTGCTTTTTCAGAAATGTAAAAATTGCTTCTTAAATTTTTATAGAACAATAGTTATCCTTTTCATTAATAAATAACTCATTTGCAATAACTTATTATTACAGCATCTTGATAACATTCGCTAAAAAATAACCTATTTTTCTTATTGAATGATTGATTTTAGATCAAGAAAATTTTACAGTCTACTTTTTAAAAAAAAGAATTTTTTTGTTATTGGTTATTTACATATTTAAATGCTTTTCATTTTCTCATGTAGTTCTATGGCTATTTGTCACAACAACAAAATATGATGCAAGATTACATCAGGACATCAACTTATCAAAGAGCTATATTAGCAAATTTAGATGATTTCAAAGATAAAGTAAGTATATTTATCTCTTTACATTTTATCATCCCTCTACAATTTTTTCTTGGTTATTGAAAATTAACAGTTACCTTGTTAATATATCATTTCTTATAGTAGATATTTCACTTCCTCTGAATATCTTTAAAAGTTTTTGAATCTTGTTCCACCTAAAGTATTTAAAAACAATTGATTTTTTGACTAAGAAATTCAAAATTTCTTAGTCACAGGGACACAGGGAGATTAAACATTTTCTAAACATTTTTCAAAGATATTTAATAACTCCATAGACTTGTAACAAAATTTCATAAGGTTTCCAAAACTTTTCAGCCGAGCTGGCAGCCGAATGGTTAATGCTCTTGCCTTCGGTTCAATAGTTTGTGGGTTCGAATCCCACCTTGGGCATGGATGTTTGTAGTGGCTCGGAATCCACTTAAAACCATAGGTCCTGGTCTAATTAGCCCTAGTGTGTAAAAAATGACTGTTGAGTGACAAACAAACCAAACCAAAACCAAAACTTTTCAATTTATGTTGCAATAAATTTCATATAAATATAATTTTATGATATTTTTCCCCATTTATAGTAGGCACAGTTTATACTTTTTGTGACCTTGCATCTCAAAAACCAACCAACCTCGTTCATAATATATTCACAATCCTAGGTTATGAGTGATAAATATTTACTATATAAGCTTTCATTTTTTTTAAATGTGTAATTCAAAATACTCTATTTTCAATAATTTAATCTTTTAGTTGTAGGATTTCGTAATTTTATTTTCACAGCTTAAACAATTTTAGTTCAATCTGGAGAAATGAAATAATGGTGAATATTTTTTAAAGTACTTTTTTGTTAAATCGAAATAAAATCATGTTTAAAACTTATGTTTCATACTGAAAGTATCTATATTAAATGTTTTCACAATAATAATTAACTTTTGTAATGCAGTGTTAAGAAATATTTACTGTAAACAGACAAGTTTTTTTTTTGTAGGAATTTTTGATTTTTTAGTTAAATTATTTAAATAATAGATTTACCTGAATTCTAATTTTGTGTTATAACCTTTAATATACTAAAATAGAATATATCTCTCCTGAAATAAAATTATTTTCAAATATGAGTGTTAAACAATGAAAAATTGACAAATATAACTGAAGTTTTAATTTAAACTTAAAAAATACTTAACTTTGCAGCTTAACAGATAAAAACATCACTTAAATTAATTAAATTGAGAAATAACTTTGTATACACTTTCAGATCAGTGTTAATTATGTTTTAAATTTATTACAAATGCTGTAATTAGAATATCAAAGTAAAAAAGTTTTCATTTAACCAATGTTATGATATCAGTTTCATTTCAATCCATACAACGATTTTCTATTCAACAGCATACAACATTTTGCCATATTAACAAAATAACGATTTTATTTGTATAAAGGAACATGTTATGTTGTCTTATTCATATATGGTACTTTTGCATAATATTACTTTTTTACACTTCATTTTTTCTCTAAATAAAGGGCACTCAAAGCAATAGTCTTCTAATTATCTAGAGTGTGCTATAAAACTGCTAAATTATATCCTAAAGCTGTGCTAACTCTTCATACTAAGAAATGGTTTTGCCTTTTGGATCAAATCTGATCATATTTGTGTAAAATATTTCCTACAGATATAATTAGGCTGATATAACTTTTGAAAAAAGAATGATTATTTGTTAGATTTACCTTTTAAAAAATTGATTTTATATATTTTTTATGTAAAATTACTTTATTTGCGTTGGATCCAATTAGAAAATGAAGGTAAAGTATAAGCATAAAAGAATTGTAAATAACTTTAGAATCTAGAATTTTCTTCCTTTACATTAAATTAAATTTAACATTTAAGAAAACTTGTAGGAAATTCTTATTCAGAGGTGCCGAGCTGGCAGCCGAATGGTTAGCGCTCTTGCCTTCGGTTCAACAGTTTGTGGGTTTGAATCCCACCTTAGGCATGGAAGTTTGTAGTGGTTCAGAATCCACTTTAAGCCGTAGGTCCCTGTCTAATTAGCCCTCATGTGCAAAAAATGACCGTTGAGCGACAAACAAACAAACTTGTTCAGAGGATTCTTTAAGCAATATTCTCATATTTCAAATGTTTTTTTAATTACTCTCTCTAAATTTTCATCTAGAATAAAAAATTATTTTAACTTGATTTGATTTTCAAATCTCTTCATTATTTTTTCCCATTACTTAATGCCATAATTTTATTCCTTACCATTATCAGGTTGTACTTGATGTTGGTGCAGGCTCTGGTATTTTATCTTTTTTTGCTGCTCAAGCAGGTGCTAGAAAAGTATATGCAGTAGAAGCTAGTTCAATGGCAAAGCATGCTGAAGTAAGTAATTTAATCTTAAAGGAAAATTTTTTAGTTTTTAAGTTAAATGTTTGCATATGATTTTAAACATTTATGAAATTGTTTTTAACGCTATACATAACAGGTATTATGTTATCATGTACATACAAACATGATGGAATCTCCCTTCTGAATTTTATCCCTTTACTTACGTATGTCATTGTATAAAAACTATTTTCATATAAAATTCAACTTTGTGTGTTAAACTCACTTTTGGGAGATAATAAAACAGCCTAAAATATTTAACTTTGCAAATAATTTCATTAATTTAAATGCTATGTCAGCCTGTTGCGAAACATTTATTTTGTGTATAATGTCTCAAGTGTACTCTAAAAAAATTCCACCTCTCTTTTAAATCAGAAAAAAATATTTTAATCAGTCATTTTTTAATTTTATTCTAATCATTAAATATTGGTTTCAACATAAAATTTCAAATTAAACAATTATCTCTGGTATCACTTATTACAGCAAACTTTTATCAAAACGAATCCCACCAAATCTCAATCAGAAACCCCGACGGTTGTTCCGTCTTTCGCAGTGAACTTATTGCAATTAATGTGGGTCTTGATACGGTTCTTTCTCTCCCTGGGAATGAGGAAATTTGGATTTTGTCGGACAGCCGGAGCGCCATCCAGCATCTTACTAACTGGCACAGAGTCCGTGATAATACAGGAGTAGCTATCTTGGACAAGCTTAGACGACTCTCCTTATCTCGTGAGATTCACTTACAGTGGATCCCTTCCCATGTAGACATTGCGGGTAATGAATTGGCTGATGCCCTAGCAAAAAGAGGTACTGACGAGCCTTTGCTTACTCCGGCGTCTCTTACCTATTCTGAACTATACTCTAGACAGAAAGGCCTTGTTCGGTCTGCATTTGCCATTCCCCCGTGCACCATTGGTACCAGGGTAATCGTCCTGGCGGATCTCTATCCCTCCGGTGCAGCAGACTGGAACAAACTACAATAACTCGTTTTCGAAGTGGCCACCTAAGATCATTGGCATTTAACAACAAAGAAAAGAAATTTCCAATTTGCGCTAAGTGTTTCAAAAGCCAAGCCACTCCGGATCATATCCTTGAGTGCTTGAGACTCGATAAAGAAGATCTTCTGGAGCGACCATTATTGGTCATTGATTTCCTGAGAGTGTACAATATCATAGACTTGGTCTAGCGCTGCTAGACAACAGGGATCAGCAACAACACAGCAAACTTTACTCCTGATTTCTTTCTACTGATTTAACCACAATCATTTTTATTAACTTAAACTATGTTTTCTAAAATTGTGTGAGCTAAAATGAATTTCGTGGAAGAATTGCTGGAAAGAAAATCATCTATCCAAGTAAATTTTTGTTTATTAATTATATATTGCAATTAAAATAGACCCATTTTATTTTTTATTAGTCAAGGATTTTATGTAATCTTCCATTTTACTTAATGTTCATTTAAAAATTTTTATTTCTTTTACTCTGATTATTTTTAAAAGGATTTAAATTGCAATACTTTAATATTTAAAATAATATGTTCTATTCTTTATTAGATTTATAAATTTTCATTAATATTTTTTGTTGAATATAATTTTGTGAAGGCTATAGTAAAATTGTTGATTCTGATTTTTTTATTCACAGTGCAATTATATTGAGAATATTTAAATTTAATAATTTTTTTTCCATCAATGGTATGACTGAATGTTGAAAATATCTTTAAATTCACTTTAATTTGTGCTAATAATTAATTTTCAATTATTTTAACCACAGAAGTATTTTTACAGTTTGGATGACAATCCTAAATTATGAATGAATCATTTAATGTTTCTAAATCAAATGCAAGTTTAAATTTTTTAGTGTCATGTTGAAAATAATTCTAATATAATATCTATGTATTAATTATTATTTCTCTTCCATTCACCATTTACATAATATTCTGATATTTTATGGAAGAATTTTCGTATTATTAATTCACAAAGTTTCATTGTTTTGAGTGTGAATATTTTTCTCAAAGCTTGTTCCCATAATATATTTTTTGTTTATATTGTAGACCTTGGTGTATCATAATAAATTGTCTGGAAGAGTTATTGTAATTCCTGGAAAAATTGAAGAAATAAATCTCCCTGAAATGGTTGATATAATCATTTCTGAACCGATGGGTTACATGCTTTTTAATGAAAGAATGTTGGAAACATATTTACATGCTAAAAAGTGGCTAGTCCCTAATGGTATGTCATAATAGTAAAATAGTTACCTTAAATTTTCTTTTAATGTGTCTTGTATAATATAGTATGAATCTATTTAAATTTTAGTTTTAAAAAGACCTTTAAGAGGGCTTAAAATGTTTCATTTTCAAATACTGTGAAATCTTGGAAAATGTACACATTTATTTTCTCTTAATCTTGATTTTAAAAAAATGTGTTTAATATTGGTAATTGTGCTCTTAACCACAATACCTTCATGCCGAACTGGCAGCCGAATGGTTAGCGCTCTTTCCTTCGATTCAACAGTTAGTGGATTTGAATCCCACCTTGGGTATGGATGTTTGTAATGGTTCAGAATGCACTTTAAACTGTAGGTCCCAGTCTAATTAGCCCTCGTGTGCAGAAAATGACCGTTGAGCGACAAACAACCAAACCACAATACCTTCATAGTCTTGCATTGCAAGTACTTGAAGTATTGTATATTTTTATATAACTGCATTAATTATTTAAAAAAATCTTGTTAGCAAGGATTTTTTAAAGATCTGATGGAAAATTTCCAGAAAAAAAAAATTATACAGTATAAGTTGCTGTAAAATGTATCAGGTAATGAAACTGCTTGAATATTTTTTCTAGGAGAAAATAATCTTTCTAATTATAAGTCACATGTACTCGCATTAAGAAAAGACATGACTGATAGTTTGCTTTCAATTTAACTGAATGTTTCTTCTGAATAGCAATAGTTTTGCATGTTTTTTAAATTTATAAAATATCAAACTTGCTTACAAATTAATTATTTCTATTTATATTTGAAAAGTTGCAGGGTTTTATATTACCCAATAATTTCAATGCTGCAATCTCTTAGTAAAATATTTTATCTTTCTATTCTAAAATTTTCAAATGAAATGAGAATTTAAAAGTTTTTTGTAGAGATAAAAGAAATCAAATTCTTGAATGTTTTAAAAAATTACCGATTACAATATTCTTAATTTAAGAATAAATTGCAAATATTTCTTTATAAATGTAAAAGTGAAATTAGTTTAAAAATCTATTTTGATCGAAGTTACTAGGATTCTGCTATGACTTTAGAAATATGTCTGATAAAATGAAAGGGATAAATAAAATGTATCCTGTCTGAAATGTAATTGTTAATTATAAGGAGATTTTAATAGAATTGGGTAGTATTTTTGAAATTATCATATTTATTGAATATTCACATGAAGATTTTAAAATTGACAAGTTTTTCTAAGACATAAATGAATGTTATCAAATATTCAAGTATGTGGAATGTACTTAAAATTTATTACTATCCAGTCATGTGTAAATAACAGTTGAAAGACATACTGTTAATAATGAACTTAGAACTTGCAAATGAACTTGCATGTAGCATACTGTCTGACTCATGATATTAATATAACAAATGCAATGTTTACTTTATTAACATTAAGTAAAAATGCTTAGAAGTTGTTATTATCACAAAATTAAATCATACTTCTGATAACAAAAACTTAAAAAATATTTGTAAAAGATATTAAAACTTTGATAAAAACCTGCAGAACTTGCTGAAAGAGCCAAAGAAATTTAAAAAATGATTTCTACATACAAATCTTATAGTTTAAAGAAATTGCCAAAAATGGAAATAGAATATTTTTAGAATTTACTGAAGTAATAGAAAATTTAGAAAAGAAAATTCATCAAACAATTTTGAATTTAATTAAATTTTTCCATTTTTATTGGAAATAATTTGTAAGTGCAATTACATTTTATTGAAATCTCCATAGTTTACGTTATAAACCAAAAAATAAATATATAATTTTGTTATGACATTAATGGTTACAGTTTTATTTAAAAATACTTTCTTAAAATTTAATTTTGTTTCAGTGACTTGACCTTTATTTTATTTAAAGGATATTTTTATCAATATTATCTGCTAACTATTCTGCTAATTCAAAAAAGTAAACATTTTACTACATTTTTTCATAGTAACAACGTTTATAAAGCAGGCAATATGAATATCCTATTTTATTGTTTAACTGTGCCTTGTTAATTTTTGTAACATATTTTGTGCAGCAGTGACTAGAATTAACCTTAGTTTTATACTCACTTTTTTATATAAATGATCGCTTAAGATATTTTATCATTTGTGCATAAAAATTAAAATCATGTGTGTTGGTTCACATAATGTCAAGATTGTTTTTTGATTTTAATGAGTTTTGATGTTGTTGAATGATATCTTCATAACAAGCTATAAGTAAATTTTCATTGGTTTGTAAATAAGTGTACATTAAAGATTACTCAGATATTTTTATTGCTAGAATAAGTTCACTTAAAAGGAAATAATTATCATAAATTTGAATTTAAAAATTCCATTACTAATTTGCAAAATATAAAATAAACTCTAATCATTTATTTTTAATGTTGAATTTATTTCATTAAAAAGTACTTAAATGTTTTTAAATTATTTGTCTTTTTTTAATTTTAGGTAAAATGTTCCCCTCACGAGGTGACTTACATATAGCACCTTTTAGTGATGCTGCCTTGTATATGGAACAATTAAATAAAGCTAACTTTTGGTTAGTTAGTATTTGTATTTAATTCATTTTTATTTATTTGCAATTGTTTTGAATTTAGCTGAATTTCAAAATATTTTTAGGTATCAACAATCATTCCATGGCGTAGATCTAGCTAGTTTGCGCGATGCTGCTGTTAAAGAATATTTTAGGCAACCTATAGTAGTAAGTATCCAGCTGTACCTTATGTGTTATTCTTACTCATAAATACCTTGTATGTAATATATTCCATGTAGTTTTTCAATTATATGCTACAAAATATTTGTTTGAGTTAATTTTAATTTAATGACCATGTATCTTTTTATAAAATAGATTTCTATAATATAATTTTTAAGAATTTTATTATTAATTTATGTTTTACTTACATAGGATACTTTTGATATCAATATTTGTATGGCTAAATCTCTTCGTCACACAGTGGACTTCCAGACAGCTCAAGAAACCGATTTGCACAAAATTGAAATTCCTTTGTCATTCACATTGAACCAAACTGGGGAAATACATGGTTTAGCTTTTTGGTTTGATGTTGCCTTTTTTGGCTCTACGTAAGATTTTTTTTTAAACTTTAAAATGAATTAGAGTTGACAAATGTTTTATTATAATTATTAAAGAAACTTTTTGGATATTGTATCAAATTATTTCTTGCAATTTCTTGTTACTTGGAAATCACTAATTTTTTTACCGAGCCCTAGAAGTATCTGAGGTTTTGAATTAACTCTTAAAAAATAGTAAATCATTCCTGAAAATTTTTCAATTTCTTTGCAAGATGTTAATTTTTTGTTAGAAAATTGTATCAATTTCATCAATTTTATATCGTTTGAAAATTTCAATTAAATTGACCAAAAATAAAAATGTGTTATCTTTGCTAAATATAAAAAGACTGTATAACATAATATGAACAAATTTTGACTGGAGAACATAAGATGCTTAGCTATGAATTTATATAGTTTAAACATTTACAATTCTCATAATGTCCGGTGAAATTTTTTTCCCCTACATACATTAAAGTTTTACGAACATATGGTCAAATTGTGAATTCACTCTATTGCCATGTTAGTCCAAAAATATAAAAGCTTCCTTTTTAATTTATGGAATATACATTCCATAAATATTTCATACATTCCATAAATATTCATAATATACATTTCAGATTCTTTAGTAATCCTTAGATATTTATATTAAATTAAAATTTTTTATAATTATATGTGTTTAAAATATCATTAAATTTTAATTTTTTAATTAGCTTATTGAAGCTTAACAGACATTAAAAACCAATGTATAATAGCTTATTTTAAAAATGATAAGAGAAAATTTTAAGCCATTTGAATTTCCTGTTTTTCATTATTTTTTCTCAAAAACAAACTCAAGTTTTTCAAATCAAGTAATATTTTTTAAAAAAAGATGCTTTAAATGTAATATTTTTACTAGCATTAAAAACAAATTTTATAATTGTGTATAAAAACACTTATATTTTTATGTTGCACACATAGCGATAATTCATATTTCATAGTTTATTTAACTTTCCACTTATACTATATATATACAAATTCAGATTTATATTGTAAGTGTTTTTATATTTTATATAATTTTATTTTTGATTAAAAAAATGTGGATATTTCATTGTAATTTCATAGTTTTTAGAAACTTAATGAAATTTTATTGTGTTTAGCTAAAAAGAAAAACTTTTATTCCATGCAAATTATTATTTATTTATAAAACTGTCAAAAATATGTAGAAAAATAATTAAATTGGTTTCTTTATGAATTTCAAATGGATGATTTTCAGATTCTTTAAATCAAAATGTAGTATATTAATTTACAAATCAGTGTAAACTTCAAAATAAAGCCTGTAATTTTTTATTTATTTCCCTTTTAAATTTATTATTTCTTATTAAATTTAAGGCTTTCTATTGATAAATTAACCATCACATTCTCTATTGCCTTAAGAGGTCTGACGTGAGTAATTTTTAATTGACATTTATTTTATAATTATATCAGGTTGTTGTTGTTTTCTCCCCTTTCCTATCTGAATTATTTTTGTTCCAAATTGTAAAATAAATAATTATTTCTAAAATAGTAAAATTTGTTCTGAAAATTTTATTTTCTTAAATATATAAAACTATCATGTTAAGGTATGACCTCTTGTCATATTCTGTCACACATTATTTTGTATTACATTAATAAAAGTATACATTTTAACTCATAGGAATTAAGAAAATATGTAAAAAAATTGCTTATGGCTTCTGTATTACTACCAGTTATTTATCATTGCTATCTGTTATTTATTGTTTGAATTGTATAGAGTTTTAAATAAAATTAGGAAGAATTCCAGTATTATGTATTAAATAATTTTAAATTATACCTAGTTATGCATATACCTTTTCCTCTAATGTTTGCAATGATAATAGATTTTATTCTCAGTAATATCATATTGTTTTAAAATTTTTGAGATAGAATTCAAAATTATGAGAAAGAGCGCAGCTTGGATATTAAAAGTAAACAGTGAAAATGCATCGCAAAAATAGTTCTTAAAATGTTTCTTAATTTCCACTAAAAAAAATATTTTATTAAAATTATTAAGCTTATATATATATAGTGTGATAACATATGCATTTCTTCTTAAAATATAATTTGCTTGATTTTCATTAATTTTTAAATTATATTTCTTTGATACAGGCAAACTGTCTGGTTATCAACTGCACCTACTCAGCCTCTAACACATTGGTACCAAGTAAGATGTCTGCTTGAAACTCCACTATTCGCACAACGGGGGCAAACAGTCTCTGGTAAAGTGGTCCTTAATTCAAATAAAAGGTAAGCAAGGAAAAAGAAATTTACTTACCTAGTTATGCATATATTTAGAGAAGTGCCATTCTTTTGTTCAAAATATTTAATTTTTACCTTTGGATTATAACAACTCACTTAACTTTTTTTTAAAGTAAAATGCAGAAAAAAAATTTTTTTTTGTCATTGCTTAATACATTTACAGTTAACATATTGATATGTGGCTGTTATGAAAGAATTTCTTATTTTCATAGAATATTTTAAATGAAAGATATTAAACATCCATGGAGCTTTGATATTGTATTGAAATCTGTTTTGATCATGTTAACAGTATTTTATTATGTATTTCATTACCAAGTTAACAAAAGTTTTTGTTTCTTGCAAATTATTTATTTGCTTTTTATCTACTCTCTTGTGGTCCATGTGTGGTAAATACAAGTTTTCTGTAAATAAAAAATATTGGTTGGTTATTTTGACTTTTTATTGATATCACATTTGAAATAAAAGTTATTGCTTCAATAATTCATTTGTATGAAATCAACTTTATATATGATGAGAAGAATATTATTTTTATGTGACGAAAATTATTCAGTAAACAACTGAATATGCATATACACACACATACTTCTCTTTTACATGAAATTTATTAATTTAAGACCAATTTATTAACTTTGTAAAATAATTGAATTTAAAAATTAAGTGATTAATTATACAAAGGAACTGACTTTAACCTGGTTCGCACAACACCTGGAAACTCCTTAAATTTTCAAAAAAAAAAAAAAAAAAAAAAAAAAAAAGAAAGAAAATTTAAGTGTTCTTGAAAATCCTGGAATTTTGACTTGACTCCTTGAAAATCGTGAATTACTCCTGAAATTTTTCTTAACCTTGAGGCATTTATTTTTCCTAGAAAATCTTATAATTTTTTGAATTTTTTTGTATTGATATTTTAAAATTTTCAATAAAATTGTCAAAAAACTTAATTTAGTATTAGTTTTTAATATTGCCACTAGATAGCAGCACGATTGATACTAAAATTTATGTATTCTTAACTGTTGACTTTTATAAAAGTTTTCAGGATCTAGTTCAGCTACAATAATTTCATGATAACTCGGTTTAGTAGTATTTAGATTCATGTAAAGTGTGTGTGCAGTGAAGTGAAATAATTACCAAACAAAAAAAAATGGATTGCATAATTGAGACTGGCGATTTTAATTTATTCTTTTTCTATTTGCTGCTGTTTTCCTTGTATTGTATAAAATTCTTTGAATATTAATATTTAAATATAAAATTTTTTAATTAAAACAAATTTTCCATGTTTCCCTTGATGAAAATTACGTATAATTCAATTGAATCAGGATAAATTTATTTATTAACAAAAATGAAATAAAGATTAAAATAAAAATTATTTAATATGCCTGGTGGAAAGTGTCTTTTCAATGACCAATGGACTCTTGAAACTATAGCTAATAGTTGTATTTGTTTTGAGTAAATGTATTTATATTTGAAAAGAAATTGTCATACACATCTTGAAATACTCAATAAATTAATAGACAGGAATATATTGGAAATGTCTAAAAACTCTTAAGTAACTCATTATTTTATACAATGTATAATCCAGTATTATATAGAATGTGGATTATTTAAATAAAAAATTAGCTGTTATTGCTGTAAATTCATTGAAGGCTTTTGAAGTAATCATTAATAACTTTAACTTAAATAAAAAGTAGTCGCATTAATGTTTGCAAATATTAATTTTTATTACTTACAGAAATGAATGAAAAATTTTGCGTATACATAGCTATATGCTTATTAAGAACAATTTTTAAAATAAAATAAAAAATTATTTAACATGAATGTCGATACCTCCTGGAAATTTTTGATTTGACTCCTAGAAAACTCTTTTAAACTCCTTCAATTTGATTCTTGGAAATCTGTACAAACCCTGTTTAACATTAATTACAAAATTAAACTTGTGTGGTTATAGAGCTTCACAAAAGCAAAAATAATTTTTAATGAAGTAAGCAAAAAAAAGTATGAGAATTTGTAATTTTATATTAAAAAACCACCACTCTAAATATAATATTATCAACTCCACTATATTTTTTCTTAAACCAACTTTGTATTTTATTTGGGAATCAATTATTAAATTTTTAACTGTGGTTGTAGACTCGAATAAAATTTTCTAGATATCTTTTTCTTTATTTTTGTATTATACTTTTCAAGTCACTTAATCATCAGTTTTCTCCCAATTAGCTGTATAAATTTATTTCAGTATCAAATTTAGTTAATGAATTAATTACATTTGAAATTAATGAAATTTTACATTGATTTTTCTTAATTTGTTTAATTTTATAATTGTTCAAAAAAAAACAAACTCCCAGTTGGTTTTTGCTACAATGTTATAATGTATTCGTAAATATTTTGTTAACCTTCTATTTATATAGTAAAAATCTCGTAATATTCAATGTTCAAATGTCAAATATAGAATATTTTTCCTTAATTATTTATTCGTTTTATATTCATTATTATTTTTTTTATAAATTTACATTGACATTGCCATTATGTTTATAATTGTTGCTTTCTAACAAATAGTAGGCAAATTAATACAGTTATTAAATATACAAGAATTAATAATAAGTTTTGATATTTTGTTTTAGGCAAAGTTATGATGTTGATATGGACTTAGCAATTGATGGAAGTAATTTACGGGCATTTAATACTTTAGACCTCAAAAATCCATTTTTCCGTTACACTGGACAACCTCCACAGCCTCCACCTGGTTGTAATGAAACATCTCCTAGTGAAGGTTATTGGCAAACTCTTGATGCTCAACAAACTGGTAAGATAATTACTTTTAAGATTTGAAAATTATCTAATGTAATTTGAAATATCTGTTAAGTCAGAGTGAAATTTCATTCACTAGTTAATCATTTTGGATATTTCTTTTAGTTATATTTTTGTATTGTATGCAGTATATGTGTGTCTGTATATACACACGTCTCAAGAGTGGTAACATTTTAACTTATAATGTGGATAGAAAATGTTCTCTTGAATTCTGAGTATATCAGTTATGCTCACAAATTGCTTTGCTACAATTTTATATGCGAAATTGTAGAAAAACTTTGAAATATTTGTTGGATTTTCCATGTTCTCTTTCAAAATTCTACAGGTTTTTGATATCAGAAGCAATTTTATTCTGTAATAAAAGAATATTTTTAAACTAATTTTTAATAAAATATTTTTATATAGAGATTGAATATGAAAGCTTATTTGTATGGCAATTTAATAATTTTCATAATAGAGTTCAATATTCTTTTATTCCTATAATAATAAAGCAAAAAAGCAATTCCTATAATAATAAAGCAATAAATGTTATTTATAATATATATATAAGGATTTAAGTTATCTTATTTGTTGATATTTTTTAATGTGATTGAGACAATAAGCAAAAGAATTTTATGTAAACCATTTCAGTTTTATCTTAGGATAATTGGGACAAGTGGAAGAATTTCTGTTATCTAAATAAATTCTTGTAATGAATTGAATTATTCAAGTTTTTAATGAATTCTTAAATTTTTTTTTCTTTTCAGCCAACAATGCCAATTTAATGGTAAATGGTATAACATTGATGAATGGAGACACTGTGATGGATGCTCACCCAGTTCAACATCACATTGGACATAATGCCATGGGAACTCATCAAACTAATGCAATTATTCCTCTTGGTAAACACAGTTATTAGTGTATATGATTTTAATCAATTTTCAAATATATTTAAGTATCTTATAATTTTTTTAAATTGAATTTTGTTTTATAGGCAATCAGCAAAATTCTGGGAACAGTCCAAATAGTAGAACTTCTTCTAGAATACAATCAAGTGTTCCAACTAGCTCTATTGGAGGAGGAATTTCGCCTTCTTTATTTACACAGGTATTTAAATATTTTATATAAAACATTTTATGATGTCAACATTATACCAATATGTATGTGTAAAACAGCATTTTATGATTCCAATGAGTTTATGGATTCAAAATTTAATTTACTCGATTTTTTTTTTCTTTGTAAAAAATAAGCTCTTTTCTTCACAAAAAGTTTCTATTATAAATTTTTTCCTGCTCTGAAATGATAAATGTACATTCTGTAAATTGCTTTGCATTCTAAAGAGTGAAGAAAAGAGACAGGAAAGTTATAATACTAATATACAAGAAATAAACCTAAGTCTATGAAAATATAGGTGGAGTGTATACACATTATCTTTACCATGCTAAAACAATTATTTTTGCTTTTTTAAATTATTATTATTAGTATTATTTAAATTTTTTGCTTTACCAAGAATCTGGTAATATTCCTAAATTTTCATATCGATCTCTGGAAACCTAATATTATGTAACCAGCAATAATTAAAAAAAACTTCATCAAACATTTGATTCACTTGATATCTACTGCCTGAGATTTGTCAAGCTGGCCGATAAATGGTGAGGTTTCAGTTAAACTGTGGGTATAATTTCTGCTTCTGTTGTGATTTGTAGTGTTTTGATATCCACAATAAACCATGATTTCTAATTGATTGAGCCTTCATGTGCAAAAAGTGATTCTAGAATGATAAACAAATCAACCAGCATGAGATTTATTCAGCATTTTCAGCAAATATTAGTATTCATACATCTTTAAACTTTAAAGTAATGATGACAGCGCTTTCAAGTTTTTGAAGGAGTTTTTTCCCTTGAAACACTTTTTTTGTTTGAGAATGTCATATACATATGTATATATATTTGATTCAAATTTATAATAAAATGGGCAGAAAAGATTTGAGTTTTTAATGCTCCTGTTGTAATTTAGATGGCAGCTCAATGTATAGACATGGAATTGTTTTTTATTCACATATGTAGTTAAAATAAAGGTCCTGTTCAGCCAACTTCCATCATGATTTAGTTCAGTCAGAAATAGAAGTAGGATTTAGATCTATGCATTAATGAAGTGAAGCATTCACGTTTAAAATCAGCTTGTTGTGAGTGTTATGATTTTAATAGTTTCTTAATATTTTTGTAAAATTTATTTAGTCTTAATAATAAAAAAAAAGAATTGAGGATTTACATATTTTCCATACCCACGTAATTGAAAATCGAAATTTTTTTTCAGTGGGTCAGTGTGAATTTAATAGTTTATCTATGAAATAAATTATTTAATGTATTTGGTGGAAATTATCTTTAATGATTATTGGAATGAGGAAAATCTGTACAGATATTTTCTTTTGGGTGGTATAGGAAAAATAAATCTAGTTGTTCAGTTTGGAGAAGATTATGCATTTCAAATATGGAAAAATTGGCATTCAAATTTCATATTAAAGTACTAATATTTAGTAGAGCATACTGCATTTGAAATTAGGAACAAGTGGATTGCTTTTAGTTTTCAATAGATGGTATGAAAATTGATCTGCTCTCACAAAGATGGCAGTTTTTTTTTTTTTTAAAAGTGAACAGCATTTAAATATTATATATTTTAGCAGCTGTAACCTACATATTCCACACATCACTTACAGCCATGTATGTGCATCATTTTCTTAAGTTTTTAACGTTTAACTTGCATCAAATGCTGTTTATATACTTTTTAAGGACTCACACACTCGTAAGGATGACTTTGTTGACCTTAGGTCTGACTTTTAAATATAATTAGTTTTGTAAACATTGATATTTAAAGAATAGGAATGTTGTGAGCATATTGGTGAAAATATTACCATACATTGAAAACTCGTTTGTCCAAAACAAAAAATATTCTTAATTCTGATGCTAGAGTTTTATTTATGTCCTGAAGCCCTAAAGATGCTCTTTTTCCTGATGAATGCTATTTTTCCTGTTTGTTCGTGAAGTACATTTCGCCACTATATCAAATTGATAAGCCAATGTTACCATTTATTGCTGTTATTTAAAAAAATGAAAAATGTGATATATACATTATATGCATATTTAACTAAAAATAATTGATAAAGTGACAATATTTATACTCATTAATGTCAGTACTTTGTAATAAACTTTACTTGACTTCTGGAAAGCACCTTAAAATTCTTGGAATTTGATTCTTCGTAATCTTGTACAAACTCTGTTTAAATAAATAAAATTTAAAGTAAATAATGTTAAGAAAATTATGGCATTATCTCTTTTAAAGTTTAAGTCATTCTTTGTAGCAATTATATATCAATTATTGTAATAACAGTTTATGTATATTGTTCACTAGTATATGAAAGCATTAATTTTATTACATTGATCAATATTATATTGAAATTTTTTGATTGATTAAATTAGTAAATATATTTTTTTTCAGCAACAACAACATGTTGTTCTTGGTAATACCACCCATTTTCCAGTCAGTAATAGCCTAATGATTGGAGATTATGCAACGCCTGGTAATATTGTAATGCCCGGTCAGATTGATTTGGTCAGTGCATTCAAGCATTCATAGAACTTTCATTCAGCCACCTGAAGTATTTAATGAACTGTAATAGGGTCTTGAAGAACTGGCATGGTCCAAAACTGTATCTGTTATTTTCTTTGCTGTGTTTTGCCAATTATTTTTTACCTAAGTAATTATTCAAGCAATGTAATATTCCTTGATTATGAAAAATGTATAAATTAAGAATTTTTCTGAGCAAAAAACTTGTGGACTTCTTAAAATTCACTTAGTAGTTAGATTACTTTGTCACATGAAACAAAAAATATATTAAGAAATTGAAAATTCATCTTCATGCTCAAAAATGTGTAATTTTTTTGATTGCATAATATTTGGTGGATTAATAATTTGTTAAAATTTCAAATTTAAATTATAATAACGATGTAAATAAAATTATTAATTTTTGCTATATTATGTATCAGGATTTGAAACCTCAAATATTTTGTTTATTGCAAAATTATTTGTACAAAAGTTTTTACATTCATATTTTACTTCATGAAAGTAAACTTCTATTTTATTACGCATTTCTACTTTAATTTTTAATGGTTGTCATATTTTAACATTGATTAGCTTTTCTAATTGGTAGTCCATGCTTTTCACCATCTAAAATAAATACAAATTAAAAGAAGTTTTGTTATACTTAAAATAAAAATGCATACTTAAAAGAAATTATGTTATGTATATATTTTAATTTATTGTATAAATATTTATAATTATATATGCCAGTTAATCTAAAATTATCTTAATTTAAAGATTAAAAATATTTGCTTTTTATTTTCTACAGAATGTGTTAAGATAGCTGAAATTCAAAATGTTTATTATGTTATTGATATGGCTACAAAATTAACTTTAAATATTAAATTATTTTAAAATTTATCACTGTATGTGTTAACAAAAATAGTATTTCATTTGTGTGACAGATATATGAAAACATTCCACTTATAAAAGACTTATGTTGCAGAATTTTATGCCAAGAAACTTTCAGTGATTTTTTGTGATCTTTCATTAGTAAAATGAGATAAGTTCCTAAATTCGAATGATCCATTTCATTCAATAAAACCTATTTTCGTGTCATATTGAACATAATAGTATCTAACATTAAATATATCTTAAAATTATTACAGTTTAAATTATTCATTTTTAAATTTTTACCTGTATGTTTCCTTTTGCAATTATTTCCATTGTATCTGTTGACATTAAGTAAAAAAAGGTCTGTGCACAGATTTTCATGAAAATTAAAACCGAATTATTCCCATTTTAAAACAAATGTCAGTATTGTAATTTTCCTATTCCCCTTTATTGAAACTTGTTAAGTAAAATATATGCCATACTGTGTATTTCATGGTAGTATTAAGAAATTATTTTATTGTTGGAAATAAATTGAACTGTTTTAGACAATTTAAACCTTGCAATTCTTTTGTATATGCAGGTTTTCATTGAAAAGCTTAAAAGATTTAAATATATCAATGTGATTTTTATATTTTCAATTTTGAAAAATCATGTATCAAATGTTTGATTCTCATCTTTTAGTTATCATTCATAAGCATCTATCTTAACTCATTTGCCATAAGAAAATGTCTTGTTTTTACTGTATATTACTGTCCAGTTTCCTTTTATTGTATATGCAAGATTTTAGAAGCCAAATATGTAGTTTATGTTTTTAAATATCAAGTTTTGCAATTGTAGTATGGATGTAAATTTATTTTAAATAGAAGCAAATTTGTGTAAGTTAACAATGTTTTAATACTTACCAAAGTCTGTCAATTGATAATTGGGATGTCGTATGTAAATTACACTTATGGAATAATTTTTAATCTTTTAGAATTCTTATTTAATATAATATCATAATCCTTTCTTTAACATTGAAATGAAATAATTGTTTTTCCATTGTAATATAATGAAGCAAAATTTGTAAGTTATGTATGAATTTCGCTTTTGCAAAATAAGTAGATCAGCCAATTTGTACAAAATAGTAAACCTTATGTCCACAAGAAATGTTATTATAAAATATTTGATTTTTACAAAAGATATCGATTCAGTAAGAACATTAATGTTATTA
Source organism: Latrodectus hesperus (assembly GCA_037975125.1). NCBI lineage: Eukaryota > Metazoa > Arthropoda > Arachnida > Araneae > Theridiidae > Latrodectus > Latrodectus hesperus. The sequence goes on along the minus strand of CM075855.1, from coordinate 73,275,032 downwards.
AGTTGCTTTACTAAATTGTGCTTTAGCACATCTGTAAAGAATGGATCTCAAATGAATGTGTGTTAGTAAATAAGAGGAATGAGTGCCAGTACGGAAAGAGTAAATTACTGCACAAATTTGCAAATTTATTTTTTCTTAAAACAAGGTTAAGCCTTGATTTTTTATTGTCTCGTTGTAAGAGACGTTTTGTATTGTCTAATATAAGTGTATGTAAGAATATTGTATCAAACTAGTGTCATTTGACTGTTACATGATTCATTTTTAACATAAGTTGTATAAGTAATTAAAAGATGCGGACTGTTCTTCCAACTACGTAATTTCAGTTTGGTGACCAAAATAATAAACTATAAAATAAAAGAAGTACTGTCTACTATAATTAACTTTATCAGCATACATTAACACACTTACCCATGCAAATATAAAATGTTTGCAAAATTTTATACTAATACACTTTTTTTTACACTGTTAAAGATTTTTTTAAAAATTCGCATTTTATACCGAGTTACGTATTTTTGAACACATAAAAAGTGCTACCAAAATATAAAAGATAGTAAAATTCTTGCTGATTTATATAATAAAAAAATGCTCTACTATATAAGGATTAAAAATACTGCATGAGATATCTGGAATTCGTACGACTCTGTAATTTGTCATTAATTTTATACATTTTCCCTTCTTGATCTGGATTTCATATTTAAGAGATATTCTGGATATGTAAATATTAAGTTTTCAAATTTCAGTATTCTTTTGATAATAATAGTAAACCTAACAATGATCTTTCTAAATTTGTCTGTTTAATTAAATATTTTATTCAGTTTTTACAAAGATTTTTAGAATCATCTTAGTATAAGAAATAAATATTGATTTGTTATATTTATAAAATATTATGTATAAATTTTTAAAAGACAATAGTTTATTATGAATGTATTGTAAAAATTTTTTCTGGTATTTTTTATTTTAGCAATAATCAGATATTTAAAAATAAGTATATGAACACATTGACTATTTATAGGAGTGATTATGTCAATGAAACCATTAACATAAACGAAGTCTGATACAAGAATGGACAATTATCAACATGTTTATAAGAGTAAAATTCAGCTTGTGCTGTCTGAGGACTGGAGCACCATAAGGTAGAAGTCTGTAAAACCGATACCTAATTTACAGTAACAACAAAGATTTTCTATTGATAAAATTCTAAGTAATACATTTTCAAATCTAAAGAATTTTTAGATTCAATCGTCTAAAAGGAAGGCAGATTATAATAAGTTAGGTTTGAACGCAGGTTTATATAGTACAAAAAATTTTACAACATTTCCTTATCACAATACTTTTTGTACTCGAAAGGATTATTAGACAAAACTAAAAATACAATTTAATTTCTAGCATTTAAAATTTTAGATTTTGTTTTGATCCATGCTTAGCTATAAAATTAACAAATGTTAGTAAAAGATCAACCTTGTTTTACGTCTTTTTTGAAAAGGATTCTCAGATTAATATTTGAACATGTTAACATATTCCGTTTCATCTTGAGGTTTCGGATTATGGAATAATTAAATTTAGATTAATTCAAACTATACAATAATAAATTTATGGAATCACAACCAATTCTATTGTATATTTACTGATTGTCTTTAATTGTAATTTTCTCTCTATTTTAAATTAGTCTAATATAGAATGGAATAGTTAAATATTGTCTTAACTATATATTAGCATTAAAAATGTTTTATTTTACAACCAAACTCAATTTGATCAAACATTTTTTGTTCTTAAATTATGTAAATTTGAAGAGAAAAATATATTAGAAAATTTATAAATAGATATATATTTCAAATTCAATACCAATATATACATGCAATTAAAATAAATAAGGAGAAAAACTAAAATGTTAATAAAGTCAGCAATTTATAGAATATCTGAATTCTAATTAATCAAATTGTGTGTGATAGAAATATTTATGCTAATGGTATTTTTCGCCCAACAGTGATTCTTTCAGCATTAACTGAATAAAAGGCTTAAGATTTCATTTGATTTGTTCATGATTTGAGAAATACGAACCACACTCAATGAATATTACTATCCAATTTTGTGAGATTCATCAGTTGTAAATCTAGTTATTAGGTGGTTTTTTCCAACTTCACCCCACATATACTCAACTTGATTGAACTCTTAATGATTGTGGGAAATATATAAACAATGTAATCTTATTTTTTTATTATAACATGAATATATTGAAGTATAAAATTATTTCTGATTAAAATTTTTTTAAAATACAACAAAAATGGAATAATCAAATTTATTTACTCAAGCACATATATACAAAAATTAACTCTATCATCTAGCATATGGATGCATACTTCCAGCAGATTTAATGTTTGTCTTTATTGCACTAGGAACTTTTCCACCAGAAGCTGTAATGATAAAAAGTGTAATTATAATTTTTCAATACAGATGAATAAGAGCTTAAAACATCATATAAAATTTATTCTGCTGGATGCAATTTATTAAAACAACGTACATGGATCAAATTAGAAAATTATAGTGAAGATAATTATAATAATTGACTAAGCAATACATTCTAAGTCTAAATATTATCACACTTAAAACAGACACATTATGACATTAAAATAAAAAATATATATACTGATATAAACTAATTAGAAAGTAATTCAGAAGGGTATTACTCAATAAATATTATTATAAAAGTATTGATAACTGTTTAATCACAATTAAGCAAAAAATTCAGGGAAAACTTAGTTTTATGAAAATAGGTATATATTTCCAAAACTTCATACAGTATGGATTTAAGATATTATTTTATTAGCATTTTTAATCTACATAAATAAAATCCTTATTCTGTTTGCTGAAATTATGTCTGGGTTGAACTGAAAACGACTATGGAATGTAGAGAAACTTGTATTAGGATAAAATTTAGTTTTTTTTAAATTAATTCTTTAAAAAAAATATTTTGATTTTAAGATTTGTAAATAATTTAAAATTCTCGGACTGAGCAAGGTTGACTCAGACTTTCATCCCTTCCGTGGGTCAATAAACAAAGTACCAAGCATGCGAGGGAACCAAACACTGAAGGTTTTATATTAGGCTGACAAGGACTTATGTCTTGCAGACCAGGGCCCTCAGTCAGAAAAAATGATATGGGCACTATAAGTCTTGGTCCCCATATGGGATGTCATGGCACAGGTTTAGTTTAGTTAATTTAATTCATAAGTAACAGTGATTTGAAGTGTTGTAAAGTTGCTTATGCTATGATTAATTTTACCAACATAGCATTCCACAGTGGAACTTTTCTTGCCTCAAGAAAGAAACCTGTGATTCTTTTTTAAAATGTGTCATCTTGGCCTGGGAGTGGAGAGAAGGCACCAGAAAAAAAACAATATTTGATTGACTTTCATTTATAAAATATTGTTTTTGCCCAATGCAATATATGGGTTAAACCTTTTTTAATATGCCAACAATATGAAAATACATTATAATGCAGATGAAAGGAATTCATATTTAATAATATTGCAACTAAAGATAATTTTGAAGCCACACCTCATTTGAATCTTTTTTAGTTAAATCTATCAGTGAGATTTCATTTTGTGACTATCAAGTCATCAGTTTTGGAACACCATTAAATAAATTATTTTCTTATGTGCATACATTTATGTGTTAAACTTAATGTTTAAATAGAGAGTTTCAGCAAGAAGTAATTTTTAAAATTCTTTAAGTTTTTGCTTATTCTTAGACAGTATAGAAGAAAAAATCAATGTAAGTTCAGCTTCTGTTTTCAGTACTTTAATATAGGGTTTATCTTTTCAGTTCACAAATAGATTAAACTTTAAAATATATTTTGTCATGAGCACTCATTTGTATGTTAATTCTGTTTTCACATTTAACTCTTTGAGACACACAAATTTAAAGAATAAAAATCTTACTTACAAATACATTTAAGTTGCATAGAATAGGGAATAAAATTTTAAACAGTATGACTATGAGTAACTAAAACTTTTTATGGTAGGTTAAAATATATTCCACCACACAGAAAAAGCTAAGCTTAAGGTAGGACAATTTTTAATCCACCTTGTTTGTGTAAGAGTTAAACTAAAACCTCAATAATGTGATATTTGGGGCATTTATTTTTGGTTGCTGTTAAAAAATCTAGTGTAAGCTATTTAAAAAAAAAAAGCCTTAAAGGCGGGATTTTTTAATCTAGCTACACATTTTCTCCTGGTAAATTCTGAATTAAGTAATCATGTGGTAAGTCAGATGTTAACTATAAATCCTTCAAACCACAAGTGAAATGATTTAAATAAAACACAGCAAAGAAAGTACATTCAACTAGTTAATTATAAAAGATCAAATAGATCAATTGTAATCCATTCAAATCTTATAAGAAACATTCACTAGTATTCAAATTCGTTTATTTTTTTCTCCTCACTGGAGACCAATTGGATTTTAAAATAAAAATTAATTTTCCTCATTTGAAATTAAGAGATATTTAAAATTATTTTTAAATAATATTAAATTCTAATGTAAGAATATATTACCAGGTCTGTTGGGTTGTTGTGGTGGAGGCTGGGGGTTAGTAGGTTGACCTTTGGGTGAACCTGTTGCTGGTTTTAAACCTTTACCAATGGTTATTGCACATATCAGTGCACCAGTATCAGCAAGTGATGATGTTTGTTGAGCACTTGCTCTTTGTCCTACGAAGAAACCAGTATATAGCAAACTATCATAACAACTTATTGTAAAAGACAAATAATTAAACGAAAAGTTAGATGCACTAAATATTAATCAGATTTTAGGTAAGGAAATAAAATTTTATCCGAAAGTAAAACAGAATCATAAAAAATAACCAGTTTAAATATTCCTACAGTAAAAAAACAATTAAAAAATATTTGGTTTTTATTAGATTTGCTCTTTGAAATTAATGCACTAAAATTTTTTTAATGCTGATACGTTAGTAATATATAATTTAAAAATCAATTTAACAATTTTCTTCAGTATATAATAAGCCATCCTAAGAATTTATAGTAAAAAAAAAAAAGAAAAAAATGCTTTCAGACTAATTTCAACTCACATTCAAATTTATAAGAAACTTATGAAATAGTTTTTTAGCTCTATCCAATGTAATTATCTATCCAATTTTAGGTTCTATCCAATGTAATGATTATAACAATATTATATGATGACTAAAAATGGCTATTTTAAGTCAAAATTTGAAAATTCACAGTCATGAATTTTTTTTCTTCTTAAGGCCTCTTTCACACTAGACGACTTTTATCGTATGATAAAAAGTCGTTCGATATTTTATCGTGAGAAATCATTAAAAAACCACACAATACACTGGTCTCTTTCACACTGAATAGTAAACAATATTTTATCGGAGACCAGTTTATTGTGTGGTTTTTTGAATGACTTTTCAGGATAAAATATCGGACGACTTTTTATCGCACGACAAAAGTCGTTTAGTGTGAAAGAGGCCTAACTCTGTGATATACAAAGTTACCGACTTTCATAAAAATTAAAATTCTTCGAAATATATTAGTTAAAAAATAAATGTATATGCATTTCATATAAAAATATTTAACATTTGTAGGAAAATCTTATGATTTATTCAGAAATCTGTTTCCAGAAGATATTTTTTTAATTTATAAAAGAAAACATAAATTTAATTAGAATTTATTTTGCATTAATATATTCATTTATATAAAACATTTCAGCACATAATAAATATTTTAAAAAAGACTTTTATTTCGCACAGAAAAATTATGCATAAAAATAATGTATTTATTTGATAATTGAATGATGTTGCATATTATTAAACAGTATATCAAAGTATTCAAAAGAAAAATATAGGTGATATGTAGAACAAAATGATTTTAAAATCTTAATAATTTGAACTTTTTTATGTTTGATCAAAATTAATCAACATAAAAAATATATCACTATCAGCACAAAATACACAAATGATATTATGTGTTGATGCTTAGAGATACATACAATCATTAGTGTGAGTGTGTGTGTACATATATATATATATATATATATATATATATATATATATATATATATATATATATATATATATATATATATATATAAATATATATATATATATATAAACCCACACTTGCACATTTCAAATTATCCAAAATTCTTAAAATTTAAAACTGGTACTTGGTTAAATAATCTATAACTCTGTCCAATTTAATATGCAAAAGATTATTATAAATTGAACACTGTTTAACTTTTATTATGTCAGTGCCAGATATATATGTTTTTTTCAGTGACAAATAAAAATTTTTCCAATTTATTTGTACTTTATTTGGTCATTGTAAATATATTATAAAATTATTAATATATATTCAATAACACGAAAGTTTAAGTAAAAATTTAATATCGATTCAATATCACAATTTAGTAATAATCAAAGTAATTTATAATAACTGACAGAAGTTATTTTTAATCTTAATTACAAACTTCTTTCTTAAAATACCCTTTTTAAATTAAATTGGCAAGTAAAACTCATTAAGCTATTTTAAGGATGCACTTATTTAAAGCTTTTACTTTTTAACTAAAATACACAAAATTGGGTGATTAAATAAATTACAAAAAGAATCAACATGAATTATTATATGAAAGATATTTAGCTGATGATATTTCAGTAGATAACAATTGTTAACTTATTTTAAAAATGAGAACTCTTTTACTAAAATAAAAAGCAAATCAAATTTATTGAAATTATTTTCTTCATTATTACTTACTTTTTTAGAGCTATAATTCCTTACTCAACTGTTTCCTATCATTTAAAAAAATTAATATTCTTTTTAAATTCTGTCACAAGAATAATCTTGTTTTCAGAATTTTAAAGAACTTATGTATTGATAAAAAACTGAGTTATATGTTAGTAATTTTAATAACACAATTGATATAATAAATACATCAATTTTATAAATCAATATATTCGATAATAAATTATTCCCTAAATTTCATAAATCATAAACTGTATTATAAAGCATACCTGAATCATTTTCCCAGGCATCTCTATTTGCTTTAACTGTATCCAAAACATTATTTACTATTTTATTAATAGCTGTTATCTGCTTCTAAAATGATTGTAAAAAATATATTTAAATTATTTCAATCAAACATAGAAAATAATTGGAAGACAGAAAAGTATTTTTAAATATTCATTACTTGAGCCATATCAATGGGCATTGTGTTACTTTTCAAAATGTGCTGCTGTTCCCGTGCTTCAACTTCTGGATCTGGTTTTGTTCTAAGATAATCTGGAACTATTTCATGATTGAAAGCTTGTACTCTATTATCAGTCAATTTCTAGAACAAAAATAATACATACATTGAATAATAAAACTATTGTTAAATTATTTTCATTAAAAAATTATCATTCTTTACAGATTTTCTGCCAGTAAAATTTACATATCCAATCTTAGAAGCTGACATTTCCATGTCTACTATATCTTTCCAATTTGCTCATAGAATCAAAACCGTAATCTTCATTGTCTGTGCCACCACAATAAAAAAATCCACACTTTTTTAGTAATTCTAATATTTCAGTTTCAGTTATTCCCCCCCCTTTTTTTTAGCCTTTGAAGGTCATGCAATACTTTTACTGTCTGCCATTTTTAAAAATGCACATAAGAAATTGAAACACAAATTTAAAAAACCATGCTTTAAAAACTTCTTTGCCCAAATTCTAAACCCATACTAAAAATAAAGCACATAACTTATCACAGTTGATCATCATCTCAGAATATCACTGGGATAAGAGGTTTAGCGATAATGACACAACAGTGGCAGCAATGTGTCAAAAATGAATAAACAAAAATTTGTTTAAGAATTCTATAAAAATACTATTTATATTGTATTATATGTATAACAGAAAATTAATTTCTGTTTTTTTTTCATGTAATGTAAAAACTGTTTTTATGAGTAAAGTAATCATTAAGTGATAAATAAATTTAATAACCTTAAATCATTTTACTCAAACCTATTTAAAATGATTTCTTTAACAGTAACAATCACATTTCACAACAAGCCTGATTAAACAACCTTAATATCTAGAAACATATAAAAATAAGAAACAAAAACCTTGTAAATATATTTAGAGTTTAAGATTTAGCAAAAATTTCCTAGGACTTCAAAAAACATTTATCTTGATTTTTAAAAAATAAAATAATTTTTATAAATAAAATAATTTGAAATTTATCCAATAATCTAAGAGTATTTCTTCAATATGTTTACCTTTATAATTTTGAATTTCTTTTAAGAAAACATAAATTGCTCACTGAATTTTTTTTATTTATATAGAACCTGGATTAAATTGAAATGAACTTCATATATCCTAATTCAAACAAAATTTCCAATATATTTAAAAATAAACACGAGAAATTTTTTTAAAGTATTGAAAACTAGTTTACTTTTTGAATATATATTTTTGTTAGTGGCAGCTAATTGATTTTATTGAATATTTTTAGCTTTGGGAATCTAAAATTTGAAAAACACAATTTAATCAAGATAAATAATGAATACACAATTTTAGTAAATGTTAACAAACTGGAATTTGCCTTTAAAAAATATACAGTAGAAATATTAATCAATTCATAAGAAACTTATATTCTTAAAATATTAATTCTAAATTAATTATATTTACTTTTTCAATAATGATGCTAAATAGCTTCTCTTTCAAATTTAAACCCCAGATTACAAAGCAAACATTTCAGATTTTAAGCACTTTAGATTAATAAAATTTTGTTTGACTCCTGTAACACAGATTAAGTGTACTTTGCAGATATATTACTTTAAAAAATAAAAATGGAACTGATGCATCAATTAATTTTTAAATGAATCTTAACAAAATAACTTGTAAAAACTATGTTTATTTGACCAAATATCATATTATATCAGAAAATATTAAGGAATAGTAATTAAGAATCTTAACTTAAAATAAACAGTAAGAAAATTTTGAAGATTCTTATTCATAAATTTTTTTGAGTAATTTAAGTCTACTGAAATTCACAATGATGCATAAAGTAGAAAAAATTGATATCAATTATTGTACAGTTAAGTCATACAATGAACCCTGTATTTCAAAATGTAATTTATTAATTATATAACAAAATAAAAATGACAATACAAATACATTTGGTATGGTATGATTAAAAATTTTTTTTTATACCACAGGTTGAAAAGAGCTATTTGGTGCAGCAACTATATACACAAAATAGCATATAGATACTAATACACATTAAAACTCGATAAAGAATAAATAGTTTTGAATGTCGTAAATATTGAATTTTCATAATGTAATTTTGAAATAAATATCTTTCACTGAGAAATATCTTTTATTAAAAATTATTTTTACACAACTTTAATCTTAAATTATTCTGAAAAATTTTATAATTTTACTGAAAATAATTTTTATTTTATTGACTTATACGTTTTTTTAAATAAAAGAACTATATGAATGGTGCTTTCAATGCAAACATAAGTGTGAAAGAAATCTGCTTGATGGTACCAAATGTGAAATATTTTTAAGAATTCATATTTCAATAAAATTTTCTTAAATATTAATATAAAATGTTTTTTGAGGACAATTAAGAAACAATTTAAAATTAAATACAAATAAAGATAAAATCTAAATATATTAACTGCAATATCAAAATAGAAAAGATATATAATTTTAATTAATAAGTAAATTTTTTTTTATCATTTCATAAAAAGTGAGCATAATGAGAGAACAGGCATTTTATGTAGTACACACTTTTAATCAGGCTTCAATAACCTGAAAATACTTTATCAATAACTGAATATATAAATCAATATATTTTTAAATAATTACAAAATTAATAATATGTATTTCCATGTTACAAAAAATTCTAGATCGCAATGATACTGTTACCTATTATCAAAAGTTGTTTTGCTTATACATTGTGAAATATTTTATTATTCCAAATATGTATGTTTAGTCCATGCAGCTTAGAAGATCACAAAAGCCACATAAATGTGTTCATGTATATTTATAACACTATAGTGGTTCAGCCTAATAATGCTATAACAGAAATTCATTGAAAATATTTTTTAGCAAGCTTCTCTTAAAGTGATATTAAATTAGTTAGAACAAAATTTGTTTCGACATAAAATCACCATGTCAGTGTTAAAACAATTTTAATGTTCATCACTATAATTCAGTCTGGTTCCCTATAAGAATTTACAACAGTAAAGGTAATAATTTAAATTCTGTAAAATTATCTTGTTTATAATTCTAAAAGTAAAAATGTAGTAAAAAATAAGTATACAAATAAGTCTCTATTCCAACAATCAGTTTAATGACTAAATCTAGTCTTTAGCATTATGAAATTGTGGATGAAAATTTGAGATTAGCTACTTCTGAATTTTTAATGTATATAATAGTATTTTTTCAAAAAATAAATGATGAATCATTTCTTAACATCATATATATAAACTAATTAGATTAACCCTTTGATGCGCGCAATATTTTTTTTAATCAAAAATTGAATGTTATGATCCCACAGAGAAATAATTTATGAATTAAAAAAAAATCTACATCCACCCATTTATCTGTGGGTGGTGGTCGCAAGGCGCAGCCAGCGTGCATCTAGGAACTTGAAACTTACTGAGTTAGTAGGGGAAAAAAACTTACCTTGCTTTGTGTGCACTTTTAATAAATGATGATTATTGCAAACTTCTTAGATAATTTGTATTTAAAATGCAGTATATTATTTTTTTACAATATTTTACAAAGTAAAGAGTAGGAAAAATGAAAAATTAAACATTTATATAATTTTTTTGCTATAAAAACACGTCGATACTGAATTTAGAATCCTCATTTAGCAAGTACAGTTTTTTTTAAATGTCAATTAGAAAAAAGTTATTTCTTGTGAAACTGTTCAAAGCATGTTTTATATTTTTGATATAGGCATAAACCAACATTGCATGCTTCAGCTATTCCTAGCCTTTTGGGAGGCATTTTCAATTTGAACAGTAGAAAAAAAATATTTACACACACTTAAATATATTGCTGTTAATTATTTTAAATTTAAATAAAACTTTTACGTAAATAATATTTTCGATAATATATATATATATATATATTTACATTAAATTTAAAACACACAAAATATTACTAAATAAAAATTTCCTGGAACAGGGGGTACACATACCTCCCTGGGCTTGAGCAGCCACCAGGCGCGTCGGCAGGTGGTGGATAGCCGAATGTCCTGTAGGAATGACAGGATAGCCTTGAATATAGAATCAGAGGCCGTGAACCAGCTCCCGTAAACCCTGGTGTTATGCGACCCATGCCTAGGGTTACTTGGAACCGCGGTAATGGTGTCTTAACTGAGCCTCTAGTTGCCTGGCGAACTTCTAGAGTAATTTGCTTTGCCCAGTAACTCAAGCAATGCTGGGTGGACTTATATTACCTGAGCTTATTAATTGTTATCTTGTGGCTGAAAAGACACAAGAAATAACAAACCTTTCAGCATTTGCAGGTGAAGCCTCTAAAGTAGACCTTGCTGAAAAAGACAAGGGAACTCAGAGGCAATCTAGTAAAGGGGCAGCAATGAATCCTTCACTTGAGGTAGAAATGACCTCCAAACCATCTTCTTCTGGTGAAAGTCAGGAAGCTATTCCTAGCATGACTGACTTTCTGACCAGATGGGACTGTTTCAGCAAGACCCTATCTGCTGGAAATGTCATACTCAAGAGGAAACGGCAGAGCATATCATTTACGAATTCGAGGCTCTTTCCCTCCCTAGATTAACTTCTTTAGGCATCATCCATACTAGAGAGTTACACCAAGACTCCATTAAAGGGTTATCGGAATTTATTAATAAAGTGGGTGACTCGAGCAACTGGAACTAGGAAACATTGGGTTTGGAGTTAGTGGTACAAAATGCTGATAAAAGCAGAGGTGCCCAATTACATACAAACCCAACTCTAAGAAGAAGAAGAAGAAATAAAAATTTCCATACTAGCCTGGGAGCAAACACAACATTCAACACAAAGAAAAATCTGAAACTGAAAAGTCTTTCTGAAACAGAAAGAGCGAAAGCACATGTTCACTGGGGATATGAAGTCCACATGTTGTTTACAAAATGATGATACGTAAAATGACCCTATGATTCAAGTTCCCCTCCCTCACACTCCTAAGCACTCTAATTCCCAGTCATAATAAATACTCTGTCCTTTGACAGCCAGTGAGCGCCGGCCATGTTTATATAGTCTGCTCTTCACGTAAGTCACGTGTTGTTACCCTAGTACAAACTTAAATTCATATATTCAGTGCTTTTAAGTTTAGTCTAGTACGGTTCTATTTAATTTTCTTATCACCATATTTATCATACATTTAAAATACTTGTGCATTATTTTCAACTTTATTTTCTGCTATGCCTTACCGGCATACTCCTATACCATTTATTACAAACACACTTAAAATTTTACTTTGCCGATCTGGCATTTCGAATTTCATGATTAAATTATTAACTTACTGTATACGCATGCCAGTTCGTCAAAGGGGGCGTATCCCAGGTGTTTTAAAAACACTGGTTTCAGAAAATCAAACTCTGGTGTCTGATGGTTTTGGTTGGAAACTTTTATGTTCATCGGTATTATAATTTTACTTATTTTGTTAGTAATGAATTATTTAATTGGAATATCTTTATCTATTCTCAAATTTTAAACTTAATTTATGTTATGTAATTATTTTTTGTTTAGTATCAATAAATTAAACTTACTACTTTTAAGCAAGTCTAATTATTGGCATGTTATTAGTTTCTTATTTATTAATAGAATGAAATACTTTATAGCTAGCGTTTCTTTAACTGCATTAAAGTTTAATATTTGCAGCTCTGCTTATCGTGGTAATTATTTTGGCAATTAGCCTTATGGTGGGTATTGGTAAAAAGACATCTGCCCACAGATATTTAAAAGTAGTACAGACTGACAAATAGGTTATGGGCCTGGGTTACGCATCAAATATCTTGAAATTTATCTCGGGATAATTAGTCAGTTAAAATACTTCAAGCGAATTTTTACCCATCTTAAAATGTATTAGATTATTTAAGATGGGGGGGAGCTATATTGATATAAATTTTTCAATTAAAAAAAATAATAATAATAATAAACAAATTTTATAAATTAATCTTTTTGTCAAAAAAAAATTGTGATTTTGTTAATTTTTCTTGCCATGGCTACTTACGCAATAAATAAGTTAAGCAACCAAAACTATGACACATGAACTTCAGACATAAAGTTCATTCTGATGGAGAGAAATGTGTGGGAGGTTGTAAAAGGAGCTGAAAAAGCTCCCATATGGAATAGAAGATCCAGTAGTTGCTTGGGAAACAATGTTGAAATACTTCCATCCAGATACCAGAGCAAATCACAGGACTATATTTTCAGAATTATGTGATACTAAAATGTTACTTGAGGAAAGTATTCTCATGTTTTCAACAAAATTATTAAAAGTCTACAACAGAATGAAAACTATAGATCCTACTTTTAATTAAAAATATGCTAGTTTTTAACTTCTGAGATATCTTCCTATGCATTTCGACAGAATAGTACAAGTTATTCTTGGTTGGCCAGATGAAAACTTTAACTACAAAGCTATTACAGACGCCCTGAATGCAGAAGAAGTTCATCTTCAGTTACGAGAAAAAGACTCTCTAACGCAGGCTAGCGCAGTAACGTCTGTGAAGAAAGAAATTCTCTGTTATGGTTCTCAAGAGCCTGGCATTATAGAAATTCATGTCCTCTTAAAGTACAATCACTGAAAGTATTCAGATGTTTTAGACGAAAATACAAGAGCCTTTCCAGATGTTCTAGTCCAGAATGTAGGAGCCAAACCAGACGTTTCAATTCAGAGTCCAAAGGTCCGTACAGAGAACCCAGATCTGACTTTGTGGCAGAAAGGAACCAGTCACGTAGTTCAAATTCCACTTATCAAAATCAACCTTGTTTCCCCTGGTGTAAGGACAAACATAAACGTGGTACTGTATCTAGAAACATCACTTCGACAAACAAAGACGGACATTCGCCATGTAAGTCAAACTTTTCTATTACAAGTTTACTTAATCAAACTAAAGAAAGAGTAAATTGGGTTTTTGATACAGCAGCTTCACATCACTTTTGTAAAGAAAGAGACCTCTTCATTAGTTTTGTACCCTTAATCAATGAAAAGATATCAGTTGCCATTGACGGTGTTGACTTTTCTATAGAGGGAAAAGGAACTGTTGAATTGTTATTTGGTTTACAAAAGTATACATTAAATGATGTAATGTACTCTCCAAATTTACAGAGAAATCTTATTTCAGGTCCAAAACTAGATATTCAGGGCTTTGTGTATCATGGTGGTAACGGTGCAGTGAAAGTCTCAGAAAAAAAGGGGGGGGGGAAACGGTTTTTAAGGCCATATTAAAAGAAGGTATTTACCAAGTTTCACCCCGTATAGTTAAAGCTGACAAAAATGTTTCATTTACAACTAACTTAAAAGATAGCAAAGCTCTTGAACTATGGCATAGACGTTTTGGACATATCAGCACGTTCACTATTTCACATACCAGTAGGAAAGGAGGCGTGATTGGCTTACCACTCTTAAGCGATAAGACAGTCTTTTACGAACCATGTAAAATTAGTAAATATCGAAGAGTTTCATTTAAGTCTCTGAGAGAAGTGAGATCCAAGGCTCCGTTAGAGATATTATATGCTGATGTTTGGGGTCCTCAATCTGTCAAAGGAAGAATGGGAGAAAGGTATTTTATTACCATAATTGATGATTATTCACGTAAAGTTTCATTATTTTCTATGTCTGAGAAATCTGAGGTTTTTGGTATAATTAAAACATATATTACCAGAGTTGAAAATATTTTAAATAAAAAGGTTAAGGCATTTAGAACAGATAATGGGACAGAATTTGTGAATAGACAGATACAAAATTATTTTGCTGAAAAAGGGATTGCTCATGAATTAACAAATATATTCACCCCGGAACAAAACGGTGCTAGTGAAAGATATAACCAAACTGTCGCAAGTGGTGCTAGATCAGTTCTGCAGGAATCTGGTCTTCTTAAGTGTTTTTGGCCTGAAGCCATGCTATATTTTACATATACTTGGAATAGAGTGTGCCACAATAAGCTGAACAAGACGCCTTGCGAATTATTCTCAGGGTCCAGACCCTCTGTCAAACACTTAAAGCCTTTTGGTACTGTAGCATATATAGGTGTACCCCGACAACATAGAAAAAAGCTAGATATCAGAGCCCGAAAAGGTTTCCTTGTTGGTTACGCATTTCGTACAAAAGGATACTGGATTTGGATGCCAGAAACAAACAAAATAATTGAAACTATTAATGTTTCTTTTAATGAGAAAGTTGTGTATAAAGACACTTTAAGTGGAGCAGTGCTGGGCCCTAGTAACAGGATTTCGACTGTCTTTAATGAGTATGAAGTAGGAAGTGACGATGATATCGGATACTACATTGTACCTCGTGATTCTGAAAGTGACGACAGTGATCCTGAAGTCTCCATAGACGATATTCCAAGCCCTATATCAGAACCTAGATTAGTAAACTGGGAAAGAAAGGCTGTTCAGAGGAAAGATAGATCGCGTACAGATGTCTATTATTATGAAGAAGGCAAGAAGGAAAGGTTAAGATCGCTGAATGATGTTGCAAAATACTGCAGTAAAAATAATATTGTTTTCAATCCTAATTTATTTGATTTTAAAGGAACTAATCGGACACAAGGTCTTGTTTTGAGCAGTCATGATGCAGTTTTAACAAAAGAAGATAATGGGACCACCAATAATCTTAGCATATCTAGCTGACTAGATCGCATTCCTATACCAAAGACTTATAAGCAGGCAATAGAATCGGAATATAAGGACGAGTGGTTAAAAGCTATAAAAGAAGAACTCTGTATCATGAAGAACCAGGGAGTGTGGCATTTGGAAGACTTACCAGAAAATACCACACCTATTGGATGTAGGTAGGTATTCACCGTAAAAAGAGATGATACAGGAAAAATTGTAAGATTTAAATCTCGACTAGTAGCACAGGGTTATAAACAGGAGAAGGGTATCTCATGATGAAACTTTTTCCCCTGTGGTCAACTTTAGTTTAATCAGATTTTTCTTTTCGTTACTTGTATCATGTAAAAGTTGGTACCACCTTCAATGTGATATAACAGGAGCTTACCTTTATGCCCCTTTGGAAGAGCGAATTTATATGACACAGCCTCCAGGTTTTGAAGAAACTAGTCAAAAGAGAAAATTCTGTCATTTAGATCAAGCTATATATAGATTACGACAAAGTGGTCAACAATGGTTCTATGAAATCCATAATGTTTTGTTAAAAATGGGTTTTTGTATATTTCAGTGGGGTAACTGTGCTTATTTATTAGGAGATTACTTAATTTTGATATTGTATGTTGATGACTTTGTTATATTTGGCAGAGACCAAAGGACAATCAATAAAACTATTAATAATTTGAAAAACCATTTTGACATAAAAGTACTAGGTAAGACTCATACCCTTTTAGGCGTAGAGTTTGGTGAGGAAAATGGTAGTGTCTTGATTCATCAATGCTCATACATTAAAGACGTATGTGAGCGTTTCCAACGATTTAAAATACCAATTTCATCACTACCCATATCTAAAGGTTCAATTTATTCTAAAACTTTCTGTCCCTCTACAGCCGAGGAAGAAAGAGAAATGCTAAAATACCCCTATAGAAGTGTATTAGGCTGTCTATCCTTTTTGGCTAATAGAATTCGCCCTGACATCGCTTATGCTGTTAATTTATTCAGCCAATTTCAGTCCAACCCAAGGATGAATCATTGGGATGGTTTATTAAGACTTTTAGGTTATGTTATCAACATAGAAGATTTTTGCTTAAAACTTTCTTGTAAACAATTCCAAATTAGAGTTTATTCAGCTGCTGATTTCGCTGCAAACCGAGATGACAGAACGTCTCTAGGAGGTCAACTCGTTTTACTAGGAAATTCTCCCATAAGTTGGCGTACATTTAAAGAGAAAAGTGTCACCTTATCAACTATGGAAGCAGAGTTTGTTGCTATGACCGAGGCTGCTAAAGAAATAGTTTGGTTCAGTGGTATACTAAATGAGTGTCATGATAAAGGTATTGTAACAAGTGAACCAGAAATCCCAATTTTGTTTGTGGATAATCAAGCTGCTATAGATTTTATAAAATCTCCAATTGAAAACTATCGGTCGAAACATATAGATGTGATTTTTTGTTTGCGATATGTATAATACACAAAAATTTAAACTCAATTTTGTACGAAGTAAATTAAACTTAGCTGACGCTTTCACCAAGCCACTAACAAAATTTGAACTGCAGAAGTTCATTTCAAATATCTTTAAGAAATGATTGAAAGATATTTATTCATGTATTTTTTTTTTTTGATCATTAAACAACAAAGTTGATTTTTTTTTTTTTGCATTTTGTAATTTTAATTTATTAGGAATATTTTGGTTGATTTGAATTGAAATAAAAATATTGTGTGTGTGCATTATTTAGAGTACATTGTATGTTGTGTATCGGGGCCCCGTGTGTGAATGTTTATGTATTGTGTGAATGCATATTATGTACTATAATGTATTATTTTAATCACATAGGCAACACACAGCCATAGTTGTGAATAAAGTATTGTTTTGTATAACATGCTGTTTATGAACTTTTTTCAAGGGAAATGTGAATATTGTATAAATTTGTAAACTTAATGAATTAACAGATGTTTATGTGATATGTTTATTTGAACTAAGTGTAAAATGTTGCACATGTTTATAATGTTAAATTATAAAATTTGGATATGATATCTACAATGGAATTACTTTGTAATCAGATACCGGAGCTAGTAATTTCTTGTAAATCTAGATTTGATGGTGATAAGAGGGGGGGCATTGTTACCCTAGTACAAACTTAAATTCATATATTCAGTGCTTTTAAGTTTTAGTCTAGTACGGTTCTATTTAATTTTCTTATCACCATATTTATCATACATTTAAAATACTTGTGCATTATTTTCAACTTTATTTTCTGCTATGCCTTACCGGCATACTCCTATACCATTTATTACAAACACACTTAAAATTTTAACTTACCGATCTGGCATTTCGAATTTCATGATTAAATTATTAACTTACTGTATACGCATGCCAGTTCGTCAAAGGGGCGTATCCCAGGTGTTTTAAAAACACTGGTTTCAGAAAATCAAACTCTGGTGTCTGATGGTTTTGGTTGGAAACTTTTATGTTCATCGGTATTATAATTTTACTTATTTTGTTAGTAATGAATTATTTAATTGGAATATCCTTATCTAATCTCAAATTTTAAACTTAATTTATGTTATGTAATTATTTTTTGTTTAGTATCAATAAATTAAACTTACTACTTTTAAGCAAGTCTAATTATTGGCATGTTATTAGTTTCTTATTTATTAATAGAATGAAATACTTTATAGCTAGCGTTTCTTTAACTGCATTAAAGTTTAATATTTGCAGCTCTGCTTATCGTGGTAATTATTTTGGCAATTAGCCTAATGGTGGGTATTGGTAAAAAGACATCTGCCCACAGATACTTAAAAGTAGTACAGACTGACATGTGTTCTAGCTGTGCGCTGGTTGCACGGTGCAACCCCCAGGAATTTCCCTCAAAAAATTAACTTTTTTTTTACGTATCTAGTTCATATTACTGCTGTATTTATATTGTTTATGACAGACATGATGATATAGGAAGAAAGAATTTATGATATTTTTCATTATTTATATTAAAAAAGTAGGTTATTTTGTGTTGTTAAATATGAACATTAAATAACGCCCTATTGGAAGGAGTCCGACTTGAAATTATTTGGTGCTGCCATCTGTTAGTGTTATTTAAAAGTAAAAGATATGAAATCTATAAAATTTAAGTGAAAAATCATGAAGAGAAATTGAAAAAAAAAAAATCGAAAATTGGTGGTTTCATGGCGCGACCTCCACGTGTTAAAGGGTTAAATTGTAGTCAACTGGAGTAACTGTAACTTAATTTAAAGATAATTATAAGAAAAAGATTACAGCTAGTTCTTCATCTCTGTCAGGAGATAGCAGAAGAGGCAACAATATCCTGTTCCGCAGAAGGGGAGTTTTTTCATTCCTTAAGATCTTTAACACAGTATTTACTTGTCCAGATAACAGAGCGAAATTGTCCAAAACCATTGGCCTACAATATAAAATAATCAGCTTTAAATAGGAATATCAAAAAATGAGTGAAAGAGAAAATTTCCAACACTATGGTATATATAAGTTAGAAATTATCAATTTTTTAACAAGCAGAGCAGTTATCTTTTTTAGAGCACATATTTTCTGCTAAGATATACTGAAAGATATATTTGCATTACTGGGTTAATATTTTTGGTTCAAAGTTTATCACTGTCAGGTAGCATTATATAGAATATTTTTCTCAGACTGGTGCAATTACTCAATTGATTAAACATGAAGGATAAAATCCATATTTTTCATACTATTTATCTAGTATTAATATAAACATTTTAAAGGATTTTTCACTTTTTAATTGGTCTCTATGCATAATATTTTAAATAAATGAATGAGGCTATTTATATATATCATTGCTTCTTTAAAGCATATAGTAGAAAGGAATTTAAGGGAAATATTTTGTTTTGTGATACACATGGAATGTGGTTCTGAATGTTGGGGAGGAAAATGAAAGTAGTGCAAAATATATACAAGATGGTAAAAACTACTGACATATTGTGCTATTAATTATTTTCACCAAAAGGTATGTTACAAAATTTTGCAAATTTTAATCATTTTTTTCAACATCTGAGTGGAAAAAAGCAGTTAACTTATATTTTCTCTGAAAAAAATTATTATTAATTAAAATTTTTCACCATTAATTAAAAATTTACATGTGTTAAAATTAAAATATAAATGCAATCACTTAACAATAGCATTTGGTGACATTTTTTGTGGAAATGATATACAGGGTAGTATGTAAATAGCCAAAATACTCTGTTAACACTTGCTTATCTATATCAGTTGGCAGCAAAATGGTTAATGCTTTGGGTTTTGAATCCAGTTCAAACTGAATATCTGTCTAATTAGCCATCATTTTCAAAAAATGACCATTAAGCAACAAATAAATCAAAAACTGATTATTAGTAGAATTAACAAATACAGCTATCAAGGCAAATTAAAGGGTAATCAATAAAATTATGAAAAAAGTAACAAATCAACACAAATAAGCATTTTGATGAATTCAAATACTCAAAAATATAAGAACATACTTATTAACTGTGAAACAAATTTTACAAACTGAATCCATTTACTTCTTTATAAAAATTAGCAGAATAAGGTTTTTTTATGTTTTACACTTTTTACATTAATGACTTAAAATTTTATGGAATTTTAAACATTACAAAAGAAATAATTTGCTCACTTATAACTAAGAATTAATGGGTAATACAAATGAATCTTTAGTCACATAAATAAGCCTTCACAAAAACAGTGAATTAATTGAAAACCTATGGCTTGAGCAGCTACCAGGAATGTCAGCAAGTGGTAGATAATGTCTTTTCTCTCCTTTCGAAGTGACAGTTTCACAAGAAGCCATGAACCCTCTCCTGTAACATAGGTGTTATATTATCCATGTCTAAGATGAATAGCACTGTGGTTATAAGACCCTTATCAAAGCCTCAAGTATATCTGGTGAACTGCTAGAGTATCTTGGCTACCCAAAAGCACCTGCAAAGCTAGGAGGATTCTTTTTATTTCCTGAGGTTTCAAACGAATGCTCATGAAGATAAAACCTCTGAGGTAGACCTGTCTTTATAAGGTAAGAAAATCCAGGTCAAATCAACTGAAAGAATAAAAATGATTCCTTCGGCATCAGAAGTAGAAATAGTTTTTAGTTCATTCATGGCTGAAATGTTGATAGGAGCTATTAGCACGACTGACTTTCTAGACAGGATAAAAAAACTTCATGAAACTTTTTTTAACAAGATCCAGTAAGTAGATAACGTCTTAAAAGTAAGAAAATGGCACATCATATTGAATATAAATATGATGGCCTTACTCTTACTGAAAGTTTACTTAAGGCTGATACTTAAGAATTACACTTCAGCTTTATAGAGGGTCTTTCTGACTTCATACAACGTGATAGACCCTAATAGCTGGAGCTAGATTAATTTAGATTTAGATCTTGATACAATATGTTTTTATAGAGGTACATTGACTGTCGAAACCAATAAAGAACTGAAAATTAATGAACAATTTCAAATATAAAAATTACCAAGAATAATATATACACTTTGTTATACATTGAAAATAAAGTACCAAGAGAAAAAGGTTTTCTTTAGGTTTTTACTACAAATTTTTGTTTCAAGTAATTCATTTTATTGAGGAAAACAAAAATGAGCATATATAAAATGCAAGATTTTATGATAAAGTTTTTTAAAATTTTTATCCCATTGAAAATTTTGAACATTAATGAAATTAAGAGACTACTATTATCAATTAAATAATTCTCTTACCAATTCAGTGTTTCAGTTTCCAATTTCGTTATGAAAGAGGCAATAGAATTTTTCAAGTCTTGGCAACGGTTAATTAAAGCATCAATAACAATTTCTAAAGCTTTTTCTTCTTTCTATGAATTATAAATCACACGAATACATTAAAATAAGAACATTAAAAATAAGTTTATACGTTAATGAAGTTGTAAAAAGGTTCAATATATTTAAATACAAAGAAAACAAAATTTTTTTAGAATATGAAATGTAGCTTAATGATATTTAAGGTACCTCAAGAATTTGATTCTTAATTATTTAGTGTGATTGTGCAAAACTATTCTTGACAAATTTTTCAATATTGTATACTTTACTATTTTATTGTTTCCATGAATATTTACATAAATCTAAAAAAAAACTCCTAAAAAGCAGTTTCGCCATAAAAGTTTATCAGGTATAAAAATTTAATCAAAGCTATTAAATTTAAAATAAAAGTTCATATCTTTAAAATAAATGTTCACATATAAAATATAACTTCATGTTTCATCAACGATTTCTTGAATTATTCATTGCGAATTAAATAAAGTTTAAGTTTAAAATAATTTCGATATTAGACACATAATTTCTATACTAAATATTTTTATAAATATATTTTATATAAGAAAATTAATTGTAATATTTTTATTCTATTAATAAAGAATATAAAAATCATTTCTTACTTCCATCTTGTCAACTTTTATTGCACATGTATTATATATTTTATAATATTAACTATTAACAGAAACTTTAGCTATTAAATAAAATAGTAAATTTTTCCCCAAATTATTTGCGAGTCACATAGGCTGAAACTAGCTACTGAAAAAATTAAAAGCTTTTAGTTTTTCGTTTAACTTTTTTATAAATATTTTTACATTTGAAGAAAATAGATTAATATATCATATCCAAAAATCAAGTACGAAAAGATCAACAAAAACAAAGAAAACAAAATAATGTAGAGATTATTGCGGTTGCAGCTAAAAGTATCTTCAATTCTTTCAAGCATATTCACAGATGAAAAGTACTTCACAGATTTTATTCACCGATTGATTAAAAGTAGGTTTAGCAAATGAAGAAGAGGATTTCAGTATTACATAATTATTTTTAATATAAATTTTTCTTGAAAAATTTTTTTCCTTGGGTAATTAAGTCTTTTTAATATTTTTTTATTTTTTATCTATTTATTTATTTTTATTTCAAGCAAGTTGCAGCACAGCTCCTCTTCGGTTGCTATGTCATTGTTGTTGATTGTTTATTGTCTGCTAAAGTTTTGGAGTGTTTGGAAAGTGTTTTTAATAGTCTTCGGCGTTTCTTTATAAATGTGGTAATTTCTTGGTCACTTATGACAGTCGTTCATAAAACGTTTTGTAATCTTGTAAAATTGAAACTCTTTATCAAGGTATTTATGACTATTATTTTTAAAGCATTTTATAATTTGAATGTTAATTAATTTGTAAATTTCATGACTGCTAAATAAGTTAATTTTACTAGAAAAATTTTTTGTTGAGAAGGAATTAAATTTGAGATCGAAAATTAATCTAGGATTTTGTAAGCCAAATTATGAAATTTTGAAGAAGCATTAATAAATAAAAATACTATAGTGTGTTTTCTGAGAATGTAATAAAGTATCTGACGTTGTGGAAAGAAATTTTTTACTTAAGATAATAATTAATTATAAGATAAATAAATAATTCAAATAAATGTAAGTAGTAATTTGTTTTGCACACTTTATAATTTGAAATTTTTCTTTTGAAAGGAAAATAGCTTTATAATTAGAAGTTAAAATTATTTTGTAGCTGAATTTGATTAGATTACCTAAAAATTATCATAAAAAAGTATTTATTAATTTTTAAATGTATTTATTTTTAAAAAAATTCGAGAAGTTATTTGTAAGTAATTAAAAAATCAAATCAATTTGCTAAACTAGAAAAAGTTATGTTCTTTTTATTCCATTGATGAGAATAAACGTTTATGGATAATTTTTGTGAGTATTATTTTTATTATTACTAATATATTGTACATTTTTTTACACTCATTATTACTAGTTTAATATTTGAAGACTATACAACATTTATATCAATATCATCCTGAATAACAACAGCATAATATGTAAGAAATTTTACAATTCCATGTTTTGTATGTTATTTTATAACAGAAATTTTAAGATATAAATATTAATGAGTATCTTATATTGCTGTGTTAAAATTATTGCTTAAAACATCTCAAAATCATGATTACTGTGAAAATATTTGCTGATTGCTTCAAAGATAGCTAGTAAAAAATTAATCTGTAATATAGTAAGCTTTGTTTAATAAATTATAAAATGTGTTTTCACTGCTTTTAATTGTTTTTTTTTAATCCCAAAGTATGCATTTTATGTTCTCAAGAAAGTATATGCAATGTGTTGTTGTAATGACTAAATCCTACCCCGTATGCATTTTATGTTCTCAAGAAAGTATATGCGATGTGTTAATGACTAAATCCTTTATATATATTAGCTTATAAATTAAATTAGCATTTTATTCAGTTTTCTATTAAAATAATATCTAAATCATTTGATTTATGAATGAAAATACAATGAATATATAGTCTTTGAGAACTATCTTTTTCATTTATATTATTCATTAAATCAATATAGTTAAAAAACTGTGTGCCTTAAAGATATTTATCGGAGCTTTTTTTATAAAATTTTTATTTGCATCTTAAAATATTAAACATTTTGCAATAAATGCCTACTTAATTTGGCAAAGTTTTAAAAAGTTTACTTTTTATGCAATAGATTTCACTGAAGACATTATTTTATATTTCCCTATTTTTTATAATTTTACTTTAAAAATATAATTTTAAATTATTTATGCGATTAATAGCTTTTTTTTCGATCTCAGTTCCAATTTTATCCGTGCTTAATGATACAGAGCAAGAGGAAATTGAAAAAAAAGTGAAATTTGTATGAAAATGAACAGGAATGAGTAGCAATTTTGTGAAAATTAATTGATCGTAAGTATATTGGAAGCTTATATTAAAAAAGAGAAGTACCAGACGAACGTATAGAAATTGATCAGGAGACAAATTAAATTTATATACAGGTTAAAATATAAGTCATCCGTGTAACACTTTAAAAAAATTGTATCTTAGGTGAACCGCACATAAATGTCACAATTTGTTTTTAAATTAGCTATTTAAAGAGACGTTTATAAAATAATAAAAATCCAGTTTTGACAAAACGTCGCGAATTGTAAAGACAAGAAAAGTTTTGTAAAATGGATACATTATATTAAAAGTCTGTAAAATGCAATATTTAATGAAATGAAAAGTTTCTTTTGTTTGAAAAGCGTAATATTTATTGAAGTACAAAAATTCTGTTTAATAAAAGCTATTTTTTAGATAGTAAAAAAAAAAAATTCTAAACTGTATATGGAAGTAATTGGTCAATTACTGTTAGGATACGGGTTCTCTTTTGTATGTGGATTTAATCTTCGTATTTCATCAAAATAATGCATCTTATAAAATGAAATGTTAAAAAATTGTGTTTTAACATGACTATTGATTTAAATGTCATGTAAATGTAAAAAAATGTTTTTTGACATTGTCGCACGCACTCCCAAGTCACTTAGAGAGGCTTTTATATCTCTAGCAATCAACCAAAATAAAATTCAGTACATGCCATATGGTAATAACAGAAGCCCCTATTTTGAAATTGGTAATTACAAACTTGAAAATGTTTACAAATTTAAATATTTAGGTTCTGAAGTTAATACTCTCAATAATTTAATGATTGGAATCCGTAGAATCACACGGATACTAACCAATGTTCTTTCGGTCTCAAAAAACACTTGAAGTCTAATTCACAAGTAGAAAAACGAAGATTCTAACTTACAAAAGCTTAATCAAACTTTCATACTCTGCTGAGACCTCAGCAATGACAGAAAAAGTTAAAAATATCATTTCTGTTTTTGAAAGAAAAAATTTTGAAAAGTATTTTGGGGGCATTAAATGTAACAATATCTGGAGAAGAACTAACTCTGAAATCTATAAATCTTTTAAAGAACTAGTTTTAGTAAAATGTATAAGGATTCAGAGAATTAAATGGGCCGGACACCTGTGCAGAATGGATGAAAATAGTGTAACAAAAAAGATCTTCGTGGCCATATACCATTCGGGACCCTAAATAGAGGGAGACCTAAACTTAGGTGACTTGACTGTTTGGAAACGGACTTAAGAATTTTGAAAGTAACTAACTGGATGTCCATGGATAAGTATAGAAGAATTCGATTCTGAGAAAGGCAAGGGCCCACTCTGGGTAGTCTGATCATTGAAGAAGAAGAAAATATTACTCGAAAATTTGTTTTCTTATAATGGATTTAAATTATTTTGAAGATTTAGCTAAAAATATGCCAGTTAAGCAATTTAGTATCTGCTGAGCATAACAATCGATGGCAACGAAGAGAATCTATAACATCACCTAAAAATAATTAAAATTAAATAACACTGGATGCTTTTTAATATTATTACAATGATCTTTTGACGACATATTTATCTGATAAGATGAACAAAAATGGAAAAAAGCAATGGAATTTTAAAGAACTGATTGGCTCGTTGGTAGAAAAATGTATTTAAGAGTGATTAAATACTCCGAAATAAATTCGTCTAATAGTAACATGATAAAATAAACCTTTTCTGTTAACTCGATTGCAAGGTTCGATACCACTTAAAAATTAAATTAAAATTTAATAATAAAATTTATTAAATTTTGTTACTATTAAATTAAAAAAATTAAATTTAATAATAATAAAATTTTTAAATGATAAAAAATTTTAAATTTAAATTTAAATAATAAATAAATAAAAAATAAAAATAATTAAATTTTGTGTTTGTTTATTTTAAAAGAAAATTCTTAATCACTCACTTAATCAAGAACAAATCTTAATCTATCAGGAAAAATTCTATCGATATAAAAATCATTACTGTATAAAAAAATTAATCATAAAATTTTTGTAAATAAAAAAGTAAGTTTAAAGTTCACGAAAAGCCATCTTCCCCTTCCCACATAATCTTAGGATTTCTCATGTGAAGGGGTCAACCCATTTCGGGATAAGAAAATCAGAGAATATAATTTTACAAGTATTTTTCTTCTAATATTTTGATTGACAGATTGCCTATCAGTACTTCGAACGTTTTATTGTCAGATACATTTTATTAGTTTGAATAAATGTGAGTACGTGTCTTTAAATTGTCATTGAAGTTAACCAACTAACTGTAAAAGATTTTGGAGTGCAAATTCAAAATTTTGTAATAAATTTTGTATGAAAACACTCTATTTTGGATAAGTTTGTTATGATAAAAGATAGAACGAGTCCACTTTTTTTTTACATTTCATTAACATTTTTAAGTGTAAATCTAAAATTAAATGTAATAAAACTTTAATTAGTTTTAATCGCAAGTTTGTAATTCTATGTATATTTTCTATTTTCAATATTGTCACAAAACGATCTTGAAAATATCAGAGAACATTAAAAAGGTATTTATATGAATTTTAACAAATTTAAACATAATTTCGCTAATTTATTTGCATTATGCTACATAATAGTGACGAGCAAAGAAAATTTAATAAATTACAAATCACAAAAACCATTATAGAATGGAATGTGCAAGTTGTTTATGTATCTCTTTTCCTGCACTTTTCTTTGTTAAAGCTCTTTTGTGCTGACGACTGAATGCTTTAGTGAAGCATTCCAAGTATTTCAAAATAATGCAATTTGTCCTATTATGGATAAACGAGGAAAATTCCTTACTAAATAATAACTTAATATAGCACAAAGGAGGAACATTCCTGATTTTCTTTTATGTTAGTAGATATATGTTATGATTGTAAAATATTATTTTTCTATAAATGTATTATTATATTATGCCAATTGGAAATATTTTTTAAAAATATCAAATATTGATTTGAAAAATGCTTGCTTATGTTACCAAGAATTAATTTAATACACTGAAGTTTTTTCATTGTTCGAAAAATGTTGAATTCTAACTTTTGAGGAAATTCCTGTAAAAATAGTGACTGGTTAAAAAGTTAATATTTTTTTCCAGTTTTTTGAAAACTTATGAAAATGAAATTTACAAAAATAGGAAGTTTTTATACACGTTTTGCATGTATATATTTGCACACATTTAAATAAATTGTGAACTTATAAATCAGTATTGACATGGTTAATAAATTAAAGTTATTTTTATTGGATAATTAATTAAAATCTGATTTAATGACTCATATTTAAAATAGGAATATTCGAAAAAATGTAGCAAACATCTAAAAAAAGTGAAGAATTTTGATTGCTATATAAATAATTGAATTTCAAAGAATACTTATAGAAAAAATTTCAAGAAAATAATTTTTGTAATATTTTATTAAATTAAAAAAATACGTACGAAATTCATAAAATCTAAAAAATGAAATTGTTTTCAAAAAAAAAAAAAAAAAAAGATATTAGCTATATTGATAAATTTTATAATCAGCAATATGTATAAGAAATGCTAGCATTGAATTTAAATTTTTCATCGAAATTAAAAGAAAAGATGTCATAAAATCACTGGCAAAAATTTCAACTACTTTGCCTAAATGAAATCTTTATAGTTATTAATAATTATAAAATGGTAATTTTTTTCATACTATGAAAATTTTAAGGGTATATGTTTTTAAGTTACGAATACTGTTAAATGAGAAAATAATATAATATACATAAATAATTTTTATGTGTTGTAAAGTAAACAATGCTTAATATTAATAATATTTAAGACGTTTGAATATCACAAAAGAAAAATTTATCAGCTTATAGTAGATAAAGCAATAGATGAAATTTGTAGTGAAAGGCTTTTACTGTCTTGGTATGTTGTATTGCGGGATAATATTAGCTATCAATACAGTTCTAGGATTTAAAAATAATTTTGTTTATACCTGTAAAAATTTATTTTATTCATAAAGTTTACACGTCTTTGCCAAAAAATTATTTTAACTCTCCTTCACATAGCTATAAAATTGCAGGTTTATTAAACTCCAAAATGATACATCCACGTAAAATATTTCTCAGAAATATGGAATGCTTTGAAAGCAAATCAAAATGAATTGATTACAGATAGCACGCCAAATTATACAATCATGATCTTATCTCCTTTTCCTCTTTCACTTTTTAAGAACGCAAATGAAGAATTTTTACTTTTTTTTTTTATCTTAACATTTTGAATGCATATTTACTAAAAACCTTTATTCCTGGTGGAATAAATTTAAATAATGGATTAAATTAAATGACAGTTTTAATGTATTGCTTGTACCTAAAGACAGACAATAAAAAGAACTTTTGAATAATATCATCTATTAAATGTAATCCAGAGGCTGAAATGAAAAGACAGACATAAATGTACGAAATATCTTTCACCCCGGAGGAAAAGATTTAAATTTACGTAGTTAAAAAAAATTGTTTCGCACATTATAATTTAAACATTGACAAACTGCGATTGAGGCTGATTTATTGTCACTGCAAATGTTAGACTGTCAGTGGGCGCCAATATAACCCACGGAATTACCATCCTTGTGTTTCCCACAAAAATATGATTAATACTTGTCTGTAATTAATCCGTAGGTAAAACCAGTCCGTACTTATTTGATATTCACTCGATTACTTTCTTAGTGGGTGATTCAGTTTAACAGTGTTGAATCACACAAAGGAACATCTGTGGTTTTTGGCCGCATAAACGTTACCTGAAGAACGTCATCGTAGAAATCTTCTCCACAAAAGGATGCAGTCATAAAAACAAAAAGAAGTGTGTGAGGAATTTTCTCTGCATATTTTATCAAAGGTTCTTGACTCCATACCCAACATGAAATCTGAGATCAACTGGTGCGATGTTTATTTAGTTTACTGCATTTTTCATATCGCCAAATAAATACGAATTTACGACTACCTTATCAATATTTGTTGAAAGTCTGTCAATTTCATAATTATTAACATATTTTTATTTATATGCTTTTCTCAAAATAAGAATGAAAAGAAAATGTGAAACAAAGAGAATTTTTAAATCTGGATATGAAAATGTTCAGTTTATATTTTTTCTCAGATCTTTGCTTATTTAATAGTCTTTTTCGGAAATCTATGTTAACATGGTCTGATAAATTTTATTTACATTATTCCCATTCTCATTATTGTTTCGAAAACTCTTCTTACGTTTTATGAGTCGAAACTCTTCATACGTTTTATTATTAGTGGATGTTTTCTTACTTTAAATACATCTAATTTCAACTTTAATTATTTACTATAAACATTTTTTAATAAAAAGCAGTGGGGCATGATATATCAATATGTACTGTATAAATGACTTGGAAATAAAAAGTTCAAACCTAACTTAAACAAAGACCTCCATGATGATAGGGGTTATACTGCTTCGATATGGCCTTGTAACTTATCATTATTGGAGTGTTGGATTTTGGGAAGAATGAGGGATTCCGAGTGCAGTATTAATTTCGTCACATGACTGTAATTAAAAGTTGCGTGGCATCATCTCCAAATATGTCTTAGTTTGCCATACCTGACAAGGTAGACTGTTGTGTTAACTTTCTTTTTCTTTTTCTTCAGCACGACAACCTGGGGTGAGCCAAGGCTTTAATCAGAACATTCCTCCATTGTGTTCTCCGGCAGGCGACAGTTCTGCAATTTGTCCCTTTCAGCACTTTAAAGTCCTCCTCTACACAATCAGTCCATCTAAGTTTGTGCCGACTCCTAAATCTGTTTGCAATGGGCCTATAGTTAAAAATTCTTGAAGTCAAAGGCGAGGGGTTCATTCGACAGATATGGCCAGCAAAGCTAATTTCAATGTCATCAAAAGTTTGAGCGTAATTCATCTCTAGTAAAAAACAGGGCAGCTTTTAATTATTGGAAGATAGGATGTTCGAATGTACCTCTGATCAAAAGTTGCGATGTTGATTGGGCTCATGTACATTGACGCGAGTCATTTGGTATAACATTGAAATTTATATATGGAAAAAGGAATGTAGCTTAAATTCTGATCTCTTTATTTAATATTGTTTCAGAATTATGAAACACTGTCTTGTGTGGTTCGTAGGGCATAATCTTATCCTAGTTCTTCAGTAACAGTTCATTGTGAAATTTAGTGTGGCATATATACATTAATGGTAACTGTTACTAAAGTAATGCTAAATTTTACATTTATTTTGAAATATGTTCTTCGGAACAATTGTTTGGAACTTGTAATAATCCTCCTTGTGACACGTAAAATAAGGCGTATCTTGGAGAGTATGCACTTTAACTGTTTCAAAAAGACTTTTAGCAAGAATATTTATGATATTTACTATCCAAGATACGAAATCAAATAGATCAATATAATGTTTTGCTAATTTTAGTCGAAGTAATATGACAAAAATGCCTAATTACTTTGATTAGACTTAAATAAATTTAAACTTCTTATAAAAGAAACTTAAAAAAATCGTCGATACTTCAATTTTCCATTTTCAAAATCTACAAACTTCTCTTTTTCCTTCTTTTGTTTTCATAAAATAAATCATTTTTAATTCTTTGGAATTTTTGATTGAAACATTCAAGGTCTCAATAAATATAATAAAAACTAATCTTTTCTAAGTCTTTTCATGATGACTAATTTAAGTTGTATTTAAAAGGAAAATAAACATACAAAGTTGAAAAATCTTTTCGGTGATTTGAATACCCTGCGCGTGGTGATGCTTTTTTTTATTATCTTGTTTAGTTATATTTTCTATTAGTGTTTTAATTACGAGTTTTATGTCAAGAATGACAAGGAAAAACCTGCGGCAACGGATGTAAGAAAGACAATAATGAGACTGCTGCTTCAGGTAGTTTGAGGCTAGATTATAGCGGTTATAGTTAGTCATGAATGATGTGATTGTACTACTTTTTAAATATTTATGAAATGGAACTGATTTTAATCAAAAGCCGTTTTACTTCAATCATATTTGAGTATTCATTAATAATATTTGTTAAAAATCATAATTAATTTTCTATCGTTATTTAAAAAGTTTACATAAGGATTCTAGGACTCTTATTTATTGATGGTTTATTAGTAGAATATATTAAATGTTTCTATATTTAAAGTTAAGCACTAATTTTTATATATCTGAAAGTGTGAGATGAATCAGTATTTCACAATTTTTGGATATAAAAATTATGAGTTTTTTTTTATAGCTTACGTATATCAGTAATATGCATTGACACCAATTTACGAAAAATTCTCTCACACTTCTTTAGAAACGGTCTTAATTGTTGGATTAGATTATGTGTGTGTGGAAGCAGGTGAACTGAAAACTATCCAATTGCATCGGATCCGGATTACCAAGAAATAGGCAATATTCTGTTTCATTTTAACAGATGAGTTTTCATTAAAGAAAGAAGGCTATAAAAGGAATTTTAAAATCGTTTAGTATTAAAATCCATATTGATTATCTACCTTATAAAGAAAACATTTTATTTATTTGAATAAATTAAAACTTTCCCATTTTTATCCTAAACTTGTAAAATTATTACTTGCCTCACTTATTTTTGTGTAAATATCCGTGGATATCTTTTGAATTAAATGACTAAAATTTTGTATGATCATCCAAATAAAACAATTCCTTTCCACTGATGTTTTAGTCCAAGCAACACTTTTACTTGAATACTGTTTTTATCTTAAAATTAGATAAATACAGGATTTTCTTTAATTTTATTTGAAAATAATTTTTCCAATCGCCTCGTGAATCGGAATAAATTTTTAGCCACAATTTTACTGTAAATTATTAGCTTGAAAACTTGACTGCTTATTTCAGACAAGTTGGAGCGAGTCTTCTGTATTTGAAACAATATTTTCATAAATAGTGAAAATAAACATCTCATCAAACTGAATGACGTTATTCATTTTTTTTTTGACTAAGATAGGGAATAAATTAAGCATTTGCATGGTTTTTTCTCCTAAAATATGTTGAAAAGAATTTTGTAAGAACGTACTCATCAAGTTCTAGCTATTAAATTGATTAAATGTCTATTAATCAGAGATTAGAAAGGTAAAGCAATTTAATTATTAAAATTCACTTGATTGCCCATGAGAGCAAACCAGAGATGTATGAAATAGGCTATTATTCTTGAATAAGTGAAATCTTTTGTCATGTACATTGTAATTTTATAATCTAGAATGTATGTTAATTTATGCTCCACTCCATATTCTTGCAGTTTTCGCTAATTGTTAAATTTTAATTTGTGATAAATTGTTATCTTTTCTAAAAATATTTTTCATTGTTATTCCCAAGAAGCACTTTCAATAATTTTAAAAGTAAAATTTTAATTACTCAGTGAAAATATATTCCCATTTCAATTTAAATCATTTATATTAAAAACGATATTGTTTTAAAATTAAAAAATTAAATTATGGAGAAGTTTATAATTCCTTAAATTGTTGGAACTTGAAGGAAAAAAAATTATCTACAAAACATTTTTTATCTTTCGTTGCATTTGGATGTTTTGCATGATAAGAAAATAACACAAATATTAAATTGATTTAGTTGTTACTACATTTAAAAATGAGTCACAAATCCAATTTATTTAATAAAGATTATATGGTATAATAGTATAATATTTAGTCAAATAAGAAATGATTATGTTACCAAACTGGGAATTCTTTTGATATGAATGTCAACAAAAGTTTTTAATTAACACCTTTCAGTTTCACATTCATCTGAAAATTGTATCCAAACTTATTACCTTGAAACGAGTATGAAAATCATTTCAATATATTGAAATGGGATTTAATTTGGTTTTCCATTCAAGTCTTTTTTTATCTGTGAAAGATAATTTAACTGAATTCTGTGGCATCAGTGCATTTAAGTAAGCTAAGCATCCACTCGGAGTTTAAAGTCGTTTGCATGAATTGTTAAATTAAAGACGACTAAAATTAATTCAACTGTGTATCTCTCTACATTCAACTCTTTTAACTCTAATGCTATAATTATTCAATCTTAAAATACACTACTGGCCATTAAAATTGCTACACCAGGAAAGCGGCACACCACACACGTGAAATTTGCATGACAGGTAGAATTTGCTGTGACATGCAAATGATTAGATTTTCAGCGCATTCATACAAAACAGGTAACAGTAGCGACATCTACAATGTGTATAAAACCAGAGATTTGACAGCAGTTTTCTCATACTCAATTTCCGTTTCAACGTTGTTTTAGGCAAAGAAAAGTTGTTGTAATGCCTCGTGTAAGAAGAAGAAATGCTTATCAGCACGTGTCTGACTTTAATCGAGGAAGGATTATAGCCTACCGGGATTGCGGTTTATCATACCGCTATATTGCTGCTCGCGTCGGTCGAGACCCCATGACTGTTAACAGAATATGGAATCGATGGATTCAGGACAATCATACGGAACGTCAAGCAGGATCTCAACGACCTCCCATCACTAACAGCAGAAGACAGACATCTTATCCGCATGGTCACAAGGGATCATACAGCCACGTCACGAACCATGAGTCGAGAAAATGAGTCATTTGCAAGACAACAAGTTTCTGCTCGAATAGTTCGACGACGTTTGCAGCAGCATGAATTGTCTGCATGGCGACCATGGCTTCGGCTACCATTGACACTGCGTCTCAGACAGGAGCGCCTGCAATGGTGTGATCAGCGACGAACCTGGACGCGGGAATGGCATCACGTCTTCTTTACAGATGAATCTCGGTTCTGTATACAGGACCATGATGGCCGCATCCGTGTTTGGAGGCATCGTGGAGAACGCGCATTGCCAGCTTGCATTGGACATCGCCATACTAGCCCATCTGCTGGAGTAATGGTATGGGGTGCCATTGGATACACGTCTCGATCACCTCTTGTTCGCATTACCGGCACTTTGAACAGCAACCATTACATTTCCGATGTGTTAAGGCCCGTGGCTCTGTCCGTATCTTCGAGGCCTCCCTAATGCTTTGTTTCAACAGGATAATGCACGACCGCATGTTGCCCGTACTGTTCTGAACTTCCTTGATACAGAACAGGTTCTACTGTTACCCTGGCCAGCACGTTCTCCTGATCTGTAACCAATTGAGAACGTGTGGTCAATGGTTGCCGAGCGATTGGCACGCCATCACTCACCATCCACTACTGTCGATGAACTGTGGCATAGTGTTGAAGCTGCATGGACTGAGATCCCCGTACAGGCCATACAATCTCTGTTTGACTCCATGCTTAGGCGGATAAATGCTGTTATTGCAGCCAGAGGTGGCTGCTCTGTGTACTGATTTCTCAAGATCTATACATCCTAATTTCCTGTAAATCTAATCACTTGTTCTTTCCGCTATAAAGTATGTGTCCAATAAATATCGTTCTGTTATTTGCATTCCTTCTTGGGGTAGCAATTTTAATGGCCAGTAGTGTATATGAGAACTTACAACTGCAGTTTATAAATATTGATCCGAAATTAAAGCATAAATCTATTATGAAATGAATTTCATAATTTTCATTTATTGCACTTTCTCTAAATGGATTTTTTTACGAGAAATATGCTTATTATTCGATTATTTATTGTGTGAAAGAGTGATTTATTCTTTTTTTTTTGAGAATTTATATTGTAAATATATATTAAATGACTTTTTTATTATAGTGTTATTTTAAGAGATACTTCTATTATTTTTAAGAGAGTGGCATTGTAGAGTATATTTTGTTATCACAGAGAAAAATTCACTTTGAAGTATTTTCACAAATTGTGATGAAATCATTCTGATAACCCAATAGTTTTGTATTAAATACAAAATGTGTTACTTTTTAAGCATATGCAGAAAACGAACTGAAATTTTTATGAAAAATCGGATTGATTTTGGGAATTCACAATAGCACTCTTAGGTAATTATTTTTTTTTCAGAGTTAAAGCTTTAGAGCAGTTTCCACAAAAACCGTTTAAATTATTTCTGTTCGTGAAAATTAGCTTTCAGAATTATTCTAAAATGTCGTAAAATGCCTTAATATTTATGGGACTATAAACATTATGATTTATTGACCGCAAATGCATTGTATGATTTTTGTTGCGATCTGCAGAAATAATTATTTATATTTATGATTGAAGTGAATATATTTAAAAGAGTTGGTGACGCATTCTTATCTACAACAGAAATGTTTAAATGTACATACATTTTTTTTTTTAAAGTTTAAGAATTCTCACATTTTGACAAAGCTTGCATTACACTCCAAATAAGAAGTTAATTTTTCATGGCAGATATCAATTAATGTTAGATTTCGTTTTTTCAGCACACAGAAACAATTTTTTTCTAACTTCTTTTCCTGATGTGCATTTTGATAATAAGCCTTGTTATGCTTACTCCCTCTTCCGATAACCATAACTGAAGTCGTTTTCTCAAAAATATTTTTTTTTGTTAAATTGTAATTCCTCTGACTATCGTATTGTTAAATCTTATAAATTAAAAGCTCTTTTTTCTATTTTATGCTTTATTGTAACTTTCAGTTTGTCATATCAAGTTTGATTACCAAATATAGAGCTGACTTTTATAAATAGCGATAACTAGTCATTTTCATTTAACTAACTTTCCTCTTTCTGTAAGATGGTTTTTGAATTATAACATAAGTATCTCATTAGAAAAAAAGAGCTGATACATAAGAATTGTATTTAAACTATATTTTTTATTATGTTTGCCATCATAAACTAAAGTCAATGGCTCGTCTACCCATATGGGGGCCAAGGCCTACAATGCATATATCTGATTTCATGACCGAGTGCTCTAGGGTTTGAAGCATATGTCTCTGTTAGATGATCAACCTGACGCGAAAATCCTGAGTATTTAGTTTCCAAAACCTGCTAAGTTCTCAGCTTTATTAACCCACTGAGGGGATGAAAGGCTGAATTGACCTTGCCCACCCCGAGTATCGAACTTCGGAATTGCAGCTGGGGTGCGCGAAGCGGTTTGCCATCATTACCAATGTTATTTCCACGCATTATACCTTGAGTTACAAGATATGAATTGGCATATCATTGAAATACAGATTATTAAATATATTTTTTTGATGTATATTACTCTTATGTCTATAAATTAAGGATAATTCAGAATCACACCGAAATTGAACTCTAAAATAAAGATTTCGCATGTAAAATTATCACACACATCTTGAAGAATAATATGCAAATTACAAGAAACCACCAAATGACGCCGATAGTACGCCACAATGACGAGATCGTAATAGGAATGGAATGGTTGCAAAGAAGTAAAATTGTTCACAAGCGCTTTAAAAGCCTTTCAGTGCAATAACCGCATAGTTATGGCACAAATGAATCATTTGAATGATGTTTTACATGGTAGAATTATCGGCCATTTGGAATGTGGACGTACCCAGCTGGAAGTATATGTTGGAATCGCTCAGAGTGTCATCTCCAGGCTTTCGCAACGGTCCAAGATGATGGTAATGTGAGTAGACGTTACAGCACAGGTCGTTCCCGAGTTACAACACCAAATGAGGACCGATATTTGGCAGTTACTGCCAAAAGAAACAGTCGGAGCTCAGCATCAGACCTGTCTCGTCAGCTCTTTTCAGCTACTGGTACCACAGTTTCAAGGCTGACCTTGTACAGACGCTAAGGGCACATTGGTCTATATGCTCGTAAGCTTGTCAGGTGTGTTCCACTTACCACAACTCACTGTTGTGCGTTAACCTGGAGTAGAGAGCATGCATTGTGGACACCGCAACAGTGGTCTTGTGTGATGTTTTCCGACGAGTCCAGGTTTAGGTTTCTGTCTGATTCTCGCCGGATTTTCATATGGAGAGGGCTAGGTACTCATTCCACCAAGAAAACACCATTAAATGACACCGTTACGGTGTGCAGGATTGTTCGTTTGGGGAGAAATTATTTTGGGTTCCAGAACTAACCTGCATGTTCAGAATGTAACCATGACAGGCCACATCTATCGGGATGTCATTCTGGAACAACATGTACGTTTGTTTAGGGGCGCCATGGGTGCAGAATTTCTGTTTATGGATGACAACGCCCGTCCTCACCCTGCAAACATTGTAGACGAATCCCTTCAATAGGAGGATATTACCCGTATGAACTGGCCAGCATACTCACCGGACTTGAATTCAATAGAGCATGTGTGGGACATGCTTGGACGACGAATTGCAGCCCGTCAACCCCCACCCACATGTCTACAGGAACTTCGGAGAGCATTGCTTGATGAGTGATTAATATTCAGCAATCCTAGGCGTTGTACACAGGTCGTCATGTATTGCATCATCTGGGGGTATACTATGTATTAACCATCATACCAACCATGTCACATTGGTTTTTGTAAAAAGGTTCTTTTTTAAGATTTGCTCCAGGGAGTTAAAATCGCAATTTTTATTAATGATGTCAAACATATAGCATCTTTTTTGTTCAATAAATAGACTTTACAAATAAGTCACATTTGTTTTGCTTCTTTCTCTTTCTTTGCCTGAACTTGCATTATCCTTAATTTATGGACACGAGTGTAAATAATCTGTATTTTTAATTAATAATATTTAGCAATCTGTATTTGATTCTAATTCATTCATAGAAATGAGTAAAAACTACTTCTTTTTATTATAAAATATGCTCTGTTAAATGAGTAAATTTTTAATAGATTCGTTGATTGATAAAATCGTATGCTGTACTTGAAACTATTTTGTTATGTATATTTGTGAATAAGAATCTTATTGAATACATTCAATATGCATACATACAATATGTTATTTTGAAATTTTCTAAATTTTGAAGATGCTTTAAAAGAAATTTATATTTTATCAAATATTAATTCTTCATTTTAAGTAAATATAAATCAAAATAACCAAACCTAGAAAATACTGCCAAAAATAAAAAGATAATTCTTGGAGTAAAAAAAGGAAGAACATTTAAATTGGAAAAAAAGAACTCTTAAAGCATAAACTTTTTAGCATGAGTCAAAATCTTATTTGAAGTACTTAGTTAGTACAAAAACATTTAAACTAAAATTAGTTTATTCTTTAAATTAAAAAAAAAAAGCATTTTTCAAAACTATTTGAAAAAAGTTGAAATCTTAAAAAGAATATTACACAATTTAAAATGTGTATTGTGCTAAAGTAAAATTCCGAATCTTAGATTCAAATGCTTTTCACAATTTGAAACCATTTTTTATTCAAGATGCAATGATAGTGTTCCTTAACAGCTTTGCGCACATTCTATTTTAATTAAAAATACTCAACGAAATGGATTATTAAAAGAACATTATTTGCAATAGTTAAGAATTTTTGTATGAACCCACTAGCATCCAAGAATTAAGGTGGTATTATAATTTTAAAAGTTAAAAATATTTAGCATCTTCCATTACCTTTTTGCTACGACTCCCATCTACTATGTGTTTTAGTATAAAATGTTGATGTATAACAATTAGCTATTGTAGTAGCTCTTAATTATATACCCTGATCACTGACAAAAATATCATTTGGATTTGATAGATAGCAAGAGTATTATACAGTATTTTAAAAACTAGCATAAAACATTTGATTTCTCAGATCAAGTTATTTTGTAGCTTCTCTGCAAGAGTGGCCTGAAAACACCAATACCTTCAGTGAATTCCATTACATGGTGGGGTGTATGGCAATCAGCAAATATACTCGCCAATAATGATTATGATCTTCCGATAAACAATTTAAGCTGGTTTTCTCTTCGGAAATCCACTCCTTAAGCAGACAGCAATTGCTTTCTAAATGGCGTCTTCCACTGGTTCTTCATTTTTATGCTGTCAACAGTCCTGGTTTGTCCCTGTCATGCATTGGTCTCCGACTTCTTCAATTGGTCATGGCGAGATTTAGAAATGGTCACCTAAAATGAATAAAGTTCTTGAATGGGGAGATGATTTTCTTTCCTTGTTCCTGTGTTCCGTCTCTACCAGTCTTGCTCACTTTTTTAGTTTCCTTAGAGCCTTCTGGAGACAGCTGTGGGATGAACCATGGCCAACTTAACAGTGTCATAATGACCGTGGATGAGCAGGATCTGACTTGTCGGAGCCTTTTGGAGCGGGTGTAGGCTTCTTTTCTACACCAGGGGGATAAATAATAAAAACATATGAATGATTCAAATTTGTTCGCTTATGATTCTTCAATGCACCTTCTTCTTAATGGCACAAGATATGTTTTATTATTATACAAATGACAAAGACAGTTTATTTCGTCACTGTTTTGCGTTTCATATAGAGTTAATGTAATTAAGTATTTTTCCTCCATATCTTCGGGTTTATTTCAAAGCCAAGAGAGAATATAGGTATATATGTTGTGATACATTTGCATCCTTAACCTTGAAAATAAGTTTCATAATTAATACATTTCATTAAGTTGAACAAATATCAATCACAACAGTACAGCATTCTTAACACGAAATAAGCTGCAATTCACACACCACGTGACATAATTGTACCTGCCTTAATAAATAAAAATCTTTATTAATAAAAAATATCTTATGTTTCAGTTAAACAAAGCAGTTTTTTTAATGTAAGTTTTTCTAAAGATATTACAATTTCCCCAAATTATATAATTAATTTTACAATTCTGACTGCTATTGTGAAATACTGGTTGAAGCAATTGCTAGTATTTTGCAAGGTCTCTTATGTTTTTCGTATACAATGAAAGCAATTATTTTTAATTTACGAGGAACACAAGTTCGTCATAAATGTAGAGTGAGGTAAAGAATGTGGAAAATTCACCACTTTCATTTTTTTGCCACCGCAGTGTGCGTAATTGTGCGTAAACTGGGATATCTAGTGACCCATTAAAGTGTTTCCTTTCTCTTCACTTGCAATTATCTTCGGATGCTTTTATTTCGATTCTCATTCTTTTGTGTGTCTGTAATCCTTTTTCTGGTATTACTATTATTATTTTTTGTGTTACTATAATTCTTTCACCTTCGGGTGTTTCTCTCAATTGATGATGTAAACAGCAAATGTTTGAAGCAATTTTATTTCTTGAAAAATTTATGAAACTTTTTTGCTTGAAAATAAATTTTAAAAAAATTTTTGGCTGCGGTATAATACAAATGGCTTGTTTACTGCTTTTTCACTTAGTTGGTTTTGAGTTGGAATATCAAGAGAATGACATTGATGTTGGTCAATATTCCATGACTTCCAATCGTGTCTAAAAATTGCTCCATAGCAACTTCTATAGAATATTCTTTTAACGTGTCTCGAATATTCCATTGTATAACTCTAATGTGACGTTAACATTAATGCTTATTAATTTAGTTTAAAATGTTTCTCTTTGGATTGATTACTTTGTTGGTTTGTTGTGCTACGATCACTTTTTGCACAAGAGTATTGATTGAAAAATTTATAGTTTAAAATAAATTCTGAACTATTAAAAAATCCACGCCCAAAGTCAAATTTAATCCACGAACCATTCTACAAAGATCAGCGCTCTGATTATTATCTAACAGCTTGGCTGTGATTGATTTCATTATTTTTAAATAATAATATTATTTAATATTATGCTTAGAATATATAAAATAATGTTAATATGTGTGTATGCACTGATTACTGATATTGTAGAGTAACTGATATTAATTTTCTGTTTATTTTTGATGTTATTCTCTGACGTTCTGTGTTCGAAAATAGACTGCATAAGTGAATGTGGGAAGGGAAACAAACAGATAAACTGACAAAGCATAAACGTAAATATAGAAATCGTTGGCATGGCCTTCATACACAATACATATATGTCTCATATAAGTCTTTATAGGAAAATCAGATAAAAAAAAAAGCGTACAAAATAATTGAGGATTTTGGAAATTATATTCGTATTACAATTAATCGTTACAAATTAAATACGGCAATATAAATTTAATTATTTATTTTTAATATGCTTTTTTTTCGAAATTTTTTTAAATAAATTTGATTGCTTAAATATGAATTCTTAAGGAATGATAAATTTCATTATTTTGGTAACAGCAGCAACACTATTAATAGTGATCATAGTATTTCTAGAAATATATCAGGTACACCAATGATTTATCAAATAAATTTTTCGAAAGCATTTCAATAAACGTAATATAACATTTATTTGGAAAAAAAAGCTGGTGAAACGAAGCAAAATACTTGGAGAAACAACGTATGACAGAAATTTAGCTGTAAATGAGAACCTTGTGCATTTAAACAGTTAAAAATGAATTGGAAATGTTCTAAAATGACATATAAAGGAGGAATAATTAAGCGGTACGCCTATCTAGATGTTTTCATATGGAGAAGTACCGTTTTTTAGTTCCATTTATTGATTATTTTTGCTATAGTCTTTGCGTTGCAATGTTATGTACTTATTTTACTTTATTGTTTCTTAAAATACTCGAAGTAAAATCTTGTATTGATTAATCTTGTAATCTTGGTTGAAATCACCGAGATTGATATTCAGTTCCCTTTAAAATTATGTGCACATCAACGCTGAAATCTTGTTCTTGCTTAAAATCTCTCATGCATAAATATCGAGTTCATAATTCAATTTTTCTTTTGTTTATTAATTTAATGGATGTGTAAGCTTTTCAAATAAAAATCAATATTTTTATATCATAATCTCACTTAAAAAAAAGAGAATGAATATTAAGAGATATAATTCTAAAGTTTGTTTTGGCATTTTAAAATCATATGAAAGTTAGGATTTCATTTCATTTTGATAGATTATTGCTTTAAAAAATATGAGACTTTATTTTTTTATTATTGACCTGGTTAGATAGAAAATATAAAGAATATTTTTAATATAATTATTCGAAGTAAAAAGAGAATTTCGAGGATGCTTTTACTAAAAGAAACATGGTTTTTCCGAAAAATGTTAGGAATCATAAATATCATTGCAAAAATTAGTTTAGAAAAAATAAAAATAAAACGTTTTGATTATTTAAATTTTTTAAGGTAATTTTGACGATGTATCATACAATCAAAAATAATGCCGATATTTTATTTTCGGCTTGATTGAATCATTACTGCAAATTAAAATACCCGCCATGAATTTTATAAGGAATTATTACAACTGTTCCAACATTTATTTGTAT
Organism: Latrodectus hesperus; assembly: GCA_037975125.1. Taxonomy (NCBI): domain Eukaryota; kingdom Metazoa; phylum Arthropoda; class Arachnida; order Araneae; family Theridiidae; genus Latrodectus; species Latrodectus hesperus. The sequence goes on along the minus strand of CM075855.1, from coordinate 73,232,336 downwards.
CAATATATGTAGGTCACCAATGTTAAGTAGTAAAAGTGTGATTGTTTCTAAATCCACTTCCTCTTTCCTCCTTAACCTTTTGTCCCTATGAAAAGTTGAATGAAATTCATTGCCGAATTTGATATTAAAAGCTAGCTTAAAACACATTGACTGCTTTAATAACTTTCCTCTGAGAAATGGGGTGAAAGTCTAAAAAATTTTTTTCGCTTATGTATTTTTTTGAATAAAGAAATTTTATTTGAATTCTATTTACCGCAAAGTAGATGGTAAATTAACGTATAAGTAGGGAAAGGAAAACTGTTTTTAGTTGAATGAAAAAATTTCATAATTTATCTCTAAAGTGGAAATTTTAATCGACTATTATGTAATATACATAAATTGCCAGTTGATACTGTATAGCTTAAAACCACTATTTATATTGCATCAGTTGAAATAGCTGTTTGAATCTGTAATGAAGATTTTAATCCATTACTTATTTTCATTTTCACTTTTTTATATGCAACTGTTATATGTTTCCTTTTTTTATATATGTAATGTTGAATTATACATACAAAATTAAAGTGTTACTAATGCTGAATTGTAGATCCAAATTTTTAAAAAATAAGAAATTATTTCTACTGGCAATACACTTTTTTATTTTTCTGTTTTCTTGCGAATAAATAAAGTTCATATTATGACTTTAATTTCATAAATTTTTATAGAACTAAGTAAAAATATTTTATAATATTTGTGGTGAGATGAATGAATCTCATTCATTTTTCAGCCAAATCATTCGCCAATTCCCGCCAAGTCTCTCTTCTCTTCCCAAAAGCTAGAATGCAACAGCTGACTGACGCAGAGTTAGTTTGTATGTTGTTGCGGGGCAATAAAGTGCTCTTGTGAAGTTGTGTTATGATAAAATAAAAATATATCTTGAAGGGAATTTTTTCACCTCCTGGAGCGTGGAAGAACGGCGGAGAGTTTGGTGACATCTCGAAATTAATGTAAGTCATAAAATATTAATTTACTGTAGTTTTTAGTGTTATATTGAGTCATCATTAATATTGATGAAGTAAATTATTGGAAATGTTTTTTCTTAATTGTTTGTAATAGTTCAAAAGTTTTGTGGATACTAAACATATGCTAGATGCAAGAATGAAATAATTTTAATATATTGTTCTTATTTTGCTTCAAATATTAGTATTATGATTTTAACATTGTTATAATCACCCTATTTTTTAATAAGTTAAGTATTCAAAGCTTGTAAATAGTTTCATTTAATTACTTTATTGCAAATTTAAGTCTGTAAAAAATGGTATTCATAATTGAAAAGAAATGTAAAGATATTGGGCCATCTCTCTCAATTTGGGCTATTAATTTTATACTGAGGGAAAATTAATATATTTTTGATAATATAATAATTAAAAGATGTTATTATCATAGGCCATTCTGCCCATTTAATTTTCATAAGATTAAAATATCTAATCGTATAAAAAATTTTTGATGACATTTCTTCAGAAGTAAATAATTATTGCAAGCATATAATTGCAATATACAAGTTATACATAATAATTACATCATGCGTTTAATGTTATTTATCAATATGCATATTTTTTAATTTCATTTGTTAAGCCGTTACATTTTAAGAAAAAAGTATTATTTACATATGTTATTTTCATAAGAAGATATATTTTATTTTATATAATTTAAATACTAATTGTGAAGAAAAATGTGATAAACTTATAGATTTTTTTGATAAAACGTTAATAATTTTTAATATTTGAACTATATGAGTGGGAAAGAGTTAGAAGTTTGAAATAATTTTCAACACTACCGAAGTGATTTAAAGAAGTTTCTCTCATCTTTTTTATTTAATTCTTCCAAATATTTGACTTCATGACTTCTTATGCAAAAATATATTTAGTGAATGAGTTTTGTATTATTTAAAATTCATTTTTAGAAAATGTTTCAAGTTGCTAAATTAATTTCTATCAGAATATATTGCATTTGTATAAATATTGTATTGTGTTTCATTGGATGATTACCATGACAACATAAGTACATTATATATTGATTTTTTAATGGACATGTTTCAATCAATGCTATATGAATCACAATTGTCTAAAAATTTTTATTAAAATTTGTTTCGGAAAATTTATATTTACTTTTAAATTTTTCGTTTACCTGTAATGTTAGAAATATTGCTGTTTTTTTATTTAAAGTTATCAAAAGTTCAAACAAAGCAATTTTAGAAAATAAATAGGTTTGCGATTTAAAATAAAAAAAAATTTAAATATACTTAATATTTATTTTATTTTTCAGAAAATTTTTAGCTAAATAGATTTTTACATTCATTCAGCTCCGAAAATAATATTTGCATTATTAATCTGTGTTTGAAAATTGCGGTACATTTAAATCTTTTTAATTCATATATAGTTACATGACCAGATTAATAATTGTAAGAGTAGTTTAAGATTTACTATTCTTTTCTTTACTTTTTTGTTAATATTTTTAAGAAGTCAATATATACGTATAGTAGGAATAAAAAATAAATTTAATATTTTCTACCAAGCTCAGGAACATCTGCACTATCGTTAAATGTTTTAATTCTTTTCTGTGTCGTCACATATATAGAGTGCGGAAACTGATATTGAATGTATAGGTGGGAACGGATATAATGTAATTCACTATAGGTGAACGCGTGGGAAAAAAAGACGGAATAAAACGATTTTATATTTTATTTTTCCGAATAATTTTTTATTCCTAAGTAGAATTGTGATGCCCTTTTTTGCCTCCAAGTGGCTGAACGATAAGCTTCTTTGTGTTTGAAAGGGGGAGGGGTAATCAGTGCTTTCAAAAAGGTAACAGGCAACCAACCAACATTTTGCAGTCTTGGTCCTTTTTTATGTTTGAGAGTTTATAATTTCTATCGATTTTGGGTAAGTACTTTAATGAATCATTCAAATGATCTATTACTTCCTTTTCGAAATGATATTATTTTTAATCAATTAAAATTTTTGTCTTGAGTTGCTGGAGCTTCGTGGGTTGGGAACCTGTCCACGTTAACCTGTGACCTCAAAAGTCCTTCCGTTGGTGTGGCGTGGATGTGGAGAGGAAAGTGACAGTTCACATGTAACCTCCTCACTTGATCGTGGTTCAAAATTACGAAGTGCTCGGTGACATTCGAGTATTCTAAACCCGTTAAACGATACAGTCCGGGGCTCGTTTGTACAGCTATATATATATATATATATATATATATATATATATATATATATATATATATATATATATATATATATGTGTGTGTGTGTGTGTGTGTGTGTGTGTCTAGGGGTACTTATAAATTCTCTATATTTTTCAAACTTTTGATTATTTTTTAATCATTTTAATCAAATTTGGTTATGAAATTTGTACACTTAATTGAGTCGTATCACAGACATAATTTATCTAAAAGCAAGGAGATAAATTAAGGATAGCGACAACTAGTCCTTGGGTTGAAATTAATTTTAAAACAATAATTTATATGAGCGATTAGTAATTTTGAAAATTATTTTTGAGCAAAATCTCTCGCTTTAATGACATTTTACAATGAAATTTCTTGTAAATCGACAATTTGAATTTTTATTTCAGTGTTGCAAAGGATCTAAAAGTTTGACTTTTTCTATTAATTTTTTACCCATAATGATCAATCGATGATAGTTGAAATAAGAAATCCCCTCATTAGATGATAATGTCTTGCTGAAAAGGGTAGAAAAAAAAAGAGATGCTTTTCTGTAGTTCGTTACCATGGCAACCAACTGAAAAAGCATGATCTTGACATGTTGTTTAAACATTCCTATTTCTGAATATTATAATTTTTTGTTTAGTTGTTTATTGTTTATTTACTAAATGGAATTATCGACGAATAAGTCATACATTTTAACTTTAATAGTAAATTAAAGGTACTTTATAAAAATAAGGAAAATATTTGTATATTCAGTCACTGAAAATTTGGAACTAAAATTAAGAACAGATGAAATTTATTTGCATAAATTAATATGGTTTTTATTTCATTTGTTAATTCTTCGAATAATTCATAGTATTTTCTATTAATTAATACTTTTTGACGATATTATTACAAAGTTTATACTGCAAAAGTCTACCGAAAAATTATTTTAATTGTATTAAATGTAGAAAAACATATTGAATTTATTTTATAAAATTGCAAGGATGTTATCTAATTCTTATTATCATTTTCGATTAGCAATGTAATAAATTTTATCCAATTTAATAATTCAAGAATTACAAAATCTCAAAATTTCTTAACATTTCGTGTCCTAAATTCTTGTAAATAAATTATACCTTTTAAATTTTTCCATTACATGTTGAGCTAAAAACATACCAGCTTAATAAACTGCTGTTTCACTTGTACATATCAGTCGTCTAAATCAATAGATTTACATTTTGAATTTAAATAATGTTATTTTCATGTCGTAATTTATTTAGTTTTATATCTGCGCACGCAAGACATTTGAAAGAAAATTTGCATGAGAATTTAGTTTCCAAGGACAACAGTTTTCTCTTTCCTTCCACCAACAGAAGGTAACTTCTAAAAGAGAGTAATTTTCTAATACTTTTTAAAAATTTCTGGTGTCTAAAGTTAATAATTTTTATTTAGGTAGTTTAAATTTAGCATTTTTTTCTAAAATGTATTTATACAATTCTTTTAAATTATTAAATATCATGTAAAATGTGTTTCTTTCAATAAAAGTAGCAAAAATTAGAACATTGACATTTGAACCGTACTTGTCTAACACACGTATAACCATAGGATATTAAACATACTCTTTTATATTAAAATAATTATAATGCAAGATTATGTTATTATGTTTGTATCAGTAACTTATATGATTGATTTACTTATACACATTTCCCCCGAGGTTTTATGGAATTAGTCCCTCCATTCTTAATGATCGAGATAGGTTTCAAATCATTTATTTAATATTATCAGTTATGTTATTTACAAAACCTTTGGGAAATTTTTTGGAATTTTTTTGATGAGAAGTTTTTGCTCTAAATGTGGTAATGGAAAGCTTACCACAGTTATTAATCTTGTTCCATTTCTCATTAGATCATTTATAGAATACTATGATTAATAACTTAGTTCGTTAAATCATTTCAAAATGTGTTATAAAGGCTTTCCTGAAGTTTCCTTATAACTCTGAATATAGCAACAAGATCTTCCAACTCCTAAATATGCCTCAGTTTTAAGATAGATGTCAAGTCTTTACAAGCTAGTTAAGAGATGGAAGTCTATTTTCGCTTATAATGTCTATTTAACAATTTACTTTCGCCTATTTCACTATAAAGAAATGTTTTCTATAAGTTTAATCTTTGTAAATAAGATGAAGATTATGCGCGCAATTACAATTTATTGTTTTGGAATTTTTACATTGTCTAGCTAGTTCGGACAAAATCTGACCACTTTAGAAACAATATTGAAATTATTAATTCAAATTATCAATCATTCAAAATTTATAAATCAATGTGAAAAAAACTTGTTGTTTATTATTTGCTATTAATTGTTAATTTTTTTTCTAAATTTTTTAAAAAATATTTTCAACTAAAATTTAGAAAATAATCACCTTAACTATGGTTATCGCGTGCAGCTTAATTTGTATCACTTTTAATTCGCTTGAATTTTTAGAAAAATATTTATTGCAATTTTACTCACCCTATTTATATTTTCTTGCATTTAGGAACTAAACTTACAGCAATTGGGTTTTTCTCTAACTTTTTCGTCATTCAATTTTCTTCACAAGTGTGTTTTTCCGCTGATTTTGCGAGAAAAATACATTTCATCTGGTTCCAATGCGATAGAAATAATGACATTTGAAGCAGGTGTTTATTCTTTACCAACTGCATGAAATCGGATGTGTGTTTTAGTGCTACAATACACAAAAAATCTTTAGGTTGTGACGGTCTGTACTCGTTACCGGCTCTTTATTCCGGAAGAATATTGTATTTGTAGAAAGGTATCTGGTGCAACTAAGTGACGTAATTGTATACTTATTTGTGGTAGATCAAATTACTGATAATAGGAAAAAATGAACGCGCATCTTTTATACATCAAGCATTAATCCTTTTAATATAATAGCAATTATTAATCTTTTATTGGTGTTGATATACAATGAGTCGCTATGATGGAAACTTATTGATGTATCGCTTTCTGTTTAAGACTCAGTATTGCCACTTTTCCTCGCGCCTTTTTGAGAGTCGTTTTCTTTTGTTTTTTGAATAAATCGTATGAATTGTGAACGAAGCCATTGTTTCAGACAATACCCTTAAATTTTTTTGTATCTAGACGAGGGAATTGAAAGTGTCAGTTATGTCATTTCTTTGACTTTATTTCAAAGCAACAAAATTTTCATATCCAGCTTTTGCTATTTTTAAACAATCGTCATTGAACAATGTAAATGATTCTATTTAGAATTTGTATGAATAACTTTGTGAGATGTTCCATTCTAATTTTTAAAAAAATCCTAGGATTAGTTTGTTGTTGATAAATTTTGTTTCCCCCTTGAATAATGAATTGTTTTACAGTAAGTATGATAATGTATAACACGCAGTAAATTTTTTTGTTTAGAAATGTTTCTTTTATTTATTTTTTAAGTGAGACCTTAAGAAGTTACACAACATTTATCATTTTTTAAATTGCTTTGCTTATAACTTAACTTTCTTAAGTCTGGTGCACAAAATCTGAATCTCTTGTCAAATTTCTTCTCATTTAGCAATATGTTTTATTTTCGATAACGTTGATAAAATCACACTAAAATTCGAAATTTTTTTCAGCATCACAATTTATATACTACTATGCAAATATTGTAGGAAAACATCTCTTTTTTAAACATTTTATTTTTGTTCCTTATTTTCAGTTAAAATCCTCAGTTAAAATCACACATCTCTATTGAATTTATCTTTAGAAAAATTTGCTGAAGAAACAAACGTTGTCTAATTTATATTGTTATAGAAATTTTATTTGGATTTGAAATGTTCATTGACGGTTGTATAAATTAAATCTAAATTGTAAATCTATCTAAACTTTATGACTAAATTTTATAAATTTGATTTAAAAATCTTCTCTGATATTTAGAGAAAATTATCAAAATTATTCTAAAATTTATCTCCTGTAATTTTTAGAATAAAAACTGTATATATATCTTGATTTTGTGATGTGTTTATGATTCATGCGTATAATAATTCAAAGAAATATTAATATCATTTGTGTCAGAGCTTATAAAGTTTTTTTTTTTTTCAGAGATGTTTCATAACAAGTATATAAGAATGCTTTAATTTGAAAATTAGAAATGTATTAAGAAAATAAATATGATTTTATGCTATTTAATGCTTAAGAGTAAAATAAATGGGATGAATAAAAATATATAAAAAATGTTACTGCTATCTACATGCGTTATTAATAAATAATTTTCAATAAAGATAACGATGAAATATGTATGGGAATTAAACCAAGCTAATTAATTTAATGGCAAATATGCAAAGCAATTTTTCATTTATTTTTTAAATTTTTTTCAATTTGTTCCGCTGTTTTCGGATTTTAAATATTAAGAAATTGACTCTTTCAAAAATATCTTAGCCTATTTTCAATTAACTTTAAAAAATTTTTTTGTATAATATAAATTTATTCAACATTATTCTGGACTTCATGGGAAAAAATCAATTTTTGCACTTTTTTTGTATTGTTCAACATATTTCACCTCAATGATCTGTGATCTTGAAAACTTGTTCAAAATCCTCTACCAGTCGAGAGTAACAAACAACTATGTTTTTATGAATATTCTTTTCTACACCCTTTGAAGGCAGTGGGTAAAAGGGAGGACTGGAAAAAAATGTGTAACGAAACTCTAGTTTAAGGGCAGAGGTGGAGAAGCGCCTCACGTTTGACCAAGTTGTTTGACCTTTGAAGAGCCTTGATGTAGGGCAAGACGGCGTGGGCTCCCGAACTTTCTGCCTGGAACCAGTTAATGAACTTCGAATGTCTTGTAGGCTTATTTTTTTAAAACCCTCGCATCTTCTAGTATGGTTCCTAGAGTTAGATGCTGTATCTCGCTTCAGAAACTGTAGTTGAAACACATTTCATGTTAAAGCGCATCGAACTGTTTTTTCATATTTTTCTTAGTGGCTAATTGATCTCATTGAGATTAGATGAAGCGGTTGTGTATCTGAAATACCACGGATACTCCATTACAACGACTTTTGCGGTTAATGGTGCATAGAAATTACATGTAATTGAAATTCCTGTTCCAAATAATTATCAAAGCATGCTTAGATTTTATTGCGACATGTTTTAATTGCGTTCTTTAATATCTAATTGCAACAGATGGTATTATTTTTTTGATACCGTGGGAATTTCATTAAGGTAAGTTACTTTTTTATCCACTTTAATTACAATTTTTTTTCGCCTCCTAAGAAAAAATGTATTTTTGGGATGCCATTATTGGATTCTGTTGTTAAAGTAAATGATATACTTTATTTTTTTCTTATATTTCAGTACAATGTGAAGTTATAGAAATTGTAAATCACATGATAGAGGATATAATTTAGATATCTGTTTAATCCAGATAAAAATTCTAAAAAATATATATGGTGCATAAAAAAATATGTATGGTACAATTGTTTTAAAATTTCCTTCAAGCGTTATTGTGGATTTTTAGAAGATAACTTTTATTATCATGGTCTGATTTCATTTCAAAATCTATCAAGGTCACTTTTTTTTAATAATTACCCTGGTAGTGACTAGCCAGAAAAATTTTTTCTTAATACTTTAGTTGGGGAAATAATTTTTTAGTATCTGAGTGATTTACTTGCAGTCACTGCATGACAAAACTAACCAATGGTGAAGAAAATGATAATCTGATCTCGTAAAGATAATTTATATAAGAGTCGTAAATATGAATTATTTTATAATGTTTCAGACTAATAAAACGTTAAATTTTAAGAAATGTAGAAAATTGCGTAAAAGCTCTCCACCTTGAATTTATGTTAGTGAGCTCATCTAGTGGTATGACTTTGCTCTTCGGAGTGGAAGATGCCAGTTTCGATCCCAGTTGAATAATGGAAGATCTTTGTTGAATAATATGGAAGATGGATAAGGCTCTTCTTTCTGTTCTCACATCTGTTTAGGAGGATGATTGGGAATTTCTTGGAGTTTTTAGCTTATAGCACGTGAATACGGCTGACTATTTCACTGTTTTGGAAAAAGTTCTCCAGGAAGCATATATGTGACACATTATCTGTTTTACAACTGAATTTAACTGTTTGGCAAATCGCATCGCAGTGTTAAACTATCTTCTTCAGAAACTTTCTGGAAAACTGTTACCAAGCAGTAATAGATATAAAAGTTTTGCTTCATTCCAGTACATTTTTCTTGTAATAAATCCGTTGAAGAGATGTATAATAAACAAAGTAAAAGGCGTACAAAATTTTAAATATTTAAGGAAATTTAAAGCATAATTTATATGCATATTTTTCTCAATTTGATGCTAAAATACTAGTTTCAGTTGATGGAATATGAAATCTTCCGTTCTGAAATTGGATAATAGAAGTAGGTATCTTGGATCTAATTAAAGATTTCTGCGTTAATAGATATTGAGAATGTTTTAACTAATAAATCTTTTTTTACTAATTTTTGGCTTATAAATTTGATGTAATATTTTATTACGATAAAGTGATTAATATTTTATGAGGTTGTTGATGGAGTATATAGCTTTTTCTTTCACTGCCTTTATATTCTAAAAAAATAAAAATTGGAGTTGTTTCCACTATATTTTACTTGTTGACAAGCTGTTTTTACAAACGCCACACATTTGATTATTAATAATATCACTTACTTCTAATTACCAACTGCAATTTATTAGAGTTCAAGTTACGGCGCAGACTTTCCCATAAATAATGTTTATGTTGAAGCTATGTTTTTGATGTATTGAGAATTATGTCGCTGCCATATAATAGAAGCATTTTGCAAAATCGTTTTCCCTATCGATCATCGAAATCGTTTTATTTTGCATACACAGCGCGATTCAGTCATGCAGACGCTTTTGTGTAAATACACTGTTCTTTGTTTACAAGTGGTTCGAAATGAGCAACCGCTTGTTCGATGAAATTATAAATATCTTGATTATGTGATTGAAAGATAAAGAAAGTATTGACCTCTTTACTAGTATAAGTTCAATGGACTTTCTAGTAATTTTCTGATAATTCAGAGAAAGTGTCTAAATTTGTTCTGTTGCGCTTGAATACTTATTATTTGTTTATTGCACAATTTGATGGTAATAGTTATTTAAAATTTGTGGAATTGTAACCATTGATAAAGTGATTTCATAATATGTTTTGCATCAAGTAATTTGATTGTAATAGTTTATTTAAAATTTATGGGATTGTTGCCATTGATAAATTGATCTTATAATGTGTTTTAATTAAAATAAACCACTTTTTAAGTATGTTAAGAAAGTAAAATTGCCTTAGTTTGTAAAATACATAGTTTCTGGAATAGTTTTTTTTTATCCGGTGATTCAATGTGTAAGTAGTTGATACAAATGTATAAGTAGTTAGGATGTGTAAATAGTTGATACCGTGCAAGAATCCATCAAAATTAAGTACAAAAGTCTCATTTTCTGTATTAAGTTTTCTAAATATTTTAAATATCAAGAAGTATCCCCACGAGCAATAGATAGTTCCCATTCTCATCCGATAACGTTAAAAATTCTTATCATCTTTAATTGTTTTATTTCCATTTAAATGCTGTCATTTGCTTGGTTAATTCATTTTCCCTTAATCAACGCGCATTCTATTTTTAGGAAAAACTAAGTTCAATTTTAAACTTTAATATTATTTTTTTTAATAAAACAATGTCATGCATTCGGTATTACAGTATTCCATAAATAAAATCTTACATTATGTGCATTTAATTCACAATATTGAAATTGATATTGATAAATTAATTTTTTTCTCATAAATTGGAATTAAAATCTCATTTTTTGTAAAAACGAAAAAATGTTTTCAAATCAAACAGTTTGTGTATCAGTAAATATAAAAATCTTAAATAAGTTCAAATATAAAAGTGAATATTATCAAATCACTGTTAATGTTTTCGTATGTATATTGACCTTCATCAAATAATTTTTCTATATTGTGGATTATCTTATATTATCCTCATAATGTTTTGTTCCGCTGATTTCTCTTAATTCATAATGACTTTTTCTGATTTTTAGAAAAAGTGTTTTGATAAAACTTTATTTGATTTCAAACAAAGCTATCACAAAGTTCAACAGAATTCATTAAAGGATTTGTGTAGAACAGTTTTCCCCCCAATTTTGTACGATATGTATTATCGTATCGTACAAATCGTAACAAATACGATATGTATTTTGTACAATATTCTCCTACTGTGCTCGTTAATTAATAAAAAGGAAGTTCCCAACTTATATTAAACTATCGAGTGCCGTTGTTTCCTTTTTATAACCAATAAATTAACCGACAATAACTGCAATAGGAACGACTAATCTCATCTGCCAGTCACATAGACTTAAAAAATTTATTTTATCACTGATTGAGTGTTGCCAATTTAGTTACAGTAATATAAAATTTGCTTTTAAATCAACTTATATTACAGTCATTACTATTGAACTAACGTTGCAAATTAAACTGAGTAATTTCTGGCCAATCGAAGTTTTATTAAAGATAAGTTCTCAGCTATATGAGATTCTCTTTAATGCTTAATTATAAATTCTTTTCACGCATTCTCACTTGTGTATGTCTTATTCTTGAACTTGATTTGAAGTAGGACATTTCGCTTTGTTCTCAATCTGTATTTTATTGACCCTCAAAACGTAATTATTCTGACTTCTACTATCTTCACAATGGTACTGAAATACTAGATGTGTATATTTAATTTTCACGTAGAAAAATTTAATAGGAATCATAAAGATAACTTTTAATTTTTTAGATTATTTTATTTTGCTAATTTTAATATATTCATATGAGTAAGAAATTTTTCTATATTGGTTTAAATTTTTTGAATTTACAGTGAGATATATACCTATAAGGATGGATATTTATTTTGGAAAACTAACCTTGATCCTGTATACTTAGTTACACATGATTTTAAATTTCAGTTTTTATTTCTTATATTTTCGCTGGCAAAAATGCTTATATTTCTTAAGAAACAGTGATGAAAGTTAAAATATCCTAACTTTTATTATAACGTGTAAAAAAGTATTTATTTTTTGCATTTTTAATATACACTAATGTATTAATTTTAAAAAATAGCTTTTCAAGCATGACTTAAATACATTTGAAATCGGAAATACCTATAAATTTGGTTTAAAAAATTTATTCATTATTTCGCATTTATTTATGACATTTAACCTTGTCACACCTCATGTTATCAGCTGTTTAAAAAACACACAATGAATATATAATTTGATTATGGTAAAATATATTATAAGGCATAATATGTAGTTTGAAGAACTAAAGCTAGAGAGTAATATACAAGTTGTTGAAAATAATAATTACAAATATTTAAACTAGACGGTAATGTAAAATATTAAACAATAAAGTTATTTACTTTATAATGAATGATTCCATAGTCTTTTGCTGATAAAAAAGTTGCGCAGTAAACAAATGTGTGAAAATGTTAATAATTTGAAGTATATTGTCCAACGATAAAATGTATGTAAATAAAATATAAAGGGAAATAAGCGGTTTTTAATATCATGCTAAGAGCACGCTCATGTTTTTATTTTAAAAAGTGAATAAATTTCTTATTTTAGAGTAATTATAAAATGAATGTTTTTTCCTGTATGCATAACTCACTCAGACCTAATTTTCAATTTTGTTTTTCAACAGAGGAATTTTTTTTATAAAGTATGAAAAAAAAATTCAGTTAAAGGGACAAAATGCGCTGTAACTTTATTTTGCATTTTCTGGTTAGCTAAATATACGTCACCTACATTGCTTGTAGGAAATAAATTCTTTTTCGTTCGATGACTTCTTTTTCTATTTGCAGAATGGAAACCAATCTGAGACGAGAGAATTTATCGATTAATCATTTATTTTATCTACATTTTGAGTATTGTTGTATATAGTTCCAACTGTGATTATAAAGTGTTTATAGTTTCTCAATCGGAAATTGCTCTCTTCTTTAGAAAGCTGTTATTTATTTCCTTCGTTCTTTGAAATTTGAAGGTAAGACACCGTATATTTCAGCTTTATATGTTGGTCGTTTTTTACTCTAGCTTATTCTTTTTTATACGTTTTGCATTTTTTGCTATTCACTTATTCTATCCTTAGAATATACTGTCAGGAAATGACGTCAATAATTCTGAATATACTTCCTTTTATTACGTTCAATTTGCCAAATTTATTTGGAGGATAAAAAATTATCAGCTATTCTATTTTTGTATTCCTTAAAAAAAAAACGATCTATTCAGTTCATGTTCATTTTATTTTTAATGTAATTTTATTTTAACTAAGAACTTATCTTTTCACAAACCAATTAATGTAGTTTTTTAAGTTTTGTAAAATTGGTGGCTTCATGTGACATTACTTGATTTAAAGCTTGAAATTTTTTTGTTTTCTTATGAAATATGCGTATATATCTATATAATCTCTAAAATAACTAAAGACATGAGATCAATTTACAGATATTGTCATAAATCCTGAAAGTTTCTGCATGATTTAACTTATCTGATAATATATTTACGGGGAAAATGCATTTATTTGAAAACATTTGTGTTTTCTAGGTAAATTTGCTTGGCATTCGATGTTTTTTCCCCTATTATTTATAAAATTATTCTTAGATTATTTTAAGTATTTTAAATTCAGTATATACGGCTGTATTTTCCACTGATATAATAATTTTAAAATTTCTTCAATCTAATCACCACTATCTGAAATGAATTACAAATTTAAAAGATCATTGTTTTGTTAAAGTGATTCTTAAAAATAATGCAACTGATTTCGGCTTATTAAAAATAATGCACCTGGTTTCCTCTGATGATTGTACTTAATGTATTTTAGGCAGCTAGTTATTTTCTCAATGTTTTATTCTATTGTAAAATTTAGACATTAAATAAATGTAGTTTCAGCTATGCTAACTTTACCTTTTGGAAAACTTGAAAAATGGAGATAAGCCTTTTTCCACATTCGTTCGGTATGAAGATTACACAATTGAGTTTTATCTTTTTATATAGTGTTGACAGCTGAGTTTTCACGTTTCTTTTTTCTTAAATTTTTATCAGCTGAAAATGAGGTAAGATGTCACGAGTTGCGTTAGAGGAAAAGCTTTGATTTTTCACAATAATCTTTTAATAAATGTTTTCTTAGGATATTCCTCGATAAGATACACATTTGACTCTAAATCCTTTCATAACATATATCTAATTTATTAAATAAAATTTTAAAATAACTTTATTTTTATAAAATTTGTATGTTAAAATATGTTTTTCAGTGTTCAGAGTATATAGAATAAAGTAACATTTTCATGTTTTTATTTTAAGTATTTTAAATATATTATGGTGGTTATCCACAATATGTAATTTTTCAGGTAATTCTTTTACTTGTTGAGACATTTTCCCTAATTTTGTTCAATTATTGGTTCATTATTTAGTAGTAGTTGATCTTTCTGTTTAGTAGATTTGGTTATTTTTTCATTATACCCCGCCTTTAATATTGAAGAGATAGCATGTTATTTTATGGAGAAGCGAAAATAACATAGCGTAAGTACGATGATTTTATTGGCTCAAAATTTCATTTTAAATTGAATATACTAAATCGATTTTTTTAATGCTAAAATTAACTAAAAAGTTATCAACAATGGTAAACAAACTAAATGCTTAACAAAACTAAAGCTAGTTGGTGCAAAAGATTGCTTGGTGATTATTTTGTCCTTTAAAATAAACATTACGGTCACAATTCACCAAGGGCAAAAAACAACTAAATACAGCAAAATTTAATTTTGTCTCATTGAAAAAAGTTATTATTATATTATACTTACGCAATATATACCGATGCGATTGCTAAACATTTTCCGCCAGAAATAAACATTGGCTTTTAAGTAAGTTTTATCAATAAGTGATAATTGTTTAAGTTTATAAAATTTAAATAAAATGTTTGTTTTATTTTTCAGTAGTTTCTGAAAACGTAAACTTTTTTAAACAATCATGATGCAAATTGAAAATTTATGACAATAATTTACGATTTTTTCCCTTGCCTTTATGGCGATCGTCAATAGCCATAACGGGACTAACACTGTAATGGAAAAGTACTTAGATTTGTATGTCCTGATGGGGAACGCAATTATTCATGATCTGTTAATTCATAATAAAATAATTTAAGAGACTTTCTTGTTATCAACAGCCAATTTTAATATACCAAATCTCTTAAGATTTCTTGCACAGCTTATTGATAGGTATAATTTGGTGCCTTGTAAATTTCAATTACTCTCTCGGTTTCAGATACAATTTTTGAAGTCAACGTTTTACATCCAATGACGATATTAAGCAATTTATTAAAATTGACTGCTTCACCATCAAGGCGAATCATCTTACAATGTTGATTCGATGATTTGATTAATTTGTATAATAAATATCACAATAAAGAAGCTGGTTATGTGGAAAAACAATCTATGTGTGTGTCTTCATGTATACAACAATTTCCTTATCATTTTTGCTAATGAAATTCCTTTGTTCACACTTGCTTAAAGGAATTTTATTATTTATTTGTTACAATATCCCCATAATATGTTATTTTTGATTTTATATGCATTTCGTTGACGCATTGAAGGTATATTAAAGTTAATCATTACATTTCATATTCAATTATAATTAAAACCGCCCAAAAAGCAGAAATAGGCAATAGGTCTCTTAATTTTGGATAATGATAATTGAATTGGGATTTTGATATCCACAACCAATCACTTTGAGATCAAGTTTGTCTACATCGACGATGGAAAACTTGGCAAACAAACGGAAAATATAATAAGCCTTAATGATTTTTGATACCTTGTGTGCTTGTGTTCCGGTCATGACATTCAAGTTTCCAAAGGCTTTTATAATCCCATTAATATATATCAGTCTCCCGATTAAAAGTTAGTGCAGTCGATAACCAATACAGACATTATGTAATAAAACATGAAAAAATTAATTAATGACCTCAACTGGTGTTGCACATTGATTCGCAAATACATGGCACATCTCCGACATCAATTTCTTCAATCGCGAAGTGCTCATTTTCAAAAAGACATCTTTATGAACATTTCTTGGGGAGTTAATTTTTGCCAATTATTTAATGAGCTATGATTATGAAAGTTTTAGTTTGATATTTTCCGACATTAATTTTGCTTTAATAATTTTAGTTTGTTGATTAAAAAAAATGAGATGATTTTCTACTCACATTGCATTGATTTAATTGCTTTTTTAATGTCCCACTGAGAAACACAAAATTCGTGTATTTAAAGAAAAACCTTTGTGATATGTTAACTGTTGTCGTAATTTTTTTTTTTTTTAATTTCGGAAAGTAAATTATATTTATCATCGCTAAGTTGATTGCATTTTCTTGAGAGATATGAAAATATTGTGACAACATTGAGAAAGACAAAATGACCTGAAGCCAGTTCAGTTCCAATAGAAATATTTCTTTGCCTATGTTAATGCGTTATTTTTTATGTATTTACTTTATAATCATGATATTTTTTTATTTGTGTTGCGTTCTTTACCATCAAAAAGCATCATTTTGCTATTAATTTTAGTATTTAAATTTTATAACGTCTAAATTACTGAAAGTTTATGAATTTAGTAAAGTTTAGATTATAATTTTATACATTAATAGGAAAAAGGCATACCGAATATAAAAATCGTCACAATTTATTTTATTATCACAAAAATGTAAAACGTATTTTGAAATATTTTTCAATGTTATAATAATTTTTGCCATTAAATTATTTATATCGTAATACACAAATTATTATATGACCTTGACTCTGTATAGTTTTCTAATGAATCACCGGAATAATGTGCAAAAAAAAAAAAAAAAGTAGTTATTCAGTATACTGATTAGAATAAGCAAATTCTCAGAAAAGGATTTATGTTTCCCTAGTAGAAAGAGTGTGTGAAACATTTGACAATGCCTGGAATTTTTTAACGAGATATATCTACTAATTGGAAAAAAAGGAAAAACCTTGAAAAAATGTACTGAATGAAGGTTATTTTGTATGTGATTTAATGGATTCCTAAAAGTTGCTGGTGCGTATCGATGATGTGTTAACATAGTCCACGGGGTCATAAAAGCACGCCACATTTCCTTACCTTCCCAGTGGTTACATAGTCAACTTCTGATGCCGGTATTGGTAGTTCTTAATCATTTGATGCTCATGAAGTATGTGGTTTTTCTTTTATTTTTGAATTAAATGTTTAAGGGGCATTTCCACTTAATTCGATTACCTTTTACGTACTCAAATGTTGCAAATTTTGAATAAGGTCTTAGATGTGGAATTAATCTTTTAATGTTTACTAACATCATCACCTGGTGATATATTGCATCACTCTATGCAATAGATTGTTTATGTATAAATTTATTTAAATAAGTCTGTTTTTTTTTCAAGAAAACTTTCCTAATAAAATTATAAACTATTTCTATTTTCCTAAAATTTGTAACTGAAAATAATTCAAGAATAAAATTACAATATCTTTTTAATCATCTTTTATCTAAATAAAATTAATTAATTTTGTGAATTATGTAAAACAAGTTTTTAATTATATTTATATTCAATTATAAAATTATTTTGGTTTCTTTAGATGTATTTATGTTATATAATTGAAGATTGAACTTGCTCCTTATTTGAAACAGTTTTGAATAAAATTTTTGTTAAGAGATTTTTTTCTTAAGTGTATCTAAAATTATTTTATTTTTATTACATACACAAATAATTATATTCTGGATTTTATGAACTAGGCTGTCAGCTTCGAAAAATTTAATATTTGTTCCATCTTTCAATTTCACGTATGGTTAAAAAAATCGTTTTACAGCAACTTTTACTTTGAGACCACCACTTTTAATGACCTCATTTTAGGAAATGGAACTTTTCCTGATAAATGTAATAATAAATTGGTTTCTTTTAATGATTGATCGAAATAATTTTATTTTCCTTTCTAAGAAAAAGAGGGCAATTTTTGTCCTATTGAATCAATCTGGTTGGTAAGCATAATATGAACTGTATCCTTAGAATGACATCTTAGACATTCTAAGGATAATACTTAAGAATGACATCTTAAGTATTATCCTTAGAATGACATCTTAGATATCACGAAATGAAAGATGGACTTATTAAATAAATGCACCAAAATTTGAAAATTATGAAATTATGGCCAAATTTCAACACTACGAGTTTCAACATTATCACTTTTTCTCTTTTATTTGTTATTTCAATTCACAGATTTTGTTAAATCTGAATATTCTTTCTACTGTATTGTAAAAAATGAATTTTTAAAATAAAGTGTTCCTCAAGATTCCAAGCAAGCGTTAATTTCATGCTATTTAAATTTGAAGGCATATTTCTTTCTATTTCTTGAAAACTTAATAATACATCCATCATGGAATTATTTTGTTTGTTATGTTATATGGGAGCTCATTCGTACTTTACGGTTCATGCCTATTTCGTTTGATACTGTTATTTAAATTGCGTATTGTATTTGCATTTGAGGAGAATTCTTTGCATAAAAAAACAGATGTTATAAGGTTAAATATCCAAGGAAGGAAATTCATTTGCATTTTTAGAAAGACATCTCATGAATTTTATATTCAAAACAGCTGTTTCTTCACCTGTCTGCATAAAAAGCTTCTTTTTTTTACTTCGATACGACTGCCTTTTTCACACGCTGAAAGGAAATTCTCAAGTCACCGTTCAAGTTCTTGATTCCGTGGTGATGGAAACAAAAATCAGTGCCATAAATTATATTTCTCATAAATGGAGTCTCTTTTTCAGGATTAGACATGGCTATATACTGTTGCGCTTGCTTAAGCACATGTGGCATGAAAATAAAGAGAAACATCGCTTGATCTTTATATTGTTTTTCTGTAAACATGGTTTCATGTTCAAATTTATGGCTTTAATGCTTATAACACACTAAAGTTTGTTGCTCTGTATTTTATGTTAATGATCAGAGTCATCTTGAAAATGTTACAACAAAATAAATAAGGAATTAAATGTAAAAAATATCATAATTTTCTTGGATTTCTTGCGATGGGTAAACTTTTTTATTAATATTATTTATACTGTTAATAAGGAATTGTATGTTGAAAAATCGTGATTTTTTTTCTTGGATTTCATGCGATGGTTAAACTTTTAATTTTAATTATTTTGCTATTAAAGTCTATGAAGTAAAGGAAATATCCATACTTTGAACATTGAAACAAAATTAACTATTATTTAATACCTCTTTTGTGTTTTCATTTTAAAGTTTCTGAGTTATTGTGATGTTTATATAGATGGCTACTTTATTTTTTCGCTTTAAATGGAGGTTTCTAAATACTTGTATTTTCTTTTTTATTTAGAAAATTATTGCATTGTATTATTTATTTGAAACGACCAATGATTAATAAACATATGATTACATTTTTTAGAATTTATCGAAAAATTTATATACATAAAACAAAATATTTATTTATTATAGAATTTATCGATAGCCCTTTTTTGTTTTTAAATATATTTTATGGATTAATAAAATAAATTATACATAATGTTATATATAATATAAATATATTTTAAGAATTAATAAAGTATATTAAATTAATGTAATATTTGAAATATTTATTTCAGTGTGTAGAAAGTATGAGATGTATTTATATCAATAATTGTAATATTTATATTTTGGATTGGATTTGCTTTATAAGTGAAATAATTACTTACATTTAAATGATATCTGTACGTTATTTGCTTTAGAAATGACCTTTGTTTAGCATTTCCTGGATATTGGGTAATTAGTAATGTTGCTTATAATTGCATCCTGTGTGGTCATTTAATCACTATGAATTGTGAGCAATATTGCCTTTGTATTTTGTGTTGACATCGTTTACTTGTCTGAGATATTAGGTCTTATTTATCTGATTTGACGGGCAAAAGTTGTACGAATTGAAGCAATCAGAAAGTTGATACGTTTTTCTGTCATTATTTGAAATTTACTTATAAAGGTTGAAAAATGTTGGTTAATTTGCTTTGCGATTTAAATGCAAAGACTGATGTTAATCAATTCTACCTTGTGAGACAGAAAAAAAGGCATTAATTTCTGTTCGTATAATGTAAGATTAATGGTTAAACAATTTGTGTAATAAAATAGTTGGTAGTTCCCGATTTGTCTGTACCAAAAGTGAATGTCCTGTAAAATATGACGCAAAACAAACAATTTGCTTCGCCAAGTTACCATTTGATGCCCATCTCGCATGCTTGGTTAAATAAGAAGGTACAATCGAAAGATTCTCGACCAAGGGATGCTGTCCAGGTTGACAACCGTTGAATAAGGAAGTAATAAGGGTTTGGAATCTAGTTCCGCCTTTTGCCCACCAGCCATTTGTCGTGATCATCGAAAGTCAATACACCTGGATCTTCAAATTGCTTTTTTCAGTCGTCTAATGTGCTTTTTATTTCGTGAATCACTCGTTCAGATTTGTTAAACTACTTTTTTTGTGTAGAACAGATTCATTGACAGAATCGTAATCGAATTTTTGCGTTGATTTTGAAGTTTTGTCTTTGTTTTTATTTTATTTTTCTCTCTTAAAAATTGAAACGAAATGTTGTAATAGTTTGTCTCATTAATGAAATGATATTTGATTATTGTGAGTTTCTGTCACTTTTTTATTTAATTTTTTTTGTATTAATTTAAAAATAGATTATGAAATCTTTTATGTATTTACCATAAATTCATTTTACATAGAATTTTGTAATAGCATTGATTCATTAATTTCTTTAAAAAATTTTTTAAAAATTCAAACTGTAAATTCGATAATGTAAATCTAGTTTTAGCACTGTGCAACTAACAATATACAACCGAAAATTGTTCAAAGGCACTTGAATATCTGCCGCGACATGCCTTATGTAAAGGCTTTTCATAGCTAATGTGCCTTATTCAAATGTAAGGAAGAAAAAATTGGATAACTTCTAAGATTCATCTTGACGTGTGTGTCTATACAAAGAGCAGAAGTACAACACTCGTACCCTGTTTGATTTAGCAGAAAATGAACCCATAACTTTCCTCACCGAAGGGGGCTGTTTTATTATACCTCACATATTTGAGAGCAAAGGTGAACTTACATTTATCAAATTTTGATACCGCATAGATTTTTATCTACGGTCTAAAATTGTTGTAAAATATTTAAATGTCTATCTTCTGGAAACAAATTATTTTATTGATTGTAGATTCTATTCACATATCATTAGGGAGGAAACCCGGAAAATTCCAAGCAGCCATCCCAACAGACATACTTACAGATGGTGAAAGGGTAACATCTACCTCGCGTTATTCAACAGTTCCCATCCAAGACCTCAGCTTCAGCAGTAGCAAGGATCTCAGCTTTATCAGATATTCACCTGATAAATATCTGGTAAAGCTGATATCTTTATCAGATAATAGCTGATAAAGATGTCAGCTTTTATCTCCTTCAAACCGGAGATCTAAAGGTTTGATATCTCTATCAAAACTTTAGTGCTTAGGTTTAATAGAGATAAAAGAATCATCTTACCACTTGGTCTCAATGAAGCGATGCTAAATCACAAATTTGACTACATAAATGGATGTCTTTACTGTAAAATAAGGAATGTGTAGCGTTATGAAGTTTTCGATATTTGAACTCCACAGTAAAGACTACTATGCTGAGAGAATTTATGAACATTCAGAGTCTCGCATGTTTTGCTGCTATTGTGGTGTCGAAGATTGGGGAAAAAGGTTTCTCATTTCAGCTGTTGATCTCATCGTTTGGCAATGTTTTCAATACTAATCGCTGGGTGGATGTGTTTATAGTGTTTTTTGCCGGAAATTTAATGAAGTGAAACTAAAATATAAAGGGCAATTAAACTTTTATTCAAAGGCGATTGTTAATTTTTTGTGAAGAAAAGTTATGAGATTCTTTTGAATCACAGAAAAGTTTAAATGCGTTTTCCTCATTTATATGTATTTTTTTAATATTAAATGATTGGAACAATAAACCTTATTTTTTGGAATTAGATTAAAATTTGTTTTCCATCATTATTTAAATATAACTATTAATTTAAATAAAATTTACGAGAATATGGTACACATAATATAGAGGAATGATACTTCAACAAGGATACTTCCTTATTCTATAAGCGATATCTTTCCTCATCTTAAGTATGAAATTCAATGTTAGATTCATCACATTACAGGTATTTCTCAGAACATTCAGCTCTCGTTATAAAACCATTTGTTAAAAGGAGATTTTTCTCTTTACGATGGACGAATTATTTTTCAGATCTAAACAATTTAAATTTCAGTATTATAAATAAGTAAGTAATTAGTGCTCTCTTCTTTTCTACTGTTTCGATAATACGAGAAAAATCGTAAAAATTTATTAAAAAAAAAAAGGGACCAAAATTTTTTAAGCATAAATTTTTGTGCGAATAGTTCATAATCCAACCTCTTTAATAAAAGCTTCCAGAAAAAAGAAAAAAAAGATAAGAACGTTATACATATTTTGGAATATTTGATTTTAGTTTATTTTTATTATCGTCTTTGAAGTTTGTGTAATGCGTTGGTTATCGTCTGAAGTATTGAATTACTATTGGGAAAATATTAAATTAATGAAATTTATATAAATCTTTATTATATATATTGAAAATATTTATTTTAATATGATCTCTTTTGTGTGTATTTTCGATTTAAATTATTGTGAAATTCACTGTAAGAATATGGTAAAAATTACTTAATTTTAATTACTGTATAATTTATATCCTCGTCTGAACTAGTAGTGAAAGTCACAGAGCGGTTCAATTTATAAAAAAATAGCTAAATATAACTAATATTTACTGTATTTGTTGTAATTCAGCTAACTATCAATTTCTGCTTAGGTTGCACCATATCTTTTTATAATCAATGCGTACTCTTTGGTCAAATCGCCAGTTGCAGACAAACAAAATTGTCTTGTAATGATCGAATACAATGTTTACAAACAAAGCACCCTTTCGACCTCGTGATAATTTTACGAGCTTGACGGTCTTAAAGACTATCACGTGCAAAGCGAATGATCCCTGTCCAAACATCATTAAAAGCCTCCGTAGTTCGATGCTTGATAACGTACGTATACGAACGTCCACTCGTATTGATATCCAGTAGCCGATTAGAGATAGTCCAGAAATTCTTCAATGAATCAGTTATGACCTTGGGTAGAAAGTGATTCGTTTACTGTGGGAAAACACCGCTGGAACTCATGTTTCTATATTTCAAAACGTAGATAACACCTTTGGCGATAAACATTGATACTTTCCACTTATGCTGCTATTTTGGCGTAAAACTGCAAATCTGTGGAAATCCTTGCATTTGAAAATTTCTCTTCATTCGATGAATAATGAATTCCAATTGGGATGGAATTAAAAGTTTAGTCCTTAATTTTCATAACCATTTAGCAAATTATTGTATAAGAATAAATTTACATTATATTTGTCAACTTATCCATTACAGTGAATAAAATTATTTCGAACATTTTCGTTGTATCAAATGATTTTCAAAATGTAGATAGGTTTTGAAAAACTAGTTGAGATTTTAATATATCGAAACATAATTTCGAATTATGTTTCTTCTAAGTTTAGAAGAAGACTTTACATTAAATAATATTTGCGAAATATTTTGAATCTCTTATAGAATTCCTTATTTTTAAAGTCAATATTTGTGAGTATTTATTCATAAATATCGAGTTTTATTATGTGCGATTTTTATCTTAACTATCTGCTTCTTATGATTGCAAAACTTTTTCATCTACATATATATTAAAATGAAGAAATACTGTGTATAAAAACGTCAGAACGGTCAAGATCTGAAAAAAAAAAAAAAAAACTTTCAAGATTTGAAAAATCAGTAAATAATGATATTATAACCAAAGCTATTACCAGCTGTATGACTAAGATAAACTCATTAACTATTAATAGAAAAATTCAGCAAGTGAATCGATGAAAATACAACCGTCTGGCCTTACAGTCTACTCACAGAAAAGGTCATTAATTTTCCGCCTATGCTTCATAGACGACCATTGAATTTTTTTAATGAGCTTGATGATTTAAGCAACTGTGTATATTTCTTTGTTCGCTTATTCTATAAACATTTCTTATTTTTTTCCTACATCAGAAAAAAGTTTGTCTCATGGCAACTGAAAAACAACATACAATACACTTCATTTCCAAATCTGTATTTTAAACGTTTGTCGCTAACTTCATGGAGTAGATATTCGTGTTGCAACGCTTAAAAAGGCCCAGTTTTTTTTTCTTTGAATAAATAAACAAAATTTGTATTTGAGTTTTCTTGTTCACTTCACAGGATTGATTATTTGGCTCTTAATGAGGTTTTGAGTCAGTTATTAATCATCTCAGCTGCGATAACGAATATCTAAATAATTCACAATATTGTTTTTAGTCGATTTAAAGTTTACAGAAAATGATGTTTAAATTTTAATATTGTATAATTATAAACAAATCAAGATTGTTTTTATTCCAAAAGCAATTATAACTTTTTCCAATAATGGCAGAAAAACTACTTGTATACATAATTCTGTCGGAAAATATTGACTTATTATCCACACACACACACACACTACACACACACACACACACACACACACACACACACACACACACACACACACACACACACACATATATATATATATATATATATATATATATATATATATATATATATATATATATATATATATATATATATATATATATATATATATATATTTAAAACTATTATTCCGGTCAATATTTTACGCATTTTTGAACAATTTTAATTAAAGATAAATTTATTTAAATTTCCGTGCCGTTAAATGATATTATCTTAGTAATTATGTTAGTTTTCCGACATTCTGGCTTAAAACTTTCTCTTTATGCATTCTCAGCCTCTTGGTTCCTAGGACATTAAATTTTTTTCTTTTATTTAGGTAATTTTTTAGTTTTTGCCAGTTCCATATTTGATTTATTACTTTTGGTCTACATTAAAATTAATGACTTACTATTTCTCTAACTATCCAAATCTACTTGAACCCATGGTCGATAAGTCCAGTAGTTGTAAAGGAACAAATGTAAATAATTTCAGTTTTATTGTTTGCATCATTGCAATTTATTTTTAAAATGTATGTATTGTGATAAATCTTACATATATCTATTAGCTTTATTTTACGAATATTATATAGTTTTTAAGAATAATAAGTGAAATACTATTTTAATTGAATGAAGATTTTTTTTTCAGTCAAAACTTTTTTAAATCAATGGAATTTTTTTCTTTGATCAGTTATTTATTTATTTGAACAAGATCTTCACCTTTGAAATAATTGTAAGTATAGAAACCATCATCAAATATTTAATTTATGTTCTTTTCCAATAAGCGTAAAAAATTAAACTCTGGTTTATTACCTGTAGTAATGTATTTATAAAATGAGAGTTGTGTGTTCTTTTATTATTTTATGTAGAGAAATTTGAAGTTTTTAAAAAAACCTTTAGTCGCGAATAATATGATTTTATTTATTTCTAAAACTAAAGCAACTATAAATTGCTACAGTAACCGATTTCTGTATTTTCTGATGAACTAGTGCCGATATTTTTTTTATTCAGTTTGTTTAAATTTATTATTTATACAAAGTTCTACAATATGTGGACACTTAGCACAGAGGCACTGGATATATTTATATTTGATTTTTAAATTTTGAGCCGATACACTTTTCCCATAATTAAACTTGCTCGAGAAAACTTTCAACAATGCAATAAAAACTCTCGTAATTTACGAAATTATACTTTTGTCTTCTCATTGTTTGAAATTTTTCTTCGTAAAAAGTGAATGCCCGCATTTGTTTAGTAGAATGATATCAAAACATTCTAGTGCCATCAAATTCATTTGAAAAGAAGAATTTGCAATATATCATTATTTTTACTTTGCCATTGTGTTAAAAGAAATGGAGGTATTTTTCAATTAATTCCGTTTGATTCCATTTCCTATACTAATATTAGTAGCGAAAAAAAAATCACTGTATTTTACTAGTGTTTATAAAAGATCGTTCATCAATTTAAGTAACGGTTATTTTCACGATTTGCGGGCAGTAAAAAAGTATTTTTAACGTTTTTGTCTTTACACTTTCTCCTGAGAATCTTCTCGCCTTTTGAATTTAATCGCATCATTGCAGACATCCGGTTGTTTCTAATCAAGAGTCTTTTCGTCAGTTCGAGTCTTCGAAATTTTTGAGTAATAAAAATTCTATCAACAATCTGGCTTCATTCCAAGGAAAATAAAAAAAACTTTAAATGGAAAGATACATGTGAAGTATGATGTTTGAAAAATGAATCAAAATGTCTGAAGAGTATTCTCGAATCACTTTTGCGAAATTGTTCATTAAATTGTTTCTTACAACTTGTGAATGCTGTTTATAGAGGTCTTAATCAATCATATAAATCAAATTCAGAAGCTGATTATTAAAAAAAACTTGGGTTACTTTCCATTTTTCTATAATATTTTGATGACATTTTTTTAAAATAATGAAATATTTAACTTTCTTTTGTAGTATACTCAAGAATTTGTTTAATATGATCATAACTTTTCATTTTAATTAAATAATTATTATATGTATCTATATGGACTTATTGTTTACTAATTTTTTTCATTAATTTTAACATTCATTCTAAAAAAAAATTTAGTTTCGTAGGTATGTTTATAAGTATGTCTGTTAATCAACACATAACTTTATTAATCTTTATTGATTATACATATATAACACTGTGAAGTATTTGTTAATTTTTAATCGTCGAATCAAAATATGTAAGTTTTTATTGAATACACACATAAAATTGTTATAAAATCAGTTAAAAATAAGCTTAAAAGTTTAATTTTTTGTGTTTATTACTAATTAATCAATAGTAGTGTAGGCTTATGTTTAATTGTAATTTAATAAAATTAGTGAAAATATTTGATGCAAATTATAATAATTTTGATTTAATAGTTTCTTCATTGTAAACGTTTAAGTTATAGTTTTTCATGGAAAATGTTTATGAAATCATTAACTATCTTGGTAATTAAATTCAAATCTTTATTCAGTAACTCTTGTGTGGAAACTTTCAATTAGTAATTAGATGTTAATGAGAACGTAATTATTTTTTTATGATGATTAATTTTCACTTACTACTTCAATACAAGAAATTTTAAGAGAATAGAATTTATAAAATTATTTTAATAAAAAGAAGTGAATAAAACTTATATAAAAATATTTTTCTCATGACCATTCAAATGATTTATTTTAATGTAAAATTGTGAATTTCGAAAATTATACATCTTTTGCTCTCTAAATAAATTATTTCATATAGACAAACGGAGAACTATTTCCTGTATGTATCATGGTGTTTTTAACTCTTCAAAGGATAAAAAAGTTATTTTTTCCCCACATGAAACCGGAGCGGTTCGGTCGTGTTCTGAAGAAAGCTCTATTAGTCATACATGCATTTTCGCACCATTTGCAAGTGGGGGCACAGTGGGAAATCTTCGAGTGGATTCATAACGGATCTTTTTGTAACTGCTTGTTAGTTCGCTCCTTTCAAAAGTATCAAATTTCATTAGAACAGCTTTCAAAAGCTTGGTGTGATTTGTAAGGCTTCTATTGTTTTTTATGAGTGTGTGTGTATTTATTTTTTTTATTTTATTTTAATTCGCATTCCTTTTTCTTAAGTGCAGTTGTTTCAAGTTATTAAATGAAGAGAAAAATTGTAATTTGGAGTTAAGTAATTTGCTTATTGCTTACGATTAAATTATTTAACTGTTTTATATTTAAATCAATCTTTGAGTTAAATTAAAAAAGATGGAAAAAAGGTACATTTTATGAATTATTTTTGTTTTTCTTTATTTTTAATTCTAATTTAAATGAAACTATCCAAAATTTAAAAAATGCTGTCATCATCATAGCAGTCCAATATGGTTCCCAGCACTTTATATTCAGAATCTAAATTTATTTATACAAACTAAGCTTATTTAATAAATCTAAAAACCGAAATTTTAACGTAATCTGCCAGTGGATAATTTATAACATTTGCTGTTATTATTTCTGTACAATTTAACTGTTATTATAACATAAATATATAATGATATATAATGGTATTATGATATGTTTCTTTAGTTTTATATAGAGAACACAAAATTTTTCAAACATTTTATTATACTTTTATTGCTTTTTTTTATTTACAAAACATCTCTAGACTACATTCTTATGAACATAATATTTAGATAATTTTATTCATTTTCTTAATAACCTGAAAATTATTGGAAGCAATATTGCATATATATCAATACTGTGAAAGAATAATATGTATTTTTAAATAATGTATTTAGGAATTGTGATAATTGGAATAAAATGTATTTTTATTTATACCAGAGTTGTAAGTTATATAGTCAACGTTTTTTTTTTACTTATTTATTTTATTTTCAAATTTATGCGTAA
The DNA here is from genome assembly GCA_037975125.1 of Latrodectus hesperus. Lineage (NCBI taxonomy): Eukaryota > Metazoa > Arthropoda > Arachnida > Araneae > Theridiidae > Latrodectus > Latrodectus hesperus. Next base: position 73,203,611 of record CM075855.1, on the reverse strand, counting down.
AGCAATATTTTTTAATTTATAAATGTAGTTTTAAGAAAATTTTTGAAATTTTTTTTAATTTTTGTTGCATATTTTTTAAAGTATTTAATTTTTTTTTTATCTTTCCTAGTCATTAATTCATTCTTAGTTTCAAAATTTCATTGATGTTTAAAAGATCGTCTCGATTATTAAGTACTTTAAGAAATAAAAGCTTTATTGCTTTCTGAAAATTTATTAAATTATCTGGATCGAGCATCATTCGTTTTGAGATAGGAAAAAATTAATAACATGTGCCTCATAATATCCGATGTTTTGTTTTAATAAATGCAATTAAAAAAAAAGAAAGAAAGAAACTGCTCTATCATTGAAAACTATAAATTTTTTAAATTTGTTTCAGCATCATTATTTCTTAATTTTTATCAAATATTTCCATTACTTTAACCTTAAGATAGCCTTCGATGTATACAATCTTAAGATATAAAACTAGATTTAAAACGATATTCTTAAAGTAAATAGACATAGATTTGCATTAAAGATTTTATTAATCTATTTTTTTATGTTAGTACAGTGAAAAAAGTGAATAAAAGGGTTTTTGCTTAATTTTGTGATTTCGCTCCATATTTGTGAACATAATACATGTTTTTTTCCCGCCAAGTTCTCGGTTTTTCGCAGTCTCCAACATCTTCTTATTCGTTATTTTCACCATATATGCAATTGTAATCCTATGCAAGTGCCATGATTCTCGAAATGGCAAACTTTTCATCATTACTTAAACCAGTTTTAACTTTGAATTTATTTATTTATTTTTTTAGTATTTCATATTAAGTGCTTAATTTTTTCTTTCTTTCACGATATTTTCCAGTTTAATTAGTAGTTATTGCTTGTTATTGACGTAAACTTCTGCATGAACTTCTTTCTTTTGACTAAGAAATTAGGCCAAAAACGTTTTAATTTTTCCTGAGACTGAGTTGAAATGTTTTTTTTTTCTTTCACATTTGGAAAATCTGCTGTGATATGACAGTGAGTACGATTTTTTCTCGACCTTGAAATTTAACCCCGAAGTTGTGAAGCTGAAAGATAACTCTGTAAATAGTAAAAAGATTCTATGGGTGGATTTCTTTTTATAGCAAACATTTGATAAGTATTCTCTACAAATACGAATTCTGCTAATCGTCCGTTATCAATATTAGTCTTAAAAAAGTATCACGTGTTGTTGACAGCGAAAATTAAATAGAATTTTCTCTGTGTTCAATGGCGAACCACAATTTCCGTAATTTTGATTAGTTTTGATGCAGGGTAGATAGTAAGGATAAAAAGAGATGAGAATAAAGGATTAAAAATTGAAACACACACAAATGAAAATTTTTTTATTTTTAAATTAAAAAACTTTGTTTTATAAATGTTAAACATTTTACAACAATCTCAATATGATTTTTTGCATGCTATTATTATGTTATTAAAAATATTGAATTTCTTGTAAATACTTTTTTGTAAATATTTTTACCATTTGGTTTAATTCATATTATGTGAGAGTTTGCGATTTATTTATTTATTTTGTAAATATATAGATTAAATAAAGATTTAAAATTTTTTTTATCGTGTGTGCTTTATTTATTTATTTTTTTTGGCATTTCTTCATTATAAAATAATCATTAATTATCTGAAAAATTACGTGTAAGCTGTTTTCATTCGAATCCCTTTTGCTATAAAAGTAATATTTATAAAAGCACTTTTTGTTTTAAAATTTAGTGTTTCATTTTTAAATACCATTTTACTATTAATAGTAATCGAATAACAATTTATATACAATGATAAACTTATTTTCTTTGCCGTTAAATTTTATCAGTAGCAAAAGACATCAATAAAAATCTTTTATAATTATCTAATATATATATATATATATATATATATATATATATATATATATATATATATATATATATATATATATATATATATATATATATATGTATGTATGTATGTATTTCAGTGGATGATATTAGAAAAACTAGAAATTAAAATCTAATTAATATCAGTAAGGAATTAGTAAAGAAATAAATAGATTTACTAAAAATGAATTTTTTGCTGTATTATTAATGTAATATAATTAGAATTGAGGATCTAGAAATATTAATTTTTAAGTACTCGCTTATATATTTGTTATAAATAGAACTTAACGTAGTAGATACCGTAAGTAAATACCTTAATACATATGTAATAACATTTCAAAAAACTTAAAAGACTTTCTTAGTAGGGACTTGAAAATAATGAAAATAAAATTTGATATGTTTAAAAATTATGTGTTACAAATGCGATAGTTGCGTCACTTGAATAAACTATTTTGAATAATTTATGTGCCCAATTTTGAATTAAATTTATCTGAAATATATTTTAAAAATGAAAATTCATGATGATTATAATCCTTTTGTTTAAATTAATTTTTTTTGCATAAAATCTTAGAGTTTTAGAATCTTAGAATATTAGTTTATCTACTTTCATTTAAACAATATACTTGTAATTTTTAGTTATTGTATTGAATACAAGATATGAAAAAAATATGGTATTCTTCTTTATCGTTTTTGGAGTATGCATAAATCTAATATTAAGTGTTTCACTTTATTGATTTTTCACCAAAAAATTATTTTGAAAGTTAGTGGGAAAAATAAAATTATTTTTGTTAATAAAAAATAAAACCACACACATTGAAAGTGAAACTTCATAATATTGTAAAGGAGTATCTTTTTAGTATATTTATAATTGATAATTTGTTTCAATGACATATGATGCCCTTAAATATCTGCTAAGTTCCAGTTAAAACCCGTCACAGATTAAATATTTGTGTAACAATTGAACTATAAAAATGATAAACATTTTCTCGATACATATTTTGATTAGAATTAAATGTATGCTTATTTCATTCACTTTTGAATTTATTTTTGTCACTTACTATCAATTTGTTCTATAGATTAGTTTCTTTTTAATTTCAGATTCTGGCTGTTAGAGAACTATACATTTTATGTAACTCTTTTTGGAAACTAGAGCATGACTATTTTAATATAGAATTCTATTTTCTGTGATGGACACTGAACTATTTTAATGTGTTATTCATAATTAATCGAAATATTTAAAGGTAAGAAACTTGATTTTTAAATATTTAATTTTTTGTATTATAACATTTTCAGGTTTCCCTGTAGTTGACATTGATCAATATCTCTCCGCATTTTTAATTATAATTTTTTATTTTTTAAGTATATAAATATATGTAAGCAATAATATGTAAAACATGGTTCATAGTGGTTCGTACATTTGTTTTGAACTATAAAATGATACCATCATTTATTACTATTTTCGAAACACGAAAAATTGAGAAGGATCTAGATAATTTAATATTAAAATAGGAGTGTTTTTTATTATTTATTCAGTCAGTTCTATCTTTTTTAATAAGTAAATAAAACGAAATATACATTTTTTCTATTATTCTACAAATTTAATAATACGATAATCTTAATTATATTTAAAATCTACAACTTTATGGTTATCCTTTATTTTTTATCGATACTGCTGTATAAGTGCAATATAAGCTTTTTACTATATTAAATAATATATTAAGATATTTTAAAAGAAGGAATGTTTAAAATTCATTTTACTAAAATGTATTACTTGAAAATTAGTAAACAAAATTTATCAAGAAAATTTATTTTAAAATATAAAGTGAAGTAAGAAAATATTTAGAGTAGTAATTTATTATTTGACTGTAGATGCGACAAGAGTAAGAGAATAAGGCTAATTTATGTCATAATTTCATTTAAAGTGTGTTTATTGTGTAAATATTTTCCTAAAAGCATTTACGAATGTGAAAAATATTTACTTTTCGTTTTAGATTAATTTTGCCAAAAAATCTATATTGTGTATTACTCTAAAATTAATTCTCCACTTCTCATCGCTGCAAATAAAATTACAAACAATATTTTGTTATAAAAATCGAAGCATACTATTAAACACTAATCTAGCTTAGCGAGCCATCAATGATAAAGTGTCTGTTATGGCAATCCTGCACAGCTCATAACAACCCTTTTCTACAAAGCTTGTGATAGAAAATGTTTTATTATCAGACTCCTGGAGCACATGCTGTCTGGTCGAAAAACAACCTCTATTTTGTTTATTTTATTTTGCTTAATCGAATTCAACCCGTATAGCAGTTTTTCCTGCCATTTATATGTTTATTTGAAAAAAATGTTTTAAGTATCGGTAAGTTTCAGTATTTTATTTACATTTATTTCTTCCCTGCTGATTATTTGTACAAAGCTTAGTTGTTTTTAACATGCTCAGTGTTTCTTTCTATCAAGTGACTTCATTTTGAGCTTACAAAAAAAAAAAAAAAAAAACAGATGTTTTTTGGAATATGAGGGCGGAAATGATAAAATGGTTTTTTGCCTTCTATTTGAGAGAAAAATAATTATTTAATAACGCTTTTTGTTTATTTTACTCATAGATTTATCAAGAAATATTCTTGTCAAATGAATTTCCTCGGAAAAGAGAATTATATTTTTCAACATTAAAAATTTGTTATGAGATAAGTCGCCCAGCTCGTGTGATGTTTTCTTTTTATCACAGATGAAGTAGAGAAATATGTATATTCCAAACCTCTCGACCTCAATGGCCTAAAAATCGAAAAGATAAATTTTAATACTAATTAAAGTACAAATGGAAAACCTTAGAAAGGAATGCCTTTTTTATTTAAAAACTCCTATTTATTTTCGTAATAACTTTATTCATATTTTCAGAACTGTTCTATTTTATTTATATTAAATATGATTTTTCAAAATCCAAATGTTTAAATCATCGATTACTAATTATTTCCTATTGTAGTTTAATTATTTCTTGCCACTTATGCAAAACTAAGTGATCATATATAGTTTGGCAGTATTAATATTTATATTTCAATTAATATATTTCATAAGAAAATATTTTGCAAGTTTCACTTTTTTTGTGCTAGCTTACAATATATGATTTCTTTTGTAATGAAGTATTAGATTTAATAGTTTCTGGATTAATTCTGTACTTCAGAAAATATTCCAAAAAATCAGTTATATTAAATAAATAAAATTAGTAAATTTTACATCACATTTCTTCTTATAATAAAAAAATAAGTACTTTAATTCCTAAAACATGCAAATTATTTAAATATTACATAAACTTACAATAAAATTCGATTTTACATCTTTAAAACTCATCTGAAAAATTATAAGAGTAAAAAGCAGTTTAAATATCATTTAAGATATTTGTCAGATAGATGAATTATTTTATATATATTATGATTCTAAATATGTTTTTCTAAAGCTGAATGTTTTGAATTGTTTCACTGATTATTAAATAAATTTATTAACTTATAGCTAGTAGTGTTTTTTTAATTTAGTATTAACGATATGCCGAGTTAAATATTTAAGCCAAACATATTTTTATGTTCTTAGTTTGTTTTACATTAGATGTATTTAATTTTGACTTTGGTGTTATGCATTATTTATAAGAAATATCTTGTAAAGTATTATTTATAAGAAAAATATTTAATAAAATTCAAGATAACAACTGTTTAATATTTAAAAAAAATATAATATATTTATATATCATTACTCATCATTTTATATCATATATAAGAATATTTATAAAGACATACTCATTTTCATATTTTCTTGTTTCAAAAATATAAATAATATTGATTTTAACAGATCCTGCATTCTTCTTAATCTAGTTAATTAGAAATTGATTTAGTTCAGAGGAAAATATTCCATATTATTGTTAAAATCTTAAAATATTCTCTTATTTACAATATTTACCAAAAATAATAAAATGTCAAAAATCTGCAATACCTGAAAGCTATTACTTGAGAACTAATTTTTAACAGCAATGTGATTGATAAAGAAGTGATTTTTTAATTAGATAGGAAGACTTGCATAATATAATGGCATATTATTGGTATTTTTATTACCTTTTTATATTCCGGCTATTAATATACAGTGTCTCACAAAAGTCATGGGACAATTGTGCTTTACAAAAAGAAACTGTAATAAAATTAATTAAAAATACCTGGACAAATTTTTTGTGGGCATGTTTCATATTTAAAGTTAGTAGCAATTATTACATAACATACATTTTGTCAAAATATTAATATAAATTATTAATAATTTTATATAAATTATTAATTATTAATATTAATATAAATTATTAATATTTTTATTTAATTAATAAATATAAATTAAATTAAAATACATTTGTTTAAAACGAAGCAAAAAAAAATACTCACATAAATAATATGGGACACTTACTTTTCCATCAAATATTTATCCAAAATCTTACTTTTTAAAAGGTTTTAATACTTTGTTGGATATCCTTTTACTTTTTAAACTTGATTTAATCTTCTTGGGATGGATTTGACTAATTTTTTTGTGATTTCTGGAGTGATTTTACCTCATTCTTCTTGAAGCACCGATTTTAATTGTTGTTTTGCAGAAATGGTGTGTTTCCGAATTAAGTCTAGAGATTGTGGTGGTGTTTTTATTATTTCAGGACAGTTATACAGCAGCCAAAGTCTAACGATCAAAGCAGTATGCTTGGGGTCATTGTCCTGGTAGAATTTAAAATCGTTATGAAGGTTCAGTTTTCGTGCTGAAGATTTCAAATTTTGCTTTAGAATATTAATATACTTGTACTGATCCATTTTACTGTCAATAAAAACAAGATTCCGAACTCCAGCGGACAACATACACCCCCATGCCACAACTCCTCCTCCACCATGTTTTACTGTTGGTACCAAGTTCTGTTTACGAAATTATTCCCTCGGTTTCCTCCACACCAAGATTCTACGGTAAAAACAAAATATATTAAATTTACTCTCATTGGCAAATATAACTTTATTATTATAAAATTTTTTATTTATTTTTGATTTTGCGAAAGTCAGTCTGAGTTTTCTATTCGTTTCACTTACGAAGAATTTTTCCTGGCTACTCTACCGTGATATCCAGCAGTTCGAATTACTCTTCTAATAGTCTCAGGATTAACAATTTTTCCATATAATGCTTGTAAACCAGCAACAACTGCAGGAGCACTCATTCTTGACTCAAGTTAACTGTTTCAGCAGTTTCTCTAATAGATTTTCCACTTTCAATATGTCAATTAATAAATAATTTTCGAATTTCAGGCAAAGTTTCTTTTCGGTTAGCATTCATAACTGAACACAGCTAAAAAACACAAAAATTCCAAAACAATCTGGAGAGAAATACTGCAGACGATTTTATACATTATTGCCAATTTCTTTTGAGTAAAAATAAAACACCCAAAATATATTTTTAATGCTTATTTCAGTCGATTTTTGTTGCATATCTAATGGTGTCCCATTATTTATGTGAGCTATTCTTTGCTTCGTTCTAAGCAATTATATTTTTATTAAATTAATATTTTAATATTTTAACAAAATGTATGTTTTGTAATAATTGTTATTAAATTTAAGTATGAAACACACCCTCAAAAAATGTGTTCATGCAATTTTAATTTATTTTATTACAATTTCCTTTTGTAAAAGTCAAGTGTCCCATCACTTGTGAGACACTGTATTAATTCGCGGCAGTTATAAATTACTGAATTACATTTAACTTGCTCATCCTAATTATTTGCAATATTATTTTCTTGCCGTATCAAGTTTCATCTTTAAATTATCGGAGTTAACAAAGTTTCATTTTTAAACTACCGGAAACGCATTATTCAATTATTTTAATCGAAGAAAATTTCAAAGGAAACAGTGATATGGAATCATGAAGATTCTCTAGGGATGTTATGTTAGATATTTAATAATTAAATGAGTCGAATGAAAAATGTGATGAAAGCGTAGTGCTGAATAATAAATTGTGAGAAGAGCCCATCATGATTCCATTGTTATTTCGTCGCGTCTCTCCATGAATTTCATTAAGCATCATTAAGGCGCCCTTGACCTATGGTAATTTCTCCAAAGCATGGGCACACCTTTTAGTCCATGTGTTGTGAGTCTTGATTGCGGTTGAAACGCAGAGCAGCCGTTTCAGTCTTGCTTGTCAATATACCAAATACCAGGTGGAAAATAGGTTGGACTGACGATTTCCGCAATGTCCACATAGAATTTCCGCTGTCGAAGGAAAACAAGTTCTTTTTATTTTTAACATTTCGAATCGCGCGCATTTTTTTTTCTTTATCGTTTTATTTCAAGGACCATGCTTTTGTTCCTTTCCTTATCGTGCCATCGCGAGAAAATCGCGTGAAGACGGGGATTACACACGTTGATGACGTAATATCTGTCTTTTGTGAAAGGGATTTCTCAAGACTGCAAAGGGGATAGTGTTAGCGAACCGTAAATACCTCCAATTCATTCACGTATGCTGTCTGCATGCAATATGTCGTGCGCGTGCATGCTCTGACCATAGAAGCATGTAAATTAAGATTTATGAGTGTTTGATAAGATTCTTCTTGAATTTTGGATATAATTTATAATTTATTTTGTAATGTAGATTCCAGGATATCCTACTAACCTCATTTTTGCGATAAGTGAAAAACTGAAGTAAAAAACACGCTGTCTCTAACTATTAAACCTGGAAATTTGATTTGATTATTGATAGTTTACTTTATGATTGGATACTATAAACTGATGAGCAAATCTTAACTTTCATGTTTTATTGTAATGGATTTAATTATTGCTCTTTAAATTATGAGATATCATAAGCTCTGTTAATTAAAATAAAATGTGATAATAAAGTGAACTAATTTGTAAATATTCTTCATTCAAATTAATTTTCTGATTTTTTAAATTTTAAATATTGTTTAAATGTTTTATAATTTGATTTCTTCAGTTCTTTCATTTCAAATTCTTTAATAATCTTAGGTATTGTTATTATTGAAAAAAGTGTGTTTCATTGATAAAATATGTTGAAAAATTATATATAAATATAATACGTTATAAGAATAGAAAAAATGCAATAAATATCTAATAATTATAAAAAATTTTAGAATAATATACTGTGCTTAAATTTATATTTAAAACTATCGCTTTTTTACGTTTTATTTATATTCTTATTATTGGTGTCTTGCGTATACAATTTTTTTTACTTATAAAGTAGCGAAACCCTCAATAATCTGTATTGATATTTTAGGTAGAGAGATGGGTCAAAATTTATTTTCTTTTTAAAGTTACACTAACCTTTCTTCATAAAATTCAATATACTGACTGTGTAATTAGTTTCGGTATGTCTTAAAATTATATATTACTTTTTAACTTTTTAATTCTTGCTCAATACGTTGTCCTTGTTTGTAAAAAACTATATTCGGTTTCATATCATTATATATGCTAATCAGCTTAAATGGTCAGGAAATTAAAGAATTAAATGAATTGAATAAAATGAAATAATGTCCTTGAGTTTTAGTTAATGCTGTTGTAGCAATTTCTACGGTTCAATAACTAAAAAAAAAATTCCCATAAATTCAACGCTTGATTGTGCTCTTTTTATGCAGGGAAATTAATTCCTTCCTTTCATAGAAATTCACTGCAATTACCGTAACAGAAAAAATTATCGTATTTTTTAGCTTACTAGCGGGCTCTGATGTTCAGTTTGATGATTTATCGTCGTGAAAATAATTTAATTTAAATATTTTTAAAACTCTCATTTATCCTATTGAGAATATTTTAATCAAATTATATTTCCTAAATTTACACGTGATTGTACGAATCAAATTATATACAATATTAATATTTAAAACCATAGAATATTTCTCATTTGTAGCCATTTTAAAAACTTAGACAATATTAGTATTTTATTGTTTAATTTTTTTAAAAAAGAATGTAAGATTCTTTTCTTCAACATTTTTTGTTAGGAGTCGAAATGCTTTTCAAAGCAAGTTTTTAAAAATCATATTTTAAATTTTTTTCCCAAAATAATACTCTTAATCTCTTTACAAGTTATTTTAAAATAAGTACTTATAATTCATTAAAAATGTACAAAAAAAGAAGTAAAACTGAGATAAATATCCATGCAATTATTATTTGTAACTGATAAGCAGTTAAATTTTCGAGAAAACTATGTATAGATGTGTTCTCTAGAAAATTACATTTTAATGTGAAATATTTTATTTCACTAGAATCAGAATACGAAAGTTAAATTTTAGGTTGGTTAAACAACGATTCTCTAGAAATTTTGGCAAATTCATATGAAAATAGTGAAGCACTAAGAGGCTACACTTAAAGTTATCAAGGATAATGTCTTACATTATAACTGTGCATGGTATTGGAATTAAACTAAAAAATAAGTTCAAATCACTTTTAATAATATGTTCAATGATGTTTGCAGTATTATTAAAAATTCTATCTAATTCGAAAAACAATAAATGATATTAAATTTCAGCTATTACGCAATTAACAAAATTGTACGTTACGCTTTTAAATTTTTAATTAAATATTCGAATTGAAAGTTTTCGAATAAAAGAGTAAAGAATTAAAATTGGAGCGTTTGTAATTCTTATTTACACAAGATTTTTAAAATTTGAGACTTTTCAGTTCTGTCTTGATTATGAGTACATTAAATATTTTATTGCTTTACTATTTCAGCTTGGGTTGGCATTTTAACACGATTTCAGATAATTCAAACGCAATTTCTTTCCGTTTATTTTCGTCTGGTATTTCTATCAAGTTATTTTTATATTTTCTAAATATAGTTAAATTTAGAATATGAATAGTTGTTTTATGACTTTTATCCTGAGCAATCGAAGCTATTTTTGGCGATTTTAAATCTCATATGGAATAGTGCACCCTTCTCAACTCATTTTCTCAGTGATCGTTACTATTTTAATACCAATTTGGATTGTTTCTGTAAGTGTAACTGTGAAGACAACACCTTTCATCTTTTACATGCTCTTTGTCTATATGTTAAGGTCATATAATTATATGATGTGCTACGGGTGATTCCACGAGTTGATGCGTGAAGAAAAGATATCCACCTCCCACCTCAACAATCACGTTTTTTTCCATGTGCTTTATTGTCGGGTTTTATCTCTTTTAAAATAAATGGAAAAATAAGATTAAAAAAAACTGGTTGAACACGTCATTGTAAAAAAATGTGATTGCATCATTCGATTTAATGTCTTTCGATATCGATTGTTGCTGATTATTGGAAGCGTCAATATTTGTCCCAATAAGGAAAATACTAATTCTTAGAGGCAGCAACTATCTGTTCTTGAAAGCTTCTTATCTTTTTCGATACAATCCCTTCTAGATAAAGTATAAATCATAATAAAACATAATCAAACATTTTGTTTTTTAAATTGTTTGTTATTTATTAAGATCAAAAAGCTCTGTGTAATTAAAATGTTACTATTGCGACATTTTTATGGAATAATAATTTCATGTGTTATGTATCCATAATAATGAAAGTTATGCGAAACAAATTTATTTTCTCAGGAAATATTATTATAATTTTAAAATTTTGCTCAAAATAAAAAAAAATCTATACGCGTTGGAAAAATGGTATTCTATATATTTTTTGAAATTTTCTAAAAATGTAGTACTTCTAAATACCAATATTTTAAAAATTATTCAGTGATTTTTAAAAATTGAACTTATATTAAATTTTTTTACCTAGTCGAAAAGTTGTTATATTTATTGTGCATTTATTTGAGAAATTAAGCTATCCTCTCTAGTTCTATAATTATGAGAGCAACCTTTTTATTAAAAGTTGAATTTCTGTGCATTGAAAATTCATTAACTATTCTGATTGAAAAATTTATCCATGAGAAAATATATAATCTAAATTTATTGTTTAATTTTTGCGCAATATCATAATATGGCATAGTAAAATTTAAAACGCGAAACACTAATATTAGAATTAATCTAAAGATGTAGTTTACGTAGTGTAAACCGTACCTTAAACCTTAAGCTTTCTGTGAGGATTATTAAACATCAAACAAAGAAGAATTTTTTCGTTTCCTCAAGTTTCATAAATTGTGGAGTGCATTCACGTGTCAGTAAGAAGAAAACTAAGAGAACTCCTCAGGACTGACTTGTAAAATGTGTGTGCATAAAGCATAAATTCATCTCCTGAAGTTGAAAAGTACCATGATCATATCTTTCACTCCAAGCCGTTCAGCTTCGAGTATAATCCACGTGGCCACACAATTAGTTCTAAATAATTTTTATGTTCTTTGTTGCCATTTTTGCATTGCATTTTTATGGCATTGTAAGGACTCAATATATGATTTTGCGTTATTAATTGTAAATTATTTACTCAAATGTCGCAAAGTTACTTATTTTATTCAAATGATATTTTCATTGAGCAATTAGCGTGATATTTTATTAGATAATATGTATTTGATTACAGTGAACTCGTTAGATAGTGATTTTAACTCTACTGATCTTCTGTAATTATTCATTGTGCAGTAGCATTCTGAAATTATCATTGATAGAAGAGAGATTGATGAGTACTTTTTGTGCATCAATTTTTTTTGTTTCTGAATATGTGAATATTACTTGCTATTCATATAGCTATTTATCGCTATCATATAGGTTTCTGGGTGAAAATTTTTAAAAAATATTAAATTTATGACTAAAACAGTTTCGTTCATGCGAAGATTTAAATGACAATGACAACATAAATAACATCATTTAAATTGGCGAGTAAAACATTCATCAATATAAACATTAAAACAGTTTCATTAAATAAATATTTAAATCGTTTTCAATATTTGTTGCGATAAATTACAACAAATATTGAAAAGGACATACATTTCCAGAAATAATGTGAGCAACATTTTCAATTTGTTTTCATATAAAATGTAAAGGCGTGTTTAATATTTATTGAAATTTTTTTGCATCAATCTTTTCTTTTTTTTTCCTTACACACTTTTTCACCAAATCATTTCAGCAATTTTATTTAAACACCTGGTTAGATGGTTGATTTTTCGTCTCAGTAGAAATGAATTTCCATTATTCGGTCGACGTCCATCAACATTTCGTTCTTGCGTGAAACACTTTCTTTGGAATTCTGGTGGGGGGATACTTTCATATTTTGATGTGCTTTCACCCGAACATTTTTATTTCACGTGGTTGGCATTCCTTCTTATTTTGATGCGACTCAGATCATAAATTGATTCGAAGGAAGAGGAATTTGTTCACGCATTCTGAAAATATAGATGCACCTTCAAACTAACATATTACTAATATCATCAGCCATATTACTTCCTAAGGATGACTTACTTCGACTTTTTTTTTTTGTTGAAAAAAAAATGATTGGAAGAAGTGCTATTGCTGTACTACATCCTGTGACCCGGTTGTATCTTCTCAACAAGATTTAAATAACTTTCGGATTCAGGTCACTTTATTATGAGTAACTTCTTTCATAGAAGATCTAAAGAATGAAAAGATGTCGGTGGTATCCATTGAAAAGGAATCCAGACAAAAGCATTCCAAATCTTAATAATTCACTGAAACTAGTAACTATATTTGTGGACTCCTTTTCTATTTATTTGTGACTCTCATCTTAACTTAAATTCTGTAGAACATTTTTGAACGATTTCTTTGTCATCGGTCTATATTTTTAATAATTATATGGATTTTGGTACATTGTGAAAGGAACATAATAAAAATTATTTACTTGCATATCTCCTATTTTGTGAATTTATGTTTCATTACAACGAGCTTTGTTACTGGATTTAATCAACATTAAGTGTTAGAAATAGTTCGAATCCCATCTTGGACATGGATATTTGTAGTGATTCGATATCCATTTTAAATTGTAGGTCCTCTTTAATTAGCCCTCATGTGCAAAAATTCACCTTGAGTAAGAAACGAATCAAGCTTTATTACTTTCAGTTTTAAATCTTGAATTTTACTTAAGCTTTGCTATATATATATTAAATTTAAGCTATTGAAGAAAGAGTTTTTTTGATAATGTAATCTGTTTAATACAATTCTAAATTTATGAATGTTCCCTTATTTTACTCTTATACTGAAGTCTTAAAGCACAGGTGCTAATGTGTGAATTCCTAAGACCTTTCTTATACATTTAATAACCCCATAGCACCCCCTATATCAATCCCCTTCAGTAAAAAACAGTATACAGATGTCTGCTAATCACGGTGAGGGTCACACCTATGTTACAGATGAACATTTTAACTTTATTTCATCTTTTCTTTTAATATAGGCTATTTGGAATGTATCTGTTTCTCTCTTGCATTCACTTCCCTAACACTCTGCTGCACACTGCTTCTAAACTATGAATTATTATATTAAAAAAAAAAAATCTAATGTAATACGTGTATATAGTATATATATATCTTGCAAATCACGTCGGAATTTAATAGAAAATCATTTTCCATGACGCGAAATAAAAAGAATTCGCGTATTTAATGTTTGTTTTTCATCTGAGATTCAGCTTATTAATTTAGAAGAATAGCACTTTTGTTTTAACAATATTTATTATTTATCAATCATTACAGTGTTTTTTATTTATTTGAAATACGTTATGTATTTTGTTTGTGAATGAATGATGAAGAAAAAAATTTTTTTTAAATTATAATAAGTTGTTTTGTTGTATTTTGTTTATTTAAGAATTCTTTTTGCTCAGTTGCAAGTCATTGTATAGCAAGCCATGTGCGATGTGACTCTTGATTTACACTATTTTTCGTTTTAAAAGAAAATTGCGATTTTATCTTGTGAAAATGAGAATAACCAGTAAATAAACTAAGCATTTTAGCAATGAGAAGCGCTAAGTTCTCAGCCAAATTTTTTTCTAATTATGTGAATTATTATTATATGTGATGAATATTGTACACTATTATATCACAGTTGATTAGCGTGCCAAATTTTTATTAAAATTTTCACATGCAAATTTCATATTTTTTGATAGAAAAGAGATAGAGAAGCGCTCTTACAATAACTTCTAATTCTTTCTGCTGGTTGAATGCTTATTTTTTTCTAATTTCTTGACGTATATTTTAATGGTTGTATTGTCACAAAATGAACTCTAGCGATAGTAGAATTACTATTTATGATTGAATTTAAAAATTCACTGTAATTCAATTTTCTGTAATTCAATAATTCATTGTAATTCAATAAATGTCAAAATAAAAATTCAAGTGGAATTCTAAACATTCAGAAAACTACGATAATTAAAAAATAAATAAATAAATAACTAATATTATTTTTATAATTGTATATCATGAACCACCTTGCGTAATATTTTTTGTTATTTATTAAAATTAGAAAAGTATAAGCTTTTGAAAATATTTAAATATATGTTCCTTATTTTTTAAACTTTACTACGAAAAATTATGAGTGTTCATCTTTATTGTAAAATTTATTGTATTATTTAGTAATTAAAAGTAATTAATTACTAAATATTATTAATTACTAAATATATATAATTAATTACTAAAGTAATTAAAAAAACTTCTCTATGTAGGATTTTTTTTATTCTGTGCCTTTAAATTCTTTTACAATATTTCTTAACTATTAGTTTTAATAAATAAACATGAAAAAACGTCTTAAGTATATGACGGTTGAAATTCCTTAAAATATTTTAAAATAGTTTTCTATCTCTTGTTGTTTCAGTGTAATACGCTGAATATGATTTATCTCCCAATAATATCGCCTGATTAATATTTCTAATTTTTCATAAGGCTTTTGACCGTCATTCTTTCTTTCTTCAATTTTGAGTGAATTAAAATATAAATTTTTTCAATATCAATTGAATTAAAATGAAAGGTTTATATTTTAATATTTTTCAGTCATATGCTGAATCTAAAAATGTCTGATTATCTCCAAAGTATAAACAATTTATTGAGTTTTTCCTCCTTAGTATTACCATAAAATAATATTAAACAGTAACTGTGTTCTCATCTTAGAGTTCCGTTAAGAAAACAATCTTGGAATTAATCTCACAATCATGAGAAGTACCTTCGATTATTTTCCTCGAAAGTAATTCCCGTTATATAGCTACAATTTCTCAATTTTATTAAAAATATAATATGAATTACATATAAATTAATATATGATTAGAAGTATTTACATCTGAGATTATCTGATAATTATATTGATACTAATTACAATACATTTTAAATACATTTCCTTTTCTTTTGGATCATTATCCCTAGTTATTAATTTATATCACAAGCTTCATTTAGTAAACATTTTTCTCTAAAATTGTTAACATCCATTACCTTTTTCTAAAATTTTTTTTTATTTTTACACACACAAGTCACTTTGTTTACATTTTCTAATTTATGAGTGATTATCATATCTAATGCGAGTGTTTAAGTAAAAATGATTTCTTAATAAAAAAAAAATATTTAGATTAAAATTTTTAGCAAAATATTTAGATTAAATGAAGAAATAAAAAAAAATATTAGAAAAATTAGAAAAATATCTGGAAAGAGAGAAATTAGCAAAATATTTAGATTAAAATTTATAAAGTAGTTAATTGTTTGAACTGATCATTGTGTATCTAACTGAATTTTTTCCCAACAACTAACAATCCTTTTCTGTATTGTAAAATTTTGAACAATATGCATTAAAAGCTTTTTAATGCATATTTCATACGTATGAATTTTTTTTTATTCATTGTTGTTGTCATGTGCCAGCTAGGTTGGCAACATGGGGTGCACTGCTCCACTTTTCCAACTGAACCATATTTTGGTGTGGAGTCCGACTTCTTCAGTACACACATTCCATAGGTACCCGTTTATAGGTAATCATTCACACCTCATTCATACAAGGAAAGGACAAAGACAGGAGAGATAGAGAGAGAAAGTACATCCAAGCCCGAACCGGGATTCGAACCCAGGACCTCCTTATCCGCAGTCAGGCACACTGACCACTAGACAAGTTGGGTGGCTAATTTTTTTATATTTTTTTAATTATATAGGATTTTTCCTTTGCTTTTTTAAAAACTTTTCCTTAGTGAAAACCAATACATAAATTTGTATTGCATGCGATATAAATTTATGTAATTATTTGAGCAAATGGTGTGAATAATTAATAATAAAGATGTGTCGCGTATAATAATTTATTGATATGGTTGTTGCCATCTTCCTAAAATAAAAATAAACTCAGTAAATGGTTCTTGTCCTCTAATTTCTGGCAAATGCCAATTGCCGAGAGCTGTCATTTCAAGGACTCGTCTGTGTTTTCAACCACGATCTCTAATTTAATAAATTTTTACGATTCCTTACTTCTTGTGATGACGTCACGGGCTATCAGACGTTCCCCATTATTCCATTAGCCCTGATGACGCGTTCTGACAGGGGGTGCTCGCTTGCAGTGCGGGCGAAAGTTGCTGGACGTTGGGGGCAGGACATGGAAGTGTCGAAAGTAATTTATCAGAGCGGATGTCCGGACCAAGGAAGCCTAGATTCGTTCCTTTTTTTCTCTCTGCCGTTATTCGACTTACAGCTTCCTAAGGAAGATTGCATTTGTCGATGTAATTACTTAAGGGCCTGCAAGTGCGTCAACTTCCTTATCGTTTAACTTGAGGACAAAGAGAAAGTGAAATAACACTTCCATAAATCTGTTCGAAAGTTTTAAGATTTTTCTTTATTATTTTTAAAACTTTTGTTGTTGTCTTTTGGACTTATAGAAAGACATTTACTTTTGAAAAGACCTAAATATTTTTAAAAGTTTACTTTTGAAAAGATGTATTTTTCTCTGTTTCGAATAATAGTCGATAATAGCATTTTAATTAGGGATATCGTATTATTTTCCGCAATGACTCGTAAATTTAATGAAATGAATATATTTGTTATTTAAAAAAAGAATAGTATCCGCGATGACTCGATGTGATTTAAAAAAAATTAATTGCAAACAATTAAAAAATTTTCCACATTTCTAGCTAAGAAAATAAAAATCATACCTGTGAACTCTAATTAAAGATAATGACAAAAATTAATTAGTTTAAAAATGTGCAATGCTTTGCGTTTTACAATTCTATAAAAAATAACTATATGCTACGAGTTTTATTATCATAATTATCGGTCATTATCTTTTTAGTACTTCATAATTATTACTTTATATGCCGGCTGATGGCTGTGAGTGGTTAACGTTCCTGACTACTTAGCTGTTTATCCAGGGTTTGAATCCCGGTTAGGAGATGGATGTTCCTTTATCTCTCTCTGTTTCCTTGTCCTTTCTGCGGTGGAGTGACGTGGATAATGCTACTCCTCTCCGTGAGTTGGTTCACATGTGCCCGCTGGGTAACGATAAATGAGTAGCAATTTCTGGCCTTGTTGTGGCGATGGGTTCGCCACCCAGTGTCCGCCGTTAGAAAAGAACTTTAATATGATTAAACACCGCGTCGTGGAAAGCCTAACGGCTGATGTAAAGGCATCTTTGCACTCATCATGTAAACTGCCTTCCTGGCTGACGTTTCATATATAGAGAGCCATATTGACACGTTGCAAGGGAGAAAACCTGGAAGTCCCTTAAGCATCCACCCCGAGAGACATGCATGCAGAAGCGCAACATCCATCACCGATTGTTGGCTGGGTTCGAACCCGGAATCTTGTGTTCCGATGAGCGCTGTTCTAACATTTGGCTACGAGGAGCCCTACTTTAGTAATTGCAAAAGACTTATTTTATGTCATAAATTTTTCTCAGAAAAATCATTAAGAATATATTTTATTAATAGCGGAAACATAAAGAAGAATATCATCCAGAAATGTTAGAATTTCAGTTTTAATAAGGGCTTTAAGTTTATCTAAAAAATTTTTTGCTTATGAATACCAGCTGTGAAACTATCTGGTGAATCTGCCAACAATTTGATTTCAAATGCACAAAATTCATTGGATTTAAATGAATGTATTTAAAATTAGGATTGTAATTTCGATACTCACAATTATTAAATTCTGCGAAAGATGAAAGGTACTCAGATTTTACCATATAGAATATATCTCAATTTGTATTAAGTGAAAAAAACTTTATTTAGATTTGATGCTCAAAATCTTCATTAGATGAACTTGCTTTAACAGATGCTTTAATAACGAGGAAGAGTTTCTCAAAAAGAAATTTCACAACATAATTATTCTTAATTTCTTGATACAGCTTATAGCGCCTAAATTTAGCGAATATCTTGCGTAGTAGATGTAAATTTTCAATATTATTGCATTCAATGTATCAGTTATTTATATTATACTTTCCTATACAACAAATTTAAGTAGGAAATGAGCCTTATACAAGCTTTAAACTCTTAGTAAATTCTGAGCATCTTTTTAATAATTTAAAGATTTTATTGATAATTTTCATGCATATTTATTCGCTTTTTTGTATTTTTATTGTTAATCTGTAAATGTGGTATAGAGTTTTTATACGAACAGGCAATATATATATGACATCAAATATTTAATTTCAACATTTTCAAATTTTAAATATATGAAAACTTTCCACTTGCTTGATGAAAATTCGTGATTAATGATTGAATAAAATAAAGTTAGAACACGTATTTGGTTTTTGAGTAAAAAGTAATGATGAGATAAGCAGCTAATTTACTGATACTATGACAGAAAAGTGATTTTAACTGTTCTGTGTAAATAGTAAAAAAGTGTGAGTAAAATTTCGGGAAAATGTTTGTATAAAAGTGCTAAACTTTAATTAGTTGGAGTTTTTATCGTTTGATTTTATTTTCGACTAAGTTTTGTGCAACAATTGCTCCGCTGACTTCCAATAGCCTAATGTTATTATTATTTTTTTCTTTGTGAAAGAAAGACTATATTAGCAATTAAATGTGAGGTACATTTCATAACATTTGGGAACATTTTGTACCATTTTTTAAATGCATAAGAGGAGGGATTAATGAATGATTAATAATCTCTAACCATTAATTATTCATTTTCATTAATTGTTATGATCATTAGAGCAACAACAATTTCTATCTGGGTTACTCATGAAATGACTGCGGTTTTCGTCTTATTCACTATACCCTCAAAAACTATGATGAGAAGAGGAAGCAGTGAAATGAATTAGATGATTCTATTTTCGCATGAACTGAGTTACGTCATCATATTCATTTCGTTCGAAAAGACTTAATTTATTATATTCCTATTTAAGGATTTTCCACATGTAAGCACTCCGTAAGTTCTTTAAAAGTATTTTATCTACTAGGGTCATATAGACGCATTTAATTAATCGGTGCTTTCCTTATTATTAAATGACATTAATTATTTTTTTTCATTCTATGTAAAATATTCAATATTTTTTTCAAATATTAAATATTTACTGCATTTTTTAAAATTTATTCAGCATGATATTAATAAAACTAAAGTATTTCTATTTTGAGAATCTCACAATCATCTAGTAATTACAAGAATGAGAATTTATGTGATTGCCACTTTTTTAGTGTAAAAATTAGTTATTTCTCTTTTATAATTCATATTATTAATTAGAAAATTAAGTATCATGTGATTAAAATTTTAACAGTAAAATCTAATTCTCTTGTAAAAAATTGACATTAACAATAATTAACTATTAAAATTAATCTTTGTATTTTTTTCTTATATATTTTGGTTTTCCATGAATTCTTAATTTATCAAATCCAAATGCCATACAGAACTTTTGGAAAAATATTTGAAAATGACATTAATTTTATATTTTTCTATTTATATTTGATTGCTACAAATAAGTTATTACATTTTTTAAAACTTTAGCTACATGTCTTTACTTAGTTATTAATAAAAGCTAATTTATGTTTTTCATAACATTACTTATGTTATTAGTAATGGCACTTTTTTACACACTCAGATTAAATTTTCTAATGCAAGTGGTTGTCTAGAAATAGTGAATGAGGAACACTTTGAATAATAATAGTATTGTGATTATAAAATCATTAACTAATTGGTGAAAATTGTTATTATTACATATTAATGAAAATAATTTCTTAATAATCGTAAAAACTATAGAAAGTTATGCAAAATTATTGGAAAAATAATTTATAATTATTTCATTCTATATCATTATTTTCTCACGCCAGTGGGTTTTTTGTTTTATAACTGATTTTTTTGTTTGAATTATTAACTGTATTATGGTAACAGTTAAATTACTTTATAAATTATTAAAATGTTCTATTCTATCAAATTGGTTATATGGAATTTATAATTATAATGTTTAAATCTTATTAAGTTAATATCCACAGATTTAACAACATTACTCGATTTTTATAAATAAAGTATAGAATTTTATAATGGTTTATGATATGAAGATAATAAATTTCTTTTAAATGGTTCACTTATAGGAGTTTCATTTTTTCATTGCTAATAATTTCATATTAACAGGATACTGTGAACTATGGCAGACGATTCGCCTGGCAAAGTCCAAGCCCTGCGAGCTATGTTCGCCGAGAAAAACAGTCCCTTGATGGGCATGATGCCACCTGGTGGTAGACTCTCTAGCAGACCGTGGAAAAGTATCAACGACTCCACAGAAGAACTACCATCATACAAGGAAAGAATCATTAAGGAACAAAGAGTGTCTTCTCAATTGGTGAATAAAGTGTACCCATTTCCTGTACATAAAAATTCGTCTGTACTGAACGATGATATGAATAGAGACATAAATGGTATTACTGAAAATGCTCTTAACAAAGTGCCTCCTAAGCCATTTATTGGTCCAAAACCAACACATATATCGCAACAAAATAAAACCACTTCATCGACAAGTGCCTCTTCGGAATCCTCAGATTTGAATAAAACATCTGAAATCCGGACTTTTAGTGATAGTCAAAATCTTCTTAGTTCTCAGGCAAAGTCAAAAGCTGTTGCTGAGACCATCGCGTCATTTATGTTCACCAATGGTTTCGGCCAAAAAGAGAATGAACCTGTCAACTCTGTTGGGAACAACAAAGATATTCAGCCTCCTATACCGAAGCCCAGAAGCTGTAATTCGCGAACAAACTTACAGGACCAAATAAGTGTGATGAACTCTCAAAATAGTCATCTATCTAAAACTAATTCTGGGATATTAAGTGACTTAATAAATTCCGATAATTACATTTGCAAAAGCAATTGTAATTTTCGGCGAAAAGAGCTGCCATCTTTGGAATCTCTTGGACCAGCTCCTTTGAAACCATTAAAACCGCCACATATGGTGTTGCCATCAAAATATTGCTCATCTCAATCTAATGATTCCCCTGCTAGTATTCGTAGCTCCCAGCCCCCACCGCAGCACCCTCCTCCATCACTGCCTCCCAAATTTCTCCCTCCTGTTCCTCAACGACCTGGCTATCGTAAGTATTTCATTAGATTCAAATCTCTTTTATTTGTTTTTTTCAAGGTTTCTTATAAATATCACTTTTCCTTGTGTCGAATTTTGATCAAGGACTTGCCAAAATGTCTTTGAATGTGAATATAACTTAACATTGTTGTGAAAAAAAGGAACTCTTTATTTATTTTGAAACATGTGTTTGTTTTTATCTTTTGTATTTATGTCCTGTTGGAAATATGTTCTTGTGACTATTTTGTAATCCTCTGAAATTTCACCCGATACATCTGCCGAAAATATCTAAACTACGATTCAATTACAAAATTGATACCACAATTAGAAGCTTATTTTCCAAACAATCATTTGGATACCAGCGAAAGCGTAAGAGGTCACAGCTATTTAATCTGCCTTAATTTAAACAACTTTATGATCTCTTAAATTTTCTTTCTTAAATTGTAAAAAATGTGGTTCATTAGAGTCGCAATTTTCCCACAGTAATGGCATTTAAATTTTTTTTTATTTAGCATTAGCTAAATATATGAATTGCATAATTTTCTAATTATAGAAAATCATGCAATTCATATGCGAAATGCCTTTCGGCCTGAAAAAAAAAAGATGTTTCCCAGAAAACACTATTTTTTCCCAGCAGTAGAAAACTGCATATCCCAAGTACATGGTTGTTTCTTTGATAAACCATTTGTGTTTTTAAAACAAGAATTCTTTTCTAATAAATACTTTTCTGCTTTTATAACACGAGTAATGAAAATTTGGTAATAACGTTTGGTACCTACAGAAACGAATACGATTACTTATTTTACCAATGTAATGCAATCTTTTAGGTTTTCTTTTTAAACAGCTCATTTTGTCATTAATACAATGATTTTAAAATACCTTAACGTTACAATGAGTGAAGGAAAAAAAGATGGAATGATTTAGTGTCAGTTTGAGGGAATATGCGCCAACTTTCCCGAAGTCGCCGAAAATTTTCAAACGTACCTTAAAACATTTAATTTTAAAAAAACTTTTTAATTTGTCTTACTTGAAAAATATTTCTTGTCGCGGATGTATTTTAGCTCGACAACGGGTACAAATTAATTTCGTATAATCTATTTACAGACTTCAGTCTATTGTGAATAATGCTTTTAAACGAATTTTATAATTTTATTATAAGAATTATGAAAATTTGTCATAATTTTGTGAGTTTTTATATCCTTAAAGTAGATGTTTGCATCAACTTATATTAATCCTCCATTAATACAAGAATTTAATTATAAATAAGCTATTCATGATATCAAATAAAATAAATCTAAGTAGATTTTTTGGTAAGATAACATTGTCTCCATTGCATTTGCGAAAAGAATTTGTTTATTCTATCTCGTATTAATTAATTTTCTTATTAAGTTTAATCACCAAGTTTGATCTATAGTCATCATTATCATTAAGTTTGATCTATATTCATTCATGCAAAATTTAATCACAAGCTTAGTGTAATCAAGATTTCAGAAAAATAATATTCATAATCTCAAATTTAATTCCATATAGATCCCGGTTGTAGGGGTCTGTGAAAAATATACCTTCCATAAAAAAAGAATTAAAAAAGGTGAGGTTTGACGATTTTCTGAAACACAAAAACATTTATGATGAAAAAACTCCCTTTGCTGATTTTGTTCAAATAAAATATCTCAAATATAATACAAAAATGATATTTTTGGTTGCTTGTCGTTTGTTTTATTTTATAATCAAATTATTTTAATTCAAATGCATTAATTTTTAATGAATAATTATTATTAAGTAAATGTATTCATTATATAATTTTCTTGGAATATTTATTTCTAAATATTTCACATATGTTAAGCAAAATAAACCTGCTTCAAAGTGGAATAATACTCATTGCTATTAAAATATTTCATCGAAGTTTTACTTAAATTTTTACTGATTATATTTATATTGTCGCTTTTAATATTTATTTTAATTAAAACTCTATAAAAATTTTAGATCACGAAAGTATTATCTTTTTACATTTTGACGAAATGTTTTTATCACAAAAGATAATACTTTCGTGATTACTTTCTTTCTTTCGTGAAACCAAAGGTTTTTAATCTCGAAACATCAATACAATTTATTTATTTCAGTTATATTTAAGTCGAAGATTATGAAAATTTTTATATCATTGAAAAGTAACCTGAATTTATAATTGAAAAAAGATTTCTTTAAAATTTATATTTTTAATTTTTATATATTCTCTCTTTCTCTCTTTTTCGAATTAGTATTTGGTTAACTTTCTTCAATAATAATTTTTCAAATTTTTTATCATGGAAAAGTAATTATTAATGATAAAAGAGATATTTAATAAAGAAATTTAGCACTCTGAAAAATTTTTTATTTTGATATTCACTAATTCAGAATTTATTACTAGCTTAATTATTAAAAACCATCGATTTCAGTTTTATTAATATGTTTCTTGCATACTATGAGAATATTTTAACTATTAAATTAAAATGTTTGTGATGGAAACTATTTACAAAATTGTATTCTTATTATCCATTTACAGCATGTCCACCAAGACCGCATACTCCTCCTCCACTGCCACCTGTACAAGCACCAGTCATCACCCCCTCACTATCATTTCGAGAAGAAATTGAAGAGTTGTATGAAGATACTTTATTGTCAGTACATCAAAAGCGGCCAGTTTCACTTATGTATGAGTAATATTTTGTATATTTTTATTCATACATTTTGTTATGTCATGTTGTGTTTAACAGATTCTACAACACTTAGTTTCTAATTATTAAATACAAATTATTATGTACAATTATTTTTCAAAAGGCAATATTTGTTGTGAAATCTTTTTAAAAATTTATTTTTTCACCACTTATTATTTTTATACGTCCTGATTACAATGTTTATACCTATCAATAGCTGTATTGTAGATAACTGGAGAAAAGATTAAATATCATGAAAATTTCCACTAATTTTAATTACAATATTTCATTAAAATCAATGCTTTAGAAATGACTGATGAATTTTAATGAAGTTCAAATCATATCTCAATTACTTTTTCATTGTTCTTTTGATATTAACTCTCTATCATTTTTAAAAACAGATTTTTTACAAATCGTTAATAAGGAATGGATATGTAAAGAAATAATTGCGGTGCAATTAATCGGTCTCAACTTTATCAGTCCAAACATATTTTTTTTCATTTGAATATTTAAAATTGTTTTATTTTGTACTGATAATATAATTATTTATAGAATTTTGTTAGTTATATATTTTAAGTAAACAAATATATGATATTACTTTATATAAAATCGACTTAATCATTTGCTCTTAGTTTCACATCTTTTATTAGTTGTTTATGAACAATGTTTGAAGTTATAAGTTTCGTAGGTTTCTGATTATTTTGCAAATTCTTTTTAACTGAGAAAATATAATTGAAATTCTTGAAATGGTTAAACAAGATTATGTTAAATATAGAATGCATTGTATTCGGATATACTAATACTCTTAAAAGGTTTACATAAAACTCAGTAAATACAAGAGCAACAGGAATCATATGTAAGGAATTGTTCTTGTATGCCATGCTCATTGTTCATAAGGAAGTTATCTTTCCTAGGTACTATATCCATGCTGAGTATAACTGCAGATTATTTATTTAGATGAAATAAGTTTGATTTCCATCTTTCAGGGAATTAGTTTCTTTTTCACGATTATTCACCACATAATTATGTCATTGCCTTTTATATATTAATTTTTTATTTGGAAGAAATTGTATTTGAATGATAAAACCTCAACAATGTTCACCAGATATTGCTTTGATTGAGTTTTTACTTCAAATCTAAATGATGTCTACAAGGTTACAAATTAGAGATCCTTTAGACACTTCTAATACTTGTAATAAAAAACTTTAATTCAGTTTCTGAAAATGATTACTCCACCCTACAGTTTAAAGTGGAATCCGAACCACTACAAACATGAATCCCACCTTGGGCATGGATGTTTGTAGTAGTTCGGATTCCACTTTAAACCGTAGGTCCCGGTCTAATTAGCTCTCGTGTGCAAAAACTGACCGTTGAGCGACAAACAACCCCAAACAATTAATATGGATTTTATGTTATGCATAGAATATGAATTAATTGTTAAAAGCAACTCAAAAAGAAAACTATCAATTTTTTTTTGAAAATATTAATCCAATTTCTTATGGAAACGACAGTATGTATTATATTGTACAAACATAACAATTTTTGAATAAATAATATAACCTATGTATAATTATTTTCAGAATAACTAAATAATTTCTTAAAATAACAAAATGCACGATATTTCAATATTATTCACTACACTAATTTTATAATTAATATCAATTTTATACACTTAATGATTGATATTATATATATGAAATATATTATTATATGTCTTCAAAAGCTTCTCATGTGGATTATGATGGAAACGTTTTTTTTTTTTTTTTTTCGTTCTTAGTTTATTTTAATAATAACGATAAATATTTTGCTTCTAGTCCTGAATACACTGCAGAAGAAGAAGAAGCTGAAGAACTTTATAATGATGCAGGGCCTGAAGATCTTTCTACAAGACCAGCTTCTATAGGACATTTGAAGCCAAAGGACCCTCCTCCGCCTTGCCCCTCTGAATACTTACAACCAAATGTTTCCATTCCAACAGGTAACAATCTGTTTCATTTTTGATCTTTTATATAAAATCATTTGAATAAGAAATATGATATTTTTTCCTTTTTTACAGCAAGAAATTTTTGTCGTAAATAAATAGAGCTCATTTTCAGTTTTAAAATAATTATATAATATGTTTTAATTATTATATATAAGATTTATAAATTTTATCAAAAGCATTAACTTTCTCTGAATGAATTATAGACTTCATTTCTTTATAATTAAATGTTTTTCATTTTGATTCATCTGCTTTCTTTAATTAGTTGTTAATAATGACATTTTTTAAAATCTTGTCTTTAACATTGCAGAAGATTTGTATCAAGATGCTGAAGATGTAAGTTAGCATTCATTACTTAAATTAGTAATTTATAAAGTTGAGAAAATTTATGTTGAATTTAATCTTTTATCTCTGAATTTAATAATGATTATAGTGATTAAAATTATTATAAATATTCAAAAGAATTTTCTTTTTTAACACGTGTTCCCATTATATTATATTTATCTAACTTATTTGCATGCATTTTGTTTTAAATGAATAAAATTGAAGTCTTAAATTAAAATGTGATTAAAAATAATTATTCAAAAAGTTGCAGAATATGAATACTCTTGTTTATGATTTTCTTAAATATGTAGATTTTAAATAAAAAATTTCAAGTGAAATTTTTGATTTTACACCAAAATTTTTGACTCATTTTCCTTCAGTTAACTTTGTTCCTTAAAACACTGATTATATTTCACCAAAACATTTTATCTGGTGACTGAAAATATACAAAAAGCATCTTTGTATATTTTCAGTCTTTCTTTCACTTTACACATTGCTTTAACTTTCTATAAATTAATCTTTTAAAAAAAATTTCTTTGAGTTAGAGGAATTATTTCAGTTTATAAAATTAGTTTCATACTATGTTTATTAGATAAGATTAATCTTTTACACATTTTGTTGTAATTTTTAAACTATAAGTTAAATTAAAATGAAACAAAAACTAGATAGCTCAATTTTTTTAACTGTTTGAAGATAACATATTTTTCTGGATTTCAATTATCATGTTAATGTAGATCTCTTTCATGAAATAGATATTTCATGTATAACGATTTTTCTTTAAGGGAAACGATGAAGAATTCTATGAAGAAATGCCATGTGATACACTTTCCCCAGAGTAAGTATTTAATATTGTATTTAAATAAATAAAATATGTATAATGTGTAACTGTATGTACTGAATGTTTTATTCTATTTTCAAATAAATGACTTAAGGAAATACAATTTGCTTTAAAAATACAAACAAATATTTAAAAAAAATTCATTCATAAATTTTAACTCGAGCAAGTACAACAGTAGAATCTATGTTATTTTATTAATATGGAAAACTGATTACTTGAATTATTATGCCAAGAAAATTATATAATTGGGTTAAATTGAGATTTGTTTTTGTAAGTTTACTATGCTAAAAATTTAAACTTCCTAATTTAAAATATTCTTAAATGTTTATTAAAAATACTTCAAATTAGAATTTAAGAATGTTTGAGCACTTTTAGCTCCAGAGCCATTCCATTAAATAGATTTTTATGGAAAATAAGTCTTAATTTTTCATATACAATTATTGAAAAATATACATAAAAATATAAAAATTGTAAGTAGATTTAAAAACTCATTAAATGTATATAATAGTTTTAATATATAACTATTGTTTATTATTTGAATTTATTGTATGTGTATGTTGAACTATCATCACATTTTAAATTACAAATTTTTTTATGACTGGAAATATTGCTAAATATTTGGAAAATATTAAATCAAAAACCATATAAGCGGGCAATTTTTCTCAAAGACTCTAAAGGAATAGGATTTGCTCAAAAAGTTTTAATGACATTGATCTAAAAATAATTTCGTCAAAATTTATTTTAAGTGAATCTAGAAATAATAAATAATTTAAATTCCAATCTATGACTATGGACTAATCAAAAAGTAAACAATTAGGATTTATGGGAGATTTTCTGCGATTTATTTATTTTCTAATATATTTTCTGAAAGAAATAAAAATCAGTTTAACTATTCTGAGATATAAATATCTTCTCTTATATTTTATGTTACACTTTTGTTATTTTAATAATTCTTTTCTGCTTCATTTTTAGTGAGCCTGGATCTCCTGTATATAGCAACAATAAAAAGGAAATTGAGAAGTTACAAAGAGAAGAAGAAAAGAAAGTTCGTAAAGAGCAAAAAGAGAAAGAGAAAAGGGAAAAAGAATTAGAGAAACTAAGACGGAAATTTGGGGTGAGTGCATAATAAATTTGTATTTATTAAATTAAAGTAAACAGAAATTTAAGTCTTTACATAATTTGTATATAATATATTACACCATCACTCATTTGAGTAATATTTTTAATTAACACAAACTATTATACTGACCTTAATCTTAGAAATATAATTATATCTATAATTTGTGTCAAATGAGTGTAAATAAAGTATAAAAAAATTCTATTTTTTCATTTATGATTATTGCTGTTGATATTTAAATTGTATCTATTACAAATCGTGAATGTAACAATATTCTTATAAAGTAGATTAATTCTTTGCATGTCGTTTGAGATGTTGATTTTAATATGTCTAGTTGCAAATATGCTTCTATTTTTGATTCTTTATTTTTAGTTAACTGGAGAAGAAATACCTATAGATGATGGTCTTGTGAAAGCCGACAGCCGTGGTGGGAAAGGTGACCTTCCAGTGAAAAAAGGAGAAACAGTTCTCATTTTAAGAATGGAGGGTAACCCTTCTGGCAGATGGCTAGTTAAAAATGAAAAAGGGAAAAGTAATGCTCATATTGATATTTGACAATATATGCTAGATTTTATAATATTTCAAATTATATGAATTCACTTTTCATAGTTAAATTGAGCATCAACTTTAAATGAATTCATTAAATGATGTAATATTCATGTAATTGGGAGATAAAAATAATTTAAAAAACATGATTATTGTATCAAAAATTTTAAAGCCTAATAAATACTCTCAGTAAATTATATTAAATAATTTACTAGTTTGCTTTGATGTAAAAATTCAAATTATATACAAAATTTAAATTATATATTCAAATTATATATATAAGTAGCAGATATTGTCCGTCGAAAACTATTTTCAACAAGGAAATTGAGAATGCTGGTATTTAATGGAATGAAATTTGTATCATGATTCTCTGGCTATCTTAAAACTGTACATTTCCACACTGCATATTCCCGCCCCCGATTTTGAAAGAAGTATTTCTATTTCTTTTCCCAATGTGCCACCAATCAATATCAAGTTAGTGGAACACATGGATAAAAAGCATTCTGAATATTTCAGAATTAAAGGGAATTCTCAAATGTTTCACATCTCATTAGATTTGTTTTCAGATGAAACCTCTTTTATTGGGTGGTGTGTGCTTGAAATCTTATATTTTCGGCAACAACAGGATGTTGAACAAAGCTAAAAGAAACAGTAAATATCATTATTTTTTTAAAAACGTCAAAAGGTAGGTAAACGTTTCTCCCTGCAAGACATATCTCTGAAAACTGTTATGCTTGATCCACTGGTATTTTTTTTTATAAAAATTGAGAATTTAAGAAAAAGTGTGTGCATTGTGTACTTTGAAATAGTTTGAATATATTGAAATAATTTAATAGTTTACTAAATGACTGGATTAATTAGTTAGATATATAATCTTATTTTACTAATAAATATTTAGCATAAAGGTATATAATTTGTATTTGATATGAAAATATGAGTGTTTTTACTGTCTTACTGTTTTCTAAAATGTCTTTTTTTGTTTTTTTAGTTGGTTATGTGGAACTGGCAAATATTGAGGTAGACCCACTCTCCGTTAAATCTGTAAGCTTTCATAGCATATTGTTTGCTCTCTATGTGGTGGTGGAATTTGTGTCTGACTATTATTTGTTTACTTTTCAAATACTACTTTGGTGAAATTAACAGTTACATTAACCTCTTTAACATAAAACAACTTTTGTTTTACTATTTGTGTTTCTATGTTTGTGATTTTATGTAGTATGCATGGTTTTAATTAAAAATAATGTTTTTGCTTTCTGAAAAGAATTTCTTAATAAGATGATCTTGTATGAATAGAATTGAGCATCTTTATTTATTTTATATTTAGTTATTAGTAACATAAAGTTTAAATTTTACTGAGGTAATTAGCGAGAGAATACTTTAATATACATATAGATATATATGAGGAATTTATTTATAATGGTGACTTATTTTAATAAAGAATTTTGCATTCTGTACCGATGTTAGTTTACAAAATGAAGATAATTTTAAAGATTATTCTCAGTTTAAAAATATATATATTAAATTAAAATATGTGACATATTAAACTAAGGGAATAATTTTTAATACCATTTTCATAGATTATATTGATGCATTTTTTTAAAAAAAGATTAAATACCTATAATATAGTCAGTATTATAATAAATAATCTTATGGTTAATATAATAATTAATTTCTTGTTTTCAAACTATTTTTTCATAGTTACTTATACATCTAATAACCAGCAATAGAATTTATTTAGTCTCAAATATTTATAAGAACTTAAAATATTTATTTTATATTCATATTAATAAACAGTACAAGTGTGTTAGTTTATTTATTTATTTTTTGGCATTTAAAGCTAGTGAAATTTTCAGATTTATTGGTAAATGTTTAGCATAGGTTTCAAAGCTTGTTTTAGTGACATTTAATCAACTACTATAACATGTTGTTATAGATAATTACTATAATATACTAAAACATTTAATAATATGGATAATATAATCATAGTATTTTTTGTTTTTGTAATATAGCACATTTAAGCTCTAGTTGGTAATGTAAAAGCATAAAATTGTTTATACTTTTGAAGAAAAAAGTGTTTTTTTTAAAAATATTTTGCCAAATTTTGTCATATTATAATTGTATTGCATTGGAACTTCTTCAAAATGTGTTTACCAGCAACTAATTAAGAACTAATAATATTTATCCATGCTAGGCTAAAGGTACTTCTAAAGATGACGTATGTACAACTCCCATTGAGAAGAATGTAACATGGTTATCTAAGATTACTGCTTGTGTGAGGCAAGTTAAAAAAAATCCATGATATCAAATCATGGAGATGTATAATGCAGTAAAACTTAGGCTACAGGAAATAATACATGGCTTGCCTTAGAAATAGTTTGGACTTGAAAAATTCTTGTAGAAAAAAATTGCATTTTAATTGATTTGGCTTTCCATCAGCTCTTCCTTCTTTTTCGAACAAATAAATATCAACAAACTTGAACTATTTCAATAATTATTTTATTTTGACTTATCTGTTATTTTAATAATACATACTTTTTCTCCAGCAAATTCTTTCCAAAAATTACGTTTTTTTTTTTACAAATACAAGTGCTTATTTTTGGAATGAATGAATGTAGCTCTCTTTTCTATCTTGTGACATGTGCTGCTAATTTGTTATGTTTCTTTTATCTTCGTGCATCTTAATTGTTAACTTTTGTGTCTGTTTTCTGTGCTTACCAATTATGCCTTGTTGTTATACTGTGCTTTTTGCATGCTTATTTGTTTATATATAAATTTTGTATCAGTGATTGTTTTTACATGAAGTATTGATAATTTCTTAAACATTTAAATGAAATATTATTTAATAGATTTTATGATATTGTGTTTTTCATATATTTTCTTTTATACAGTTAAGCTAATAATTTATAAAATTCTCACCAAAGCTTTAAAAGTTACCATAACTAATAAAAAAGAATGAAATAAATATCAATTGAAAAATTATGCAATTATAAAAATAATTTAAATCTTATAAGAAATAAGAAAACTTTCTAAATTGTGGATATATGTCTTTTTTGAAAGATTACTTATCTCTTATTTATTAAAATGATAATTTTTCCATTAATAATAAAAATATATTAGTCAGAAACTAAAAGTAGATTCTGACATTATAAATAATATATTCTTACTAAGGCAACTATAATTAAAACTCATAATTTTTTGTTGTTATAGTTAAAACTTAAAATATTTTATTCTGATTTTCTTAATTATAGAATCTGATTATCGATTTGAAATATGCAAAATATAATACGATAGGAAAATGTGTTACCTGTCAAATATGCAAAAGTTGCAATTACTAATCTTATATGTAAAAAATTAATTGAAACATTATGCATAATTTATACTTCTGTTTAAAAATTTCAACTATTTTATTATTAAAATATGTATTTATAAAAAAATTATCATATACTACAATATGTTACCATTAATGGTTTGGATACTCTCCTTAATATATGTAAAACTGTCTGTATTTTAGATATGCATATTACTTATATTAAAATATCTGCATAGAAACTTAAAAAGATTTATGAAACATTAATAATCGAACACTTTATTTTTCTAACTCAGTTAATCCAAGCATTTTCGATTTAACCAAAATTTTATAAAGTAAATTTACATTTTTAGAATAAATATATAAGTATATAAACAATCTTTTAATAAATTTGATGTTACTTGTTATAAATATGAGATTTTTATTTCAGGTGATGACAACAAGAAGACTTTCTGTTATTAGTATTGGGTAAATATATTATTTTCATTCGTTTAAATTATTATATTTTAAAAACGTATCTTAATATTTTAGAACATTCTTTAGTATAAATTTTCTGTTTCTAGAATGTAATTGAATTTTCTACAAATTTAATCATTTTTAAAAAGTTAAAAAGTAAATATTTTTATAAATAATTATATGACTATGGTATAAATTCAAAAGTCACTATTGTAACAAACCTAACAAAGCTAATCTATTTTTATCTATTATAAAATATATATATTTTTTAATTGAGTATTTTTTGGTGTAATATAATTTTCTTCATTAGAAATGATTTTTTGAGACATCTTATAATACTATGATAATAAACAATAAATTCCACTTATTAATATCCTTCTAGTGCAAAAGAAAAACTCTCATTATAATAAATCTTAAAGGAGCAATATAAAGTATAAAATAAAATATATGCTATGACTTAAAATAAAAATCATTGCATATTAATGTGTCTCAAAATTTATTTAATTCATATTTTATTTATTATTTTTAAAAAGAGCAACATGAAATTCATTTTTTGGTGCAAAATAATAAAAATGAAGTGTTTTAATTTATATTTATTTCATAAAATTAAATAAATAGCTTATAGTTATTAATTAAAGACCTATATTTAAATATATTTTTCTGAGCTTATTTTATTCAATATTTAAATAAACATACTAAAAGCTGTACATATACTTATAAAGCAAATATTTTTTCAATAGTTATTTGCAATTTTAAAACTAATGTTATATATAAATTCATTTACACAATTCATATATATATATATAAAGCAATATATTATATTCATATATTATCATTAAATTTTTCAGTCAGTGTGAAAACAAAATGAACATATCTTGCTATGTATTGCTTCTTATGATATGTTATGTACAGTTCTCATCAATAGTGTTTATGTATGTATGTATGTAAAATAATAAATATAGGTTTATTATATTAATATTTGTTTTCACATTTAATTCTAGGGAAGAGTTGTATTGTGAAGCTAGATCAGAAGAAGGTTAGTTTAATTTTACATTTAGCTTAATTCATTTATAATTTTCTGTAAAATGAAATAATTAATGAAATCTATTCATAAAATTATCACATCTCTTTTAGATAAATATTTTCTTTAAAGTTTGAAAATATTTTAAATTTTAATTAAAGATTGGTTTAAAAAATATTATACATTTTTGTTTCTAGGTATTTACGAAGTTACTTATTGAAGATAATTTGTTTTGTAAGCGGAACATCTTAGTTCTAAATAAAAGAATGAGCTTGAAACTATATCCATTGAAATTGAATAAACATTTATATAACAAAGACATTCATGAAAAATGAATGATAAGGGAAGCAATCAAAGATTGTCAAGTAAAAAAATATTGGTAAACATTTTTAAGGAATGAAAGTGATAAAAGCCATTACCAAAATAATGCAATAGAGATAAAATTATTTAATTTTCTTATGCATATATTTTTAATTGAATTAATTTTAGTATATAATGAAATACGTTAAAATAAATAAGAAATATGTTTTCATGAATTATTATTTCTTTGAAATATGTATAGTAATATATATATAAAAACTATCTATTATATGTATATAAAAAATATATATCTAGCAATGCTTTAAGATGAACAATTTTCTATTTATACTGTCTCTTTATCATCTAAGTCAAAAATTTCTTTAAAATACTATGGTTAGTAACTATTTTTATTCTTATGTTCTTAAATTCTGTTTTTTTAATTTAAATTTTACACATAAATATATTAAAATTATTACATATTAAAATTAAATTTTATATATAAATATATAAAGTTACATATAAATATATTAAAAAAAGCTCTAATGTACCACACAGGTTGTAATAAGTCTAAATTTAAATGGTTTTTATTTGGAGAATTCAATGGGCGCTATATATACAATTACTATTTTTTACAGCACTGTGTTGAAATAATTGCTTTTTTCTCAGATATGCAAATAATTGCATTCATTTTCTACCGTAATATATCATATCTATTTAAATGATTTTGCCTCGATTAAAAATATATATATATATGTATAGATTTTGGAATTTTTAAATGGAGAACTTTTTTGTTTATAAAATATTATTACATATCTCAAAGCAGTATAATTAGGAGTTTTACAATAAATGAATTCTGAATTAAATGTGAATTTTATATTTAAATTGAATAGAAATTGATTTTTTAAATTTTTCTATATAATATGAAATAGTTCATTATTTATTAATTAATTTTAACATATATATATGGATGAATTCATTGACAGCATTTTATAATTTATTACAATTATATATTATTTTTGAGTAATTAAAAATTTTTTGCAAAGGTATATTAAATATTATGTGAATATTTTTGTATAAAGCTAAATTTTTATTTTGAAGAATTCTACATGCTCAAGACAAACAGCAAAAACAATTTGTTATATATAAATTTATTTATTATATATATAAACTATTTTTATTGAAATTTTTTATCATAAAAACTTTAGAAAAATACAAATACATACTTTTTTATAAGAAAAATATTTGTATATATTTCTGTATATTTATTTTTTGTTTTGTGAAATGTGTTACAACTTAATTAAGCAAAGATATTTGTAATCTTGCATAAATGTCTAGTCTTTTGAAACTCATTTGTGTTGTCAATGTGTTTAAGTGAACAAATTTATGTTATAATAAAATCTATGATTCTCGTTTCTAATTTGTTTCATTAATTTTGTTAAAATAATAGTTTTGGTATACACATTTATCTGAATAATAAATTTTCGTTAAATGTTGCATAACCGATTCATTATTTAATCTGATGCTTAAATTTGTCTTGAAAGAACTGAATTGTAAGGTACTTAAGTACCTTGAATGTGGTGCAGCAGTTTCTAAATACAAAATCCCCATACCATTGATTGCATTGTGTGAATAATTTATTTAAATTATTACTTAAAATTAAATTGTTATTAAAACACAGAATCATTTAGTAAAAACTGTTTTCAATTTTAATACAATCTGAATAGAAATATTGAGTACAAAACAAATAATACTTAAATTAAGTAAAATAATTTAAATATTTTTAAAAAAATTACTAAAATTGCATGTTAGGGGATTGTTTATATGATTCTGAAAATAGAAGCAATGAATTATTGACAAATGCATACAAATTTTTTAGAAAATTTTATTTCTCTGTTAAAAAAACTCAAAAATTAGTCAGCATGGAAAATTTTATTTTCAAAGTTAAGTTTTTGGAAGTTAAATGTATCGTTTTATATTTAAAAATCTAGTTTACATGCAAAATGGCAATTTTAAAAAGGCAATAGGATACGTTTACGCTCTTTCCGAAAAGGGTTATTCAGTAATTTAGAAACGCTCTCCTTAAAAGCTATAATGTTTTAAATCTAAAGCTATGATAGGAAATATTATAAATAATAAATATAAAAATTGTATCTAAAAAGAAAATTCTCCCAAATATTTTTCCAAAGGAAATCCCAATTCAAGTATGTTGCAAATACATTAAACTGTTCATTTTCTTTCAACTGTAAATACAATTAACTCTGATTATCTTACTCACCTTCACATCTATGAATGTAAAACATGCTGCAGATTTATGAAAAGCATTTATCAGGAGAAAAATAAGTGCAATAATAGATAGATGAAGCTTGGGGTCATTCAAATAATAGCAACAAAAATGAGAAATTTTCATTAAAAAGGAAAAAAAAAAATATGTTGTATGATTCAAAGAATCTAAGTAGAATTTTGGAAATGATTTGTTTCTGGTTTTACATACAAAGATAAGATAAAAGTAGACAAAAATATAAAAATCAACTATAAATACTATCAGAATATATTTTAACTCTAATTTTTAAAAACTGGAATTAAAATATAATCTTTCCCCAAAGGCTATATCAATCCGCTGAACTGCATGAAGACAAATCAATCAGCCATATACCATAAAGCACAATTGTTTTCTTAGAAAAAATGGAAAAAGAAAAGGGAATTAAAACCATACATTTCACTAAAATTCCTGTTAAATCTTTGGATGTATCACAGATGGCTTTTTGTGCTCTTGGACTCTTAAAATCAGCATTTTCTGAATGATGACTTATAAAATTCATTAGTTTTTAATGAACTTATTGCAAAGCCATTCAAGAGGAATGGATATCTTCTAGTATTACAAAAAGCATTAACATAAAAAATAATAAGTAGAATGTTAGTTAAAAACAAGGACTACCTAACTGAACATTTAAAATACATACAGGTCATTTTTTCTGTACACTCTATCAAAATCGTCTAAAAAATGTGCAAGCAGTCTCTATATGCATGTATGTATGCATATAATTGTAAAAGTGGGTGAATTTTTTGAAGAGATTGACTACAATTTAAATATAATAAACGGAAATGTAAACTAAAATTAAAAGACAATATGAATTCAAAATAAAATTTAATATGTGATTAGATTCTATTGATATAAATTTGATGATTTTTTAAAATAAAATATTGATGTCTTACATTACTTTAATTTCACATGTCACAAATCCTGAAATTTTAAACAAATAAATAAATCGCACATTGACAATCAGCTATATTGATAAAAGAAACAACTTTAAGTTAAAGTTAATTAAAATTAATATCTATGAATGCAGTTATTACATAATGATACTTTAAATATTATGAATGCAGTTCTTACATTTATACAACATTGAAAATGATTCCTAATCATTACTACTATAACTTTATATT
Source organism: Latrodectus hesperus (assembly GCA_037975125.1). Lineage (NCBI taxonomy): Eukaryota > Metazoa > Arthropoda > Arachnida > Araneae > Theridiidae > Latrodectus > Latrodectus hesperus. Next base: position 73,165,353 of record CM075855.1, on the reverse strand, counting down.
AAATACTTGATCACAGCATACTAATTTTAATATTGAAACAGTTGTGATAATATGATGTAAAATTGCATTCCATCAATATCATTTTTGTCCTTCTTTGCTGACACATCTTTCAAAAATTTTAATGTTTCTGCAATTTTCCATCAGATAAAAAATTTCATATATGCAACTATTCATATATCAAATATTATAGCAACTATGGAAAAAAATTTTTTTAGAAATATCTACTAATGTTACACATGCTGCTTACTTTTAAAAAACTCTTGACAGATTGTAATATATTAAAAATTTAAAAATGTTTTAAATTAAACAAATTTTATTTATATACTCTAGATTATTTTTATCTTGTTGATTGAAGCAAAATTAAATTTTTTAAAAATATAAACACTTTTTAAGGAAATTATCAAGGATTAAATATTATTGTTCATGTTTAGAAGTAAGAATTAAGTTAATAATGTCAAGCACAAACATGGCGGTAAATATTTCTTGCCAAATTGAAATATTTGTTCGTAAAATTTACAAACACTAAAAAAGATTCATAAGAATACACATTATAACAAAATAAAATAAACTTTAATTGAAAGAAATTCAAGCATAAGAAAATATCTTTTGAAATATGAAGATTCAAAATATTTCTATTTCAAATTTGTTTTCACTCATCAGAAAATTTTTTATGCCTTATTTGTCCATTTACAGAAACTTATATGAATAAATTTTTGAACCTACAGAAAAATATTTTTGTATATTTTTCAATTAGAAATCATTTTTGATAGATGTTCAATTTCTGTATCACTAGCTTTGTGATATATAACATATTTGATTTCTAATTACTACTTGCTCACAAACCATAGGACACTGATTAAAAAATCATTTTATGCACAAAAATATTTTTTCTTTAATAAAAAAATTTATTTTCTTACAATAGAACTTTAATTTCAGCAATAAATTCTCAAATACAAACAAAAAAATTTTTTTGCTGCAATGTGAATAAGGTCAAATTTTAATTTTGTTCCTCATACACATACACTAATTATTCTCCAGAAAAACATTTTTTAGCTTGTAATAAAAACCTTCAAGCGAAATACAAAAAATAAAAAATACTTCAAATTAGAAATATTTTCAGGCTATTAAAATTTTTGAGGAATATATATTTTTGATGAAATTATAATTTTGTTTTATTATATACTGAAATGAAGTAACTTCAAAATTATAAAAGTACACACATCTAACATAATAAAAACTGCTGTTTTTATTAATGTCATTGTATTAATTATTTATCTATTCAGCTGTGAATTTAGAAAATCCAAGTTTTTCACATAAAGAATAGAAAGTTTGCTTACATTGTGCAACAATTTTCATTGTGGGTAAGTATAACTGTACTATTATTTCATTTGATCCATACATTAAACATGCATTTGAGACACTTTATTATATGCAACTTGGCTTTGCTTTAATTTTTGAGTTTGTATTCTAAAGAAAAGTTTAAGATATTTTAAAGTGTCAGCTAAAATATTAACACACTATTTCAATATTTTTAAGCAATTTATTTCATAATGCATAAGATTTCATTAGTTATATTTGATAGCTGGTTGAATATATATAATTAAATATTTATTACTTAGAATTATTTATCACTATGAATAATTAACTACCTTACTTGTATGGTACAGTAAACATGTCAATTGTGTGTATTACATGAACATTTATATAGTAATACTTGGAGATTAACAGGTATAACAAAAATGAAGCACCACTGTATTGAACTGTTTTCATATAACAAAGCTGAAGCTTTAATTTAGTAGCAATTTTAGAGTAGGTGAATATAACTCAGAAACATAAACAAAGGATTTAAAAAAGATGTAACATTTTTTGAAAACAATCATAATTGATTTTTAATGCTTTCATGTACTTATTAGTACAAAGAATTTTTTCAAGATATTAAAAATAAATGAGTCTACAAGAGCAGAAAAATATTAATTTTATATTGATACATAAGTTTGTAAGTAAGAATACGTTTAGTGTATTCTGGAATATAATTTTAATAAAATTGGTAGAATGGAAATAAACTTTTAGTTTGTACCATAAATGAAGTATATAATAATAAAAAATTCTAAAGGCAAAACATATGGATTTAATATATTTTTCAATTAAAAATTCACTAATAACTTTTCTAGTTGAGTTATGAATGATGAAGTTAAAAATATAATTTTGCTTTAACTTTAATTCATTCAAAGTATGAATTTAATCAAACAAAAGTTGATTTTGAATTATATAATTTAATCAAAGAACCTAATTGGTTTATAAAGAAGAGTTATCAGAAAAAGTAAATTAAAAAATTAAATCTGAGTAAAATTTAAGGTTTTAAAAATTTTATAGTTTTTTTTACTCTTTTGTCTAATGTTTTCCATTTTAACAGTATCAATTATGGAAGCCTTGAAAATAAATTTTTTGGTCTTTTCAATTACATGAAAGGAAAAAAGAAAACGACACAAAATATGAACAGGTCAAACTCATTGTAACAAGATGCAGTTAATATGTAAGATACCAAAAGCAAAAATGCTTATTGATATAAAAGTAAAAACAGAAAAACTATGCTATTTTGTATAACATAAGCTTAAGTGATTAAAGAAGATAATAATGTTATTCTGTAAGCAAATAGTAATAGAATGTATTATAGTAATAAAATAAACTACAGGTGTAAATTAAGAGTTTTATTATCTTACTTTTTGTTTTTCCAGAAAAATTTTAACATGCATTTATAAAAATTATGTCTTTTGATATTCATATTTCACATAGTGATACAAATCTAAAATTGTATAACAAAATGAATTAATAAAAATGTTTCTTATTCTTTAAAAAAATTTGCAAACATAAATTGACAGACATATATAAATTTTGTAATGTTTTACAACCATAAAAATCTACTAAAAATACACTTTTTGTTACAACTGATAATACTATTTAAATAATTTATAATGATTAATATACATGTTGGATTTAAAAAAGTAATGGAAAATACAAAAGTAATTCAGGTTTTACACAGATATTGTAAATAAGTTATTGTACAAAATTTTCTATTCATTCAAGAATATTTTATCAGCAATTATTAAGGCTTCATATTGAAATACTATAACAATTTTTTCATCATACAAATGGACGGAGTAGGATAAAATATATTTTAAAAAGCATGTAGAACCTTCCTCATAAAAATATATGCAACTGACATATTACTTAAATCTGAGATCACATTCCTCATACAATGTAACAAATATAATAAAAATAATTCTAAACAACCATTAACTATATTTTCGATATTACAGACTCACATTTCTAAAATGTTACAGAATTTACTATCAAGAATATTTACATATTAATTATTATTACATAATAATTTCAACTACATACCAAATACCTTGAGAAGTCCAAAGGTTGAATTTTCTTTCATATTATTAATATTTTTTGTAATGTAAGAAATAATCACTATCATTAGAAATACAAAATAATTAAATAGAAATTAACTCCTAGTAATCATAACATTACGCAACTAGAAGAAAATTTTATTCTACCAATAAAATAAGATTTAAAATCTGTAATAAAAAGAAATTTATCCTTTTATTATAATATTTATAGCAAATACTAAGGAGATATTAGAGAATGATGTTCTGATAAAATACAAAATATCTATTTTAAGGCCTGCAATTATATTTTTATTATCTTATAAAACAAGTAATTTATTCAACCTTACTGTAACCCAAATAATAAAAATATAAATAAAAATAAAATATACATACAAAATACTTTTTACATTAAAAGGCACATCTATTTACATCACATTTATGATTAAAAAATATCTGAGTTGATCAGATCTTAATATTTGTTCTTGAATAGTTATACATTTGTACAGCAAGAAATTATTTTAGTTCACAAACTGTCAACTTACATTTCATATAGACTTCTTTCTATTGTAAGAAAAGGAAATATTTAAAAAATTAAATCTAAGTTATTTTACCATTACGTAAAGCATAATGAAAATTGAAAGTAATAAAATTTGATAGAAAAATAACAGATAAATAGAAATTATCAACCAAAATTTATAGATGTTATCAAAATTAAATAAATGCAAATATAAGCATAAATATAAAAAAGGATTATTTCTTATTGAACTTCAAGCATCTTAAAACTTTACTGTTCATAATCCATTCTTAAAATATTAAGATAGAAATATAGTAATCAAACATTTGCATGGAGTAGATCTCATTAGGCCAATTCAAACTTTTTACCTAAATTAAGGAAGAAAGCACACCTTAGGTATAATAAAGTATAATAAAAAATTAAAGAATAGGTGATTATGTAATTATTTCTTTGATACAGAAATTCTCGATTTTTTTAGATCAATGACACATTTTAAATAATGTGAGTTTTCCCATTATGTTATTTTTAAATGCAATATTAAAATTTTATTTTGTTTAATAAAGTAAAAAGTGTGTAGGAAATTAATAAATCATTACTTTGTTTAATAAAGTATATGATAAAAAGATCAAATTTTTATGTGTTATCATTTTAAAACTTTGTTGTACATAGTATTTTTCTTAATGCAACGATCATATAAAAAAACAGTTATCAAATATAATATGCAATATGATTATTTATAAATGATCGCTTCCTTTAATAAAGAAAATAATGTGAAAAAATTTTATCACTTAAAATGTAATTACTGCAATTACTTTATTATTCAAAAACAATAAACTCAATCAAAAATGCAATTCTTTTTTAGAAATTTTCAGTTTTCCCTTAAGATTAGATATAAATTTCACTACAGATAAATAAGTAGAGAAAAGTTCGATTATATATATCGGACATTCAGAATGTAAGTTACACTTGCCACAGCAGAAATAGTATCAGTGCAAAAGAAGAGCGAAACTTATGCACACGATAATTGAGTTCCACAGCTTCTAATTGTAGCAATTTTATTGGGGTTGTTTGAACCATTATTGTGTAGTATGAGAAAAAATGGCGTGTCAATTAGAAATTTACTCCCACTTTGAAGTCCACGGAACAGTACGTTTTTTATGGGCAAAATGCTTAACAAATACAGAGATTCATCATGAAATATCAGCAGTATATGAGTCACTTGCAATGTCACGAGCAGCCACTGTGAAATGGCGCCAGCAGTTTAAAGATGGTCGCACAGAATTAACTGATGCCGAAAGGCAAGGAAGGCCAACAACTTTGAGCACATTGGACTTGGTGGAAGGCATTATTCTAAAAAATCGCAGATTGAGTGTTACACACATTACACAGTAGTTAGAAATATCAGTTGGCAGGGGTCATTACATCATCTGTTACAAACTGGATTATTGCAAATTGTATTCACAATGGCTTCCTTATTTTTTAAATTCCGAACAAAGAGGAACAAGGTTTGTAGCTTCTCGGGAATTCTTTCAATATTATTCTGTGTATGGCAATGATTTCTTAAGAAGCATCATTACAGCTGATGAGACATGGGAGCATTTCTTCACTCAAGATGCGAAGAAAGTATTGATGTAATAGAGACACACATCATCGTCTTCCAGAACAAAATCTAAAGTTTCCATATCAGTGGGTCATGACTACTGTTTTCTCGATTGTGAAAGAATTGTCTGCACTGAGTTTATAAGGAAAAGCATAACCATTAATGTTGAGTCCTTCTGAGAAACACTAAAAGATTTACGTGAACCTAAGAAAAATTAGAGATGTGGAAAGTTAAGTAAAGGCATTGTTCTCTTGCATGACAATACAAGGCCTCACAAAGCACAGGATTTTATTCTCAGTTTTGTATGGGAGGTCTGGAAGTATTCATCGTACAGTCCCGATCTTGCACCTTGTGCTCATGTTTCATGTTTTCGTCAAGCTCAAAGAACGTTTAGTGAAAGAAAATTTCCAGATAATGACTAAGTTCAAGCAGCTGTTATAAGCTAGCTTAAGAACCAAGGAGCAATTTTCTATTGTCAGGGTATCAAACAATTAGTGCTATGTTCTGACAAATGTCTCCAGCGACTGGAAGATTATGTAGAGAAATAGTGTGTTGCATGTGTGCTATATTGCATTATAGCGTACTTCTCAGTTAAGCGTTTTTGGACTTACATTTTTTGAACGTCCCTACTATATATATATATATATATATATATATATATATATATATATATATATATATATATATATATATATATATATATATATATATATATATATATATACAGAGAGAGAGAGAAAGTATATAATATATCTGATTTCAAAGACTTTTTCATTTTTCTTTTATATCGATGGTAACACTAATTAAAAATATCAGAATATCAACAGGGTTTCTATTGTCTTGAAAGAAAATAGCTAAAATTTATCATAGTCAAGAATAATCAAATTTTTGCTTATCAATATAAAAGCTTTTTTAATGTATTAATTTTCCACAGTATTCTCAAAGAATAATATAACATGGCATTCCTTAACACTGTCTATCAAAAAGAATCATGGGCCATAATACATCAGAAATGCAAGAGTTACAATTCAAAGTATCAGCAATACAAACAAGGATGACAAAAATGTATCTTATCAAAAACTATATATATTTCCCGGATAAAGGTGCAATTTATTATTATCCTAGATAACATGGTAATACATTTTTTCACAATGCCAACAAATACAGATAAGACTATTATGATGGTATAGAAAATCTAGTCAATTGAAAAAAAAACATTTCTATACACAGGTTAGTCGTTGATTAAACCACTGAAGGTGCTCTTATTTGTAATCCAGTATCAAGGGTAATTGAAACTAAGAGGTAACTATGCTGAGCCTAAGCTGCTGTAAAAATCATTGTAAAGTTTGAAGTAGGTATTTTTCTTGCATATTTCCTCATTTATTGATTCAAAATTGAAGATGCTGTTTTATGACCCTTTCAGAGCATGTACATAAAGAAGCTGCTTAGTTGTATATAAATGGCAGGAGACTATTGAAACCAAGATGGCATAGCATTTGATTATCATAAAACTAGAAATTTATATCCTGCTAATATCTTTGGGAATGTGAACAATGTAAATTACTATGACACTTTAAGCAGCAGTAGGCAGTAGGCTATAATTCAACTCAATCAAAATCAGACAAGTACCCATTTATCTCATTCCTGAAATAACAGTAAATTCTATTTAATTTGTTTGACTCAACAGTCACTTTTTAGCATGCAAAGATAACTTCGATGGAACCTGTCATCTTAAGTGATTCCAAGACAATACAAACGTTCATACTGGGAACATGAATCAAATCAACAAATTGTTACCTAAAAAGCAACCAACAAATTTAGCTACCAGCTTAGCAAAATTTTAATATGAAAGAAAAACCTTTTGGAAAATCTCTTTCTACACCTTTAAAATGTTTTTACTGGCACTGGCTTTGCATGAATCCAAAATGAGGTTAATCATTTGAATTGCAAATTTCTCAATATCAGTTAATATATAAATTTTTATACAATTACAAACTGCAATAGCTTTTAAATTAGCTTCATTTTTTTAAAAAAGTTGATTTTTTATGATATTCTTATGAGAAATTTTATTCCTTCTGTTAAGTAGGAAATAAAAAATAATTTTAAATATTTTTATTGCTAATTATATATAAATTATTTTTAAATACAAATAAATCATAATTAACTTTAGTGAAAAAGAAATAATTGTAAAATAATTTATGAAACAATAATTTTACCTATGGCAAGAAGCATTTATGTATGGTTTTTGCAGAATTCGAGGAGTAGTTTCCATAACACGAACAAGAAGATTATCTAAGTAGTTTTCCAAGTCCACAATCTTGTCCCTTTGTCTTTCTAATTCAGCTTGTTGCTTAATTGCTAGCAAAACTAAATCCTGCATGAAATTAAATGGCAATAATTATTGTAAAATAATTTTTAATTAATTTAGAATAATCAGTCATTCATTAACTGATTTAAAACTTTAACTGAATTTCAATTGAAATACTGTTATTTCGTTCATTTTAAAATCATATTCTCAGTAATGAATATAAAAAATAAAAAACTTATTTTACTTTTCAGAGAGTAAAATTAAAATAAAACATTAGAAAAAGTTATTTTTAGAAAAATGTGCATAAAAAGCAAGATTAAAAATAAATAAAAATAAAATAAAAAAACATACATTGTTAAATTTTTTTATGAAAATGTAACAATTTTTATCCGGAATTATATTTTTAAATTAAATTTCCATTAAGAAAATCCCATACAATGCATATAACTAAATAACTATATAAAATTCCAAGTTAAAATCTGATAAAATTTTGTTAAGAAATATATATCATTGAAAACTAAAATATCTAAACATTTTATTATCATAAAATAATAAAAATGAAAAAATTACTAGCAAAGATTTGAGTACCAAGTTTTTTTAACCTTGAATAACTTTAATCAAATTATTTAGTAACATATTCAAATTGCAATATTTCTGACTTCCACTAACTTCTACAATTTAATATGAATTCCATAAAACTTTTCCCTTTTTATATTTTTATCTTTTAATATTTTTATTACTTTTCACAATATATTCATATAATTAATGGATGAGAGATAAAATGAATCAACATATCAAAGAAAAGCTTAATTTTTTCATAAAAAACTATAAAAATATATACCTCGAGATTCATTTTTTCGTACTGCTGTATTACTTCATGTGGAATACCTTCTAATATTGGCAAGCGATTATTTTTTGGTGACTCTTGTTTTAATATATCAATACAATTTTTCCTCTGATTGTTTGATAAGGATATCCCTGATAAATCTGGTGAATCAGAAAGCTGCAAAGTATGTCTTCGGAGATCTGAAAGTTTTTAAAAATTGCTTTGGAGAACATAAATATGTATAGATGAATTAATAAATTGATAATTTTTTTATACATACTGTGCCTTAATGTTTCAAATTTACTTCTTCTGGTAGGAGGAATTGGTGAATCAGATTTTAATGCTTCAATCAAATTAGTTTCAGATCTTGCAAGTGGAGAACCTGAAAAAAATTTTGATTTGTTGCAATGTCATTATAATATTAAACAGTAAATGAACTTTTAGTCTTAAAAATTACCCTTTGAATACTAATTTATTTTCAAAAAAATTTGTTTTTAAATTCAAACAAAGTTGGACAATTACTTCCCATACAAATGAATACTAATTCGTTCAGAATAACAATAAATCATGACTTGTTATATATTAAGGAAGATAGCATGAAGTATGTTACCAAATCATTATATGTATTTCAAACAGTTTATCATATTCAATGCTTAATAGGATAGTTAATAATACATATCTACTCATTATATTTTTGCTTTTCAAATTTATATGCTATTTTATATAGCCCTTAAATAATGTTAAAACATAAAAATCCAATCTAAACAAAATCTTAAATATGTGTCAATGTCGCAAAAACCAATTCGCTTCCCCAGTGTTCAGAAATCATTTCCACCTCTTTTATGTTCTTTGCATGTGCCCTTTCGGCTGCAGATGTTTCATAATAACCAATAACATACTAGGATGAGAGTTGTGAAAATCCTTCTCCCCTTTTTTGGACTGCTCAGATTGTGTGAGTCAATTATCTGGCTGGTGGCTGTTATGAATGTCGTTATTTAGAAAGCTGTAGTTTTCTTAAGAAGATATAGAAATATGATGTAAAAAAGTGATGATGAAAGTGCTAATAACAATCATGATCACTGTGTGAAATGCATGGAAAGAAGAGTTAATGCCAAAATTACAAAGACAGCAACTTGGATTTTGGCTTCATTTCAACAGAAGTCAGTGATGAAGGGAAATCGCAGTGTGTGATCTGTTCCAAAGTTCAATCATCCGAGAGTATGAATCCAAGTAGGCATAGGCGGCACCTTCAAACAATGCATCCAAAAATAGGCGAAAAACCATGATAATATTTTAGCAGAAAAATTAAAGATTTGCACCAATAAAAGAATGTTTACACTAAACTAATGTCAATGATAAAAAATGCCTCATTGGCTTTATTCAAACTGGCATACCGAATAGTGATGTGCAAAAAGACTCACTATATTGCTAAGGAATTAATTCTAATGGCTGCTGTGGAAAAGGCTAATATAATAATAGAAGAAAATGGGGGGGTGAGAACTTGTGGCAAATATCCCTTTGTTGAACACTATCAGTTGAAGAATACAGGTTATAACTCAGGATCTCAACCATCAATTGACAGAAAAAAATGAAAGGAAATAAATTTAGGTGGCAACTGGATTAGACCACAGGCAGCAATAAGGCTATCTCATTGGCTATGAATGTTTCATTAATGGTTGTACTGTCATTGAAGATTTTCTGTTTTGTAAAATCATTACTTAAAGTGCAATAGCTGAGAAGATATGTTCCATATCCTTGACATATTTAATACAGATAATGATGCATCACTTGTGCACTGATGGTGATCGATCAAAGCCTAGTCAGTGCGGAGATCTGAAGGCATTCGTTATAAAGCCCCTGATTATATGTGGAGATTCATTGCTTCATTCACTGACAAGTACTTGCATTGAAATTGTTGAGTCTTCTACTGAATCTCCTCCTAGAGTGTATAATAAACTTGGTAAGCTACATGAAAATTAGGCCAATCAAATTTCACTCGGATTTTTCAAATATTTATATGAATTTTTGGGTTAAACACTTCATATAATGCTGCAACTCGCATTGCCTTTCATGTGGCAATATACTATCTCAAACTTTTGAACTTCAACAAGAAATTTACAATTTCCAGAAAGAAAATCATTATGTGAATGCCAACAGTATCATGGATCTCAATTTCCTGATCAAATTAGCTTATTGGTTGGATTTATTTGAAAAATTAAGTACTTAAAATGCTTCTTTTCAGGGTTGTAACATTCATATATTGAAACTTGAAGAGAGGATTTCTGCATTCAAGAAAAAAACTACATGTGTGGAAAAGAAAAATGATTGATAATGGAGCCAAAGATTGTTTTCTTGTATTGCAGCAGTACATGGTCTGTAGTGGAGACAAGCTTCCAGATAGTATGTTGACACTTTTTACGAAGCATTTATCACAATTAGTTGACTGGTTTTCAAAGTACTTTGCAGAAGACAAAACTGAAAAGTTTTTGTGGATCCAAGAATATTTGTGGCTTTATTTCATGTTGAAGCTTCAAAAGAATTTACTTCACAAGAAAAAATTCTAATTGACTTATCAATTGAGAAAAGCCTAAAAGCAAAATTTGCGTGTTTGGAGTTGAAGTTTTGGATATGTATAAAAAATGAGTGCCCCATTCTAAGTGGAAAAGAAAAGAGGGTTCTTATTCCCTTTGCATTTCAAATCTCTGCCAACTAAATTTTCAAAAGTTGCTGTTATAAAGAGCGAAAATCGTTTGAAAATTAATGTTTAAAGAGAAATGAGAGTAGCTGTATCAAATTTTATTCTGCGATTTGAACGACTATGCAGTAAACAGCAGGCTCACCCGTCACACTAAAACAAACATATATAATATGAGCATTTGCAAAGTCGTTTTACTACTTAATTTTATTAACATGTTTTCCAATTAATTATAATTAAAGTGCATGCATGATTTTTCAATGTGAATTGTATTGTGTTATTGTGTTTAGGTCCTCTTTTCCTAATTTCTTCTTCACAGCAGTAAAAATATGAATGTACTACACAATAATATACAGGAAAATATTACATGACGAGGGTGTCGTGAGGAAATTCTATTTTTCTTAAGGATGCCATGAACTTGAAAAAGCTTGGGAACTCCACGCATTTACTGTATATAATTTTATCAGAGAATTCAATTTTATTATTATATATAATTTTATCAGAGAATTCTCCATATCTCTTCGAATATTCTTAATTTTGGAGTAGAAAGAATATTTACAGTATATAGTTTCAATTAGAAAGATACTTTTTGTGAACCTTTATATGAACAAACCTTTGCAAAAAAACTTTTTCAAAGTTTGAACTTTATAAAATACTGCTTACACTAATTTAGTTGATATATTTTTATGATTCAGATAAATTTTTTTATTGTTTTGCTTATTTTATTTATTAATTCTACAAAACAATTTAACTTGTTTGTTAAATTAACAATAATTTATTTGTATAGCATCTAAAGGGTTATCAGAAGTGGTGTTAAATATCCAAATAATACAATCCAAAATAATTAATATAATTGGTTATATTTATTGTTTAATTTTAAAACTATAGTTTCCTATGATATTTACAAAAAGTTTATTTTCCAGATGTTTTATTATTACACATACAAGAAAAAATTTAAGATAGAAAAATTCTAAACAAATTTACATACGAGAAAAATAAGGGGTATAATTTAGAGTTCACTCTTTTATATATTTATAGGTTATACTGTATATAGATTATAAAACATTTATTTATATTACCACACTGGTAGTCATTTCATCTTACAAGTTAATAAATTTCATTTACCTAAGATTTATCATGGAAGATAAGAAATCATGATAAAATAACTTTGAATATTTGAATCCCCAAAATTATTGCTGCAGTTTTGAACTTATTTATTTTTACAATTTCATAATTTCACTGAAGTATCTCAAATATGATTAAATTCATTGATTGAGATACTCCTGTAACATAGATGTTTACCATCTTATTTCATAAAAACTGGATGGATGACATTATTCTGAATACTTGTGATATTTACTGTTTTGTTTAAAAACCGATAACATTAACATACTTTTGATTTCACAAAATAATTGGCAATGTGGCATATGATATTATGATTATTGCAACATTGCTTGTTCTATATTGTATTTTAGGTTGAATACAATCTCAGTAAAAATAATTGTATAATTAAAATTCAATGTGTGAATTCAGTTTGCTTGTGCGTGTACATACTCTATTATTTAAATACAGCTATTTAAATACTTTTAATGCATTCAATACCAAACGTATAGTGGCAAAGTTAACTTAAAATGAAAATATAAATTTTGATATTGATAATTATGACATTTTCTTAATTTTTAGAAACTAATTTATTTTTAAATTTTATTTTTATAAATGAAATGTTAAAATCAGTTTAATTATACAGGTAGGAACTAAATGTACTATTTATAAGCTATTAAAACAATTTAACAATAGTAATCACTAATGAGAAAGAAAGAAAGCAATACATAAGAATTTGTAAAAATTAAAAAACTAATTTTCCACAATAGTAATATGATTAATAACTTTAAGTAATTAAATCAATAAATAAAAAACATATATGTAACTGTTAATATTTCAAACTAAAATCAAAAATTTTGAACAACATTGATAATGCACAAACATAAAACAATCTATTCACAACTGAAAAAAAAAAAAACATCATACCTTTAGCATGAGATAGTATTCTGTTTGTCCATTCTCCATGATTTAATAGCTTTGTTTCAGTAGAAGCAAAAGTTATATTTTTTTGTAATGATGGCTTAGACACCTAAAAATAAAATAAGTAATCATTTATTATCAAAAATACTAAAAAAGTAATATTTTAACTATTCTAATTCTTTAAAAAATACTTGAAGACTACTAAAAAGAAAATGCTATTTTTCAAGGAGAAATTATTGCAGTTGAATTGCCTAATGAACTATTGATATTTCATTATTAAAGGATAGATGAATAATATCAATGTAAAATTATTTAAATTGGTAATTATGCAAGAACTATTTCATGAGATTCTCAGCAAGAAAGTTTCTATAGCATTGTAATAAACAAATACAAAATTTCAGCGAATTTCGAAAGATGAAGATCAATGGGACACAAACACTGTTATACAAAAATATTTGGAAAAGATATGCTGTAAAGCTTATAAATGTAATATAATACTTGAAATTTTGATATAATATTGAATAACTTAAATTTGAAATAGCTAATTTAATCATAAAGTTTAGTCAACTTGATTATTCACAATCACGCTGACACATGAAACTTCTTTTATATTACTGATTTTAACATGACTGATGTTAAAACTATCCAAAACACCAAAAATGTCTTTGAATACTGTCTTTGGAATTAAAATAAAATGTAGAACAATATTTAATATGATTTCAAAACTTAATGTCACGTGTAACTTAAAAGAACTGGTTAACATTACCTGTCTAATATTTCAACACTACAAAAATTCTTACTCTTGAAGTACAGATTCACCTTTTTCATTTTTTAACATTTTTCTGATTGATTACATTTGCAAAGTAAATATCTACATTTTCAATGCCTTACAGAACTCATGCAAAATTGTACTAGAATTATGCTTCTTTATATTTTTGAAATTCTTGTTCTAATGCTGTCTTTCTTTTGCATTAGATTATAAAACATCTTATGTCCGTAAGATTGTTGGTGGGCATAATTTTATATATGTATATATATATTTCAAATTGTACAAATTCAGTTATATGAATTAACATCTGCTAAACAATAGTTAGTTCATTGGTAGACAAATGAGGTTTCATTAAATTAAATAATGTCACTCATATTAACTAAAAAGGAAACTCCGTAATAATTTTATGACTTAGTTAATGCTAAAAATTAAAAAATATAAGGTAAAAATGTTTAATAAATTTTCAAAAAAATGAATTTTATATAATTTAATCCCATGATATAATAATCAAATTTAAACAAAAATCTATTTTTTATTTTTATAAGAAAACATATTTACATTTGATACTTGGCTCTCTGTAGAATTTGAGCTATCAGACATTTCTTCAGTTTCTTCATGGGGTAATTCTTCCAAACTTTCAGCTTCCTGTATAGAGCTTGTTATCATAGCTGACTGAGGTAAGGACAAAGTACTACTCTAAAAACAAATATGAAATACGGAGACATAAATACAAGAATAAAAATCACAAATATAGAAGGCTCATTTCATTATAAAATTTAACAATTATAAGCTATATTAATTCATATAAAAATAATAAATGCACAAGTCATAGATATTATAAGGAGAACCAAAATTATATAAAAGAACTATTTAAAAAAATAGATTCATTGATCCAAGCATCAAATTAGTGTTCAACAAAACCTTTTTCCATTATTATTCGCAATGTCTTCATAAATCCTATTCTGTATGGTTTCTCCAAGTTTTTACAAACTATTTACTTTAGTTTTTGCCCATTTGGAGGAACTTACTTTTTTCAATTACACTGCCTCTTAACTGCAGACTTTTGTGAGTATACCCCCATTTTCTACTGAATTCAGGTTGCACACACACACACAACTGTATGATTTCTAATCAATAATATGTACACAATTATTGTAAAACCATTCAAAAGTTAATTTTATAGAATGTGCAGGAATACTGTTCAGTTGGAAAATGTTACAATCTGCCCTGATTGCAGAAAAATATTATTCAAATAGTTATGACATCAGCTTTCAAATGATTGTCTGCAAATAATACATCAGTTTTCCTGCATGTCTAAATCCAGCTCATAACATAATGAAACTACCAATAGCTTTTTTCTTTGAGAATATATCTGAATCTTTAAATAGATAGATAGATTATGCTAATTTTTGTGGTAATAATGTAGATCATCAAGGATGAATTTTTTTCTTCACTGAATTTCCCTCTATGCGATTTTCTTCCAAGAATTTTTTTACTTTTTGTTAAACTGTAAGCCACTTTCTTCTTCCAGTAAGGTAAATCAACAAACTTTTTTACTACACTGTGATCTGTAAATTTTGTGTTTTTTGGTTCTGAAGTCTGATCAAAGTGAACAAGCTCATATTTCCAGATTTTATAGCTCCTTTAGAATAATTCAACTCTGTCAGGGTGTCACTTTTATATGACCATCCAAATAAATTCTTATTGTTAAAAGCATTCTAAGATGTAAAAACTATTTACAACATTATTTAATATATTAACAAATTTATCTATTCAATTTTTCACACTTTTTAAATAAATTTTCATTTACTTAGTGAAAAACTACAACAATAATCCATTTCATTTGATTACAATGCGAGATTCAAATCTGCTTGAATATCTCTTCAACAGTTAACATAGTCAAAATTATTGTTACCAAAAAGAAATTATTCTCAATAAACAATCAAAACTTGGAAAAATTTGGATAGACACATTCCAATCTTATACATTAGTAATCTTATACATTTCTATATAAAAAGTGTTATAAATATACACAAATATTTCAAATAAAAATGCAATTTTGTTGTATGATAAAATGAAACTTTTAATATGTTAAAATGCTTTACTAACATAAAGAGCACCATGGTGTTTCATAGAAATCTGGTTAAAATCAGCATTATAATATTCCTCCCCAATCTCACTACTTATATCTGAACCAGATGAGGAATGTTTTTCTTTTAGTCTTTCCAGCCGTTTACGAGGATCAAATGACTTCAGTGAGACACTACGTGATGGCAATTTTTGAATTTTGTGGCCTGTAAAATGAAATATTTAATACATTATATTGCTAAAATATATTGAATTAACTGTTATAGAAATATATATAATTTTAATTAGTAATCACCATTAATTGTACCTCTTCATGAATATAACTATTAAATAAATAATGTATATTATTTTATATCTATGCAGAATTTCAAATGGGATTGAAGATTTTTTAATCCTAACTGGAATTTTTGAAAACAAATTCAGATAAAAAAAATTATAATTTTGAGTAATTTATACATATTGTTAAAATTTAGTGAAAATACAAACAATGTAAAATTTATACTGTTTTATAAATAATATCTTTAGTAATGATATTTAAATAATTAAACATTTCAGGTGATATTGCTGTATACTTAACAAAATAAAGTGCATGATGAATCTTTATATATTAAGTTAATATTTGTTATTTCATACATTTATATTACATATATAAAGTTTTTATAAGAATAATCATATTAAATTTTTCTAATATTAAAAAGATTTGTTGCTTTTTTATTGTTTTTTGAGAATTGTAAGCATTTATATAAATTTTTGAATTTAAATTTTTAGACCAATTTTAGTTAGTTCACAATCAAAATGAAATAAGTTACAATTTTAGCACATATGAAAACACAGAATTAAATTAGAATGATTTTTTTATTGAACCAAAAATAAATTTAAAACTATTTTAATTTATTAAATTTTCAGCAAATATGGTAGAACAATAAAATTTATATGAAAATTATTAAAATAAAGAATTTGAATTTCCAAGAATACAGCAATTTTTTTATAATTATGACTTAATATACTCAGCTAAGTTTAATGAAATTCATGTGAAATCAAGTCTCAATAAAAGAAAACAAAATTTGCTAAAAAATTTCTAAAGTAAAAACAACAGCCAATTATTTTTTAAGAAATGCATCTGTTACAATAAAGAATAAAATTATAAATTTTATAAAAATAAATAATTTAAGTAGAACCTTATTAACTTTAGAATTCTTTGATAATATTTATGTTTTACTTACCTACACTAACAGCCAAATTTTTTATGGAATTTCTTTTTTTCTTGAAGCTGAGATCATTTAAGCTTTGAGTATCATTACACCTCCGAACAATAAAAGCAACTTTAACTTCTATTTCACCCCTATTTTTTTCCTCGCTTTTTTCTCCTTTACCTTTTAATGTATACCACCTAAAAGAGATTTTAATTCTGTATTTAAAGTCATTGAGAAAAAAATGATACTGGACAAAAGTTCTATTTTTTGAAAAATGAATTTTTTTATGTAAGTTATCCACTTAATATCTACTAACTACATGAAGAGAAAAGCAGAGATGCTTGATTTTAAAAAATGAGATGAAATGTGGAGATATATTAGAGTAAATGGTTAACAAGTGAACCCATAAACTGGTTTTCTTTGGCATCACTGAAATTAACAATATAAAACTTCAAAATTTAGAGGAAATTACAATATTTCAAACTGTAAAAGAATAAAGAAAATTAGACATTAAAATTATAATAAAAAATAATTTATAAAATGAATAAGAATGAGATATAATGGATCTTTAATTTCCTGAATTACATAGCTCAGTAAAAGCAACATAAAAGTGCTATAAGAATTTGATCAAAAATTTATATCTATTGGTTTTATAAATACTAGTAAATAATTAAAATCCCATATTAAAATACATAATTTAAGACTCAGACCTTAGCAAATAAAATGTTGTTCTAGAATTTCGTAATACAGCTTCTAACACAAATACAATATATATTAAAATGTTATACAAAAACGGTCGTTTCAAACCCCATGTATTGCTATATTTTAATCACAAAAGCTATAGATAAACTTACAGATTTGTCAAATTTGTAGTATTCATTAAGGTTAAATCTGGGTATTATGCTTGTTATAGAAAAACCTAATTTTTTATTAAAGTTATATTTCTTTAATAAAGCTAAGATTGCTTATTCAGAAATAGTTTTTACGAACAGTGTCATGAATGAAATTACAAGTAACAACAGATGTACGATCATATATATAACTAAACTTATTTTTCCTGGAACAAAAAGAGGAGTCATAAGATGTGAAAGCAATGGATATTCCAAGCAAATGCACAACAAAACATAGCAACTTGTTTGTATTTAGGTTGTATCATGTTTGTATTATGCATTATACTACATACAAAGTTTGATTGAGAAGTTAATTGTGAGCTCTTTAAATACAAACACCAGAGCAAGCTTCAATGAATTGAATTATTTTGTTATGTGTCAAAATTGATTCTAAATTCTGATAATTTTATACCATTTTTTATATACATAATACATTCTCATTTACTTGAAAAAATAATAACGTCTCTTATTTTTTCTCATTTGCTTGAAAAAAAATAATAAAGTCTCTTATTTATCTTTTATTATAAAGTCTCTTATTCTTATTTGATTTTCTATCACTCCTATCAAATGTTTACAGAAAAACAAATTCAGAAATATAACCAGAACATCATGTAGCTTTTTGAATTACTTCTTGTAAAACAATTTTCAATATCTATTTTTCAACAAAGTAATGCTTGGCTGTTCTCAATTAGTGAAATAAGAAAGTCTAAGACAAGTTGGGACTTAAACATAATGATGGTCTTAAGCTTTTGAAATAATTTAAGTATTTAAGGAATCACTTAGTTAGCATTTTACATAATTTTTAAAGCTCTACTAAAAAGCTTTTTTTTCTTGAGAAATACCTTAGAATTTAAGTACACATTATATACCACTTTACTGTCTTACTTTTAAATTTCAATCTCATATTTATATAAAATGATAGCAAAAAATGTTATGTAGAGTAGATATTTTATACTAATTATATTTATTTCAATAAATCCAAAAGAACACAGAAGATATGACTGGATAGATATGATAGTACATTAAAATAAGAGTATAAAACTAAGTATAGATAATTCATTCTTGTTTATATATATATGGGATTGAGTGAAATCTAGCATTCATTTTAGATTTTCATCAAATTTATCTATTATATAATAAGATAATAATCTAAAATAACTTATGACTTATTAATATGCAATCTACATTATAAATTCATCAAGTTTTTCATATAAAAATAAATATCTCAAAAAAAGAAATTCAACATATTAAGAAATCAATATAAAACAAGGAAGTACATAACACGTTGAAAATATTTTAAAGTTTTTTCTTTATTATTTTATAAAATTAAACCAATTGAAAAATTCATTTTGGTTAACATACAAACACCCCCAGACTTTGATTATTGAATTATTAAAATGTTCATTCCATCTATTCTTTGAATTAATTCATGGAAGTTTTCAAAGTGATCAATATATTGGCATAAGCATATGAAATAATTTTTTATTATTGGTATCTTAGTCAAAATATCAAAATCAATTATTTCTCTCAGAGTT
The DNA here is from genome assembly GCA_037975125.1 of Latrodectus hesperus. Taxonomy (NCBI): domain Eukaryota; kingdom Metazoa; phylum Arthropoda; class Arachnida; order Araneae; family Theridiidae; genus Latrodectus; species Latrodectus hesperus. The sequence goes on along the minus strand of CM075855.1, from coordinate 73,145,518 downwards.
AGTAATATTTTATTTGAATAAATCTATATGACAATTTTTAGAAAGTATATGCAACAAATATCTTTTTTCTTTACTATTACATTAATTATTTTAACTCTGTGTAATATTTTCTGACTAAGCTATCTTGATTTCATAGGAATCAAATTATTCAATTTAAAGTTATTGATTTATTGATGCCTAGAAAAAGACATTATAATATAATTATTTTATAAGAAATTATAACAGCAGCTTCTATAATTACTAATAAGTAGGGCTAAAAAGCCTTGTTTTAATTAAAAACTGGGAAAAATTTATAAATCAATTTAAAGGTACATTTTCATACAAATTTGAAAATAAAATCATCTTTATGGCACAAAATATTATTAAAGTTACTGAGACCATAATAATAAAGATTAAATAATTTATTCAAAATTTCATAGAAATATTATTATTTATACTTAATTCGAATTATATCTAAACTGAATTGGTATTTAGTGTCTTAATGCATAAAACTAATTAATTTTGCAATTTATTTGTAAACATGGCATTCATAATTTCAAATTTTTTACCACACAAGATAAAACATCATATAAATATTTGAACAGAAGTAATATATATATTAAAGGATTATAAAACAAATATGATGATAATCCTAATATAAATTCTAAATAAAAAATGCAATTGAAAGCATAGAATTACCTTATTATTAAGCAGATTATTATAAATAATTTTACTTTATAAAGGAAAATACAGCACACAAAAATATATTATATCTACAGTATAAAATATGAAAACATTGTAACAGTATTTACTGCATATGTTAAAACATTTCAAAGCATTTAATACCATATTTAACCAATGAATGTGGTTAGTATTCATTGATTAAATATGTGCTTAGAATATATATTAATAAAATTACTTAATTTCTCACATTAAAATTTATTTTAGATCTTATCCATTAAAATATATTTCTTAAAAATGACAACTTCAAATTTGTTCCAAATTAAACATTTTATACCATATTTAAAAATACAATAATGTTCAGCATATAATAGCTTTCTACAGTAATAAATAAGTGCTTTCAAATCATAATTAGGCATGAAAATAAACATTTCATGCTTGTTTTAAACACTGGATAACTTACAACTAATAAAAAATCTTTAAAAAAAAATTGGTGAAGTTAAAGGGATTTCTGTACATAAAATTTATATAATACATTCAAATTTTTATGCAATAAATATATATAATTAAAACATGTACAGAAATAAAATATTTACCTTGTAAAAGGACGGTCAAAATTTTCAATGCCCCGTAAGCTCACACTAGTTTGTCCTAAGAATTCATCTAAACCTAGTACATTCCGATGATAAACAGTGAGATGAACATCTGAATCTCGCCCAATGAGAGTTCTGAAAAATTATGACAATATCACATGTATTTAAGATAAGGTTTAAATAGACATAAACATAACTTAAACTAATCTTTTGTAATAATTTTCAGCAAAATTCAAAAGAAAATAAATAAATAAATATCTTGATTTATGTATTGATACAAAACTATGTAACAGCAGTTTTAATAATCTTAAATGATTAAGAATTGATTGAAATTTAAATGTAATGCATCAGGAGACCAAACTCCATAATTTCTGATCACAAATGTAATGAATATACCACAATCAAGATCCCACATGTTTCATATTGGGAAAAGTTTTGTAAGCCATGTGGTTTAAGTGTTGAAAATAATTTACCTTAAAGAAATTTCTATGCTGACAGGCATGGAGTAACATCAATATACGGATAAGAAAGAATCAAAATATATAGACAGCATCAAAATATAAATTCTATACATAAGATGTATACTGAATCTATTACAGGCATATAGATTTATTATATTAATTTTTAATCTGTTAGTAGTTAAACTTCTAAACACAACTTATACAATTTGCTTAATTTAATCTCTCTCTATAATTGCTTTATTTACTCTATCAATATTTTTATTGATAATTTGTTAGATTTTGCTTCTAATAATGTTCTGAATCAAGTCTCTGTTTGTAATCTTGAATATTTTTGTCTGTCCACTGCACTTTTTCATTTAAGTATATTCCACAACAGAGATAAATTCCTTCAATAAAGTTACTTTTGTTCACAATTGAAGGAGAAATTACTTTCATCAGCAATGAATGCATAACTGGTCATTTTACAAAGTAAAATAAGGTTAATTTAGAAAATTTCATCTCAAAATGGTACATTGCTTATATTAATGGATCTCAATTAAAATATGCTTCCTTTAATATATATTCAGGCAAAAATAATTGCTTGTAGTTTGACAAAAGCTAACTTTTAACTAATTCCTACATGGATTAATATAGCTATTTAAAATGAGATGTTTTATAGTGTTGTTTCATTGTAATTTACAGTGTATAATTATAATGTAAATAATTCATTTGGTGTGTATATAATTAAGCTCATAGACATCACTCTATCAACTTGTGTTTAACTTAAATTTTATTAATACTTAAAAATTTATATTGATTCCCATTCAGCCTTAATATTTAAATTTATATGCAAACTAATTTCATAGGGAAAAATGATACTTATAATAAATTATGTTATTAATAAATTATGAAGTTTAATAATAAATTATGGATACTTTAATAATAAATTATGAAGTTTAAAATAAATTATGGAGTTAATAATAAATTATGAATAGAAAAAATTAAATGCTGGTCCTATTAACACACTTTAATGTGGAACCAAATGATATTATTAATAATTTTATTTTTAAAATATTTTTTTATTTCTTACATCATTAGATCAGAAATTTGACCAAAAATAGAATTATTATTTTTCAGTACAGAATTTATATTGGAAAAAAAAGCTTTTTTGCATATATTTTTACAAAATTACTTCACATGTCATATAATCACTAAACCAAACTTCACATTTTTATTAAATCAATAATTTGGGAATCTTATTGAAATTTGATAAATGTTAAATACTGTATCATCATATTTATACTGTTGTAAGTAAGCATAATACACAACAATATATAACTATGAATTTTATTAAGTTTCACTGAAATTCCCAAATTGTTGATTTAATAAAAATGTAGAGCGAAGCATGATTTAGATAAAATATATAATAGTTTAGAATAGAAGTAATAGTTTAATTACAATTTATTTTCTCAGAAAAATTTTTTTCAAGTAAACCACAACATTATTAACAAATTTGTTTCTAATCCATTATTAAATTATTACAAAAAAAAATTAAGTTTACAATTCGTGCTTTCAAAAAATTTTGCATTTGAATAATCTCCGTTTTTTAACATTTTGATTATCCCTATAATGTTTAAGAATCTAAACACATTCTGTAATTTTTTATTAACTTGAACAGAAAAAAATGTGTTTAATATAAATTAAAATAACATTACTCACAAGTCACATTCTTCATACCACTCAGGATCAACTGTTTTTTCTTTAACAGTCGTTTGGAATTTTTCTTTTCCCATTTGTATAAGTACAAAGGCATCATTGGTTCCTAAAAATAAAACACATAACTTTTATTTCTCAATGTGTACACTTCCAACCACTTAAAATGGAACACCGACACTAGAGATATAGCAGCTAATTTCGACAAATACCATGTTATACTCATGTTATACAAAAATTTAATGATTGAAATCACAGCCTCTTGTGAAGTGTGGATGATTACAAAACCAATAGTTAGTGTAGTTACTATGTTATGTGTGGCTCTGACTTCTCTGCTACTCATTTCGCCATAAAATTAAAGAGGCTTTGAATGTATTCTTCAGGTATTGCTGTCTATGTGGTTTCAAAATATTGCCCAAGCGGATTTGGGATAGAAGCTGGTGATGTATCCAGGGACAATTATTTTGCAAGTTTAGATCAAATTAGTTTTTGATTGACAATGAATGAATAACGAAGAGCTCTTGAACATTCATGCCAGTGATTATGCATTATCTTCATGAAATATGGCTCATGACAAGAGTTGAAGATAAGGCGAACCACAGACTCCAACACCTAAAGGATGTAATGCTGGTTGTTCAATGAAGTGACAATGCGTACTAGAGAAATGCAGGAGTGATATTTGATATCATTCCAAATCATAATACCAATAGCAGGACCAATGTGGTGGTGCATAAACATTTCAGTAGTTTTTCATTACGATATCTCCAGATTCCAACTTGACCTTTATGGTGTTGCAGGCAAAAGCAGAATTCATCAGTATAAAGAGAATGTCATTCTTTTCAGTTGTGCATGTCTATTGTTTATAGCGCCATTGGTGGTATAAATGGTAGTGGCTTTGAGTCAAAGGTAAATGAAGTAATGGACACCTTGTAGACATTCCATTCAGTTGTGAAGTATATCAAATGTTACAACTGAAAACACTAAATTAAGAATAAAAGATTCAATCTCTTGTGCTCTGGTTCATGATGTGGCTGAGTCATCACCACATCATGGATAAGTTAAAAATTCATATATAATGTTTACATAAATTTAAAATTATTGCAATATACTCTAAAAAATGCAGAAAAGCAATCTTATCCAGAAACTTCTTCTATTCATTTTACAATTCCCTGTTAAAATTTTATTCAAGTCACTCAATTACAATAACTTATTCTGCATGGAGAATAAAATTAAGCCTTTTGTAAGGAATAATTACATTTTAAATTTCCTCTTCTTAGAGTAACCAAACATTGCAAAATATAAAATAATTTTTTAGATTAAATTGTGTGTTCTAAACATACATTATTAGATATCTTATATTGGAATTAAAATTAAAAAAATAATGTTGTAAGTGGATAAATAATAATAAGCAATGTTCAAACATGTTGTAATTATATATATATATATATATATATATATATATATATATATATATATATATATATATATATATATATATATATATATATATATATATATATATATATATACAACATATTGGTCATATTCAAATTGGAAAATATAAAAAAATAAATCAGTTTCTATAAAAGGAAAAGAATAATTTGATGACTAAACCACGTAATTATACAGGATTAAATGAGAAATAAATTTAATATTTACTGTATTATAAGTTTTATTATTTTATACTTTTTTGATAAAGATTTTTGAAAATTTGACGATGAAGAATTTTGAAAATTCAGTCATCAGAAAGTAACTATAACTTTTAAATCTTTAAATACAATTAAAACATATTTTCAAATGATTCATACTTTTATATAAAAGTTCATATATTTTAAAAAGTTCATATTTTAAAATCTACTCTCAACTCTTAAAATGTTATTTAAATTATAAAATTAAAAAATGCTTATTTTATTATTTCTTCAAAATTAGAATATATTAATCACGATTTTGTATAATTCTAAGCAAATATCACAAAAAATTATCAATAAGAGAATTTTTACAATATAACTCTTTAACCAGGTTTTACTTATGCTGGATTTTAGATGATAAGGAATTCTTTTGAATTTTAATAGAAAAAGAAATTTGTCAATTTTATTCTTCACCCAAGAGAGATGCTTTTTTGCTGATAAGCACTGAATGATGGAAAGAAATTAATAATTAAATGAAATCTTTAATACATAAATTAAACAAATAACAAAATAAATATCAAACAAAAATGAAATAGCCTTCAAATTTTCTGTTTGATAAAATATTACACTGATAAATTTGTAATAAAATATATACAATAAAACATACTAAAACTGTATGTTAATATTTTGATTCTTTTTTCTGAAGTAATTTTTCCATCATTTTAATAATGAGCATGTCCTTATTCGTTAACTAAGATTTTTAATCTATCCCTTTGATATTTATCTCCATATTAATATTTTCTTGAAAGATCATTTGGTGACTTTTGTTATGAATATGTATATTTATTTTTGGAGAATATTTTTATCATCCTTTAAAATATTCTTACATTTTTTTTTCTTAATGATATAGAGCTAGGGTACATTCTTAAACAAACCAACAAATTTTGTATTATAAAAAGTAAAATTATATACCATCTTCATTATACTGAATAATGTAGACATGCAAAATGTTATTGTACATATTCTATTAGTTAACATATATGTTTTGAGTAAAACAATAATGGTAATGTTAACTTGCCGATCGCTTGATCAAAATTTTTTGCCCATTAAAGTTAACTAACTATTCAGAGATCTATAGTTAAAAATGGATTCTGAATCCCAATGAACATTCAAACTTAAGGTGGGAATTGAACGCAGAAATTATTGAAAGAATATAGTATTAAATAGTATTAACCAGTCAGCTGTCAGTTAGGAAGTAAAATTATATTGAGATGGTGTGTTTAATGTATATCATAAAATTACAATGATTACAATGATAAGATAAATTACTCAGAAACAAGTTATTATAAAATGTACATAAAAAATCAAATATTACTATTGCAGATTTTCTAAAGAGAAGTTTATGATAATTTTATAATTTTTACTAAAATATAATTTATAATATATAGATAAGCATTTATGTTAAATGAAAGCAAAATTATTTTATGATTCAGTACATGTGAACTACTTATTTTATGTGTTTAATTTGATGACACAAAAACATGCTTAACTTCAATTCTAACTTTATTGAAGTCAATAGAAAATAAATATTGACCCTAAAATACTGAAAAGAAAAGTACAACTGCTGAAAAAACAGCTTTAACATCAGCTAAAGAAAACAAACATTTCACAAAAATCTTGACATATATCGGTATGTAAAAAATGTTCAATTATGAATTATCTATTTCGTGCATTTGATAGTATGCATAATATTTTACTACAAACATATTTTTTATTTCATATTTAATTTTTTAATCATATTTAAAATTGTAATTTCAAATTTCAATAAAATTTGTTGATTTAATATGAATAAAATTAAACATTAGTCATAGTAAATACAATTCAGTCATGAGAAAAAAAAACTCTACTCTCCTCATTCTGAATAAGCGATAGTCAATACACTCAATATAATATATAATTGTGTACATGATAGGAATTATATACCCAATACAATAAAGTAATTCACTTTTACTACGAATTTTTTAACCTATGAAAGAAAAAAATAATTTAATCAAAAGCAAAACGTTGATTAAAAATAATTTCTATGCTATGGTAACACATAAAAAAGTAGGGGAAAGGTTAAAATTATATATCAGTACACATAACTAATCAGTTTTTGGGATTATTAAGGAACCTACTGTTTTCTCCCTTTCTTATAAGAGATCTGATTTTAAGTGAAGATGTTCAAATTTATAAATAACAAAAAATAGCAGAAACTTTCAATTTTCAAATAAATGAATTTATTATTGTGAAAAACAGCTTATTAATCAAAACAAAAGGAAATACAAAATGTGATTACACACATTTTTTTACAAGTATCAATTTGTAATTAAAGCGATATGAAAACTAACCTTAAGACACTAATTAAAAAGATCTTGAATTAATGGAATGAGTGTAGAACGTGAAAACGCAATCATTAATATTTAACAACTCTCGTTTCCGCATTTCCGATGTTATCAAGTACTTCATGGAATCTATGCTTTCAAAGAATGTAAATAGTTGTTATTTTAAACTTAAACTTCCGTCTTTTTTTTTAAATGTGAGTTCCTCCTAACATTTTAGCGAATATTTTAAATAACTTTGATAAGATACGTGCACAGTCATATGCAAAACTATTAATAAAACTGTTTACATAAATAGAGTTAGTATTAAATTGATTGCGAAAAATTTCAAAGAGGCAATTTTGAAATCTCAAACAAATCACTAAAAATAGAGAATATGCAACCAGAAGATAACTATTTAGTTGTGTAAGAATGTTAATGCACTCTCTCTTCATCTAAATATAATAAATAAAAGAATACGACTCAAATAAATTAACTAAAATAATATTTCATTATAACTTGGCCTTATTTTACTTGAAAACTAAACTAAATTTTTCAAAGCAATTTTATTAATTAAAAAGAACTTTCCAAATTCATTTTTCAAAATCAAATAAAGTAAAACATTAAAAACAATAAATTTTAAATTTAGGACAATTTGAACATACACCGAAAGTAAAACTAAAAGCGTTTTTTTTTTTTCTCTATATAGCAATTTTATAAATTCAATAACTTTTCTTATTAATTAAAAAAAAGTATGACTACAAACAGAAACCTCTCTTTAGGTCAATTTAAACACTCACTGAAATATTTTAAACCGAAATGAATTCCTTTCGCGTTTTCCCCGCGAAAAATAACAAGGAAAATATTCTTTTTACAAAACAATTTAAATTTGTTACTAATAACATTATTATTTTCAAAACCACAAAATTTACCTCTCTAAATATAATTCATAACACATCTCTACCATTTCTAATAATAAAATTACTTTTTCTTCGAGTAAAACTCAACGATTGTTTAAAGAAATACGTAATGAAAATAGATTTAAACAGAAATAGAATGAAGATCTTACCTTTCCTTCCTTTATTCTGGAGATTTCGAGCACGTTGAACTAAAAAGAAAGGAAATCTATAATTATCCATTTGCGAAAGCTAAAAACATTTTTTAATAATAGTAAAGAAATTTAAATGAAGCTTAAAAATAAATCAAATTTAAATACTAAAGAGGAAAAAAAAAACAGCAAATAATAAAACGCATTCAAATATACATAATTAGCTGTATTATTCTAAATTATGAATTCCTAACGATACTTTTACTCATATAGATAAAATCGTTAGCAACAAATTACATTTATCAAGATGATACGCCATAACTACCTTTTGTCTCTTACCTATTATAAAAAAAATTTCCATATTTCACCATTAATCCAAGAATAATAAATTTTAAAATTTATATTTATCTCAGCTATTTCAGTTATGACGTATTTTTGCATAGATATATTTCCAAAGTGACAAATTAAAAAATTTGCGTCATTATTTAATTCCCAATGGTCTTTTATCAAGCAACCAAAAATGTGATAAATTAGCTTCACATTTAACCTAAATGGACTTTTCATTTTCTTGCACTGAAAATCAATGCTTTGAAGATTAATTTTTTTTACTTTTTCCCAAGTAATAAATGTTGTTGTACTCGATAATGTATGATATTATTAGTATATTTTGATACGGTTTTCAAAATCTCATGATTAATTTCACATTTTGACTATTTCTGATGAAGTCGTAGTTAATAGTTTCATCAGAAATTTAATTAATAATATAAGATTATAAGATCAGATCGAAATGCTTTACATAAGTTAACACAGTACAACAGTACATAATATAACAGCAATAATATATATATATATATATATATATATATATATATATATATATATATTAAATAATTTTAAAAGATTTAAATTATTATAAAGAAATGAGACCATTAACATTTTTTTTAATATATTAAACACTTTTTATAAATTTTTTTAATTTTCGATTTATTTTCTAAAAAATTCTATAAAGAGGCCAAGCAAATTAATTATAAAAATATCAATTACAGTAAAATAACTAAAATACAAGATTAGAAATGAAGAACTTTTTGTGGTGTTAAAGAAAAGATTTCATTCTGTATACATTTAAACAATTTTATAATTACCCGCCTGATTAATCGGATTTCATGGGCATTCCATAAAATAAAATTTGGTGTTTTTAAAATAATTCTAATAGCATATAACTTTAAATCTTACAGCAAAATAGCATGAGATATAAAATAATTAAATGAAATAACACTGGGACAAATATTTCCGAAAAATCTTACTCTAAAATCACATTAAAAAGTACAATAAATTATATTACTTTTCCAAAATAATAATAAGTAAATGAATGCCGAAAAAGAAATTTCTTAGTTTACTCATGAGCTTTTTAATTATCAATTGATTTCGCACAATTATTTTTACTCGTCGTTTTAAAAAATAATGAAACATCTTTCTTAATATTTCAAACTACTATTTACATAATTTGCTTGATACCAAGTAAAATATTATTTTTTGAAAATGTGCTTAGTATTAGGTTCAGCTTTCCCTAGGGTATGCTTCAATGAAAATTATAAACATGGTTACTTTTTTTCAAATGTATTAATTTTGATTTAAAAAAAATCGCTTGTAGTCGTCGCTAAATCCATCTAAAAATGAAAAAATGCGTAAGAGAGAAACATTTTGAACATTCGAAGTTCTAAAAGTAAAAACCTACATATTAAAGCATTTAAATAAATGTTAGTATAGAAGAAAACTAAAAACATCGTAATATTTTTTATATTTTTCTAGCACTTCACTTCAAAACATTTTTATATAGCTTCTTCAAGCGTTTCCAAACTTTGATTTCTAAAGTTAGAAAACTTTCTCAACATAAGATAATCGTCACATCTATTTATTGACTCTTATCTCATATTGATTTTTCCTTAACTTGCGGAATTTTAAATATTTTTCCATGAAATTTAGCTAAAACATGCACCAAAACAACATACTCTAAAACTTCCTATTCACAGATTTTTATTTTTATTTTTTATAAGTCTTCAAAATAAATTAAACGTAAAAAAATATTGTAACGTAAAAGAAGTTCGCAATTTCTGCGTAACATATATTTTGACAACTTTTATTGTAATTATTCTATAAAATGCTGTAATCAAAAAATCTCTAATATATATTAACATTTTAGCTATTTCGTAAGCAATAATAGACGAGACATTTTCAGAACTTTTCATTGCATTTTAAGGATTATAGATTGGTTAAGGAAATACTAACTATATATCTAGGAATATATGTAGTTAAGTATAATATCGAAAGATATAATGGTGTAGTATTCTTTTGATTCGAAATAAAAAGATAAGTTTATTTTACGAGAAAAAAAATCTGTTTGAAATGAATGATCCATATTTTTAAGCAAATACATTTTTTTCTATTTTATAAATAATACAAAGGGTACCTTTAGATATGAAAATAAGTGAATAGGATTTTAACAGAAATAAAACTAAAAAATAGCATTTTAGATCAAAGCAATTGGTTTAAAAGTGAATATAAAATTAAAATAACAGAAATAAATTGACTTTTATAAATCAAACGGACTAAATATTAACAAAAACAGAAAAAGTTATTCTTCTTGTAAAAATAAAATGTTTTAGGTATTTTTATCATATAATTAAAATTTAAATAATAGAAATAAAAAATATATAATTGATTTCTACAAATCCATACGGTCTAAATATTAACAAAAACAAAAAACTGCTATTTTCCTAGTGGAAATAAAATGTTTTAGGTATTTATATTACATAGGTAATTAAAAAGGAGCATTCAAACATAAAAGGCATGAAAATTAATACATTACCCAACATTTTATACATTTATCCGTTTTGATAAAATCAATGGTTTTTTTTCATTAAAAATTATTACACAGATCTTAATCTTAATCTAATCTAATCTAATCTAATCTAATCTAATCTAATCTAATCTAATCTAATCTAATCTAATCTATCTATCTATATATATATATATCATATCTATATATATATATATATATATATATATATATATATATATATATATATATATATAAACATCACTTCATAAATTCATTCATTATCATTCGTGGCACAACCGAGGAGGAGTAAAGCACGGCCAAATAGACACGTTGTGTGTTTAGTAGGCCATGGCCAAGGCCTATTGACTCAACAAGCCGCTTAAAACTCTGTCTTGATGACTAAATAATCTTTTTCCTTTCATCTATTCATTGAGTTCCAGTGGCTTAATAGCTTCACAGAATATAAATAATTTGTGAATGGAAAATCCAATTTTAACAGAAATCTTTATAAACCTATTTCAAATATAATGTTAAAATTTTTAAACTGTTTATAATAAAGAATCATCTTCCATAAATTTATTTTAAGCCAAAGACTACAAACCTCGTGTTCCTTAACTGAATATACTATTTATTTTTTACGTTAAGTAAGAAAATACTTTATCACTTTTAATTAAAGTTCTTGAAAAGTTTGTTATTTTTTTGTTTATTTTCATCTTTTCTCTCATATGCTTTCTTGAGTATTCAATGAAAATAAAAAATAAATAAAAGCCCTTTAGGAACTATAAGCATATTCTGCAAATGTTGTGGTAATGAGTGTAATTATGCTTTCACTTTTCAGTTTTGGAGAAATGAGTATAATGCTTTTGGTGATGGGTAATCATCTCTAGCATTTGGGTCATTGTTCTGAAACTAAACACTGTTAGCAAAGATAAACGTCACTGCTTTTTGAAAGAGAAATTTATTTTCAAAAATCTACAACGCGAGTTTTACTCATTTTTGCCAAAACTGTTAAAAGCATAATTACACTGATTCACTACAAATATTTAATTTCGTGTCAATCATGTACCGTATTTCCATTGAATAATTGACTTGAACTAATTTTATGCTAATTTTATGCTGAATACATTCTAGACAACAGAGCGTCGCAAAGATTTCTTTAATAAAATGCGAAATTCATAGATAGGATTCGCGTCATGAACAAATAAAATTAACCATTTGAACTCTCTTATTTCATGTATCAAAAATAAACTACGTAAAAATAAACTTCTATAATTAGGGAATGATCATTACGTCAGTTCTGGTTGTGTATTTTTATATCGATTATTATAATGAATGTTATTTACATTAATATTTTAATTCCGTTTTTAAATTAAAGTTCCTTTTTATTGACAATTATAAAATTTTATAACATTTCATTTTTAGTGCTCACAGCAAATCTAATAAAATATTTATAAGTTTTATGTATTGTATTTATTATAAATTCAAATCTGGACATTGAAGCGCCCAACTATTTGGACGATCGATTATGGATTCATTTTTAGAGATTTATTTATTTGAATTTAAAAAAATTCATACATTTATTATGGAATTTTAGTTATTAACAGAATGGCAACAAACTTATTTTATAATTCTGTTACAATTTTCTTGTTTGACAATCAATGAGACAGATAAACAAGATTAATAACATTTGGTTTGGAATTTAGTCACCACAAAAATTTGAATTAATTTTTCTGACTACAATGGAATGAGTGACATTAATTAACCTCAATAACATAAAAGCAATTTAGAAATACCACCAAAGGAAGAACATACCATGTCGCAAAGCTTAGCAAATTGTATGTCCATATATAAATATATATATATATGCGTGTATACTCTTTGTTATATATATATTACAATCTTAATAAAATTTCTCAGTATTTTCACGCCGATCAAGGAAGTTCATATCACACATTTTGGTGATCTTCATTCAAGACGGGAAAAAATGTTTTATTCTACGTTATCGAACAAAATGCCTCCCAAACATTTAATAGTCAATTTACCATGCTTACAAAATTAAACTATCAAAATGCGAATGATTGCAAACTTAAAAATATTTTCATTTAATAAAATGAAAAAAATTATAAACGCAAATCCATTTTAATATAATTGATTCTTTGAATATAAATGGAATTGCAAAACACGTTAGGACTAGATGTGAGACAAAACAAATAAAAAAAATTCAACGAATTGATTGGTTTATCACTAAATACTTTTTTTGAGCAAGAGAGCTGGTTTGACCGTCGAAGAGTTCAATGTTAAAAGCGAATTCCAAACGATTAAAAATGTTTAACCCTGGGTGGAATGAAACCAACTTTCAACGAAGGCCAAAGCATCTAAGTCTCAGCTACTCAGTCAGCATTTTTCAGAAAAATAATGAATAAAATTAGATGTTAAAATATTTCACAAATCTTATCTCACAAATACCCAAAATTTCATTTTCGAAGAGTTTGTTTTTAGCTACGACTGATAGTCACAATTTTAGACATATAATCAAGGAGTGAGGTTACAAAAGTTGATTTTTTTAATTCTAATTAATAATAATTTTTCAAAGAAGATTTGCATTCCAACATTGAAGATTTTAACAAAACGAAATAATTTTTTAGAAATTCTTTTATAAAAAGCATATTTTTTTAAAAATGAGAAATACACGATATAAAATATAGGAAAATAAATAATAAAAAATGACTCCAATTATAATTGCGTTCGAATAAATTTTAAATAGCACACCTATATGACAAAAATTGGAATATCCGATGAATTAGAAATAATAATTGGGAAGAAGTAAATATCATACAAAATTATAAATTTTGAACATTTTAAGATGCTTTTTATTGCTTAATATATTAAGTTCAGTCATTTATTTCACAGAAATAAATTTCAATTTTTTTTAACTGTCGTTTTAAGTAACAATGCATATTTTAAATTTAAAATTTTATACCTCTAACATTTCCCTGATAAATGCTGAAAAAATGAGAAGTCAAATCATTGATTATTAATTAGAGGTGAACTACAGTTTACCCCTGGTCACCTACTTTCCTGCTTAGGACTTGAAAAAGAGGACTTGTTTCGCATTTCTCTTCATGTTTTGGACTTTTTATCAGTTCATGGTTTCATGGATCTGGTTTTACCTAATCGCTAACCAGATTGGATAAAAAAACAGCAATAAACTTTTTTATAAATGATTTTTTGTAGATATATTGATTTGCAAGAAATTAAATTATAATTTTGCTCATCGGAAAATAAGATTTATTTATCATTATTTTAGAGTTCATTTTACAAACTTCTATAACTCGGATAATAACAAAATCTGTTACCGAAAATTAATTCATTTGAACAACTGCAATTTCAATCTATAACAAATGTCTATATTGCATTTATAACGAAAAAGTTTGTCATTAAAATAAAAATCTTTAAAATCTAAATGTATTTCATTAGAAACAGCTAGATAAATGTCTTAGCCCAATTTTAAGACTATTTCGAAGTAAAAAAAATGTGTATATTAAAAAAAAAAACTTGATGGTTTTGAATATTTACAAAAAACAGCAATAAGAATAATGAGAAAAATAATCATGATATAATAAAACCACCTATGATGACATTAAAGGAAGTCACTTTTACTTTTGACATAAAATCTGTGATGATTGAATGAACAAGTGGAACATCACTCTCCAATTGCTCCAAAAACGCCAATTTTTTGACTTCCATTGTTGACATTCGTGGATAAATCTAGACTGCGTTGACTTTTCAAGAGAATTATACGTTTCACGTGCAATTGAAAAAATTCGAGTAACCCTGATGATGCATATTCAACAAGGTCATACAGTGTCATGTAACTTGTCCATTTTGAATTCGAATATTGACAAAAATTTTATTATTTGCAACAGAGCTGGAATCGTCCATCCTTGGCAAATGAATTTGATAGTTGAAATATGATGTACCCCATGTAAAAACTTATTATTTATGTTCTCAAAACCAAGGCAGTTATTAAATGCATCAAACTTTTCAGAAACACAAACTATTTTCATTTTATACGATAAGAAAATCAAGTGGAAAAGTATTAATGTTTAACAATAAATAAAATTACTATATTGTATTCGGTAACAAAATTTTAAGGTATTTTATTTATATATACAAAGTATTCTTTAATATTTTAATTAATCCTAAGATTAAAACCTAAAAGCAAAAATATAAAAGCATTTAAATAAACCTCTCACATAATGTAGGATACATTTATCTATTCCATAAATCGTAAGGACATTCATTACTTCAAAAAAAAAGAAAATTTTCAAAATAAATTTCTATGATTTCGAAAATATTTATCTGAAATCAAGAAATTAATTAAAAGGAAAATTACCTTTTATACAAATTATTCACAATTAGTTCAGATAAAAACTTAAAAAATACTTTCAAGACATAAATAAAATAATAAATTTCTTTTTTATCAATAACTAAAAATTAAAAGTTCAATATTTACCTTTTGAAAATCATTGTAATATTTTTTAATTTATTCTAATATGCATTTAATAAATCATCAATATCATATGAAGATTCTAAATCATTTAATATCAATATAAAGAGATGCTTTTGAATAAAAGTTTCTAATTGAAAGTTCAGAAATGTATTTATATGATTTTAAAAACGGAAAATCGGTCATAAGACAAGAAATTGTATAATACATCAAAACTGTTTAGCAATCTAAATTTATTAATATTGTTTAATGAAATTTTGTGCATTTAATGAAAGAGAAAGCATACTGCTTGATCATTGCAGTTGACGTAACACAATTCAAATGTTTCTTAAAGTTACACCTCAAAACCAAGAAGCAATGCTGTAAGGTTAGTTTCAGGAATAACAGAATAATTTCACAAAAAATCTATAAATGTAAACAGACTACTATATAATTCGTTCACAGAATCAAAAAAAAAAAATACAATTTGCTAATTTTTTGTTGGAGGAAAAATGCAGCATACGCTAACAATTCAAATTTAATAAGTTTAGGTTTATTATACGAAAAAAATTATTCTTAAGTGATGAAATTCCAAGCTAAAAAAATAGCAGTGAAATATGATGAAGAATAACAATATGGTTAAAGAGTACTAGGCACTATCGAATAATTACATATCATACTGCACCAAAATCAATTCCTTAATTGACGAATAATAAAAATAATGTGTACCTAATTTTATCGTCCCTCAAATCATTGTTTCAACGAAATCTCATCAATTCAATAGCAGAATTGAAAGTCAGAGAGTGTCAACCCATTCTGTTTTAATTTCAACTAGAAAAAATCATAGAGTTCCAATTGGAGCAAAATTCGCTTGCTGACAGCAGAAGAAACCAGATTAACAGCCACTAAAATTAAACGCATAACTACATTTACTAAATTCAATGGAATGTGTTTAAAATTAATTAAAGATTAGATCTCGAATTGAAAAATTAAATGTCAAAAGTATGAAAATTTGTTGAAAATAATTGTTTTCAAAATTCCTGGAATAAGAATTAAACAGAACGATAAGATCACGAATATAGCTTTTCGAAAAGAAAAATAATATCTTAAGATTTCAAAACTACTGTATTTTTATGAGAAACATGATCTTCTACCCCCACTGTTTCAATTTTCAGTTGAGTTACTTTGGAAACAAAAACTTAAAAATTTGATATTTTAAAACTACATTTTTATTTTATATAAAAATCTAATCTTTAAAAAATAAGTATTCTTCTGTAAAAAAAATTATATTTATTTAAATACATCTATGCATTTTTATTAAAATTATTTTTAGGCACCCCTAAATACATATACATATATATATATATATATATATATATATATATATATATATATATATATATATATATATATATATATATATACAGAGAGAGAGAGAGAGATAATTTATTCTGCAAAGTAAGAAATTAATTTAAATTGTACCTTTTAAAAGCAACTCAACTGTTTAACCCATGGGAATTCAAAAAATAAAATTACTTTAAACAAAGAAATATGTTTAATTCAAAAGTCGCACAGAGCTAAATTGCAAAATTTTTCTGCTGACGTCAGAGGCTTGGAATTTAAAAGAAAGATGCAATATAGGGTAGATGTTCTACATGAAAGAATAAGCAAGTAAACCACACACACACACATGGCGCATAATAAATGCAATGAATAGAGAAACAAAAAAATCAGAAGATAAAATTTATATTTACAGCTTCTGGTTTGATGACATTTAAATTTACAGTTCGCACATACTATTTATGATTCGTTTACACCCTTTTGACCTGAAAATTCAGAGATTAAAAGTCCCAAGCGTTTCGAATATATGACTCTACATTGAATGGAACAACTATGAATTGAAAAGAAAATTCAAAATATTTAGCGATGTTTATATGCTACATTTGAGGAAAATAAAGTATATAAAATAATAAGAGGCGTTTATACATTTTTTGCGCTAATATCTGGCTTAACATTCAACTTAAGATTACGAAGATCAATGAATCTTATGTGCGCTGATTTACAGTGAACTAACAGTTAAATACATAACTGGCATCATAAAAGTCTGATTTTAGACGTAGGAAAGATTACTGAATTTCAGATAATTTTTCATTTTAAGGATTATATAATATTTGAAATGAAAATAGCCATAATAATCTAGACTTGATACACTTGAAATTAAATAATAAGTACTGAAATATTAAATTTTTATACATAAAATTTCAAACCATAATTAGAATTTTGTACACAAAGACTATTTTGGATTTTACATACATATGAAAGTAAAGTAATATAACTTAAAATGGATTCCAAACCACACAATAAACCATCCAGAAACAAGCATTGACAGTGGAATTGTTAGCCTTAAAATTGAAGATGTGATTAAGGTCTAAAATTTAAAATTGCATATAAATTTCAAAACATAAACGCAGTTGTTAGTTCAAAAATGATTTATAAATTTCTTCACTGCCATTATATGCAATTTACAAACTCAATTTTTAGTATATTTTATGTAAAACATTCGCTGAAGAATAATCGAAAAGTGCAGAAAAGCTAAACTATGAACATCTTCAGAAAAAATTGCAATTAATCAAAATTTACAGCGAAATATGAATAAAAAAATTAATAACACATATTAATAGACAGAAAAAATTAAAATTAATTAAAAATATATTTTTTAAACAATAAAAGTTAGTTTAATGATAATTTTTAAAAATGAAATTCCTTTAACTGAAAATAAAATACACAATTCCAACTAAAGAGTTAAAAAAAAAACATAACATGAGAAAGATTATATATATATATATACATATATATATATAGCTCCATCAGATATATACGAAAATGCGTGACCGATTGAAATTCAACTCTATTATATTAACAGATAAATATAAAAGAAATAGGAAGGAAGTGTCATCTACGGCGATGTAAGCTAAATTTAGCATTCAACTGATACACAATTCAGAATGAACCTTGAATGCGGAATTACTCAGAATTCCTATGAGATTGCGCCAGAAAATAATTTAAGAGAAATGAAAAATGTATTACAATATCCCATCGAAAAGAGTTTATGGAAAATGAGAAATTTCGCAAAGAGATATTTTGCTAACTGAAAAACTATGCAAGAAGACCGTTTCAAATGAAGTTTTAGCGAATGGAAATGAATTTGCAGGGATACTATGTGTCAAATTGTTAAGTTCTTATTACAAAGTTCAATTTTAACATCTGAAGAAGAAGTATATTTTTTCATAAAAAATTATTTTTTAAAAGTATTATTAAAAATATAAGTTTGTTCCTACAAAAACAATTCTTCACTTTAACATTTTACAAAAATGCAGAGCAATATTTGACTAGGATAAGGTATATTGACTGCTTACAAATGTCATTAACGAATTGTATAATTTAAATACTTTAATATAAATAAAGATTATTATGTTAAATATATTATTTAAATATTTATGAAGAAATAAAGATAATAAGAACATATTAAATATTCTGTTTTAACATTTTAAATTATTGTTTAATTTTATTCAAGAAAACGAAATAAAATGGATTTTTTAAACATAGAATTCGAATTTCTTGAAATATGAGACATAATTTTAAATTGAATTTTATCATAAAAATATCTCACTATCACAAAAATACGCTGTCTTTCATATTTAATCAAATACATAAGTAAAACGTGCATGAATAAAGTTATTTTAAACTTTAAACCCAAAAACTCTCCCAAGAAAATTGTCTAAAAACTAGAACTATGTATATATATATAGTTTCTCTCAAAAGTGATGGGACACTTGTGCTTTACAAAAGGAAACTGTAATATAAATTAAAAATACATAGACAAAATTTTGGTAGGTTTGTTTCATACTTAAATTTAGTAACAATTATTACATAACATGCATTTTGCCAAAACATTAAAAGATTAATTTAATAAAAATATAGTTTAGAACTGAGCAAAAAATAGCTCACATAAGTGATGGGACACCATTAGATATGGACAAAATCTAATGTCTAAATCTTATTTTAGACTAAAATCGTCTAAAATAAGCAATAAAAATATTTTTGGGTGTTTTATTTTTACTTAAAAACAATTGGCAATAATTTATAAAATCATCAGCAGTATTTTTCTCCAAATTGTTTTGGAATTTTTGTGTTTTTAGCTGTGTGCAGCCATGAATGATAAACGGAAAGAAACTTCACCTGAAATTCGAAAATAAGTTATTAATTTGCATACTGAAAGTGGAAAATCTATTAGAGAAACTGCTGAAACAGTTAACTTGAGTCATTCAACAGTTTTCAATATCATTAAACGATATAAAAAGAATCATATGATTCAGAATAAAAGAAGACATGGCCGACCATTAAAGCTATCCAATGGAATAAAGCGAATTGTCGTTCGAATTATTAAAAAAAAATTCAAGAATGAGTGCTCTTAAGGTTGCTGCTAATTTACAAGCACTATATGGAGTACTTGTTAATGTTGAGACTATTAGAAGAGTAACTCGATGTGCTGGATATTACGGTAGAGTATCCAGGAAAAATTTCTTCGTAATTGAAAAGAATTGAAAACTCAGGCTGGCTTTTACAAAATCCAACATAAATAAAAATTCTGATAATTGGAATAAAGTTATATTTGCTGATGAGAATAAATTTAATATATTTGGTTCTGACGATAGAATCTTGGCGTGGAGAAAACCGAGGAAAGAATTTCATAAGCAGAACTTGGTGCTAACAGTAAAACATGGTGGAGGAGAAGTTATGGTATGGGGGTGTATATCGTCTGTTGGAGTTGGTAATCTTGTTCTTATTGACAATAAAATGGATCAGTACAAGTATATTAATATTCTAAAGCAAAATTTGAAATCTTCAGCACGAAAACTGAACCTTCATAACGATTTTAAATTCTACCAGGACAATGACCCCAAGCACACTGCTTTGAACGTTAGACTCTGGCTGCTGTATAACTGTCCTGAAATAATAAAAACACCGCCACTATCTCCAGAATTAAATCCCATACAGAATATTTGGCAAGAATTGGAATCAAGAATTGGCAAACACACCATTTCTTCAAAACAACAATTAAAATCGGTGTTTCAAGAAGAATAAAGTAAAATCACTTCAGAAATCACAAAAATATTAGTCAAATCCATACCAATATTAAATCATGCTTTAAAAGAAAAAGAAAATCTAACAAAATATTAAAACCTTTTAAAAAATAAAACTTTTGGATAAATATTTGATGGATAAGTAAGTGTCCCATCACTTATTTGAGATATTTTTTGCTCTGTTCTAAACAATTGTATTTTTATTTAATAAATATTTTAATATTTTAACCAAATGTATGTTATGTAATAATTGCTACTAATATTAAATAGGAAACACACCCACAAAAAATTTGTCCATGTATTTTTAATATATTTTATTACAGTTTTCTTTTGTAAAAGCACAAGTGTTCCATCACTTTTGTGAGACTCAATATATATATATATATATATATATATATATATATATATATATATATATATATATATATATTGAGTCTCACATATATATTATTCTCACATATATATATATATTTTTCTGATTATTCTCTGGTTTTTAGACACACACACACATATATATATATATATATATATATATATATAACCATGGCCATATATTTGGTTTACATTTAACTTGGCTTCTCCTTTTCCGCTTGACTTAATCCATTGAAAGTATATTCATGTAATAATTAATGAAGTTGACACAAAGAATTATTATCATGATAGATTAATATTGTCTTTTCATCCAATCGATCTCATTAATTAAAAAATTTCATTAAAAACAATAAGAACTATTGAAACTGAAAACTATTGAAAAATATCCATTATTTTTTAAAATTCCTCACAGAAGACAAAACACAGTGGATATTTATCTGCTATTACAAGTCTTTTTCTGTTAAACTATCCGCTTTATGCGATGTCACAAATTAAACATTCATTGTGTGATTCTTCTTTCACGATATTTATGACAATATTGTAAAAGAATTTTTTGTTTATTGAATTATTTATACTTACAACAAAGTATTGCAACTGTTGAATTAATTCAATATTATTAAATTAATATATTTTTTTAATATCAGAGTTAGAATTTGAAATGCAAATCTCCAGTTTATGATGGAGATTATTCACAATTTTATGAGGATCATCTTTATAAAACACATGATTTGTATAAATCAATTCTGAAGTCTTTAGGCATTTTACTCCGCCTAAAGACAATGATACGTCATTTTAACAAGACTTTTCTAATTTTTTTCATATTGTTTCATTAACCGTCACCACTTCTCAAGGAATAAAATAGAAAATGCAATTTCAAACAAGGAATGTGGAAAAACTGTGGAAATAAAGTAACGGTTATTACAAACACTTTCGCTTAAAATGTCACAATTTGTTAAGTAATATAAAAACCACTTTTACTCTAAGATAGCATATTAAGGATGATACATTCAGACGTATCGTGTGAAGATCGCGCAGAAAATTTTTCCCGAGGGAGTATAAAGGAAAAAGAATCCCATTAATTCAAAACGATCATTCCCAAAACTAGAAATACCAACTGTTGAGCGTGCATTCAGACGAGATTCACGCTATAAAGCACTCGTGCGTGCATCGTACGTAAAGGCTGATGGGAGATTTCCACGAATAATACAACATGTTTATTACATCAGTTCAAGTAATAATGAGGGAAATTTATCGGAGAATAAAAAAAAGCAATTAAGAAAAAAATGCGTTAAACAGAATGGAATTCGGTTGAATGATGGTGTACCAATCGTTATAATGCATACGATGTTCCAATGAACACAGACTACAAATCGTTTAAATCTCATGTTTCTTTTCCTTTTTTTAAATGCATGAGTACTATATTAAATTATATGTATAAATTGGTTAAATAATAAGCCAAATATCATAAACGTATAGCTACATTCGTGAAAATACTAAAAAAAACTGCTTAAAATGGTAAAAAGATACATCTTTTTATTCGATACAAACAATAAGAATTTACAAACTAAAAAAATTATGCAGTTTTCTTCTAAAAACATAAAGCAGAATAAAATTAATATCTTCCTCTAAGAAATAAAATATAATTTAAATATTACAGCAATTATTATAATTTTATTAAAAATCAAACTTAAAAAAATATTTTCCACAAGTCCATTATAGAAGAAAAAAGTTGAGTTTAATTTTTCCCGGTTTTTTCAAAACGATAGTTTTTGCGTTTGGTTTTGATTGATTAGTTTATCTCTCAACGGTCAGTAAAGCGCACGATAGCTAATTTGAACAGAAGCTAAGGTTTAAAGTGAATTCCGACCCATTATATAAGCATCCAAACCCGAAGGGATAATCGAACCAATGAAGTCTTGAGCAAAAGGGCAGAGTACTTTTAGGGTACAAAGTGAATGTAAGTTCAATATTAAACACACATATAAGAAATCCGTTTTAAATATGTGTCCCTATTGTACTAACATTTTTATATAATTTCGTCTCTCTCTCTCTCTCTCTCTATCTACACAAATTATTTTACATTGCTATTGTTTTTTATTTCTAAAAAAATCTGTAACAATCAAAAAAAAGTTTTAAAGACTACATCCTCCGACTGTTATTTCAGCTAAAAAAAATGTCCATTTCCAGCCTTAGTTACAAACTTTCAATGACCCATTTTGAACTTACTTCTTGCCACCTTGAGCATTCTTCAAGCTTGCTCATATTGACATCAAATAACGATTTGGTTGCAATATTTGGCCAATATTAGCGAATGAGGTTAAGTTGTTTTATTTTAAACTAACAGAATGATAAAGGTATATTTTTAGCATGTCAACGTGCCAGGTATTTTCTTTCAGTTTGAATAATTCACATATTTATTTCTCTAGAATTATTTTTCAATATTCAGTGTCATGTCACTCACAATCATTTATATTTAACAATATATATTATTGCGTAAGAATTAAACAATTCACATTATGTAGCGAACAGTTTAATGTCTAAAAGTATTTTTGAACATTCACTGGAATTCTTCAAAAGTACTGGGATGTATTCACGTATTACAAGAAGGGAAATTCCGAAGACATCTAAACATCCCATCTGACAATATATGACTGCAGCCATCACATCTACCTTCTTTTGTTCAATAGTGATTAGCGTTGAACTTGGAAGCATCCATTGCGAAGAGTACGGTTTAATCTACCCACGATAAGCCCATAATTATTAATATTCTAGGGAAATTATTTGCATATAAAATACATATCAAAATTAACACAAGTGATTTGCTAGTCTGAAGTCAAGATTTTATAAACTCGAACTTAAGAATTATTCGTTTATATATATCGAGAGAACTCTTTCGATTAGAATATTACAAATTTAGAAAGTTAAAGAAAGTGGAATTTCAGAAAATACTCTCGCAACACTGAGAAATCGATAGGATTTTATTTATTTGGTAATTTGTTTCTAGTTAGTTTCAAATCCGTGATAGTTAGATCATTAATCACGCGCTCTACCAATGGAGCTATAGGTTCCGCTGACGAGAGTCACATATTTCTGGATAATAGTATTTGACACTTTGCAGTGCATTCAACCGCCAATGATCATACTCCACTGACCTTCCTGCGCTACTAAGCAAATGGAAAAGTAAAAGCCTTTTAGCTGAGACGTCAACAAAATCCAAACGATGAGAGTGCATTCAACAATAAACATAATATACCATTCAGTCTAACAAATGTAATCTGTTGGTTTTAGCATGTAAAACTTATTATTGCCTTCCAGAAAGATTGTTCATTGACAGTGAGCCATATTTACATGTCGCAATGCTCATAAATTTCAATAAACCAACTTGACAGAAATGTATACACAAAACTCATCTACCACTGTTCAACAGTGGTTCAAATAGAGCTGGGGATTTTCCACTTCAAAGAGTACGATCCTATTACTAACAAATGACGAGTCCTTTCTAATATCACGCAAATGATCACATCATGGCGTATCACAATATTTTAAAGGAGAGTTATAATTTTGCATTAATTTATTATTTAAATTCGCAAAAAATAATTATGAGAATAACCAAAATATATTTTAAAATTAACATTTTCCATAAAAGATTTGATAGATCCATTAGTTTTTCTCTAAAAAGTGTTGATAGAAAAGAGAAATTACATCTTTTTCGAAGTATCAAGTCATACTTCAAATTTCAATATCAACCTACATATATTTAGAGAAAAAATGCCAATAGTTAAGGATACAGTAATATTTTAAACTTTCTGGTGCTTAATTTATTTTTGTCACTGAAATTCTCCTATTTATTGCTACAAGATGAGCATATTATATAATTCATTACTTATCAGACGAAATTAGATTACCATCAATACAAGTGCATAGAAAAAAATTAGAATTGGAAATGGTGAGAGATTTTGGATTCCGTACAGAATAGCAATGTTTTGACAAATAAACTAGTCCAACAACTGATGACAGTTGTAAGACATTTGAATATCTGCAGTGAAATCACTTCGAGGAGCACTTTTTATAGGTAGTGGGGCATGCTGGCATTTCCAGAGACACCTAGAAAACTCCTAAGAATCTACCAGACACAAGTGTGAAGACTCTGAAAGCAGAATCCCAACTTCCATCATTTGTTATTCAGTAATGTTTGAATAGAATTCTGAATCTTCCACTCTGAAAAACGCGGTTCTACAATATGACCATGGAGAGTCTAATCACAACATTTGGATAAAGCAACATTGTTTTCACAAATCAAAAATAATTATCACATAAATTAGTAATTAAACACTTCACAGAAATGACATAGTCACGTATTAGCAGGATGATTCTGAAGGGAACCGATATTTAAATCAATGTAGAAAGTAAGGTAAAAGGCATTAGAATCTGTGAGAAATGAAAAATCGCCACTAGAGAGCGAACAAAAAAGAGTCAGTTGATGTACGTGAACCGTGAGATGCGGTCGGAGAACGGATAAGCGCAATATTCAATAAATTTGTTACTGAATTGCATTATTTCATTTAAACGTCCTGACATGGCTATATGCATAAGTAATCTTAATGAAATATTGGGTTAAGTGAATGCACGTAGGCATTTAACACATAAATCGAATCAGCATAAAATTAACCAAAAATTAATGAAACCTGGATTAATCCTGTAAGCTATAAGGAAAATATACTAGCATTAAATTTTATATTACATAGTTTTTTATACTTACAATATTTTTTTAATTAATCTATTCAAAATTCAACTGTTAGGAAGATTTTTTTAAGATATTCATGGAAAACTGTCAAATTTGTTCTGTAAACGACAGCAATGACGTATCAGAAAGTTAATACGAAAGTTGAGAGCCTTTGCGTTAGTTTTCTGAAAACGTCGTTGCTAAGAGAGAATCGCGTTAACTGTATTTCAAGAGAAAAATAACATTTCATCCCAGACATCTGTTTTCCACAATGTTCGAAATTTAACTAATTTTCTTTACAGTAACAAATGAATATCCCTCATTATGTGTAAATACTACCAAAAACTAATGACAAAAAAGACGTATAATGGATTGTTATTAACGAATAAGCTGTTAATCGAAATAGGTAAGTTAATAATCATAATTCTGAGCTACTATATGAAAGGCTTCGTAGATGCAACTTTTTAGGTTAAGTTAGGTAATGACAAAAAGCTATTTTGGAACTTTATACTCGTAGGCTTATAGCTCGCATTGAGTAAGATTGAGTTTTAAGTTGAAACCTACCAAAAAAAATAAAGGATTGATGATTTTGAAAATTTTTTTGAAAATCAATATGATGAATCCTAAACGAAGAATATAAATAAAGCTTATAGGTGTAACTTTTTATATCCGTTGTTAATAATAAGATTTATTCAATGGAATAATATCATGCTGATTGCTTCAAGCGAAAAAAATTCCTATATAAATAAGTTAGACTTAACCCATTTTAACGCAGGATTGTGTGAATGAAATGTTTTTCAAAGACAAATAAAATGTGTTAATTAAAAATGGATAAGAATTACTAAAATAAATACAAACTCACAATAAAAATTTAATTACATTTCCTACTTATGAATAATCTTTTTTCATAATTTTTTTGTTTGGCATTCAATTCTCCATTCATAAGGTGAAATAAAGAGATCAATCAATTTCTTACATTAACTAGACCAGTCTTTTTCTATATTATGAATAGATTATTTTAAGTATTTAATGGAAAAACTTTTCAAAAAAAAATGTTTACACAATTTTTATTTTTAAATTCTTATTTATAAGGATTTATTACTATGGTTTGTGGGATAAAAAATTTCTCAAACCATGGATTGATAACTTCTATCTAAATAGAAAAAGGAATTTTTAATTTCAAGGTAAAATCAAACGCTTCATCTGCGCAGAAATGAATATTCAGCAGCAAACAGCTTAAGGCTTACAAAACTTATTTGACGTCAGCCATAAACTTGATACTAATGCGACAAAAAATCGCTACCTGCAAAGACCTGGAAATTTCAGCAGCGCATCTACCTCTAAAAATATTCTGCTCTACTCTCTCAGTGCTTACCACTGACGAAAAAAAAAAAAAAAAAGCAGTGGATAAAAGAGCCGATTCGCGCTATCAACAGGCTCCACACTTATTACAGTGTCAAGTCACATTCAAGAGAAAAATAAAAGAGAAACCATTCTTCTGGATCGATGGGTTCAATCTCTGCGTTAAGAAAAAAGGGAAATTATTCAGATTTTGACCTATGAAACTGGAATGACACGGGCTGGACATGTCTCATAGACCAGATTATTACCTTGAAATGGAGAATTATTAGCGTTATTTATTTCTTTATTTTTCTGTAAAAAAAAGGGAATCTAAGAAGCTCTAGTCTGAAGGTCAGCTGAATATATTAAAGAGAAACAGAACGAATTCACTTTTGACTCACTATAATTTTACTTCTTTATTGTACCACTCTAAAGGAATTCTAAAGGTAGATCAGCAAAAAAAAGTACTTCCTAAAGTACTAAAGTGTTTTCAATATAACTCTCGGTCAAATTTCAGATCATTCCAGTATTACATCGTTATTTTATATCCCTTATATTTTTTAGTTGATAATACAAAACTACCAATAAAAGATTATTTGAATAAGCAGCACTCTATAATAGAATTTGATTATCCCGATACTAAATTATTCAGATTATAGTATCGTTTTTAAACTATTTATTTAAGACATGAAACTTGATATTATTAGGACATTGCTGCCAACAACAAACTCGAGCTCCAGAGGAAATTATGAAAGTTCATATGTACTGCATATAGAAGCAAACAAACTGTCACTTTGAACCAATTTTAATTTGCTTTTATCACACAAATAAAATAAAAAAATTTTAAAAATCCAAATGTTTGTCATGAAGACTTAGCAATCTATAAAAATTGCCAACTACAATAAAAAAACATTCTTGAAATCCCAGATTTTATTTTAAAAATTGCGAAGAAAGTTACATCACAATAAAACATACAAGTATTAAAGCTAGATATCGCACGATATTAAAAATTTCAAAGTTATTCTAGTTATGAAAGCAAAACAATTGTGCAATTCTGAATCGAGCTGGGAGCCCATTGCAATTTTACACCTGAATTTTTTTCATGCTTCGATTCGAGGACAATCAAAATAAAGGCAATGCCATAACGATTTTCCAGAATTTTTGATGAAATTATTTACAAAGTTTGATATATTGCATAAATGTAATATAACTTTAGTGAATGATATAACATTTGTATTAACTTAATGTATAACTAATCATTGCGTTTATCAATTTAAAAAAGCTAATTTAAAATTATACTGATAAAATATTTCTACTGATTTCATAAGTTATTTACTGTTCGTCTTAAAATTTTGAGTTATCAGAAATAAGAAAAATAATAATAATTTTTTTATCTTAATAATTTTTTTTTTTTTAAAATAAATTCAAGAATTTATAAAATGGAATTTTGACCACAAAATTTCCCACATTGTCACAATTTCTGCTATATTCAGCTAATTGATCACTAAATACATTAACATTTGGAAATAATACTTATTTCAATGCATTTTTAAAATATATTACACAACAAGGCTATATAATTAAAAATTGAATACTTAGTTTCATTATTTAATTTGCTTTTAAAACTAAATTATTGAGAACATTTAGAGAAAAAAAAAAGCTATATAAGTAAAAATGAAGATATTTTGATATAAAATAACTTTAAGATTCTAGAAGCAATACAAAATGTTTTCTTGTGAAAAATAAATATGAACTTAAATCAAAAACGCTTCCGCAAATCTTTTTCATACTTCCGTAAGAAAATGTCGTGACTTAATCGGACAGCAGTTGAAATTACGATTTAGAGGGAAGGAAATTCTATGAAACAAAGCACGAATTGGTTCCGAGACAGAAACTGTTTCTCTGCGACAGAACAGTCAATTAAGTTGAGGGAAAAAAACCGAATTTTTTCGCAGAAATTTATAACAACGACCTTTTAGTCACAAAAATTGCCAACTCTTCTTTTCATGTAACCGTGAGATAAAAATTCTTAGCTTTCACATTCGTGCCGGGTTACATACCGGTCAAAAGTTCACCAATCTTGAAAGGAACACATTATGAAGCATTTCGGCTATCAGTAGAACAAAAGAGTGGAAATTTTATCTCAAGTTTTGAGACAATGGTTATTCAAACAAAATAGTATTTTGTTCAATGGGGTTTAAATGTGTAAAAAAAGAAAAAAATATCATTAGTTTTCTAAAGTAAATTTCAATGAATAGAATTTCCTATAATGGAAATAAGAATTTTTCAGATATTAATTTCCTATATAAAATGAAAACATAACGAAATAAAATTATAAGAGCTTTTAAAAAATGAAAGCATTAAAAAGTATCTATAAAAGCATTTTAATATTTACAATAAAACGATTAATTTTGACTATGTTCTCCACATTTTCCTTTTCGAAGTATATAATAAAAAATTATGTAATAAAAATATTTCAACTATTAACGTAGCATTAAATATCAACAAATTTATAAATAAGAATAAAAAAAATTATTTCAAACACACAAATGATTTGAAGTATCTTATCAAGAAATATATCGGTTAAACATTTAAATAGAATGTAACAATTTTTTTTTAAATAAATCACATCTCAGTTACTTTATATTGTTACACTATTGTGAATCAAAAAGTAACATTACAATAAAAATTTTGAAATTAAATAATTATTCATTTATATAATACACAGAGAAGCTAAGTTTTTTGTGTTAATTTCTTTGAGTTGCTCTACGGTCATTTTTTTTTCACACGAGGATTAATTTGACCACGAACTGCCGTTTGAAGAAAATTCCAAATCACAACAAACATCTACATCCGAAATATCAAGCCCATGAATCGAAGAGCTAACAGCTAGACAACTAGCCATCAGCATCCTGCTTATGGTATATAACATGTAAAAGGATCTGTTAATAAGTATGCTATATCACATTTATGGATAATTAAGTTGGAAACGTATAATTTGCACCGATTCAAAAATATTAATTTTGCTTTAGATATTAAGTAAATACTTTTGAAAAAGAAAGTTTCAAAAAATATTAGAAGATATTAAAATATTTAGAAACAAATTTCGATATTTGCATTGCTATAACGATTTACAGAATAGTTTTAAAATAACCAAACAACAGGCAATTCTAGATATGAACATTTTAGCAAGGCAAGTCACAGTAATGCCGCATTGCCACGGCATGTGACAGAGTGATTAATATAGCACTTCCTTGAGAGAAAACAGAATTTTTCTCAATCAGAATTTCTTAAACCAGGTGCTCATTCAATACCTCCTTTTTAGTCGCCACTAAATACCAGGCTGTTGCGAGATGTGGCGGAGTTATATTGAATAGTCAGATTGACATATTTCGGAACGAATAGTCCAGTTATATTGTTCTATATTTGTCAATTGTGAACACAAAAAGGAAAAGAAAAAATACGACAATTTTACATTGAAAGGACAATGATTTCCATTATGAATAGTTTACCGCTACATGAATCGAAAACCGATTCTGGTTTTGCGTTACAGTTAGTAACGCGGAATCGGCAAACTGGGGAATAGCTCAGAATAGTAAATTGTGTGGTATCCAAATAGCCAAATTAGATTTTTGCAAATCTGCTCACTAAAGTTATATAATTGTTATATAAAATAACGATTTAATATTAATTTTTCTCCATAACAACAAAAATAATGAAACCGACGCTGGTGTGGCATACAAATGATCCTCTATATTGGCCAACCATAAAGCATATTCAATTTACACTCCTAATTGAGCCTATAATTGTTATTTATAGGCTCAGTTATAGGCAAATCAAAACCATAATCTACTGAAAAGCTTTAATTTATATCATTTCAGTGACGTTGTGGCTGAAATTCCTCGAGCATTGCTTACAGAAAATTAAACTTGAAAAACTATGCTTTTAAAGAACAACATATTTGATCACAAACTGTTTTGACAGTATAACTGATCTCCTAGTATCATTCGAATTACAAGAGAAAATCAAGAATTAAAAGAAATGCTAATGAGAACGGCATTTCGTAGTTGGGAACTCCGGAACAAAAATTTCATCTCTTGTAGGATAAGTGTATCTGAAAACCTGAAGCAGTAATACCTCTAAATGTAAGTTTTAACAACTGTCCAAGTTTAGGCATCAGTGACCGATGCTGCCGTACTTGGATTCGTGAATAAATAAAATTTTAATCTTACAGATTTACAAGAAAAGAGCAAGGAGAAATATTAGGGAAACAATGTTATCTCTTATTTAGTGGAATGTAGTTGCCAGTTAAAATACGAGGAGAGAAAAAATACTCAAGGAATAGAGCCGGAAAAGAGAAGACGCGTTTGTTTCTTAAATTAAAAAATAAAGGATGTAATTATGTAAATGGAAAATATTCTTAAGTTTTCTCTCAAATTATTTTAATGAAACTATAAATATTCCTAATGGCACAAACTTGCTTTTATTACCAACAATTTTTTGATGACTGATTATTAGAGCTTATTTGTGTATTTATTAATTTTTATATACCCCGTCAGAAGACCTGCTGTTGTGTACTTTATATAACAACTAATATGAGTTTAGATATTTTATTTAAATATTTTTCGAACAAATATATGGATTTGTAGTAATAGTATCGCCCGAAACTGAATAGTGGGAAAAAAATTAGCTCAATCCGTGCTAGTGAACAAAACATTCTGGAGAATGGTAAAACAGATTACTATATATGTGATATTCATTTGCCTATTACTCTCTCTCCAATGTCCCTACAAATATTATCTGAGCATTTTAAATTATAACCAGTCTCATATTTCCATTCCAAGAATAATACTTAACAAGAAATGTACTCACTCGTTCTTCTTTCTTATATAACTTTTGTCTGCACCAGATAAGAAAAGCATATTTAGACCCAAAAAGACATTTTTAGTTGCAGAAAAATATGCTTTTGATTGTTTATTTACAAAAGATATAATCATTAAGAAGAAAAAAAACACTAAAACGGTTTTCGATATTTTGTTCTGACAGCCAACCACTTTTCACAATTATAATCATAACAATAATCATTTACAAATTTACCTATTATACGTAATATTTAATGCTAAGTTTCATTGATAAATAACAAATTAGTGAGTTGTTTTTTATCATGAATATATATATATATATATATATATATATATATATATATATATATATATATATATATATATATATATATATATATATATATATATATATATATATATATATATATATATATATATGTATATATATACATATATATATATATATATACATATATATATATATACATATATATATATATATATATATATATATATATATATATATATATATATATATATATATATATATATATATATATATATATATATATATATATATATATATATATATATATATATATATATATATATATATATATATATATATATATATATATATATATATATATATATATATATATATATATATATATATATATATATATATATATATATATATATATATATATATATATATATATATATATATATATATAGTGAGAGAGAGAGTTTTCATTGTTGCAATGACATTTCGTTCATTCTTCCGTTTATAGTACATATTAAATTACATGTTCATGTTAACGACAAAAACACATACCGAACAATAATGTATACTGTTATTATAAATTAAACGAATATAAAAATATTATCATAAGAACACAACTTAATTTTTAACATTTATTCCTCTTTATTTAATAAATAATAAATAAACGTGGTGAAAAAAATCCAATAAAATAATTCATAATCTTCAAAAGAATTAATCAATTCTATGATTTTTACCGCGGATCAAATTCATTATTAATTAGAATAACTTTTGGAACTCAAATTCAGTACTTTTTAGAAATCTCCTGAAATTGTTTTTCTTCTCATTTCTCTTACTTGTAAATTGGAAAAATAATTAGATTTCAACTAATACATTTAAATTCTAGATTATATTGATAATATTAACAAATATATATTTTAACTTTTACTTATTAAATATAATTTTCTTCGATTACCTCGATCCAAAGGATATTATCCACGTTACAAAATTTTATACACGTTGGGAACTTATACAATAAAGCTGGAAACATTTTAGACAAATTACAAAATTTTAGAGACAGATACAACTTCGTATTTTAAACTGATTACTTCTGTTGTTACTTTAAGCATTTGGCTCCTTATTGCCTTATTTATATAAAGTTCCATGAGTAAATTTTTAGATTCATTTCAAATAAGATTTGATAAAATTTATTTTTTTTTAATATTAATCAGATTTGGTTTCGATATGATATAAGGTATTATCGCTCTATTGCCAAATTTGTACACAAGTGAAATTGGACTGCACAATATATGGTTTACGTATCATTACCAATATTTATGCATAATATGAGATTTAAAATCAGAATTGTTGAAAGGAGTCTAAAATGTTAAAGATTCAGCAATCAGTTCAACTAATTTTCCGCGCAAAATAGTACAAGTTTTAAATATTCTCAAGGGAAAACTTTTGTCACCACTGCGTTAGCTACATCGGATTGAAATATTTTTATGCTCGAATTCTAAAATAGCTATTCGTGCTAATACGAATGAGAATGCAGCATTTTGTTCCAAGACATTGAAGTTATGCTTTGAATGATAGGCTGTTTTTTTATTATTATTTTTATTTTCTTAATGTATTGGAAGTTAAATATTAGAATAACACAATAATTTTAATTAATAAGTTTAAGTAAATTAGAAGATTCGTCGAATTCTCATATGATATTCCATATCAAAAGTATACAATATTTAAAACAGTAAACATAAAAGATATGTCATTTTTAAACTCAGAAACTACATATTTCAATCAAATAACAAGATAAAACTACAATTGATATTTACTACACTTTTAGAAATCAATTCAATTTCAGATAATCTTATGTGCTTGAGAACATCTACGCATACAAATGGGATTATTAATTGCAATTCGCCAAATGAGCGAATTGATAACTATTGACCTATTGTGAGTATCAATATATATGATAAAGATACAAAGTGAGTTTACTCATATGTAACGCAATAAGCCAAAATGATCATATGTTCGTAATAAAGAATCATGGAACAATCTGAACATTATAGAAACGTAAGCAATTTAATAATCATTAAGGGTTACTGAAACAAAATCCTTCATTTGAAAACAACAATTAAAATAGGCTTTTGGAAAGATGTTGCCTACTATTTTTCGTAAATTACCAAAACATTCAGCAAGAAATAAAGATTAGAACGTAGCTGAAATAATCACCATTTAATTACCTTTATGGGATCATCCATGCGTATTCGACATCTGTTCGTCAATCACCAAACAATGAGGAGTTTCACTTCAAGTGAAATGAAGCAAATCGTCTTGAAAGGTGATGAAACAAAGAGATTGTAAAAAGTCCCTCGTGACGACAATATATTTTAGTAGAAATTTATTTGGTTAAATCCAAATTATTGTTTCTAAAATTATACTATTTGATATAAGCATTTCAGAACTGTAACAAATTAGAACTATCAATTTGAACTTTACAATTTTTATGTTATACAATTGTTTAAATAAGAAAAATAAATTAATTTAACGTAAAAAAAAGTATTTATAGGTTATTTTGTAACTTGGCAAATCGATCCAAAATTTTCAACAGTCTTAAAAAAATATAATATTTAAGATGTTAAAATCTAATATAGATATAAATAATATGTAAATGTATTACGCAATTGAAATATAAAAATTTTGCAATTTAAAAAAATAAGAATTTCTGTACAAAAAGAACATCAGATCAAATTTATTTAAAAGAAACAAAAAAAACGTCTTTTCTATCATTAAATGATACTGCAAGGTGTTTAATGATCACAAATTCTACTTTTTGAATAAACTAGCCTTATTTTTTAAAAACTTGAAAAAAGAAAAGAAAAAGAAACAGGATTATTGCTATAAAATTTCAACTTTTATTTTATAGAAACATCTTTTAAAGTTGGAATATTTATTCGTACTTAATGAAATGTAATACATATTAAATGCCGTGTCAAAGGTTGATTTTTTATTTTTGCTATATATAAAGTGAATTTTTCAATACCAATAAAAAATCTGTAATGAATAAGAGCATTGTAAGATAAGGACAAATTGTGTTAGCGTCTATTTATTATATTTTCAATGATTAGACATTTTATATTATAATTTCACTTCCTCGAGGTAAACGTATCTAGGAAGAATTGTTCTTTAATTTTTTATATAGAAGTGCTAAGCCTTACAAATATAAAATCAAAAACTCTCCGACATTTAATGATCACATACTATACCTGATAATTAAAAAAACTGTTATTGTCATTAATTTAAAAAAAATTCATTTTCATTTTGATATTGAGAACCTAGCAAAAACTCAGTTTGAAGGTAATCCTTTTTTATAATTTGCAACCCATAATATTCTGTCATAATGAGGCTTGATTTGGTTTATTTGCCACTCAACGTTTCTTTTTTCTTTTTTTTTTTTTTTTTTTTTTTTTTTTTTTTTTTTTTTGGCACATGAATACTAATTAAACCGAGACCTACAGTTTAAAATGGATTCCGAACTGTCATATTCTGTCATAATGAGGCTTGATTTGGTTTATTTGCCACTCAATGTTTCTTTTTCTTTTTTTTTTTTTTTTTTTTTTGCACATGAATACTAATTAAACCGAGACCTACAGTTTAAAATGGATTCCGAACTGTCATATTCTGTCATAATGAGGCTTGATTTGGTTTATTTGCCACTCAATGTTTCTTTTTTTTTTTTGCACATGAATACTAATTAAACCGAGACCTACAGTTTAAAATAGATTCCGAACCAATACAAAAACCCAAGCCCTATGTAGGATTCAAACTCACGAACTGTTGAATCGATGGCCAAAGCTCAAATCATTCAGCTGCAAGAAAGGGGTCATAACCAGGCACATTGGCAATATCGCAATTGACCTGATTACTTATTTATTCTTATGGTTTTCTTTATTTTAATGAGTAAAATATTTGAGAAATAATATCTGGCATCGGTAGATTTTTTACATTGTTGCATATTTAGCATTTAACAAATTGATAATTCGTTATGTTGTTGTGAATATTAT
Source organism: Latrodectus hesperus (assembly GCA_037975125.1). Lineage (NCBI taxonomy): Eukaryota > Metazoa > Arthropoda > Arachnida > Araneae > Theridiidae > Latrodectus > Latrodectus hesperus. Next base: position 73,108,995 of record CM075855.1, on the reverse strand, counting down.
TTTAGTTTTCTCTCTACAGTAATAAAAATTTGTGATTAAAAGCTGGTAATGCTCAAATAAAATTGAGATGTACAGAATAGTCTTTATATTCTCATTTCATGTTTAAGTACGTGTAAGAAGGCGAAAAAACATTCAGTTTCAGCAGTAAAGTCATTCAAACTAAAATTAGATACGGAAAATAAAAATATATGAAGAGTAAAATTTTCGCTATATTCTATAAGCATATTTTTGACATCTTTAAAAATTGCAAAAAAAGCTTTAAATACATTTTCTGTCAGTTTGCTTTTCTTTTTGGCATTGCAAGCTTACAGCTTAACACCCAAATACAGTAGGGTGCCATTTAAATATGCTTCGTGTATAACCTTCAGAAAAGACATTTTTATAATTTAAGATCTTGTTCCTATGTTGCATTGTCAGTATGAAAATAACATTTGTGAAAATATAATAATCAGAAGAAAAAATATCACCATTAATATTCTCCTCGAATCATTTTCCAGCTAAAACAAAGATGTTACAACCTAGAAATGATACTGATCACACAACAGTGTTTAACATAACATTAAGATCATGCACAATTTAAAAGAATGGTTCTTTACTCCAGTTTATATGAATGTTGCGGGTTAAACTGATTTTAATTTACTTTTTTTCAAATTTTATAAAAGAGAAATTAATTTACCTCACTTCCGCACATTTCTTATTGTGAACATTTTTATTTATATAATTTTAACATAGTTCAAGTTTTTTTTTCCAGTACTTTAAGGTGTCATTATAATCTGAAATTTTTCCTATAGTTTCACTAATTTCAAAGCACTCCTATAAGTAAACAGAAAAGCCATACAGTTTTTGAAGTAAATTTAAAAAATTTGCAATACAGAGACATTCAACATCAAAACCTTCTTACTTAAATCTAAATTTTTCTAATACTTTAATTTACTAACGCAATTGTAAAACCATTACACAATTCGACGAACATTTTACTGTTGAATTTACCTAATTAAAATAATTATACAATTTTTGTGGGAAAACATTAACAAATCAAAATTCAATTAAAACAAAAACTTTAAAGAGGTCAGTAAATACAACTGTTCCCAAGACAGAAGTTAAAAGCTATTTACTCCCTTAGTAGGGAAACAGTAATGAATGTGTTATAATAATGAACACATAAGCCCACGCTAACAATAGAGACTGACCTCAACAACCGATGCATCCGAGTGAATAACCCACATTTTGTGGATGCAGAAAGGGCACAGATATACATAACCGAACGGGAAGTTAGGAAGAGACGGGTAGGAAACAGATGGGCGAGATCGCAGCAACAACCACCATCAACCATTTTTTCTGTAAGAGCCGTGCCCAAAAAGGAAGCACGGAAGAATGAATACGAGAGGGATAGAGAATTTTACTTATTCTGATGACATTTTAATATTTTCTCGGTATAAATTTACGTAATGAGTATCCATTATTTTTCATAGTGAAAAATTAAACTAAATAAAAATAACCTTTCTGTATACATGCAGCAAAATCTTAAAAACAGCAGTACAGATTGCTTACATACTATCCTTGCTTGCAAAATATGCATGAAGATACTGTTTGAACACACATAATTCAGAAACATAATGATACACTTAATTTAAGTTTGAAATGTAAAAAGGAAAAAAATTCTTTTATTTAGAACAAATTTTTCTTTTCTTGGGGGTGAAAATGCAATAATTTGTGTATATATTTTTAATTATTTTATTTTTCTTCTTGAGAAGCATTTTCAACTATAATTTGATAAATAATATTTTTATATATTTTTTTTTATAATTCATAATAATAATAATTTTCGATTAAATATAAGCCAACTGAACAAGGAAAATATTTTTACACATTAAGATATTACAAAGCAAACACATATGAACAATTAAAGTAATAAATTTCGTATTTTGATAAAGTATAAAGACATTTAATTTTAAAGTTTTCCCAAGGATTTCTTTAAGTTTTAGAGCAACTAAATGTTAATACTGAGTTCTTAAAATATTCAGAACATGCCATAAATCAACATCAAACGCTGAAACACGTCCCTTTTTCATTATTTCCCATCACCTGCTTCCCAAGTGTTAGATTTTCTGTGTAAATTCTTTATGCAGCTTTCACTACACAATTAGTCACTAATTCATTCGGAAAATTGCAACATTAAAATGTTATCATTAAACAGTCAAACCAAATATATTAAAAGATACATTACTGGACTCCCAGGTAAACTGTTTTTAAGCGCTTTTTGCATTAATTACTATAAAAAAAGATTCTGAAAAATAATAAAATGAACACCTCATCTGCCGTCTTTCTTTTCTAATCAAAATAATGTCTTCAAATACTCTGAAATCTTTTACTCAATTATTTTAAAATCTTAATTTCTGGGCACAAATCTTCACAAATCGTTCAAAAATCTTAATTTGTGAACGAACCATTGAGTACTAATGTTCTCTGTTTATTAAATAATAATAATAATATATCTACGCAATTTTGCATTTAAAAAAGAGTTAAATTACTAACCAATCATTTTTCAAATATCAAAATAAAAAATCAGATAGCTAACCTAAATCCCACATATTTTTTCGCCGTTATAAAAACCATTACAGTTTGGCAATAAATATATTTTATAACATCTTATATCAAGCGAGCAGTTGTAAGATCGGTCGTTCAGTGATTCTCATTTTCAATAGGTAAAAAATGTAAAAAGAAATAAAAGTTATATTGTTACATTACGCGTCAGACAACATATAAAGATTACTCAAAAGCAACACTTTTCAGCTGACCTAGTAAATACACAAATAATTCCCAAAGAACTTGTACTAGATACTTATAGGATGAGAAATGTGTAGTATATGTACTCAGCTTGAAAATTATGTCAATGCTAAGCGTTATTTTACTCTTAATATTTATATAATCTCTACAGAGCTTATTTGAAGAAATCGCTTGAATATAGCTCATGATTTCCCATGTCGTAAAAAAATGTTTCAAGAAATACTCATTAAAATAAATTCAAAGATCATTTGTTGTGCCCTTGACTATCAACAAATATTCCCCAGCAAGAATATCAAGAAAAAAAAGTATTTGGAGATACAAAATTTATTCGTGATTTTTTTTCTCAACGGGGAAAATTTAAAAATACGATAAACATCAAAATTTGCTGATTTTTCCAATGAATAACCTTTTTTATCACTCAAATTACCTTAAATTTTTTGAAGAAAAATATCCCATAAAAATTATACAATCAACCATCACTTGTGCATGAACTGATACAGATTAACCTAGAAATGAATATCGTGAGGATATTTGCTTGACTGATACAAAAACTAACGACAGTTGAGGTCTCAGTGAAAATTTTTAAATCAATCTTTATGCAATGCTTACAACTTGACAGATCTAGGTGAAGCAGCTCTAATCCATCAGCACTTTATACCAATTCTCAGTACACTTCATTTCACGGTGCGACTGATAAACAATCATCTTTCGATAACACTTAGCTCTCATATCATTTTGAATTGCTTTTTCTTAGAATTCTTATTGAGAAATGCTTGTAACTTTGTTATAGGAGAAATGTTTATGGTCACAACATAGTTAAGTGATAACGTAAAAATATATTGCTAATTTACATTGTTAACTTTCGTAAATTATACTTTGATGCTTGCTGTAAACATACAGAATTGAGTGCATTCATGTGAAAGAAATCATGACCGCGAGCTTTTTTGTTAGGAAATGAATTAAAAAGCACTTTTAGTTTATTTCCTCGCTATATATTTTTTTTTTCTGAAAGAACTATTCGGTGTTTTCCAAAATTATTCCTGAGATAAATTTAATATAATAGATAAATTTATATTTTAATACTAACATCAAAAAAAATTGCATTTAAAAGAGATCACAATAAGAAAATTTAATACCTCACTAAATAAGTAAAATATCTTTACAATAAATGTACACATTGTTAATTTTGAAATGTGCTGAACATTGTTCTGGAAAATGTAAGATCAGGTTAAATTTTAAATACTAATTTTTTTAAATTTACTTTTCTACTTTAATGGAATTGTAGATTAATGAAAAATGTTGTTAATTTAAGTATAGAATATAGCAAAGACGATACACATAGCATTATTCGTATTAATACACTGAAGAGAAAAAAATATGGATTAGCTTCCAACATATGTAATATCTTTGATAAACAAATCAATTCAATGTGATATTAAATCTACAAACCGTCAGAAATCACCTAAAAATATTTAGCCATACTGCTTTTAGTTGGTTATTGCTTTTAACCATACTGCTTTCAATTGCTTTTATTTGCACATATTTTCCAGAAGAGAAGATTTCTATGTACAGACCTTTTGATGAAGTTACATGTGATCATTAGAATTGATGCTAACAACTTAGGTGGCCAAATTGTAAGCTGGATTTTTCTAATTTCTTAATCGAACTAATCCCGAAGATTATTAATGCTAGATGTAGTATATATAATTGCAAATAAAAAACTTATCACAAAAAAATTTTTCAAAATTTCCTGTCTCACTTTTTATAAAATTAAAAGAGATTCTGGACTAACAATTTTAATCAAATTATTATTTAATGCTTATTTTTTAATCAATTTACAAATACTAATTTTTAAATTAAAAACCACCTTGAATACAAGATGATTTGAATCAGAAAGGGCATATTTTTTTATACATATACAATTTTACTGTTCTGAATTAATATTAGATTCAAATAAAATAAAATTTTTACATTTGGTCATTAACTTATTGATTTACATTATAACTTCTAGAGAAATAGTTTTTTTCAAAGATTCCTTTTCAACTATTAATAAAGAAATTTGAGAATTTGAAATAAAGATTAACACAATTTAAACTTATAATAATAAACAGGCAAAGAAAATTTTCCAGATATTTGAAATATTATCATTATATACAGAAAACATACTCTACTTATAATGAATATAATTGTAATTCTGGAAATAGTACAGCATGAATTAGAAAACAGAGTTAAATTAAATAAAGTTTAAATTGCTAAAATTAATAAAAAAAAATATGAAATGTTATCTTATTACTTTAGCTACTTTGTTAAACATGACAAATTGCTTCATGTTTATGGCACATTTTAGATTTTTGCATTTGAAACGATTTGTTTAGAATAGATTACAGCGTTGCATACAGTATAAAATTAAATTAAATAGTGACAAACATTGCTTTAATCTAAAAACCAAATTTATACTATGTGCCATTACTTAACATTAAATATGTGTGCTATATTTAACTTGTCACATTTTGAACTATTTACAGATTTTCAAACTAAATTTTGGTACATGATCATAGTTCCTAAAACTGATATTAGCAGGATTAGTAAATACATGTTTATAGCTTTGTATATAATTATATCATAATTATTGTACTTAATAATATCTCAGTTACAGCAATACAATTACATGTTGTCAATGGTAAAAGTGTATACTCAATAATGTTAGTAAAGTACATCAATAAATCATGAAATTCAAATAAATCTTTAGGCAATAAGCCAAAAAACTTCCAACGTCAGTAATATATATGACATAAGTTTAATACTACAGTTACACATATATATATGATAATTTAGAATAAAAAACAGATTTCATCAAAAACAGATAATATTTGGTTTGTCGGTAACTTCACGAGAATTTTCAACACATAAAATGTAATTTTACTGAGGCCTATAGTTTAAAGAGGATTGCAAATCAATAAAATCATCAGGCCAGAGGTGGATATTTCCCACATGCTTGATATACAGACCAAACTCAACAAAAGAAAAAAATAACAAAATAAACAGTAAGAGTAAGACTATAGATGGTATGATCTATAGATCATCAGCGAGGATTTCCTATGAAATTCTAAGATGCTCTAGGCAGAAGATACGTTTAATCGTAGGCTTCATAACTGGGCACTACTATTTCAGAAAAACATCTCCATATAATGGGACTGTTTCAGCAAGATCCTATCTGCAGGAAATGTCATATGCAAGAGGAAACGGCCAAGCATATCATTTATGAATGCGAGGCTCTTGCTTTCCCTAGATTAACCTCTTTAAGCATCATCCATACTAGAGAGTTACACCTAGATTCCATTAAAGGGTTATTAGACTTTATTAATAAAGTAAAAATCCGAGCAAATGGAACTAAGAAACATTGGGTTTGGAGTTAACAGTACAAAATGCTGATAAAAGCAGAGGTGCTCAATGACATACAAACCCAACTCAAAGAAGAAGAAGAAGACTATAGATTATGTGTGAAAATTGCTAACATTTATCCTTAATAAACATTTAATTACACGAGAATCTTAATACTGAATTACATGATTATTATATAATTAAGACGTGACAAATGCTGTGAGCACAAGTATCGTATTTAATGAAAACTGATGCTAAATTTTTAAATTAATTTTGAAAAATTAATGCATTGGTTTCTTTTTTTAATATAATGCTAAAAAAATTAGATAAATACATATTTTAATAGTTTATAAATTTAAATTCCACTAACAAAAATTCAATGACTAACTGAACATAAAAATGAAAATAGGAAGAACATCGGTGCTATTTAATCAGAATTATATCTATGAAACATTTACTTAAAAAAATCATAGATTTATAGGTCTTTTATTCAAAGAATCAATCATCAAATTGTTGCAAATATATAATGACTGAAAATAACAATAGCATTTTAATTTACAAACAAGAAAATCTTATAATGAAACAAATTATTTTGTACAGTAAGCAATAAAATGTAGGTATAAAAAATTACTCACTCGTAACTTGAACATGAGTAGGACTCCACATTGTTTACATTAACAAAGTTAGGTGATCTGAAACTTTTCTTATAAATATTTTTTTAAAGAATCTCTCTATAACTGAAGTCTTTCCATAAAAACAATAACATATACAATTTCAGTCATTATTAACAGTGATCAGAATGGAAAAGCCAAAAAGTATTTAACAAAAACAACAATACATAATCATGAGATTCACCACGGAAAGAATTACAAAACTACTTGCTCGAACAGAAGTCATCCACAGACTAAAAACAATAAAAGTTTCTCGTTGCCATTTGATGTAGAATAATTAAAGTTTGAAACTGAATAAGAGTATCAAAATAAATATTAAAAAATTTAATTAAGCATAAAAATATGGATTTAATATAAATTCGAATACTATTTACTTTTTTAAGAATAAAATTAAATGAAACAATAATAAATAGGCTAGCAGTCCAGAAATCACTTTTCGTAATCCTGACCGTATCTGTTGCCATGGTTTCAAAATGTTGCGTGTTTTGAAAATTAGAAAACTTGTTTTCAGCTAACAATCTTAATGCGAAAACTGATATATCCAAGAAAGGAAATTACTTGAGTCAAGGTATGTATGTATATGTATTATTTTCATAAAAATGAGAAGTGTTTATTTTATTTCTTTAAGATTTTAAAATGATTATTTTAAAACACTGAAGTTTAGCAAAACAGTTTGCTAGATGGAAATGATAAAAATAATTTTAAAAAAGTTGATTTTCGGATATATATTAAATTTCAAAATATACTTATGAATAACAAAATTCTGTAACTTTCCGAATGTGTAAATAGGAGAATAAAGAAAAAAATATTCCTATTAGATATAAGAATATAGCAAAAAAATAATAATAAATAATAATTTAAATAAATGTTAATTGTCATATTCATTTACAAACTTAAATTTTACTAACTTTCTTTGGTAACAGATTATTTAAAATTAAATTATTTTGAATTAAATCAAATCATTAAATTGATTTTAGAAAAATCTAATTTATTTAAATTTGTCTCATAATACGCGGTTTTAAAATTGAAAACCTACATTTTTAATGAAAATAAAATATGACTGAAATAAAAAAATTATTAATGAAATTATTAATGTACTTATCGATACCCTTTAAGTACATGAATAAAAATCTAAATCGAATCATGTAAAATATATAAGAAAATGCTTTTTATGCATGCATTTTCTAAGGACTTATATTTTTATGAATAAAAAAAAAACTAAACTTTTAAATACTTTCTGTAAAGAATAATTACGCTATAAAGTAAATATAACATTACACGTGGAATAAATAAAAACTTGAGTTATCTATTACATACTTATTTTGTTACTTTTATAAAAAGTGATTGACACATATTAAAAAATATATAATTTCACTTTTTCAATCAAAAAACTGTATATACTTATAAATAAAGAACATACTATATTCTAATTAATAATCCTGCTTAGTGAAGTTTACACACATCTATACATTCAAAAATAAAACACATTATGTTATTTCTTTCTTTTAAAGTGATTATGTTTAACAATAAAGTTGTGAATGTGTGTGTGTGTGTGTGTGTGTGTGTGTGTGTGTGTGTGTGTGTGTGTGTGTGTGTGTGTGTGTGTGTGTGTGTGTGTGTGTGTGTGTGTGTGTGTGTGTGTGTGTGTGTGTGTGTGTGTGTGTGTGTGTGTGTGTGTGTGTGTGTGTGTGTGTGTGTGTGTGTGTGTGTGTGTGTGTGTGTGTGTGTGTGTGTGTGTGTGTGTGTGTGTGTGTGTGTGTGTGTGTGTGTGTGTGTGTGTGTGTGTGTGTGTGAGAGAGAGAGAGACAGACAGAGAGAGAGAGAGACAGACAGAGAGAGAGAGAGACGAAAATAATACCGCTTTTAGAAATCATTCGTTTTTTTATTCAATAATATTCGACATCATCATACATGAATTATTCTAAGGTTTCTTTTGATAATTTGCTTTTCCGATATGTTTTTATTCATTATTATATAGAATTAAATATAGAATAGCAATATTTCTTGCACCATAAATTTCATTTTAAACAAAAAAAGAAAACATTTTATTTGCTTTACATATTAGAAGGATAACTGGGAAAAACAATTCAATAATAACTCTATTTTAAGGATATCTTTTATATTTATTATCAAATTGTAAACTTTTGTTGAAAGAGTAATTAAATTAATGCATTATTGTCAATGAAACATTGTTAAATATACTGATTGTGGTATATTTCAAAAACTGTATTTTCAAGCTGTTTGCTTTTAAATCAATTTTACTTTCTTCATTTTAGAATAAATTCACGTTCAAGCACTTTCAATCAAAAATAAAGTATCATTTTGGATCCTTGGTGGCTAATTCGCCCTTTCTCGTTTGATTTTGAAATAGAACATTCCAACATATTGAATTAGCAAATTCATTTTAAGTTCCGTTTCAATGACAATGACTTATTACCATCTCTATAGTAGAATAAAGAAAATTCTATACAAAATATTGGAGTCCTTTTATTTGAAAAAATATTTTCGAAGAATGCGAATTATCTTAAACATACATTTTGCTTTGATTTCGTAGTTAAAAGGAATTATTACAATACAAAATATGGAAACGAATATAAAAAATATAATGCTATACAAAGCACATTAGTCCATTTATAGGAATATTTTATAATAGCAATATATATAGGTAAAAAGTGCAGATTATCTACCACCTCTAAAAATAGTTTCTGTAGAATAATTAAATATAACATCAATCTAATGAATATAGTTCCTTATTATACAGGGTGGCGCACGGCAGACGGATGAATATCAAAAGTCAATAAAACGCAAAATATTAAAGAACAACGATATTTTTAATTTTGTTCTTATACACTGACAAGGGAAATTATAGTTTAGACAGTTTTGAATAAAATATCGCCCAAATGGCGGCCCTCACACTCCGCACATTGCCTAAGCCTTTTCCTGAAATTTTCATGGACTCTTTCCAGCATTTCTACAGGAATCTGTTGGATGCTGGCCTGAATGTTGCCTTTAAGGGCTTCCAGGGTCCTAGGACGGTCGTTGTAGAAGAGGGATTTTAGGTAGCCCCACAAGAAAAAATCACAGGGGGCCAAATCTGGAGACCGCGCTGGCCAGTGCAAATTGCCTCGCTTGGAGATGAGGCGCCCAGGGAATCGGTCACGCAAAACATCCATACAAACTCTTGCCGTATGGGCCGTGGCCCCATCCTGCTGAAACCAGATGTCATCCAGGTTCATCTGCTCCAGTTCAGGCAAGAAAAATGTCTGGATCATATTGAGGTAACATACAGAAGTCACAGTTGCCGCTCGATCATTTTCTTCAAAAAAGTAGGGCCCGATGATCCCCACCCTCGACAAAGCACACCAAACTGTGACTCTTTCAGAGTGTAGGGGCCTCTGGTGGAGCTCCCTAGGGTTTGTCCCACTCCAGTAGCGCATGTTCTGTTTATTTACACAACCGCTGAGGTGAAAATGTGCCTCGTCAGAGAAGAAAACAACAGAGTCTGGAGGCAACGCAGCAAGCATGTTTTCGCTACTGCGTTGACGTTCTTCATAATCCAGTGGTTTTAACTCTTGGGCAACAACCATCTTATAGGGGTGTAAATGGAGGTGTCCTTTGACGATTCTTTGAAGGGAATGTCTTGAAATTCCAAGGGCCCCAGCCTGTTTACGAAGGGAACGCATAGGAGACTGCTCAATCGCAGCTCGAACTCTCTTGATGTTTTTCGGGGTTGAGACAGTTCTCCTAGGGCCCCTCCTTATCGAGGACACATTTCCTGTGTCCTTAAAGGCTTTCACCCACGCAAGAATTCTGTTCCGATTGGGAACTCGACCGCGAGGGGCGATGCGGAATTCTGAACGGAAAGCTCGCTGCACGCGGACAATCTAACGGCCATTTGAAAAATATGCTTCCACGCAAAACACACGCTGCGCTACAGACTATTCCATCTTGTAAACTGACTTTAATATGGAGACAAATTTCCGATCTCGCTCTTTCGAACCATACCTTCTTCGAGCAGCGCCAACGGTTAGGAAGCGAGCAATGGCCTTTTCAAATCCATCCGTCTGCCGCGCGCCACCCTGTACAAAATTCATTAATTTATAAAATTGTTAAATTTTAAAGCTTCAATTATGTTTGTAAGCATTTGAAGAGAAACATACTCTACTATGAATCATTTACTTTGAATTTTATTTCTTACAATATTTTACATTTAAGCATTTTGTAAAAAATAATTTTTGTCATATGTTCAAAATTATTAATCAAAACAAACAGATTACATACTGTAAATACGTTTTATTGCTACCAGAAAATAATCGATTGCTTTGAAAATTGCAATATTGAAACACTATACAAAAATAAGTACAAATAAAACTTCAAAAATGAAGAAACCCTTTTAATATTCAATAAAAACAGCATCACACACAAAAAAGTATATTAAAATAAGTTTTGATATTTCCTCTGGATGAGAACTAGCAGATGTTGGGGTAAAGCGTCGTTAAACTATTATAAAACTGTTTATTGTTCGATTGTCGCAAATTGCATCATTTACGCAACTATTACCAACGTGACAGAGATTTTACTACTGTTCATATTTCTCCCAATATTTTCATTGAAAATGTACAAAAATTAGAAAGATTTTAATTGCATATTTATTTTGTAATTATAATTGAGCATAAGAAGATATAATTGAGCACCTGAGATTATGTCTAATAAAAATGCTCTTTCTTTTTTGCAAAATTTATTTATTTTAAAAAAAACAAGGAAGAAAATCTATGATTTGTGAACATTCATCTAAATGATTTTTTTTCCTAATACATTGCTTAAAACTATTTTCGTTATAACTTCATTCACAATTTTTGTTCAAATATAGAAATAAAATACAAATTTATTTTAAATAACTTGCCGCAAAATGCGTATTTTTACTTACAAATTTTATTTCCTTTTTAAAAAAAGCTTTTAAAATTAATGTAATATCATTTATATATTTCTTCTCTGGCGCCATCGGAGAATAAGATAATGCCAGAAACAATGTTGTATTGTCACTTATACACTGCATACACTGAAAATATTTACGTATTTAAAATTAATTACTCCAACCAATAAAAGAGTAATATGGTCGATCATTTTTTCTTGGATGGATTCCATACCTCTGAGAAAAATTAATCAACCATATTACTCTTTTATATCTTAAAGAAATAAATTCTTTTATTACTCTTTTATATCTTAAAGAAATTTCTAAACAGTCTATTTTAATTTATATTAGAAGGAGTTTGTGGAAAGCAGATGTATGGAAAGCAGAAGTAGGGGCGGGGCGCCTAATAACCACATTAGAGTAGCAGCTTTAGTTGGAATATTGAAAGTCATTAAATTTTTTTATAAAAAATTTATAGATTTTATAATTTTTATGGAAAAGGTTGTCAAATAATTGCTTAATATAAATATTCTTTTTGCTCACAGGTCACTATTTAAAAATGCCTTCGGTGAGATGGGATGATCAAGAAGAAAAGTATCCCAGGTATTTTTAATGAAAGAAAATTAATTATATAAATTTGCTTAATGGAATGTATATTTGCAGTATATCTAAATGTCTGTTCAATATTTTTAAATGGAGAAATAATATGTTATTATATATTATTATAAATATGTCATACATTAGTAACCGTATATCTAAAAAAGACAACAAAAGTACAAAAAATGTCAAAAATGAATTAATTTTTTTATTAAAAAACATAAAATGATATTTAAAAATTTCTGAATCAACAAAAAGAAAAGAGTAATTTAAATAGAGTATTTTAGCAAAAATTATACATTTTTCAATTATATAGTTCAGTGTCAAAGTCTAGGATTCAGTGGCAAGTTCGACTTCAAATATCATTCAAAAAAATATAAAAAAAAAAATTAATAACGAAATTTCTGAACAGGTTCATTTTATCATCCATACATTTTAAGACTTTCTTTTCAATTATATATTGTGTCCGGTGGTTTGGGGTTCTCAATAAGCCTGCAGGTTTTTGATTTGATGGTTTGAACCTATTACAATCAAGGCAATTTTTAACATAGTTTGTAATATATTTTCGCATTCCTGGGAAATAATATCTCTTAGAAACTCTTTGATATGTACCATCTGCACCATAATGGCCTGCTGTTGGAGCATCATGATGTTCTTTCAGTACTCTTTCACGCTCATGATTAGGAACTACTAATTGTGCCTCCTCCGAGTCAGATTCTTCGGAATAATGATATAGTACACCTTGATTCATAATATAACCTCTTTGAGTCCAATTTGCAAAATTTTCGTCTTTTGAATTACTTTCAAAACTATCTATTATTTTCTTTACATCGCCATCCTTCATTTGTTCTGCACGCAGATCGCTTGCTGTTTTGGAGGGCAAATCAACGATAATTGTGCAGATTTCGCATGTTGCTCTTTCATGTACACAATTTGGGCGGGAAAGCATATCAGCAATGACGTTCGCTTTACCCGGAATGTATTCTATTTTAAGGTTGTAAGATTGTAATTGCAACGCCCATCTTGCAAGACGACCTGTGGGAGATTTGAGGCTTAAGAGCCATTTTAAAGGTTGGTGGTCAGATGCCACAGTAACTTCTGAACCTTCGATATATCCTCTAAACTTCTCAAGGGCCCAGATCACTGCAAGCGCTTCTCTTTCGGTTGTGGAATAGTTACGTTCAGCCGACGTCAGTAAACGGCTTGCATATTCTATCGGGTGCTCTTCAGGACCATGTCCTTGTAGTAAGACAGCTCCCAAAGCATAATTTGACGCATCCGATCTTATTACAAAAGGTTTTGATTCATCCATTTGTTTTAAAATTGGTGGTGAAATCAAACATTTCTTAAGAAATTCAAATGCACTTTGCTCTTTTTCACCCCATTTCCAAGTAGTTCGCTTTTTAGTGAGATTGCTTAAGGGATAAGAAATCTCAGCAAATTGCGGAATGTAGCGTCTATACCAGCTGCATGTTTGCAAAAATGATTGCACCAGTTTTACATTCTTTGGGGAGGGAATGCTAATAATTGCTTCCACTTTAGCTGGGTCTACCTCAATACCAGAGTTGGTTATATAATGCCCAAGGTATTTAACTTTGGCACAAGAAAAATTGCATTTCTCACGATTAGCTCGTAAATTAAACTGCTTGAGTCTTTCAAATACTAAACGTAAGTCTTGGATGTGACTCTCGAAAGTGGGAGACAATACTATGATATCATCTAAGTAAGCAAGCGTATTAACCTTTAGTCCATTTCGAAAAATGTCCATTAGACGCTGGAATGTAGCTGGTGCTGTTTTAAGTCCGAAAGGCATTCTGTTGAACCTAAAGACACCAAGTTGGCATACAAAAGCAGTTTTGTCCTTGTCCTGCGGACGTACATTAATTTGATAATAACCAGATCGCAAATCTATAGTGGTCATAAAAGAGGTTTGTTTAGCATTGTGCAGAAGATCATCCATTCGTGGTAACGGATATGGATCTGATTTGGTGACAGCATTGAGCTTACGGTAGTCGATGCAAAGTCTAAATTCACCATTTGGTTTAGGTATGAGCACTACTGGTGATGCATATGCTGAATCGCATTCTTCTATTATCCCTAAGGCAAGAAGCTTTTCAATTTCCTTTCTCAAGATATCTTTTCTGGCTGGAGAGAGTCGATAGGGAGGTGAAGCAATTGGAGCTGAATCCCCTGTATCGATTCGGTGTTCGATATAAGTTGTTGCTTCTCCCCCTTGTTGGAAGATATTTTCATACTCCTTCAACAAAGCATTAAGTTGTCTCCTCTGGTTGGAGTTGAGATTTTCCCCTTCATCTGATCGAAGGAGCGTAGAGCTTTCATCACTCTTACTCCCAATGAAATTAGAACATTGTTTTGCAAATTCTGTTTGAAGTATAAAAGAATTTTCTGGAAGAGTGGTATTTAAGTCTATGAAGGAATTGTCTTCAGATAGATCTTCCCACTGTTTCGTTGGATTAGTATTTTTTTCAATTTCAGAGGAATGATCTTGAGAATCTGGTCGGAGTGAATCACAATTCACTGGAACATCGAGTTTTGCAAATGAGAAAGTTTTATGCGGTCTATCACTAAAGTGCCACGAGTGTTCTTTAAGATTTAGAACGATCCCTGTTTTCTCTATAAAATCGATTCCAAGTAGAGTATTATTTCTCTGTGCGTCTGGAATAGCAAAAATTGGTACTGAAAATCTTCTTCTCTGTATCCAGACCTTAACGAAGGCTTTGTGTACTTCCTTTTTTGAATGGCTGCCATCTGCTAAAATTATGTCGAGGACTGATTTTTGGAAATGTATTCCTTGTTCTCTAAGAAGGTGGTAGAGAGTTTCACCAGCTATAGTATGAGTTGCAGCCGTGTCCACATAAGCTGTACCCCACATTCCATTGATGTTTATATTTAATATTGCCATCTGGTTGGATGTTGAGAGACTGTTCAACTTTATACTGTGAAAACGAGCGGGATTCTTTTCAGATTTGGAACAATTCGGACAGTTTGATTTAATATAGCCAGGCGTACGACAATTATAGCAAAAAACGGGAGAAGGTTTGTCCTGCTTAAGCTGGTCGATATTTCCGCCTTTAACGTTTTTTCGGACAGAGTTGAATCTGGGATATTCTTCTCTGGTTTGGGGGAGTTGTTTCTTATTGATGACTGATGGTCCTTCTTTATTAGCTTTGTGACGAAGATTGTCGTATGCATCGAGTTTTTCTACCAAATCAGTTGGAGAAGTGATGTCACCCCATTCATCCAAAAAGTGTTCTTTAAATTCAGGAGGGCATTTTTTCTTGATCTGATCGGTTATCATAAGGTCTTTCAATTTTTCAAACGTGTCTACTTTTCCTTCTTTTATCCAATTTTCAAAATAGTTTTGAATTTCAAAATAAAAGTCATTCCATGTACTATCCGGATTCTTTTTATGTGTCACAAATAGGTGACGGAAACGTTCAGCGCTTAATTTGAATCTTTTTAGCAAGATCTCTTTTATATAGTTGTAATTTTCAGCTTTTTCTTCTGGCTCGCGGGCGATTATTTTTGTCACATCACTTGGAAGAACTCCAACTAGGTAAGCGATCCATTGATTTTCAGGAATCTTTAGAAACTTTAACTGTCTCTCAAAAAGATTGAGAAATAAAGAGATGTCGTCTTCTTTTGCATTAAAGTTAGGAATTAACTTTTTTAACTCAAGTTTTGGTAGATCATTTGATTGAATGGGTAATACCGGCGATAGCGAAGACAACTTTTGGACTTCAAGTTGTAGCTTGAGAACTTCAAGTTCATGGGCTCTTTCTTTTTCTATTCTGGCTTCCTCTATTTGTTTTTCTTGTGTTATACGTTCACTTGCTAATCTCTCCTGCTCTTCTTTTGATACTCTTTCTTCAATAATACTGGATAATAAGTTTTTCGTTAATTCCTCATCATACTTGTCAGATTTGACGATTAAATCCTTTAGCTGGATTACTTTCATGTTGTTCCCAATATCCAAGCCCAATTCCTCAGCCAACAATATCAAATCTTCTTTTCGACCTTTTGCGAGATATGCCATCTTAAGTCTATCGTAGAAAGTTTCCAATTTCGAAAGTCTTAAATGTCTATTAAAGTTTGAGGATAAATGAAAACATAATGGTTCTTGTAAATATCTTACAATTCCGAGCAAAATTTAAACTCACTGTACTTAAATTGGTTAAAATAATTTTACCTAGTTTATTTTCACTACAGAATAAAACTATAGTTCAAAGTAATTTTAACATATTAATCATTGACACATTTTTAAAATTGTAAAAGTCACTAGAAATGTTTAATGCAAAACTCCCTTAAACCAACTTTTGTGATAACAATTGTAAATAGAATAATTAATAAGTGAAAACCAAATTCACAAGTTAAAAGTCTTACACATCAATTATGAAAATTTACCCAGAAATCAAATTTCAATCACTAAAATAAATAACTATGTAAAAATCTTATTTGATTATTGAAAAAACAATAATTACTTATGACAAATATTACTTATGATAACATAATTTTATACATATACGTATATTCAGTAAACTTAGTGAACACTTTCGATTTCATTTTTAAATTGCAAAACAATTTACCATAGTTTAAAACTCTTGTACCATTTATTCTGATACAGTATATAGCAATCAATAAAATATAATTTAAACTCAATTTATATAAGTATTCAAACAACAAATAACACCTATGAGTATTGTTTTCTATAATCGAAAGTAACTTCAATTATTCTAAAATGAATCATGTAAAAATAACACTATATAGATTTATATTTTGATCAATAACACGAAATCATTCTAAATGAAACACTTAAAATATATTCAATATTCACAAGTTCTAGCAATATTTAATTTATCAATTAAAATTCAATAATTAGAATGTATGTGAATACATTGAAAACTACATTATTTTCATGAAACAATCAATCATACATACAATATATTTGTGTTTCGTAAAACCTTTTTAATATTCTTTCAGAAATAAAATAATATACATTTATATATTTCAAATCGTGATGACAAAAAATCTATCCTTTCAAATAAAAAGAAAAAAATCAAACAATTCTTAATTCCATGTGAAATAGGAAAAAAAATACACATCTTAAGCTAATGCTATTTTCAAAATTTTAATTTATTTATGTATTTTAGACTGAACGAAAACACAAATGTAAACATTACCAAGGATTTGGCAAATACTGTTTGATATCAAATAGAATATTTGTTCTAATTTAGAACACACACCATAAATTAACAATTTCTGGTTTGCCGGGAAGGCTTCTAAAATACAATTTCAACACAATAATATTAAAATGATTTATTTCAAATGCTATTCGAAATGAAGAAAGAAAAATAACTTTTAAGAACAATATTTTATTTTCAAGGACACTGTTCATTCAGAAAACGATGAGTAAGCTATCTCTTTCTTTTGTTTATGTCTATCACTAACTTTAGAAAAGAAAGCGAGTATCAAACTAAACAATTAAATTTAGTTTTTTTTTTTTATTAAACTGTGATCAGCAATTTCAATAGTAGTTATGATTCCTTTTAAAATTGATCACACACGTTAAATTATTTTATAATAACACTTTCAAATTTAGGAAAAAATATGAACATCACAGTACCTTTTAATGACTTTTGTTTTCGGGATGAAAACCAACTATACCTTGAAATCAGATTTTCAGGATGAAAATACTGTTCAAGTAACTCAGGAAATGCAGGACTTACTATTCGATCATATACTCAGAGTAGTTTTGATTCGATTCGCCTGAAATAAAACATGAGCCAAGCTTTTGTTTTCGATAACTTAGAATAGGTCTCTGTTTGTAATAAAGGCTAAAATTTTGAAAAGCGGTTGGGCGCCAATGTGTCCGGTGGTTGTGGGTATAATCAAAACAGCCTTTAGTGTAACAATAATTTAATCATTCAAAGTTTAGTTACACACAATACAAACAGAAACACAAAATGAAAAGGATGATTAAAGCACATGTTGCGAGTTCGAAAACAATAGCCTAACTGATTGTCTTTCCTTCTCCCCGCCAGGGGCGCTCTCGGAAAGGAAGAGAGAGAGAGAGAGAGAGTGATGTGTCACAATATAAGAATCACAAATAGAAACTGACATCTTATTTTGATCTAGAATTTTTTTTTCTTTCAATATAACTCTTATATGATTCTCAAACTTAAAAATAAAAATTTATGTACCATGAATTTACATTTGAAAAATTGTTTTCTTCTTATTCACAAGCACAACAGTGTAAGGATTGTAAAAATCCTTGGTTCCCTCGACCACTCGCTCCCTTCAGGTCCTCCATCTTTTGCAACTCCTCTCAATTCTTAATTTTCTTAAGTATTTAGGTCCCTTTCTGTGTCATCCAACCTTCTAGTAACTAGTCTTCTTTAAGTCCTTGATCCCTCCGGTTTTTAAAATGTTTTTCAGTGCACTTCCTTAAATGAATAACCTTAAAACAGGATGCGGAATATTCTAAGTACCAATTTTTAAACCCTTTTCCTTTCCAAGTTGTCTGGGTAGAATCCAATCGGTTTTAGCACTTTGTTAAGGTTTCAGAACTGATATTTTTGTAGGGAACAGTTGGCCTAGCGCCAAACCCTTGAATTGGAGGGCAGTTCATGTATATAATCCCCGGGGTATACCAAATACTGGGTACCCATTTTAGTCGTCTCGTACGACATGCTTGAGCTAACTTGGAACTATTCTTTCACACCGAACATCACAAGGTTGAAAAAATATTTTTGTCCCGTAGTTATATTATTTCCTTATACTGCTTTATTACAAATTTAAAATGATTTTCAAGTAACATTGTAATATCTTTAACATTTTATAAGGTGATATATATTTTTAATCTATATATATATATATATATAAATGAATGTGTGTCTGTCTGTTTATACTCTATAGATTCAAAATCCATGCATCCAAACTTAGTGAAAATTTGGGGAATTATTAGGCAATATCCCTACGAAGATTTTCAAAAAAAATTTTTTAATCAGAGTTGGGATTCTAGGTGCTCCCGAACAAATATACCAAAATTATCAAAACATTTAATTAGTAATATTTGTTAAAAGTGTAACCATGAATAAATTGAAAAATTAAATTTTTACCCATGAAATTCACTTATAGAATTTACTTTTATAAAACAAATTGAGCTGTAAAACATAACATACCCATAATAACAGTAAAAATAAAATTATAAATTACAAGATAAGTAAAATATTGAATCGTTCTATTTATATTTTTTCGATTTTATTGTTTGAGTATTACTAACTATATTAAAATTTAAAATATTTTAAATACATAAATTGCGTTTCCTTTAAAATTTCAACAAATTAATTTAAATTACAAAAAAAAAAATACATTAATGCGTTTGACGTTGGAATTTTTTCCAACAAATTCTAATAAATACAAAAATGCAGTCAAGAAACTTTTGCAATTATTAATGCGGGAATAAATTATTAATACGTGAATAAATAAAAGCATTATTAATTTCCAGCTGAAGAAAATAATTGGAAATACGTTTTATTTAACCCCACAATTATGCCACCAAAGCGAAGTGCCATACGTCGATCTACAAATCAAGCAAAAAGAAGAAGAGAAGAATGAGCTTCAGAAATAAGTGAGCAGAAAAAAACTAGGCAAGAATGAGCTCGAGTTCACACTGATTTTGCTCGATCATTAGAAACGAGTGAACAGAGGCAAACAAGGCAGCAAAGGAGTCAAATACGCAGGACACAGAAAAGACGAACGGTACAAATTGATTTGAATTTATGAGGCTTCAATTAAAATCCCCTTTACAATTACAGTCTTCATCCAAGTGTAATTATCGGAAAAACTGATAAAAAATGTACGTATTGTGGTGCTCAAATATTTAAAAATGAAACTCCAGGTATGTGCTGTGCAGGTCGAAAAGTAAAGTTACCAGATTTGCGTTCACCTCTGAACCATTATTATTTTTTAGTATCAGGTGAAACAAGTCAATCAAAAATATTTTTGAAAAATATACGCAAGAACAATTCATGCTTTCAAATGACATCATTCGGAGAAACGAATATCGTTAGCGGAAATTATATGCCAACATTTAAAATACAAGGTCAAATTTATCACCATGCTTCATCACTACTACCTTTGCCAAATGCTGATTACAAATATTTTCAGATATATTTTATGGGAAATACTGACGAACAAATCAACAGACGGTGTCAACTGATTATGAGTACTAAATGAGAAATTGTCGCTGTATTACAACATTTGTTTGAACAATATAATGAATTAGTTAAATTATTTAAAATCGCCATTGAGCAAATGCCATTTGAAGATTACAAAGTAATAATAAAGGCAAATAAAACATGTATTGGTAAAAATCGAAGACATTTCAACGCACCAACAATTGATGAAGTGGCAGTTGTCATAATTGGTGAAAAATTTAATTCTCGCAATATAATTCTTCATCGTAAAAATGGTGACGTGCGGCAAATATCAGAAGCGTATCGTTCATATGATGCATTACAATATCCCCTTCTATTTTGGCAAGGAGAGGATGGATATTATTTTAATATTAATATGAGAAATCCTACAAATAATTTGGACATTTACAAATAGATCAGTGTTATGAATTATTATGCATATCGAACGATGATTCGTGAGAATGCTGATAATCATATATTAAAATAAAGACAATTATTTTATCAATACATTGTTGACATGTATACAAGAATAAAAAGTGAAAGACTCGTTTACGTATGACTAAATACAATACATACGACTTAATGCAATTTGACGACAAGTCAAATTGCGTTCTCAAGAGTACATCCATTCACGCTATGCAGTTGTAAATGATGGCAATCTCAGTGAATAGGGAAAAATAGTCATTTTACTATCTACATTTACAGGTAGCCCAAAACACATGCATGATTATGCACAAGATGCACTGACATATGTTCGTACATATGGTCGTCTAGATTTTTTCATCACATTTGTATGCAACTTAGTATGGGATGAAATAAAGGAGCTTTTATTAACTGGAGAATCCCCATCAAATCGTCATGATATTTCTGTACGTGTATTTGAAAAAAAATTAAAATTTTTAGTAGATTTTACTGTCAAACACCATGTATTATTTTTTTTCTAATGGCGGGCACACAAGGGTGATTGAACCCTATGCCACAACAAGGCCAGATACTGCTACTCATTTATCGTTACCCAGCGGGCACCTGTGAACCAAGTCACGGAGGCGAGTAGCGTTACCCGCGCCATACTACCACAAACCCGTTTATAGATTATAGTCCCGGTCGAACACGGGACCAACAGCTCAGGAGTCAGGAATACTAACCACTCAGCCAATCGGTCGGCCCACCATGTATTATAAGATACGCGCAAAAAAGAGGTTTACCATATGCGCATATTTTAATATGGATGACGGAAAAGATAATACCAAACAGAACTATTTGAAATCATCTTTGAAGAAATACCAGGCATTGAAATTGATAGACTTGCACGATATTGTCTCAAAAAATATGATTCATGGTCCATGTGGCTCACTAAATAATAATTCACCAAGCATGTCAGATGGAAAGTGCACAAAACGGTATCCTAGAGATTTATTTGCAAAAACTATTACAGGCAATAATGAATATCCCCTATATCTACGGTTGAATGGTTGAAAATCCATTGAACTAAAAGCACTCAACAATACTATTGATGTTGATAATCATTGGGTCGTACCATATTCTTCCTTACTCCTAAAAACTTGTAACGCACACATAAATGCTGAGTACTGTTATTCAAAGAAAATTATAAAATATATTTGCAAATATGTGAACAAAGGAAACGATATGGCAGTGTTAGGAGTGCAAAATACAACTGCATTTCATTGCTAATTATGTAGCGTCCCAGTTGATATATGATAACGTCACCCAATATCAACTGGGACGCTACATAATAGAAATGAGGCTATATGGAGTATTTTATCATTTTTCCATTCATGAGTGATATGCAACCGCATTTCATTTAGCAGTTCATCTTGAAAATTGACAGTGTGTGTATTTTACATCAGAAAATGTACTTGCAAGAGCAATGTCACCAATGCCAACAACATTAACAGAAATTTTCACAGTATATAGAGAATGATACCTTTGCAAGGGCACTATTGTACTCTGAAGTACCAACTTATTTTACGTAGAATACATCAACAAGAAAACTTTAGCGTCTAAACAATGTAGAGCAGTACAAGGACACCTAAATTTATATTCCACAGATGCATTGGGTCGTCTGTATACTGTACATTCAAATAAAGCAGAATACTTTTACTTAAGATTGTTATTAATCACTGTTCGTAGACCAACATCTTTCGAAGAATTAAAAACAATCAATTGTCATGTGTGTGCTACATTTCGTGAAGCTTGCCAGAAATTAAGTCTCTTAGAAAACGATGCTCATTGGGATATTTCACTCGCTGTTGCTTCTATTACAGGCTAAACCACAGTAGATACCTACGCTATTTTCCATCATAGTAATTTTTTTTGTTGGCTAATCCAAAAGATCTTCGAGAAAAATATAAAGAATATATGAGTGAAGACATATTTAACATCGCATGCGTAGAATAAATACTAATCCCATCATTCAATTTACATCAAATATATACAATGAATCATTGATTTTAATTGAGGATGTATGTTTGACAAAAGCCAACAAATCACTGAAAGAATATTGAATGATTCCTCCAAGTAGATCTGGTAATGACAATTTCGATCGAGATATAAAACGAGAAACGCACTTCGATGTTAATGAATTATAAGCATTTTCTCGAATTAATCTATAATTAGAATTAGAACAACGAACAACATATGACAAAATTATAAAGGAAATATCTAAGAAGAGTTGTGGTTATATTTCTTAGATGCACCTGGAAGCACTGGCAAAACTTTTCTTATTTTATTTATTCTGGCAAATATATGATCACAAAATAATAATGCACTTGCTATTGCATTATCTGATATTGCAGCAACTCTTTTGGACGGTGGTTGAATAGCACATTCAGCATTGAAATTGCCATTAAACATTCAGGTAATTGAAACTCCAACATGTAATATTAGCAAATATTCTGAATAGGAAAAGTACTAAGATCATGTCAGCTTATAATATGGGATGAATGCACCATGACACCCAAGAAATCATTGGAAGCACTCAATCGAACATTAAATGATTTGAAAGGAAATGAGCAGCTTTTTGATGGTGCACTCATTTTGCTAGCTGGTGATTTTCGACAAACTCTATCAGTTATACCATGTTCACCACCTGCAGATTAATTGAAAGCATGTCTCAAATTATCAGTGTTATGGCGGTATGTGGAGAAAATATCTTTAAAGATCCATATGCGTGTTCAATTACAACAAGATGAATCTTCTGAACGATTTGCAAAACAATTGTTAGATATTGGGAATGGTAAAACGAAAATGGAAAATCCACTGATGAATTGATTACCAAAGTTTTTCCAAATTTACGCAGAATTATAAAAGTAATCCTCAAATATCATTCATTTCATGATGATATTTAATAATTTCAAAATTATTGTTCAATTGAAATTTGTTTGCAATATTGTTTAATATCACAAGTGAAGAAGCACGATTATTCTACAATCAGTTATGTATATCTATGTTTTATACATATGTTATATTTAAATGACATATAGGTAGGGATAATTTTATTGTTAATTTTCATTTCGATGTATGGTATACATTTGTTCATCAATAAATTATGCTTGAGGTATCAAAACTGCTTTTTTGTTTAAATACAGCAACGTGTGAATGGGTACAGCTAGTTAAATATATTTATAATTATAAATATATATGATACATATATTTTATAAGGTGATTAATGAGGCACTTATATCAGGAAAATTTGAGGTATTTATATCTTAAAATATCATAAAATTTAAGTTACTGAAAAATTTATTATTTACCAAATAAGTATTTAAATCTTTATTTTTTTACAACTGTACTTTTCATTAATTAAATTAAAAAACAAAGAAATATCTTTTGGTTATATTTTTACTTTCGATCAGCATAAATTCCTGCTTTAATAATGTAGTCTTTATTCATGCATCATATTCTATCCAAACTGTTACAAGAAATATTTCGTCATAAATGATCGCATTTAATCTTGCCACTGTAAACATCAACTTCTGTCAATTTATTTCCTTTCTTTGGTGAAAATGTATCGCTTAAAAGGAAGCATTCATTTTAAACGCGATGCAATTAAAATGAACATTGAATTGAAAAACACTGGGTAAACCAAAGGACTAAATTATTGCGTTTTATTACAAAAGCGAAATATGAGAACTTTAACGAGTTTGATTTGAAGCGTTGTTAATTGTTTGCGAAAAGGAAGACTATTATTTATTTGTTATTACAGCAACAATTAAAAAATGCTTCTAAATAATTACATTAAAATATTTCTATGATATATATTACGTATTTCATCTCTTTCTACTTTATTTGCAGGGGAAATTTTGAATACTGTAATTTAAAATTTCAATCAATTTTCATTAGCTGGTAAAAACATTTTAGATCCCTCAAATTATTAGCCTTCATAATATTTGCATTTCTTTATTATAGAATTACCAAAAAGTTCTTATTAAAAGTATGCAGAGAAAATCAGCTTTACCAAACACCACATCTGAATGATACATTGTATCTTCACTTCAAAGGTGAGAATTATACAGAAAAATTTCAAATTGCAATGCTCCAAATAAAATAAAACATTTTCATCACATTTTTTAAATGTTTTATGAAGTAAAAAAAAATACATTGCTTTTTGAGTTAGCATATTCATCATTTCCTAATAATAAAATGTTATGATTACATTGAAATATATTTTTGTTGCAGGATTAACCAAAATTGAAAACTTAGAAGAATATACAGGCTTGAAGAGTTTATGGCTTGAAAACAATGGCATTCGAAAAATAGAAAATCTTGATTGCCAAGTAGAAATGCGATGTCTCTATTTGCAAGAAAATTTAATTTCGTCTATTGAGAATTTGGAACACATGCAAAAACTTGATACCATCAACCTCAATAAAAACAACCTTACAGAAATCAAAAATTTGAGTAAGTTCATCAGTAAATATTTTTACTTCTTTATAATAACTATTTCCATGACAGATGATAGAAATGAAAGCTTGGTTAAGTTCATATTCAAGTGTCCTATTTATTTTAGTTTACTTATAAAGTACTGACTATTTTAAATGGAACAGGAGCTTATCAATGGAATACTTTTTACAATTTTAAAATGAGTATGTACGTCAAATTTTGCAACTAATTCGATGCTGATACTGTCAAATAATAATTGTATTTATTATTAATGAATTATAGTGGAGAAAGAGTATATGAGCATTTATTAGAAATGCTTTAGGTCACAAGGATAAGCAAACATTTTATTATCCTACTTTAATTTATTTTTGTATCTTTTTTAATAATAAAACTATCACACTGTACACCATTTCCTTAATAGCTTGATTAAGAGCAACAAAAAACATTTATGTTTTTATTTATACTTTACATAAGCTTGTAGAACTCAGTAATCTCAATATAAGGTAAGATTTCTGCATTTCCATCCTCGCAGGGTCAAAGCGGTGAGAAGGAATCTTAGAATGTATTCATCAGTTGATATCCTTTCGTCACTGAACAATAATAGCATTTTATTTTTTGTTACAGCAGCATTTGACAATACTTTTCCTGATCTTCTATAGATCTTATAAGTGGTCTTTAAATTAACTACCACAATTTTGCATAGCTTGAGAATGATTATTTTAATCCTCTGTTTCAATTCTGCTTGGGAAATAACTCCACAGCTCTAACTAAGCAAATGTAGAAGATTCATAGAATTTTCGTAATGGAACGTATTCAAGTTAATTGTTATTTTTTCTTACAGAGCAGATGAGATTTCTTTCATTTAGTAAAGTAAATTGAATACACACAGTATAAATAAGTTCTATACAGATCTATGTTTAGAATTATTTTAAATTGTATTGAATTCAATGAAACATTTATGCAGAAATTTTACTAATGCTAATATTTGTGAACTGTGAGTGGTACTCTTTAGGAATTTTAGTAATGACATTAGATCTTACATCAAAGTTATGTATCGTGTGACATTCCCCTGAATTAAAAAAAGTAACTTTATTAAAATCTCATAAAAATGTATATAATACTGAAAAAAGTTCTGAAATGCTAAAAAAAAGATCTTTATACATGAAATAAATACTTATACTGGGCATAAAATTAAAAAAAGTAGTAAAATTCACTTCAGCTGAAGTAAATTCATGAAACTGGTTTTTTGTAATAAAATTAGTAATGCAATCATACTTTCTTGGTTTTATAAAATTAAAAATGTCCAATGAAATTTAAAAAAATAAATAACTCCCTTTGAATAAACAAAACATTGTGCTTCTTATTGGATACATTTATGGTAATAAAAGTAAAACCAACTGATTATGAATTAATGGAAGTGATACTTTTAATTGAAGTATAATTAATGGAAATTCAATAGAAATAATATTGTATACAATTTGTTGACTTTATTATAATTACTTAATATCTAAAAAAGCATTTCTTTTTCAAAGTGAAGCATCATTTGCTACGGTGAGTGATCGGGAGAATGACCACATTCTCCCTTTCTGTGTTGCTAGAGCTGCATGGATTATGGGAAAACACCTCCTAAAGTAGGAGGTATTGATTAGTGTGGTGACCACAAACGTTAATTCGTGATGTCCAAAGTCCTTTTATTGGTGTGGCATGGATATGGAGAGGAAAGTGCTAGTTTAGGTATGACATTGTCACCTGAACATACCTCGGAATAACGAGAGGCTTGATGATAGGTTAATCTTAATCTATAGTCCAGGACTCACTTACATAGCTATGCATGTATCCGAAGTTATCTGAAATTACTGTGCTATGAGTATTAGCAGATATTTGTTCTAAATTCAAGATATACGTTAAAATATTTTTAAACCATTTCTATTAATTTGCCATTGTATTCCTGTTTTGTTTTAGATTCTGAAAAATAATATAAACTGCTTATTATATCTGATTAATTAGTGGAAATAATTTGATATTGTTTGTATACTTCATTTTTGAAAATTATTCAAATTAATGTACAAATATTTTCTAAAAACGAATCTTTAAAAGACATAATTACATTAATTCAAAATGGTAAGAAGTTTTTCAAAAATAAATCTACATGTATTATTATTTAGATATTTGGTTATTTCTAAAAAATGTTGAACACAAAAAAATAAAGTAATTTAAGATATGTGGTTTTATGATTAAATATATAAAAATTGAGTATGTACAGTAGAAGAGAGAGAACTTATCTTGAGAATCTCAAATGTAATATAAGAAAAATCTACTTTTGATTGAGTACATTTTTAATTTATTGGCAATTAGTTATTTAAAGTTGTAAAATTTTTAAAAAGCAACTACTTTTGAAGCTCAAAAAATTAATTACAAATTAAAAATATCAATTAAAAATATTATTAAAAATTACAAATTAAAAATAGAAGTTTTTATAATTATGTGAAAGTTTATTGATTATTTTAATGCAAAAGGTAACGAGATCCAATATATATATATATATATATATATATATATATATATATATATATATATATATATATATATATATATTTTTTAACTGAAAAAATTTGATTTGTCCTCTATTTGTGAAATATTATTTCCCAGATATCGCTGACTGGTTTATTTCTAAATTTATTCTAAAATAGTGAGAAAATGTCATAACTTGTTTATTTTTAATTTGCGTTAAAGTAATTAATAGCCATTTTAAAAATAGAATTATTTAAAATAATTGAAAATTTAATATAATTCTGGCAGTAAAATTATAAATTTATGAGGTGAATGCAACTGAAACATTTTACCTGTAACAATTCTTCAATTTTAAAAAGAAAAACTATATCTTATTTAATTTTTTTGTTTACAACATGGTTATTCTTCTTATTTAGATACTTTGATAAGTATTTCAAATCAAAAATTTTATGTGCTAATAAAATTTAAGAAAAATGTGATTTTAAAAAAGAGAATTGTAAGCTTCAAAAGCATTAAAAAGAAATCATACATATAATTACTAGGAAGGAATTTATGAGCACTCATATATGGGAAAACCTTAAGAAGCAGAGCACAGGGTGTATCTTTATCACTTTTTTTTTTGAAAAAAAATCGTTTTTTTTTTTTTTGCTGCTTTTCGACCACACACTTGGATGGCATTTAACTTATATCTGAGATTGCTACTTTAAGTTTATTATACAGTAAGACCCCGCTTAACGCTGTTTCGTTTAGCGCTGTTTCGGTTTTGCGCTCTTTTATTTCAACCCGGGGATTCCACGAAATCGCTCGCAGCATACGGGGATTCCCCGAAATATTATGCAGCGATAGGTTTCAAATACATATCCGAAAGAGTGTACTTGTGTTTCTTGTTTGGTGCGGTATTGTACAGACATATTTTTATTATTGGAAACATTTGTTGACATTATTGTAAGTAGGTATTAATTTACATATTTAATACTATATTACAGTGTCAAATATTTTGATCTTTAGTTTTTACTATGGGTGATAATGAAAAAGAAAAGAAAGCAACCAGAAAAAGCATTTCACTCAAAACTAAAATGGAAGTGATTAGAAGATTAGATTCTGGTGAACGTCAAACTCTAATTAGTGCTTCATTGAATTTGCCAACTTCAACAATAAGGACCATCATGAAGAATAAAGAAAAATACTGTCATCGGCAACTACAACTACGTCAAGCTCTGCAACTAGAATTACCCGTTCTAGAAATAATATCATAGAGGAAATGGAAAAACGACTGTCTATATGGATTGACGACGAAATTGACCGCAATATGCCATTAAGCCAATCTATCATAATGGAAAAAGCTAGAAGAATTTTTAATTACATTCAGGCTGAGACAATTGACACAAGTGAAACTTTCGTTGCTAGTCGAGGATGGTTTAATAGATTTAAACATCGAAATAACCTTCACAACATAAAGATTACAGGAGAAGCAGCAAGTGGTGATACAAAAGCGGCGGCTGAATTTCCAACGATATTAAAAAAATAATTGAAGAAGGAAACTATCCTCCAGAATTGGTTTTTAATGTTGATGAAACAGGCTTGTTTTGGAAAAGAATGCCGAAACGAACATTTCTATCCCGTGAAGAGAAACGGGCACCAGGATTTAAAGCTGCAAAAGATCGCTTAACCCTTCTACTAGGTGTTAACGCAAGCGGAGATTTTAAATTAAAACCATTACTAATTTACCATTCCAAAAACCCAAGAGCGATGAAAGGCATATCTAAATCAACTTTACCTGTAATTTGGGAGTCTAATAAAAAATCATGGATAACTGCGAAAATTTTCCAGGATTGGTTCACTGAACATTTCTGCCCGTCTGTTAAACGTTATTGCGAAATTAAAAAACTTGAACAAAAAGCACTTCTGTTAATTGATAATGCTCCAAGCCACCCAACAATTTTATCAGACTTAACAACATGCATTCCAGTCGAAGTGGTTTTCTTGCCGCCTAACACAACTGCCTTAATTCAACCAATGGACCAAGGCATTATATCAAATTTTAAGGCTTATTACTTGCGGCGAACCTTTAAGCAAATGTTTGAAAAAACAGACGTAGAAGAGAACCAGTCCATAAGAGAATTTTGGCCTTTCTTGGAATGAGGTAACAGAGAGATCTTTGAAAGGAGTATGGAAGAATATTTGGCCGGATTAAAGTAAGAGCGATGACGTTGGACACTCTGTCGATGTGGATGAAATAGTGGAAGAGATAGTGAAATTAACGAAGCAAACCGGTTTTGAAGGGGTAAATGTGGAAGATGTCGAAGAAATAATTCAAGAAGCAGCGGCTAGTCTTTCTAATGATGAGCTCGAGGAATTAACTGAACAAGAAGAAAACAAAAATGTTGACAGCAGTGATTCAGAAGAAAAGCAAAAGAATTTTCGATGGCGTTTGTAAAAAGGAGTTTGTTTACCATAACTGAAATAATGGATCAATTCATTGAAAATGATCCGAATTTTAACAGGAGCTCAAAAGTAAGGTATGGTGTTAGAGATGTTCTATTCGTTTATGAAGAACTTTTAAGAGAACAACGCAAAAGAAAAAGGCAAACAACATTAGATGCTTTTGTCACAAAAAGGCAGAACACTGAAAACGCGGAAGGCTAACTAAATATGACTGACTTAGAATTTTATTTGTTTTTTTTTTTAAGAATATTCGTTTTGTTATTTATATTTTGTTTTTATTTTTGCAAGAAATAATAATGCGGTATTAATTTGGGCTTTAAGAAATAAATGTTTGGTTTTATTTTTATTAAAAAAACATACTTTTTAAATTTAATACCTAACCAATTTCCTAGCCATCTTCCCCTAACCCCAATATTTACATGTAAAGATAGCCTCGTTTAGCGCTGTTTCGCATTACGCTCTACTTTGATGGAACGCATCCCCCGCGTTAAGCGGGGTCTTACTGTATTTGTTTTTGTTTGTTGCTATCACATTATGTTTTTGGCCGCTCATTTCTATCTTCGGAGTTGCAAAATATAGTGTGAACAACTTCATAATTTTGAATTTCGACTAAACTGTGAAGTTAGTATTTAAGGTAGAAAATTTTTTTTTTTTCGAATTTACACACTGCAGGACTGAAAGGACAAACGGCAATGATTGGTTCACAGGCATATATGCTCCTTTAATGTGCACCATTTTCGTCTGGATGAGGATTGAACACTCATCCTTCCATCACACATATCCTTTTAAACTATTGTATGTTAGATAATTTGACAGATAATAAAATAAAAAGTTACAAGTTTTAAAATAAAAAAAAATTAGAAGTCAATAAAAAATATCAAAATCACATTTAAATTTTATTGATTTACTTAAAAAGAATTTTTTATTGTATTCACTTTACTCGTACAAATATAATTAGTTGGCTCTGTTCTTGAAAATATACGATTAATTGAAAACACAAATTAGACATCTCACTAAAATTCATTTCTGGTGTTAAAATTAATTGATTATTTTACTACTAGGGAATAATGTTCCCAAAGCTGTAAATCATTTAGCGCTACCAATATATCTCAAATTAGATTTACGTTGTCCCACTGTAATACCATTTGAATGTTTTAAACCATTGAGCCTCTGCTACTAAGGCTTAATGTCAAAGTTGTAGATCATTTAGCGCTACCCATGCACATCGAGGTAGATTTACGTTGCACCACCGTAATACCATTGAACCACTGCTGCTAGGGCATAATGCTAAAGTTGTAGGTCATTTAGCGCTACCCATGCACCTCGAGGTAGACCTACGTTGTACCCTAGATCTACGTAGGTCTTGTAAATCTGCGTAAATCTATCTGTAAATCTAAAATTTGTTGACGGTTTATTTGCTTTTAAATATTTATTCTTATAATAACTATTTATTCATTCATTGGAAATTTTGAATAGTAAATTGATGAGAATTGCAAAAAAAAAAAATTATTGTCTTCAAAAAATTTTTATAGGTGGTGCAGGTTTATTATATTTCATAAAATTCCTTAATTTCTAATGTGTGTAATACCTCAAAAGAGTGATATTATCAAATAGATGTTATTTTTTCATAGGCTGTCTACATCATTTGAAAACTCTTCAAATCAACTATAACAAATTGCGTTCCATTCAGAGCATTGAACATCTGGCCAAGTGTCAATCTCTGTCAGTCGTCGACCTTTCTTACAATATGATTGAAGATTCAGGGGTTCTGGATGTTTTCGCAGCTATGGAGTCATTGGTGAGTTCAACAATACAAATTGATTCGCCATTCTTGTCATAAGAAACATAAAATTAGCTAACTAATTTGAATTATAACCGTTTTCTTTAACCTTAATAAAAAATTCAAATATTGTTAATTAATTTTATCATTGTTATACAAATATATAAAATCTATATATAGCAAAAATTCAGAAATTAAATACATTTAGATTTTTAGAAAAATACATATGTTTACTAAATAGTTTAAAATAAATGCAAATGATATCTATTTTCGCACATTGAAAAGGTATTTAAGAAAATTTTAAAAAGGTGGTGCTTGTGATTTTCAAAAACTAAAGTATAAAATAAAAATTAGTTGATGAAATATCGAAATCAAATAAATCTATTCATTTTTCACAAAAAGTATCCTTTTCACAAGTCACTAATAAGTATTTTATTTAACTTAAAAAAAAAAAAATTCTAATTCAAATCATGATATTTTTTAAAAAAATTGCTTTTCCAAGTTAATAATATTTTGATATGATTGCCTAAGTAGTGAAGTTAGTTCAGAATTATTTCAGAAGGAAAATTTAGAAGCATATATTTCATTAGAATATATAAGTGAAATACACACACATTCATTATAAATTCACCTTTTACCATAAAATAAATAGATTTTATGAATATTATTCTATTTGATAATATATGATTGGAAAGAGTATAGTGTTTTAATAAACTATATTCATTTAAGTCATATTTAAAATAAAAGAAATTATTCTAATTTATATCACAGTTACATATATATACAGATATATATATATATATATATATATATATATATATATATATATATATATATATAATTTTAAATAATTAATTAATTTTAAATAATAATAAAAATATTAAAATTTGTTTTAAACACATAGTTTGTTTTCAGACAAAATAAATACTGATAACCATATAAAAACTTTTAAAAAGAATATTTGAAAATGAATGAATGAAAAGAATATAGAATTTTGAGGAAAATGATATTTTATTTCATGTGTTTGATATTTCATTTAATGAATGAAACACAGAATTACTGATTTAATCTGATAAAGACTAATACCAATATAAAATTAAATCATTATTATGTAATGATTAATCTGTTTTTCTCTTTAATTAGCAGGAAAAAAATGTTATACAGGTTTGTTAGAAAGAAAGAGAAAACTATAATTTCCTTTTTTTTTCTTCTTTAGATAATTTATTATCACTCTATATTATTAGGTGGATGACAGTTTCGTATTAGATAAGTTTCCAACTCAAACTAAATGTAAACCCCAGAAGATACATTTTTGTAAGGAATCAAATATTTAGAAAATTTTTATGCTATGTCCAGATTATATAATATTTAATAAAAACTTTTAGAGCGTAAATATACCATACAGCAAAATGATAATCTTGTAATCACAAAATTGACAGAGATATAAAACAATAATTTTATGATTTAAGAAACTTTTATTAATAATAACCTTTTATAACCCTATTAAAAATACCATATAGTATGAAAGTTTGATATATTTCACTATTTCACATTTCTTTTTTATTTATACTTTAGAATATTTATTAATAACCATTAGTTTTCAATAAAATTATATTAAAGAATGTAACATTAAAGTCAACGCTACTCAATGCATGAAGTTTTAAATGTGAATATTAAAAAAGTATAACTAGCATATATGAGAACATTATCTGACCAATATTTAATAATCTGATTAGGAATAGGATTAGAAAATAAACCTATTCATAATCCTGTTATTAAATATAATTATTTTTAAATTCCACTGCACTATGGAATTTAAATTGGGAGTTTGTGCGCAAGTTTTTTCAGGTAAATTTTACAAAATAATAATTTTTAACCGGTAATAGTTGTTAATTTGCTCAAAAAGAATTTTTTTACTGAAAAACTTGCTTATTATACCAGCAAAAATTATAATTTCATACAGAAAAAAAAGGTTATTTTATTAAAAATTTGAAAATATGTTTTAGAAGAATGTATTTTTAAGGAAAGAATTTTGTTTTAAAAGATTAAGAATTATACTTTTTAAAAAAATTAACTTTTTTCTATTACATTTTTTAAATAATCTGAGAAACACTGTGTTTATTGGAAAAAAATCATAATTTTTAATATTATGAACAACAAAATTTCAGTTTAAATGACAAATTAAAATAAAATTTGCAAATTTTATTTTAATACGGTTTATACGTATTTATTTTAATAATTAAGAAAAAAATCTTGCCTATTAAGATACAATCTTTTAATTATTAAATAAGATATAACAATGTGATAAAATTTGCTACATTTTTATAAATTTAACACAAGTATATTTTTACCCACATTAAAGTAATTGCCATGATGTTTTGTTTGAATGTAACCAGAGAGGTCATTTCTGTATTTCAATTTATGCCCTTACTCAATATTAAAAAGGATTTTTTTTAGTATAAAAAACTTTAATTTTATTTTAGAACTGAAGATACATTTTAATTATAAAAGAAAAATTTCAAAAAAAAAAAAATATATATATATATATATATATATATATAACTCCATATCATTAAGGAGTTAAAAATCATTTAATTTAATGAGATTTACTTGGAGAGAAAAAGTCTTGTCTTAATGTAATATTTATAATTATGGTTTAAATTTCCATTAAATCCCGACAAAATAAAGCTATAGAAAATATTTATTAAAATTTCAAATATCAAATAAAAAGTGTGTACAAATAAAAAGTGTGTATAAAAGGTAAAATGGCGTAAGAAAATTATGAACATTTTATGAATATATTTTATTACATAGTTTAAAGTCTTTATGACTTATAAAACCTTTTCATTTCTTCCCTGAGTTCTGTTAAATAAATCTAATTTTGACTAATCTGTGTGACCATTGTTTAGTGATATAAAAAAAAACTTTGCGAAATATTATATTGCAAAAATATATTAATTTTTGCAATAATTATTTTTTCAACAATGCATTTTACTTTAAATATGAATTTTATTGCAGAGAAAATATGAAAATAAATATAGTTCATTGATTATTTTATTTCACTTAATTAATTTAAGTTCACTTAATTAGTTTTAAAGATTTAAAAATTGAAATTAATTGATTAAAGGAAGCGAAACGTAATTAATTATTTAATGAATTATGTTATATTTTAACTAAACTTAATTAATTATTTAGTGAAAATCAATTATTAGTCGAGCTTATCTAAGTGAACTTGATTAGGTTTACTTAGTTTATTATTTTCAAATTTTGAAGATTTAAAATTTTAAATTAATACAGTTTCAAAAATGAAATTTCTGCAAATATAATACATACTTATACCATATTTTAAAGTAATTTTCAGATTAATATGGTTTTATTTAAATTACATAATTCATGAAATGGTTTCTGTCTTATTATTTTGAAGTTATTTTTTTATTAATAAATAAAAATAAACAGAAATTATGGGAAATATATTTCATCATGTCAAGTATAAGTATGAATAATATAAATTATACTTGGAAATTTTAAATAAAGATTAATTCTCTAAATTCCTTTTCGCACATTGTGTAATTTATTATAACGATATAATTATCAAATGCATGCAAAACATAGACTGTGTAACATTTATACTTTCTTTATTTATATTTACATGACCCATATTTCTGAATGCTTTTAAAAATTTGTTTCTCGGAGTTCATAAGACTGATTAATAAAAGTATAAAACATCAATTTAAATAAAAAAATAATTAAAAATATACTTTTCATATTAAAAAACATCATTCATTATCAAAAATATAATTAAAACAAATAGCACACTCTTAATGACAATATTACGAAACACTAATGATTTAAAGTAAATGAGGAGAAAATTAATTTTTGCATTTACTTTCCTTGAAATTAATTGAAAATGTACTCTCAAACTGTTATTTAATAATCCATTGTTTCCCTCTTTTCAACCCAATACTCAAATGTTTGTTACTTTTTTAACGCATTTAGATATGAAATGTTTCTGCTGCTATGTTTTAACAAAATGAGTGAACATAATATGTACTAGTTGTACTTGTATTATAGATGTTCATTTTAAATTTGTTAAAACATTTATCAATAATTACATTACAGAGAGTACTAAATATGAATGGGAATCCTTTTCTGAAGCACATGAAAAACTACAGAAAGAATTTCATATTTGGAATAGTACGTAAGACTGAACTCTTTTTTTCTATATGTTTAAATGCAATCACGTTAAAGCAAAATTTTTAAAAGAATTTACTTTACAGAAAAACTTGTGCTACCTTGATGACAGACCGGTTTCAGATGTAGAAAGAGCTTGCGTCATTGCTTGGTATGAAACAAGCTGATTACATAATTCATTCATATTTTTTGAAAAACAAATCGTAATTAAGAGATTGCTCATTATGTCTTTGAGATAAAATACTTTGATTTGTGTGTAAATGAGGATTTTGTATATCTTCATGCTTTGGACTTAGAAATGTAACCTAAAATTTTACATTATGTTGTATTTTTTATAATCCTTTTTATTCCTTTTTTTAATACAATTTTAAAACATTATTTTATGATTAAGAAATTTTAAAGAAACTAGAATTTAATTATTTTCTGATCTGTAAAATTTTTATTTAAGTAGTATCCTAGATATGAATTTTCATGTCGCCCAACTTGTCGCGTGATTGACTGCGGATAGGGAGGTACTGGATTTGAATCCCGGTTCGGGCATGGATGTATTTTCTCTCTCTAGCTATAATGTCTTTGTCTTTTCCTTATATGAATGGGCTGTGAATGGTTGCCTACCCTATAAACGGGTACCTCTGGCATGTGTGTACTGAGGAAGTCGGACTCCTCAACTAAATATGGTTCAGTTGGAAAAGTTGAGCAGCGACTCCATAATGCCAGCCTAGCTAACACACGACAATAACATATGAATTTTCATATCTTTGAATGTTTGGAATAGCTTGAACAGAAATTTCATACTGCAATCCATCTTCATTCATGTAGCGCCAGCCCAAGATGGGCCAAGATCTTCTGAACAAGTTTCTTCCAGCCACCTCTGCTGGCAGTCAAATACCTCCAACTTCTTGTCCCAAGGACCTTACAATCTTCCTCGACTACATCCACTCATTTCAGCTTGGGTCTTCTTCTTGTGCTGATGGGTTTTGCTAAGAAAATTTCCTTAAGAGTCTTATTATCTTTCATTTTGATAACATGCCCAGTCCAATTAAGGCGGCCCATTTTAATGTAATGTACAACGTCTGACTCATACTGCAATCCTTAACAGTAATATCCTATTATGCTTTTATTCAAAATACCTTAATATCAGTGTACTGCAATTTTCACATGATAACGGAAAAGCTCCGGTTGTTCTTTGCTAAAATCACAAATTTTTGAAAAAAAAAAAGCCTTTAAATATAGAAAATACATTTCGATATTCAAATATTGACCTAATCTTTGAAATACTATAAATGAAGTTTGAGATAGTGACATACAGTCATCTTTTCTGAAACGACAGAAAAATGTTTCAACTGCATGTCAATCTTGTTTTCCATATTATCCAACATTTTCAAGAAATGTCTTATCTATTATCTGAAGCCTTACTGAAAGAGTAGGAAATATATATAATAAAGAAACCGGAATGAAACTGTTCTATACTTATATATAAGTTCATTCACATTTTTATACATAATACAAATGTAAATAATATCGAAGTTGTAAACTATTGTTAAGCTTATTAAACTGTAATATATCATCCACCACACGATTTCAATATTTTTGTTATCGACTTCAAATTTTTCTGAGATGAACATTTCTTTTTATTCTCGTGATCAACAGTAAATCCTCTATTAAGTTTGTCACATAAGCACAACAATTAACGACATTTCCCAAAAAATTAATGATATTTCTCTGTGTTCCAGTAATATTACAATAATCAATCACTAACCTCGATATATATTATAAAGAAGGAGCTCTATTGCTATAAACGATTCCTTTTCTTTTCCAATCAATGTTTTACCATCGTGTAAAAGTGTGCATTTTAGACATCTTTTTTTAAGTTATCAATAAAGGTTCTTCAATATTTTCAGCCATATCCTAACACACAAATTAGTTCGTTCATACTACTGCAATCAACACTTATTTTGCATATCCGAAAAAAACTTCACCTAACACAACTTTTCATTCTCATATAGGAAGGTTACTCCAGAAATTAATTTTTTTTTAAATCTTGAGCTCAATTCGTTTCTGGAGCTCTTAAGAAATAAAGATCATATACGAGAACATTATTTAGATTATTTAAAAGATTGGCATGACTTATTTTGAGTTCCCAATATACTATCTTTTACGACAGAATTAATTATATCTTCTACATTTGAGTTTTTAAATGAAATAAAAGGTGAGTTCAGAACTCCATCAGCATCAAGAGTTTTATAATTTCTGGCTGTCTTAGAGTTTGAATAGAATTAAACTTTATATCAAAATGTAGTATATTTAGCGTGCATAAATCGGAACTCTTATTGTAGTTTTACTGATCTCATCATTAGAATTTCAATGTGTAAGATGTTTCTTTCTTCAATACATGTGTTACTTATATTTTGTTATGTGCAAAATCTGTCTTGACACATAAGTGAAATCCCGAAAAATGCAGATTTTTTAATTTATATGTATTAAATTTTTCTTTTGTGGGAATACTTTAACAAATAATAACATTTAAGAATTACTGAAATATTAATAGCACGACGGCGGCTTATTCCGTTTTACTGTACCGAGAATGTAAAGGACATTTAGTTTTTCACATTATTTCTATTTTTGATATTGCACATTCCTGCTGTTAACTTTTTGTTCACATTTATGATTTTGTTTCACTTATTTTCTAAGTATTATTGCTTTAGTGTTAAAAAAAAATCTAAATGATAATCAAATTTTAATTTTATCACGAAATGCGGACTATTTTATGTAACACTTAGAATTGACCTTAAATTTAGTACATTTAAAATATGTTAGAAAATATTAATCACAACAATATTTTATTTTTTAGAAATTTCGGAATATACTGTCGTCTATACATAAATGCATTGAAATATTAACCTTCACTGTAAAAACTAGATATTAGATTATACTTGATATGAAAATGAATTAACTTTTTGTGAATTCAGGAAATTCAGCTTAATAAAGGGCAACCTGCAGTTTTCAAACAACAAAATTTATGCAATTTAGTGTTGTTTTCAGGTCACAGGGTGGAATTGAAGCTGAAAGAAAAGAAAGAATTCGATGGAAAGAAATGGAACAAGAAAAGATACAGAGAAGTGTTGACGGTAATATTTTATGAAGTGATCAAAATAATTATACATTTAGTTGAAATTTAAACTTTTATTTTAATAATTTATTAATTTACAACTTTTAATAATAGTGGAACTCGTACAGTTTAGTGTTGTACACAATTTCAGAATACAAGACATTTATCCCGAACAGGATCGCAAAATAAATAGAATTTATCATGTCTAATAGTTACACTGATATAAATAAATGATTAATGAAAAGAAAAACGAGCAAAATCAAACGTTTTTGTAAGGCCACCAATGAAAATGCAAAACATTTCCTACTGTAATACTAAAACTGTATTCAGAGGAAATGAAATAATCTATCGACGTATTTATCGATAATTTTTACCATTTTCCTTTCTCTTCTTCAAAATAATATTGCTGTAAAAAAATTGATGTAACACAAATAAAAATTTACCTAGAAAAATTCTTTTTCAAGTCCAAAAGAATTTCAATATACGTAACTATTATAGTGTTTAGATAGATGAAACAGATGTTATTAATAAATTAATAAACATATGTGGAATAAGTTTTTTATAGTGAAATATTAACAAAATCAAATAATGCCTTATTAATTTTTTGTGGTGATTCTATTAAGATAAAAATAAATGTGATTCCATAATAAAATATAAACTCATATTTTTTTATAATGTTTTGTCTCATCTGTCTACAATTGTTTTGACAGGACTTTGAAATCGTAAAAATTCGTTTTAAATTCATAAGCCGAAATAACCGCATTTGTATAATCAAAAGTAAATAAGGCAGGTGAAAACTTGATTTCAGGTTTTGCTAATTACATATGGTCATGTGATATCCTGTTAGAGAAACACATGCTTTCGTAAAATATTTTTAATGATTCACTTTCCTCACAACAAAAAAGTAGTGCTATGATCTGAGAAGCCATATTGAACTGATCAGATCATAACATCAAATAATGTAGTAATCATTATTTGATGTTATGATCTGATCAGTTCAATATGGCTATATATATGTAATATGGTACTCAACACCACGATTGAGATTCAGAATATAATTGAATATTTTTCTTTTTCTTTAATTACAAAACTGATTTTCGTATTCTCTATAGTAAAAATGAACTTCAGTTCACAGAAAAAACAAATCTAAATGATTGTGTAAAAAGCTAAGTTTATGGGCAAGCATAATTTTTTCGGTAAGTTATTAATCAAAAAGTTGTAGCATTTCAGCTTTTAAAATTATCATAACAAGTTGTTACAGGATTGTTATATTTATTACACTGTATTTTAAAAGCCGCATTTAAATTTATTTAGTTATAAATTAATACTTATGTATATAGGAATCAATCAATACTAATTATTTTAAACTTACATCTTTTTTAAATATTGTTTTCAAATTACGTAATTTATGTTTGCTTATTTTTAACTAAAATAAACTTATTTTACTATTATTTTCAGCCGTTTTAGCTCTACGAAAAGGAAAATCCAATATGGAACTTCTCTTAGAAGAAGAAAAAAAGAATGATTTAACAAACCAAAATTTAAATGCACAATCTATAAAGCAAGAAGCCTTGGAAATAGAAAATGTTCCAATGCTTGAAACTCCAGACAAATTTTCGAAGGCAGACCAACAAAATTTTTACATAAAAAAATCACTAAAGGATATAAATGAATCTGATGGGATAATGGATCAAAAAGTATTGAATGCAGAGACAAGTAATTGCTTCAAAACTTTGGAAATACTTGTGGATACAACTTCAACAGAAGATAACCTCAAAAAATCTTTAGAAGTATTTAAAAATAAAAAGCATAATGAAGAAATTCAAACTAACTCGTCAAAAGAAACAGGTTTCGAAAAAAGCATGCCTGAAAAAGTACATTCAGTTGATAAAGCGTTAAGCATTTGTGATAACGTAACAGAAAAAATCCAATCAACAAATAATAATAATATTGCTACTGAAATCGAACAGAAAACCGAAGGGAATGTTGGAATCAAACCTAAATCAGTGAATATTGATTTTGACAGAAATAAAGAATCGCTTCACGATTTTATAATTCGGAAAAATTTTGATTCCAGTATAGAATCGGAAACAGTTTGTTCTATTAATTCAAATACTGATTCAACCATTAGGAATGTTGATGAATGGAACAAAGACGATATTCCAATTAATACAAATATATCCATGGAAACTTCTGAAACAGATATCCATTCAAATCATGAAGAATATGCTATGGAATTGAAAAACAATAAACTAAGAGCTATTGAATCATTTCTTAATCCATGTGCAGATATCAAATTAAATGAATTTACAGAAAAAAAGCAAATTCCGGAAAATACTTCAAAATTTCAAAGGAGCCTAGTCTCAATTTCTTCGGAAAATTCACCCACGAATAATATTCCTAATGAATATGCAAAACAAAAAATAAAACCGTTTGCACGTGTAAAAAAGCTAAAAGATTTAGCAATAAGCAACATTATATCAGAAAGCAGCACTTTAAATATTAAATCATTTGATATCAAATCGGAATATTTTAATAAAATTTCTGAAGATTTCCATCCATTTTCAAGTAAGTTTCCTTCATTTGATATGGAAAATAATTATCATAAATTAATTCTCTGTGGTGCTGAACACAATGAAGATAACTCTGAGGATATGACATTATCTCTTTCAGAAGAAATTGATCAAAAAAATATTCCATCTAATAAGGAAAATAAACAGGTATCGTACATAAATTCAACGAATGCTAGAAAAAACCTGAAAAAGTTCCAAGACTTGGAAGATGAATACAACGACGACAGTGAAATAACTTACGAATCTTCCCATGATTCCATTGTTAATGCGGTGGAAGATGACTGTGGTAGCTTCACTGACGAAAATTATATCATTTCTGGTAAAAATTTTAAGAGACAGAACTGTGTATTTACAACTGAAAACGGCGAATATGATACTAAGAAAAAATTTAATAAAGATTTTCTCATCTCAGAATCATGTCTTCATAATGAAAATTTCACAAAGATTCCTATTTTACAAAGAAAAAATTTAATACATCCCGAGTATGATATTTCAAACGAGAATTGTAAAGAAACAACAGAATATCCTGTAAAAGAAAATATCATATCATTTAATTTAATTGAAAGTAATAAGTGCTTGCAAGATAAGCCAGAAATGGAATCAATGGATAAAAACAGAAAGAAACTGGTTTCATTAACTTGTTCCCAGAATCTACGAGGAGAACAGTGGAATGTTTTCATAAATGAAAACAAAAATGAAATTAGTTTAAATGAGAAAAAAGAAAATGTTTCGGTTTTTTCTGATACATATAAAAAGGTAAACAGTGAAACTCCCAAGATAGAAATTGATGAAGATGAATCTTTGAATTCAATCTTAACAAATGATGATAACATAGATATCAGCTTGGAAGAAAAGATAGAGGAATTAGTTGAAAATTCACAATTATTGAACAAAAGTTTAGAGGTATATAAGAACAATTTACAAATAAAAAATGACTTTTCCGATCAGAGTGATTTACCAGAAGACTCGAACAATGAAATTGTCTTAAGAAGGGAATGTAATAATATGCCAAGTGAAAAATTAATTTGTGAAACTAAAGAAATGTCTCCTATTTCAGTTAAAAATAAAATAAAAGTGAAAAAAATGAGAAAGAATTCGTATGGGGCTGAAAATTTGGATAGGAAAACTGATTTAAATGAAGCTATTATGGAAAAAATGATTAATACGTGTAATGACTCTAAATCGATTATTAGTGTCGATAATTCTAATAACCCAGAAAAAGGTATGTCGATACAACCATCTCTAATTGAACCAGTCAAGAAAGTCAATTTGTGTTCATTAATACCTAATCAGAATGATGAAATTAATAAATCTGAAAAAAATACTGACAAATCATTCCAACCATTTTTTGAAATGAACCAGTTTGACGATACTGTAGCAAATTTTGATGAAGAGAACTTATTTTTGAATACTGACTCGAGAAATTTGAAAATGTCTACTAAAAAGAACTACAAGATACCACCAGCTGGAAATAGTGGTGCGCTAAATTCTTTTAATGAAGATATAAATCCGGTAAAATGTAATCAAGATATCACAGAAACAAAAATAAAGGAATACGAAGCTTTATTGGAAGAATATCAGAATCCAAGCTTAATCGATAAAACAGCAAAGGACTTGAGGCACACTGCCCAAATAATTCAAGCATGCCATGATGATACAAGGAAAATTTCTTTGTATGCAAAATCTAATAACATTGAAAGTATTCCTTACGAATCAACAGAAGATAATAATTTAATATACAATGATGAGGAAGTAAGTAATATGACAGATGAGGAAAAACAAATTTTAAATTTTAAGCAATGCATTTCTAATGAGTTCAATGATAAAGGATATAATATTTTCCAAGACTTTGTTACTGAAGAGAACCATCTGGTTTGGGAGAAGCCATTAAACGGTTTTAGAAATCATGCTCCTGTAAAGGAAATTAATTCCCAGATAAAAAATACATCAAACGAGACTCCTAATTTAAACACAATTATTAGGAACATTATTACGGCATCAAATAAAATTTATGATAAAGAAATTCAAAAACATGCAGATAAAAAATTTGAAACATTAAACTTAGAAACTGAAGATGAACACCAAGAACAAAATTTGTTTTGCCATTTACCTTTTCATTGTGAATCAGAATTTCAAACGACTTCTTCAAATAATAAAAAAAGTACATCTGCCATAGCTTCTATCAAGTCTGAAAAAATCATTCATTCCAAGGAAGAAAGTACTGAAGTAAGTGATGAAACCAAACAATACTCAATAAACGTATTTCATACTAAAAAGGATAGCATTCACGAAAAGGAAATTTTCGACAAAAATGGAAATGAAGCTAATAAAAGTAGCCAACTTATTTCGATGCCAGATGAAATTTGCATAAATAAAATAGAGCCATACAAATCTGACAAGTTTCCAATTCTTGAACGTGTCGCTGAGCAAGTAAATGACCAAACACAATTAACTTCTAA
Source organism: Latrodectus hesperus (assembly GCA_037975125.1). Taxonomy (NCBI): domain Eukaryota; kingdom Metazoa; phylum Arthropoda; class Arachnida; order Araneae; family Theridiidae; genus Latrodectus; species Latrodectus hesperus. The sequence continues at coordinate 73,064,458 of CM075855.1, read as the reverse complement.
TCAGGAAAATATTGAACATTGGTCTAGATTCTCTAAGAAGCAGTAGGTATCATATAATATGACAAGTAAAAATAAAAAATCATTATTTTCGAATAATTATTTTAAAAGAGCATAACTATTATTTAAGGTATTTCTAACATTTTTTTTTAGAAATAGAATTTTCGGCGGATCTTCCTGGGTTAATGCTCGATCGATACCTGAGATATTTGATTTAGGTAAGCATTAGTTTTAAGTTGATTATTCTATTAAGATAAATGGACACGATGCATTCAAAAATCATGTACTACTTAACAAATGTATACTTTAAACCACTTTTTATGTTAGAAATGAATGTTTGTTTTGAAAATCTATGGACAGAGTAAAAACAGTTCGTAAAAATGAAAATATCAAAAATTAAACTGTACGTCATGTGCATGAATTACTTGAAAATAAAATACAAAGAGTTTTAACTGAGTAATTCAAACTTTGTTGTTGTTAAATTAGACTAATAGTTAAAAATTAATCTTTATTGAAAATTAAGAATTGATTTATTGATTTTTATTGAAATATTAGAGAGTAAAAATAGTTTGTTTTCATTTATCTGATTTTTAAAATATTTGATTTTATTAAATTCTGATAAATATACTACAGTTTTACTTTTCTCATGAAAAAGTAAAGAAAAAAGAAATTTAAGTAAGATTAATTAAATTATTAATAAGAATTTATTTATGATCGTTCTAAAAGCCTACTGAAAGATAGACAGAATGTTGAAATATGCCTTTATAAAGTGAATGATTCTTAGAACTAAAGTGTATAGGAAGAAAATTTCCTGATTAGAATTTATTGAAAATGAATTTCTTTAAATAAAATAATGAGTTACGTGTTGGATTTCTCCAACGCGTAACTCATTAAAGAAAAAATCTATAAAGAAAAAAATTTATATAAATAATATTTATATAAATTTTTTATAAAGAAAAAATTTTTTAAAAATTATTTATTATATGAATAGAAAAATTAAAAAATTACTCAAAAGAGCATAAAATTAATGAAAAATTAGAAGCATATTTTCTTTACTATTAAACATGAAGGTAAAAAAAAGTATTTCAAGCAAAATGAGAACGTTAGAGGGTAAATTTATAACTAACTGTTTAAAGAAGTGAGAAGATACATAATCTACATAAAATACCATTCTGAAACAAATTTATAAGATAATTTCTAAAAATTGCAAAATTTGGAAAATGAAGTTAATATTTAGCGATTTTACCAGAATACAAGCCTAAAATCTCTTAATTAAAAGCTAATATTAATTCAATTAAAATTAATGATTGTATATTTAAATATTTAAGGATACTAAAATGCAATTAGACGACTGACAAGTTTAATCGCCATTTTTAAAATTTTAAATTATTTTTACCATTTTATCATTTTAAATTATTTTGCACTGCAATATATTAAATAATGTAAATAAAAAAATTCTATTCACAAGTGTTGAGATTTTCTCAAAATAAATTTTTAATTTTTCTTTTATAAATCAACAACCATTGTATTCTTTTCTACATCAACATTTCCAGACATTTTTTAAAAGAATCATTTTTAATGTTTTATGATGCAACACAATAGTTAACGTAATTTACTAAAACTAAAATGCAGTATTCATTCTTAATTTGAATTGTTTAGTTTTTTCGTACATCATGTAAAATTTGTGAAGCTGACATCTTTCTAAATTGCTATGTAATATATTTAACACTTATTCAATTCATTTTTAAAAATTGAGTTTCACAGTGTCTGAAAAGTCTAGTAACTAATGAACCTTATGTTAACCTCGAAGCATTTTCATTGCACCCAAAATGTTTCGCTCATAAATTTTTAAGAGATCAATCATAATTCTGCAATCTTTTTATCTTTTTAAGGTTTGAAAGAAGAAAATTCGAAAGAAGATGATTATTACGAAGTAAATTCTTTTAGCTTTATTATATCATTAAATTTTTGTATCAATTTACATCAGTGTAAAATACTTTTATTTCTTCCTTTTTATCGTAAAACTGGCTTATTTTCACCATTTTTCACTTTTATAAGCAACAGCCAAATTTTTTCATTGATAAGCGTTGCCAGCGCATAACATGTTTGCAGTTAAAATATTACCAAAAATTTCAGATAACGAATTTTTTTAATGCTTTTTTAAAAATTTCTCACAGCCTTTTTATTTATTTTTTATTTTTGTTGATTTTTGTAATATTTCACTGTGCATACGAATGATCACATTAAATCGGTAGAATTTTTCCGTAACTATGATGAGGTTCAAATCGTTAATTAAATAGCTCAATAAAAAATAATTCGTATTTTCCATTTATCATTGTTTTTCAATTCGATGACAAATTATTTTAATTCAATCTGTAAAGACACAAGCAATTTTTTATTAAAAATTTTACTCGATTATTTTGTTATACCACATGCATCAATGTGCAGAATTAGAACACTTTAATAATGTAGATTAGTGATTTTAACATACTTCTCATTTTTATCTTCATTTTCGATTGTAAGACATTCATATAAAGTCGCAATACAGACATTTTCTTTAAAATAATTATAAGAATCCTGAATTATATTATGAAAGAATTTTTAGCAGAATTTATGATTTTTATTGTAATTAAATTCAGTGCTTTTTAAAATATCTGTTTTGATGAAAAAATAAATAAACAATCAAAAGATATATTTATAACATTCATTAATTCTTAAATGTTAGATTTTTTTTTACTTTTGTGTTTTCTACAGTAATTGAAGTTAAAAAGTGAAGATTTACATCTTTAATTGATTATTAATATTTTTATTATTTATTTTTAGGGAAATTCAACTATAAATGAGGAATACTTGAAAATTTCATCGCCATTACCAACTCATTCAGTTTCACGCCACTCAGAAGAAATATGCACATTACAAGAACCTCTCTTCGAAATAAGAAACAATTGTAACTCAAAGTTAACTCATTCGTTTAAAAATGATTCTACAGAAATTTTAGTAGAGGATTTGGATTAAAAGTTTGGACACACATTTATTACTTAACAAAATCTAATTTTGGAAAGATTCGTTTGAAAAAAATTTAAGTTCAAGTTTAGAATAATGAATCATTAAAACAATTTTTGTAAAAATAGGAAATTAATGTCGAAACAAGTTAGAGAGATGAAATGTAAAACAATTTCTAGAGAGAATTAGGAAGTTCAATTTTTTTTTATTAGAAATTTTAACTATAAGGATATTTTATAAATCACAATACACATGTAATTTGTAAATATCAATATATATTAGGACGTCAAGGATTTTAGTCAATGGATTTACATTTTGCACCCAATTGGTTCACTTATTTGAAAACCATTTCAAGAAACTAATATTTTTATTCAGTTTTATCAATGTGTCAGTATTTGGTGGAAACTAGAAATCTTAAGCTGTAGCAACATTTTTACTGTTTATGTAAGACTTCTTTTCATAAAATTATAATGCTTTAAAAGTTAGGTGACACATCCTAAATATAGTAAAAATTATTTACTTTGGCTAATTAAGAGTTACTGTTGTCCATTTCCAAAATCAGTACAATTTCATTTCAGGGAGCCATTAACAAAATTATGGCATGCTTTGGCAAACAATGATTTTTTGAGCAGAAGTGTTTATTGTCGACAGCACCCCTCCTTTGCAACAAAACAATAGCAAACTTATAATCCGTAATCTATTCTGGAATGGTAAAGTCTGTGACAAGGGGATATGAAAACCGAAAAATTGTCTAACACACGGAAAAAGAAAATTCAATATGTAGAATTGCTAAACAGTATTTTTTCTTTCTGCTCCTTTTCACAAAGGCATAAGGCAAAAAATAAACCAATATATTTTTCTAGATTCGAGCAAATGAATTGTGTTAGGTTTATACTTGAGCTAATTAAGCGTTACTGTTGTAACCACACTTAGAGGAATTTTTACACTAACCAAATAATTTACTTATGCACCTATTTTGAGCCACAGTATTATTTTTAAAGCTTCAAAATAAAAGTTTGCTTAAAAAGTCTGACTGATAATTTCTTTCAATGAAAATATATCTAATTATCAATATTTATAATATTTTTGCAATCTCTACATTAATACATTAACGCACAAACCTTAAATTTCTTCTTAATTCTTATATTTGTTAATCCAAACACAAACCTTAAGCTTTTTGTTTTCGCCTTTTGTTAACTTAATCTCATTAGAATCAAAACCAAACTCTCTGGTACAAATTTCATTTGACGAACATATTATATGAAAGGGTTCATTTTAAACTAAAATCAAGACCGGAAAAAATATGTAACGATACTAAATTTAAGATAAAATTAGTTTTTATAACGTCTTAATTATAAGAAACAGCAGCCATTCATTTTTTAAAAATTTTTATATATTATAAATGTCATTTTATGGTTATAAATAGAAGTTAGTGGAGTAATTGATTGTACGTAATAAAAATAGAATAAAAATAATGAAATGAATATATATATATATATATATATATATATATATATATATATATATCACAGTATCATTCATTATATTATTAAATAGATCAAATTAGTTGTGTAATATACAGGGTGATTATAAAAAAACTTTGCCAACATCTGCACTTCTAGCGTCCATTCTATTTAACCGATCAAGATGATATTTCAAATATAGTTCTTTTGAGATATGCGCTCGAGATTCTGTGAATAGCAACACAGTGGCCCTCGCGGTTACAGTTATAGTGACAAAAACTCGAAATTTTCGAATGGCAACGTCTACTTTTTACCATCGCAAAATGTTCAGCACATGCGAAAACCCTAAATAGCGTTGAAACGGTACCGATATATCTAAAAACGGACGTGTTCTGCAAACACAAAAAAAGAGTTCTGAAAACCGGCCAATAAAACACGATCTGGGCGCACGCAATAAATTTGCATATGACAGAGTCAAGAAACCAATCACAGAACGCCGGTCGCCAGATATTCAGCGTAGGAAGCCTATAAAATACCAAGCGGGTATGCGAAGTCGTCATTCGGGAAATATAGTTAACTATAAGAAATAAAATAAAACCAAGAAAAAAGTGTGAAAAAAAAAAAAAAATCTTGTTAGGGGGAAAAAAAATGTAAAAAAAATAAGCAATTCTTGTACATATTTATGCTTATAAAAAAATAAAATAAAGAAAAAATGTGAAAAAAAAATATTGTATATATATCTTAGTGTTGTAAATATTATCTTCTGTATATAGCAATGCATCTATGTTAAACACTCACTACTAACCAGCTCATGCATGTATAAGTAAACTTAATTGTAAACTTTAAAATCATTTATACATATATTTCTACAAAAAAAAAAAAATGTAATATTAATAATAATAATAAATTAATAAATAAACCAAATAATTACAGCAATTTTAACCTAAATTTTAAGTTTTAATCTTAAGTTTAAAATTCTCTAAGCCCCGCCCATTAAATGCACAGCATACTTTAAGCCAATCAGTATCAGCCATAGTCCTCTGCTCACATCTAGCCACTACTGAGGGTTGAGGATCGTCGATCCAGGGACCTCATCAACCAGCCAGCCGGCAACTCCACTTCATTCGGGAACTCGCACATGCCGACGATATGAGTCTTCCTAGGAAAGTTCGCGGTGAATTGATCAAACTCTATTACCAAAATGGGATGAACGCTGCGGAAGCCTTGCGTGTGTATCGCCGCAATCATCGACAACGACGCGGCCCATGTACTCTGCAAGCTCTGCGTGATTTAGTGCGGAAATTCGAAGATACAGGTAACAAACACCGCTCCGGACGGCCAACTGTTTCTGAGGACGTTGTCATGGAAGTGCACCATACAGTGACTGCAGGACACACAGAAACCGCAAGAGGCATAGCGCGCGTGTTGGATATTCCGAACTCAACGGTCCGCAAGCTCTTGCGCTCGGTACTTCACATGTTTCCCTATCGGTTAAAGCGCGTCCAGATGTTGGAGCCGGGTGACCCACAACAACGTCTGGACTTCGCAAATGCATTTTTGTTACGATATGATGCGGATAACGACTGGCCACTTCGCATACTATGGACGGACGAGGCGCATTTCACCTTAAATGGCAGCATTAACACAAAGAATTGTGTGCACTGGGGAGAGACGAATCCTCATGCTGTGGTGCCAGTACCATTATTTGACGCCAAAGTGACTGCGTGGTGCGGCATTACAGCTACATTTGTTCTGGGCCCGTTCTTCTTTGAGGAAACGACCCCGACTGGCCCTGCAACATGTTCTGTAACGAGCCCTCGGTATGCAGCCATGCTGAAAAATTATGTCTTACCGGAGTTGCGTCGGCTGAATGCACTCAATGACATTGTTTGGATGCAAGATGGTGCACCTCCACATATAGCGAGGTCAGTTAAAGGCTCCTGGATCAGCATTTTGGTGATCGCATCATCTCACGCTATTATCCTTTTCCGTGGCCTGCGCGATCCCCAGATCTGATGCCTATCGATTTCTGGTTTTAGGGCTATCTCAAATCCAGAGTTTATCTGTGCAATCCTCAAACATTGTCGGACTTAAAGGATTCTATACGGCGTGAGATTGGAAACATCCCTCGTGCCATGTTGCGTGCAGCGACATTGTCCACCGTCTCCCGCATGCAATGCGTAATTGCCTGTGATGGCACTCATGTGGAAAATGTTTGAAATTAATAAAGATTTTTTTTCTCTATGTGTTCTCATCATTGAGCAGTGTCTTGTCTCTGTCGTATGCATTATTCCTCCGTGCGCCTTGAAGAACTGTTTGTATGTGTATAACACGTCGGTTTTCGGACATATCGGTACCGTTTCAACGCTATTTAGGGTTTTCGCATGTGCTGAACATTTTGCGATGGTAAAAAGTAGGCGTTGCCATTCGAAAATTTCGAGTTTCTGTCACTATAACTGTAACCGCGAGGGCCACTGTGTTGCCATTCACAGAATCTCGAGCGCATATCTCAAAAGAACTATATTTGAAGTATCATCTTGATCGGTTAAATAGAATGGACGCTAGAAGTGCAGATGTTGTCAAAGTTTTTTTATAATCACCCTGTATATAAAAATAATTGAATTTCTTTATTGAGCTATGAAGTTTTTCATAGTGTTGTAATTTTATGAAATATAGAAATTAGTATTTCAGCAGCAATGACAAATAGTACACGTGCAGTGAATATTTTAATTGTACTGCAGGCAATACTTTAATAGTTCGTATCTATCAATAATTAGAATGGAATTACTTTTTATACATGCGATTTTAAATCTATGAACTTGGGAATAGTTAGCTGGTGTTTAGTGGAATGTGAACAGTGATGAAGACTGTGTACGTCTCTGGCAGTGCTAATGACTACTATGTTTGTTTTCAAGCATTGTATGTAGTTGTTATGTATAATGTTGGTTGGACAGGTTTAAAATACATTCGAGTTGATATTCTGGTATAACAACTTATCATCTTTAATAATTTTGCACACATTTTGCGATTATTATTAATTTTACTATCAAGTAACCTGGTTACTGTTTATCAACAAGACAACACTCCTTTGTATAAGAGATGACTCTCCCAATAATAGTTACAAGTATATGTTTTTCCAAGTTCTGTTGCCTTACAAGCTCTGGCTCTAAATGATAAGTTAAGGATCTGCACATAAAACAACTTTACACATCTATGAATAACACTTAACTAATTGATCATTTGCTATGCCTACTTTAGAATTTATAGCAAAAGAGAGTTGAAAACTAAAATGTATAACTAAATTTTTTTCTAACTTGTGTATTTTTTTACTATAGAAAATTTAGTTAATACTTTTTGACATCATACAATAAAAAATGAATTTCTAGTTGGAAAAATCTTTCTATTTTATGTTGAAATAATGGAATTATATTAAAGGCAGAATCTAGTTCATTCATCCAAATTATGCAATTTTATTATTATTTATGAGATTTAATAGATGGTACTAAAGTGAGTTTCAGACTAGTCAAACATTTTGAAATAAGATTACTTTATTATTAAACAATTAAATTTAATTTCTTAAAAATGGCTCTCTTTGAAATTGGTATTATCAAATTAGTGATCTTTAAATTTTTAAGGACTTTAGAGAATTTTAGTTGAAAAGAAGATTTATTTCTCATTTTTATCTTGAATCAAATGTATTGTAATCAAATAAATGGTAATAATAATTTTCAAATTAAAAAAATAAATTTATCATAACCAAATGGATTGTGAAATTTTAAGAAGCGTGATCAAATGAAAGAGCAGAGAAAGACTTTAGTGCCACTATTTCATTTCATAAGAAAAAATTAATACACTTTTTGTAATAAAAGGAAGCATAAAAGATTTGAACAGAAATTCAGAATTCTGAAAATAGAATCAAACTCCAAGAGCAAAGGAGAAAAATAGGAAATAATATGAAAAGTTCTCAGCAATTAATAGTTGGAAATACGTCATTTTCGTTTCCCTCTTTCTTACATTTTAAATTCTAAAAATCTTATTTCAAAGGTACGCAACTATAGAAATCCAAATTTTTCTTCTCTAGATTTAACAACATACATTGCTCTGTCCACCGTAAATACAACACCCTGAAAGAAACATGTAATGACAGAAATTACAACATGCATTAGTGGAGGTGAGTTATGCAAATGATTAGAATTTCAGCGTAGACACACATTATGCGTGCCTATGGAGCCACTTCAAAGCGCTATTTAAGGCTTGAAGATTTCGTCCATTTCAAGTTCGGCAATTATGTTTTTCTTGTAATTTTTTCAAAAATAGAAAAGAAAAGAAAGATCAATTATGCTTCGTAGAAAACAGCGATTATTTTTTTATCAAATTCGACAGAAGAAGGATAAGTGGCTTACCGAGATTGTGGATTATCTTTCAGGGAAATCGGTAGTCGTGATGGGGGGACGAAACCAAACAACTGTGATGTGGATATGTGATCGTTGGAATCAGGAGGGTATGGCGGACCGACGTGTTCGATTGCATCCACCTGAGTGCACCACTTCCCGTGAGGACAAGCAAACTGAGCGCATGCCAGTGATGGATCGCTCAGCCGCATTATGAAGCATAGCACAGCACATTCAGTCTGTAATGCATCATTCACTGTCTCTGCGTACCATTCGAAGCCATTTAAAGCAAAGTGGTTTGCCCGCAAGACGTCCATTGCTTCATCTGCCCTTGACACAGATGTCTCTGCCACTAATAGTGCAATAAAAGAAGGATGTGGACGAAAGAATGGAATGAAAATGTCTTTACTTATGAGTCACGCTTCTGTCTGCAACACCACGATGGTCGCATTCGAGTCTGGAGACACCGTGGAGTGAGGTTGAACAGATGCGTTATGCACCACCACACTGGTCATGGATCGGGTATTATGGTATGGGGCAGTATTGGATACCACTCTCGCACTCCTTTAGTACGCATTGCCTTAATTTAAAGGTGTTGGAGCCACTTGTCTTTCCTTACTTTCAGGGCTTGTCCACAGCCATATTTCAACAGGATAATGTGCGACCACACGTGGCGCTCATTATCCAAGGGTTTTTCGTCAATCATCAGATTGAATTGCTTCCCTGACCGGCTCGCTCTCCGGATCCTTCGCCGATAAAAAACATGTGGTCCATGGTTGTTCAACGATTGACCCAGATTACATCCCCAGTTGCCACACCAGATAAACTTTGGCAACGTGTGGAAGCTGATTGGTCAGCTGTACCTCAAGAACACATGCAAAGTCTCTTTGAATAAATGCCGAGGCGTGTGGCAGCGGTGATCTCCAGCAATGGCGGCTACTTTGGCTACTGTGATTTTGGCAGTAACCATACTTCACAGAAGTATATAGATTTACTCATTTGATACTTGGGATCAACATGTTATCTACAAAATAAATTTTTTTGTGATATCTTTTGTCTTTCTTGGTGTTGCAATGTGGGTGACCAGCAGTGTATTTTTGAAATTTACAGTTGATATAGACTTCAAAAGTTGTATAATTTACTCTGAATAATCAAATGCAATAATTTGAATCTGAGCAAGTTATGGGTAATTTTATGGGATTTCACAGAAACTTTTTTTTTTTACCTTATTTCAGCAGTAACATTCTCCGGATCTATTTGGATTTTGACCGTGTGATACAGTTTATATAACATTTCCAGTATAGTGAGTATGAGAATATATTTTATAGAAATAAGTTATCTTTTGCTGTACTTAGAGTTTCAATATTCGACATTCAAAGAACGATTTTTCAAAACTGTATTATGTTTTTATGTAATTATTAAATAATATTATATTTTACTGCGAACATTTCTTTTTGTGTGTGGAAAAACTCTGTTCAATAAATTTTAGTGCAATTTTTTGTAACAACTTTAAACAATGATTTAAACAAAAAATTCAGTTTTTAATTAAAATTTCTCCTATATAAGTTTTTGCTGGAATAAAAGGAAAAATCAGCAAAACAATGTTTATTCAATAGAGTGATAGTACGAAAAACTGGTTGCAAATCAATAATATTACATTTTGAAATGGTCAGCTACATGTAAAGTTTTCAACCAAATACATAATTTATAGGCTGATTTAGAAAGATTTCAGTCAAATAGACTTTTTACATCATCAGTTGAACTGCAACCTAATATAGAAGATAATTGTTACAAAGCAGATCCAAAATTTGTCGAAAACTAGTTTCATCCATGAAAACAATGTTTGAAGTAATTCAAAAGTCTTCTGCACTAGAAATGAAATTTTTTCTGTTTTAGATCCTTAGTTAGAATGACAAAATCAAAAACTCTGAAGTCCAAAAATTTCCAGAAAACTAAAAACAATCAAGAGGTTTGGTAAACACCTCGTCCAACTTAAAATACGCTCAGGTGAAGCCTGAGCAGATTTACACCTGGTGCGAGTCTTAAAAAAATTATGTTGCTGCTTAAAAGCGTGACCTTGAGTGTCCAATGGCAAATCGCAAAAACATGTCTTCTGGCATGTTGCCCTCGAATAATAAAGCTTCACCTAAAATACCAATGGTGTTCCAGAGAAAGTTTCCACAAGTCCCTATTCAATTTCTTTCTCCGAGAGAACCTCATTGAAGGTAGCACATGTATCTGGTTGAGGAGTAACAGTAGCTGCTTTCGCCAAAGTATGAGCCATCTCGCTGCCACGAATACCATCGTGAGACGGTAACCATTGGATATGGACTTCAAAATCATTAAAGAATATTTATAAGTCACCAATTTCCCTCCAATTATTAAGATGCTGGATTGAAGATCTAATGTCAATGAGTATTCATATAGTTGAGAAGTCAGGCTCAGTAATACCTATAACAAAACACAAGGACATTTTTAGCTGCAATAAGCTCCGACCTGAACACAGAAGTCGTCAAAAATACTGAATTCGAGCAATATTTAGGAATTTCGATGAAGGCACCACTTCTATAGAGTGGCCTTTATCACTCCTGTTATATGCCATTTAAAATTTTTTTTATCTTTTAAGATTAACTTATCGCTCAAATCACCTTAATTCAAGATTTTCCCATTTTCGTTGGTCTTAAAGATTTTACTCAGAATTTAGAACTTTTTTGTAGGAAAAGTAGTGTGAGTGGTTTAAACCCATGCACAGATTTTAGTTACGTACAGTACCAGCATTGACGAAAAAATTTTTCACAAGTTGGAACTAATTTTTATTTTATTTCATAGTTAAAGAGGTCGCTTAAAAAACTAATCTTATATTGGACTAAATTTCACAAGCAAAATACACAATGATTGAAAGATTTAAACAGTCCCATTTTATTCTATATAGGTGCAACATGTTCACAGCTTATAATTTAAAACAATGAATTTTAAAACTTTAAATATACAAATTTGAACCAGGATTAATCCGAAAAATCGAAGATCACATTCAAACACCAAACAAAAATATAACATTTTCTCTACATATTTAAATTAGTAACATACTGCAAATATAAAATTCGCCTTATGTGTTTACTAAGCTGAGATAACAAGTTATCAAATTAAATTGTAGTTATACGTTTCTGTAGACTGAAACATTACTTCAAACTGTTTATAAATCGAAGTGTCATTTTAAAAGTGTTTTTCACAAGTAATTTTTAATGTCTCCAAACATATGAGAATTATTTTCTTCCTAAATTCACCTAGAATAAAATATTTCCAGTAGTTCATGGATTATTCTTTCGACAATATCTGTATTCGCATCAAACTTGAGCAACACAAGCGTACAAATATAGAATTATTATCGAGAATGCATACACAATAGTCTGCTACATATCATTCGGTTGCAACAACGAACTGTCCACAAGAGATCTATTGTTTGTCATCTTTAATTCATAATGAAATTGCCAAGTGCTTTAGACTGCAAAGATAACCATCTGAATGCAATAAAATCTATTTTTGAATAAATCGTGTGTTATGTGCTTATAGCACATACCATGATTGTTGGATCACAGAAATACATTGAAAGAAAGCTACAAATTTGTGATGTATAATGAATTGTCAAATAATTTATATCCTTTGCTTGGGGTAATTTTAATCTCTGCTAATGTATCTCAGCTATACACCATTACTAATACACTTAGTTATGCAACCTCTGTTCTCTTCCTAAAGTCTTGCCACTGACCACATTTCAATAAGAAAATGTGCGTGGTTGGGATATGCGGCACATGGTTCAATAAGGACAAGAAAATACGGACTCACATATTATCAATTTTTTAGTTTCTCCTTTTCTAGAACATCTGAATGTATTATAAGTTTGATATTTCACTTATAATGTCAAATTGGTTTGTTGTTCAAGAGTCATTTTTAGCAGATTGGGAACTACAATTTAAAGTGGATTCCAAACCACTGAAAATATACTCACATGACACAGGAATTAAATCCAATTGTTGAACCGAAAACCAGAGCTTATAGCATTGTTACCACAACTCAGTTTCTTCAAGATATAGGAGAATTAAAACCAGATAAATATAATCAGGAAGTAGCGTGGCCTCTACCATTTCTTAACAATACATTCATCTTTTATTCAATATCGAAACGTATTAAAGCAATTACTGCTATTCATGGACACATTTACTACTGATTTTATTGTCACCTTGCAGCATGCTGTATTTGTTATTAACTTATTATTATAAAATGTAATTAGTATTATCAAATGTATTAAATAGAGTCCCTTACATCAACATAACTTTGATATCTTTTGTTCTTTGTGTTTATATTTTAAAGTAAATTTGATTGAAATACATTTGAATTCTTATATATTTTATGAAAGAATGAAATTAAGAATCATTATAGTGACTTTCATGTGTACACTATGTTGCAGGAAAAAAATCACATTTTAAAAAGATTTGAGTAAACAATATTTTTCTAAAAAATTATATACTTTAAGTACTTTAATATTTTACAATAATTAGCAAAAAATACTTTAATTATGAAAATTATAAGTTTTAAAAATAGGTTTCAGATGATGGAATTAAACACAAATGATTCTCAATTTGATTTATCTTATGTTGTTCCTAATATTTTTAGCATTTTTCCAAAACTTCTTTTGAAAAATGCTTAAGATCACAAAACATGTGTTGTAAATACCAAATTGTATTTATATAGTAATTTAATTATTATAATTATTTTTTAAAGTATATTTTATATAATTTAGGGAAAATCACCCCCAAATTTATGTGTTAAAACATTTAAAATAAAATTGAATATTCAAATTTCAAAATCCTAAAAAAGGGTTATAAAAAGTAAGCATTATCAAGAAATATTGTCAATTGACATTTAATGATTAGCTAAAAAAGGATAATTTAATATATTTAATTAACACAGATCAATTTTCTGCAATCCTTCTTAATTAAAATTTGTGAATATTCATATTCAGCTGAAAATTCTTTTTGTATTTAGAAATTTACATAGTAATTCTGAAAATTTCCATTTTTTCCTCATTTGAAATACTTTTTAAATTACTTTCGAATTTCAAAATAGAAATGAAGTTTTGTTTCAAGTGAAATTCATAATCTGGCATCGTTTAGACAGAAATATTCAGGTCAAATTTGCTTAATGTTTTTTCTAAGCTCATATTGTTTCAATGTCATACATTTGTTTCCACTAAATGTATAGATACAAAATTAAAAGGAAAACACAAAATTAAACTATAATTTAGAATTCTGAATATTTTATTTACATGTTGAGCACACAGTCATAACTTCAATATATTTATCAATTTTATAATTATTATATAAATATATTATAATTATAAAATAATGAAAAATTTTAAATAATTTCAAAATTTCATACAATGATACTTTTACAAAAATCTAATAATCATTTTATTTTTATATCAGATTAGTTTTAAAATAAGTAAAATCTGTATGCCTTTTTAGCTTGAATATTAACAAATTTAACAAAAGATAATTCAGAAATAACGAAGTATGGAGAAACTACAAATTAGTAAGAAATGGAAGTAAATGAATTTAAATCAATAAAACGAAATTTAAAAAAATATAAGAGTATGAACACTTTAGTTTGGTCTCTTTTATTTCAAATGAAATGATGTATAAAAAATAAAAAGAAATAAAACATTTTTAGTGAAGTAATCACTACAAACAAATAAAATTTGAAAAATGTTTGAAACACTGAAAATTAAAAAAAATTAAATCTTTTTCATCATTATGAATTCAAAAACAGTTATTAGTTATTATTTTATTTATAAAAATACATATTCCTTTTATCTCATATGAATTTAGTAAATTACAATGGCTCTTTTCAACAAAATAAAATTAGAAAAAAAAGCAATATTATAATATTTAATTTTGGTGTAATGAACAATTTCATATTGGATAAAAGCTTTAAATAAATAGTTATTTAAACAATCATAATTATAATATAAACAAGGGTTCCGTCAGATTCAACAAATATTGCTTAACGTTTATTCACATTTACAATACATAATCAATGAAGCAACGTAAAACATGTGTCTGTGCCAGTCAATGAAATGATATAATTACAAATGTTGGTTGTCATCTTTCTTGCTTCAGAATACTTAACTCAGTACTTCATAAATAAGACAATACCATAAACATGCAATTTCCTAATTTCATGTTTTGCCTTGACTATTATTTTCCTAAAAATTAAAAATAAAAACTTGTTAGTTAAATCTATCAAAGCACAACATATTGTAGCATTAAGAATATATGATAGAAAAAGAAATATGAAATTTCTATAAGAAGGCAATTAAAATATGATACTGGTAGAACTTTAGCAAAATAAATATTACAAATAGTATGTCTTAGATTATAATAAGCAATTCAAATGTTTTAATTTAAATCTACTTTTACTAAAATAACTTCATATGTTTAATTAAAATTTATCTTTGACATATATTGTAAAACTAATTCAAAATTTTATACCTCAACATATAACACAACAAATTTTAAACTTTTTAAGAAAAAAAAACATTTTTACAGTTAATAACTTTTTATTAATAATTCATTAAGTAATTCAACAATTATAAGATTTTTATAACTATTATATTAATTAACATTCCGTTCATTTTATTTTTAAATAAAAAAAAAAAAAGAAATTTTGAACAAACTTTAAATTTCCCCTCAGAAATTATAAGAAACACTGAATGCTTTTTATTGTAATTACAGTAATAAAAAAAAGTTTTATTTTTTTTTTAATGAAAGTAAACAAATAAAAGTAACAATAAAAATTAAAAAAAATAGTTTCAATAATTATAGGTAAAGAGTATTTTGGCTATACAAATAATTTTATAGTTTGTATGGAAATCCGAATTCTCATTACTTAAAAAATATATACTTATATAAACTAGATTAACTTCCAAGATTTCTCAAAAGAAACAACACAATTATCGTTTAAAGAATAATTACCTGAGTAGAATCAGCTTTACAAACTAGGCCTAATTTTTTAGCTTCTATTTCATAAATCAGCAATCGCCACATTTTAACTACAAAAACTTCAGCTTCTTCATCTAAAACCTATGGAACAAAAAATAAAGTGAATACAAGAAACATGAAATAAAGAAATGTTACCAAATTTTAAAGAAAATTTAATTAAGATACAAGGTATTAGCAAAAAAAGCATGAAGAAAAAAACGATAAAATTTTTTTTATTAAATATTGGCATTTTATTTTTAAATAAAATATTACATAAGCACAATATTATACAAGGCAGAAATAAGCATTTAATTTTTCACTTCTGTAAGTTCATGCATCTTTTATGGGGACATAGCTTAAAACCTCTAAGCTTTAATTCTTAGGATTATTTGAAAGAGAAGAATCAAGCAAACTAAAGATATAAAAATTTAAAAGCTCTAATACAATAAAAAATTACTTGCAATTATACTGGACAACTTGTAGCAATATTATAAATGCAATACTTTTAAAGATAATGGTAAGCTCCTTTTTATGCATGCATGATTTATTTTCAAACACATTTTTTTTGTCCAAAATTTATAAAACATTTTACTTTTTTTTAAATGGTATTTTAGTTAGTATTTCATTCATAATTAAGGTAGTTTGCCAAATTATTTTTGCCTAATCAAAGTATAAAAATAATGCAAAATGCTTTAGCTTATTTAAAGACCAGTATTCCATGAAAAATAAAATTTTTACAAATCAAATACTTTTAAACTAGATGTTTTTAACCATATGCAGAAAAACACTAACTTTAAAATTTTCTGGAAAATAATACAGCTGAATTACAGGATTCACACGTTAATGTGACCTGTTAAGAAGCAACTAAGAAAATCAATTATTAAATGTAAATAAAACACAATTTTTTTAAGTTTTAAGTTAACTTTTAAACAAAAATCAAAAATTATTACAAAATTAGGTGATATGAAATATAAATTTGGTACTATTATACATAGCAACTTTTTACTAAATACCAGTTTACTACTGAAAACATATATAATTTTGTTGTTAACATATTTTAAAATATAGCTCAGATGACCAAAATGAACAGAATGATAGTTCTGTATAAGCACTATAATTTGTACTAATATAGTATGGGAAGAACTGTGAATGACTGTTTCAATTAAGTATTGATATACAGCAATGTTTCTTATTAATAATTGGTATGAATAAAGATTATAATGAGAGTTAAAGTACAGTACATAAAAGGTTCAAACAACACACTTACAAAATGTTAAACAAGACAATTTAGAAAAGCAGTAATAATGTTCAATAAATGATAAAGTTGTAATAAAATTTTACTGTGCTTAATATAAGTTAATTTCCAAACATTTAATAATACAATGTAAAATTATCTTACAGTTAAAATTTTTGAAATGTTTTTGCATATTAATAATATAAGTTCGACCTTGCTTGAACCAGGCTCTCATACTGATTCTCAAAAAATTAAATTCCAAGAATTTCAAATTTTCAAACAAAATGATTCCATGTAGAGTCGACATTCACACATTTAATAAATTACACTTAACAATTATTTACAAATGATGATAATAGATTTTTGTAAAATCTGTAAAATGTTGACTAAATGAGATTTAATAGAAATTATATTTTCAAAAATATTTAAATGAGTCGACAGCTGTAATATTTCATTTTATAAGTATTAAATTATTTTATACTCATTATTTAAGTATAGATATAACTATGAATATTTTTAGGGTTATTAAATTCGTCTCATTTTTATTAATTTATTGTGAATTTCAAAAAAGAATAAAAAACTATGTCTATAAGCCAAAAATAAAATATTACTTATAAACACAAAGTTTCTCACATAATGAACAGAATGATTTCTTTTTCCCCCAAATCACTATATACAATAAAAACAAATATAGTGTTTTTCTTTTATTTATATTCACTAA
This sequence comes from Latrodectus hesperus, assembly GCA_037975125.1. Lineage (NCBI taxonomy): Eukaryota > Metazoa > Arthropoda > Arachnida > Araneae > Theridiidae > Latrodectus > Latrodectus hesperus. The sequence goes on along the minus strand of CM075855.1, from coordinate 73,046,612 downwards.
CTTTTTTAAACTATCAAAACCATTACACATGTTTATTCCTGACTTTTGACTTTGTATTATTTTAATAGCATTCAACAGATATATTTTAATGCATTATTAATACTAACTTTTAATTTTCTTTTGAAGCCATCATAACAGTAGTTAATTCTGTAATTAATGTGGTCAGCTTTTTCACATTTCCTTGGCAAAATATACCAGATTTTTCAAGTTTATCAAGTTCATGAAGTTTTAACTTTTCCACATATAATAATGTGGGTTCATTTATTTATTTATTTCTGTTCACCTAATCATAATTTGATACTTTTGCTTTGGCAGAAAAATTAAGCATATCTTTGCTAATTATGCCTTTAATGATATGGGTATGATATAAATGGCAAACTTAACAGTAATTTTAAATTTTATATCATCATTTCTGAAATTTTTTATTTTCGGAAAATCTGTTCCTAGAGAAGTTTACAAAAGAAGAAATAAACTTTAATTAACTCCATAAGCGACAACCATTTGACTACCTGATACTTAATTTAAAAAATATATATATATGTTATATATTTTATGATAAAAATAATTTTTGATACAATTCTGAAAGCATAGAGATGATTGCATAAATTAAAATTATAAATTTATGAACTAAACCCTTCTATGATTCAATCCTGCAAGACTACAAAATAATTTAAAAACAGGTTAATTTCAGATACATTATGCAATGACAAAAGAGCTTTCTGAATTTTACAGTTCATGGACTTAACATGCGAAATATTTCATGCTGTAAATAGACATAATAAAATAGACATTTTTTAAAATTAATTTTTATTATTGATATTCAAAAGATTTACTATTTAAGCAAATCCCTGATTAACAGATATTAAAATTGTTTTACACAAGAAACTAGTATGCCTTTCCCAAAGAAAAATGTTTAAGCATCATAGAAATTTAAGGACATAGAAATTAATTAATAAATTTTAGAAGTCACTTAAGGCATTCAGATGAAAAATCAGAAAATATGCAAGCACTACTAATGTACGATAGGATGATTTTATGTACTACAGGTCTCAGAAAACTAAGCATGAAACAAATGCTACAGAACATGAATCTGGAACAAAACTGATTTGCAGAATTTGTATAATACACATATATCTGATACCAGAGTCATTCGAAGAAATTTACGGTAGAATTCTTAGAAAGAGATAAGGATTTTATCTTTTTGCTGGCATGTCAAAAACATGTTTTCAACATAGATTTAGAAATGGTATATCTTGCAAAAAATAAATACATATTTTATAATATTTTGTTCAAGGTGTTTGAATAAGTGAGATATTTAAAAATTATAATAAAATATATATTTTTAATTACATCACAAACCATTCAGATCATGTGGCTTTGTTCATATTTTTGCATATTGAATCCTGGAATATTCTATCTGTAGTACTATCCTTTAGACAATTTTGTTTTTGGTAACTTGTCCATAACCAAATTCTAATTCAACTGAAGGAAATAATTATTATAATAATGATATTATAATATTATATAATATTATATATATATATTATATATGAATGATATTATATTATAATAATGATTATAAATAATTATAATAATAATTATTATAATTATTTATAATCATTTTATTGAATGAATATAATTACCATTGAAACATCGTCTAAAATACTTTGTGCAGCACTACCAGCCATGATTTTTGAACAAATAAACTCAACAAGAGTTGGTTCTTCTTCTCCAATATATTCAACTATTTTTTTATTTATCCACGGTCGTATTCTTTTTTCCATTAATACCTATAAAAATAAATTAAGAGTTTTGTTCTTAAATAATGCAAAACATGTAAATTTATAACAATAGCATTAACTTAAAAAAGGCTATTTTGAATATCATACATTTAATTAAGCATAATCAATGATGTATAAATATTATCCATACTTTTGGATTAACAAAAACACTTAATAAAAACTTAAAAGAAAAAAAAATCATGATCTATTTTCATTCCAAAGCTTTTAACTTACAAGCCCACTAATTTTAAAAATGAAAGCATTTAATCAAAATAATTACTAATGCAAGAAATGAAGCACAAATTTGGATTTAATAAGTTGCACATAGATGATTTGTGACTAATAAAAAAGGATTAATTTTTGAACTACATAAATTGATTTTTTCCGTTAATAATATGAGTAGATTTCTATTTATCTAAATATCTTCATCATTTTCTACAAAAATAAGATAAAGTACAGTTGACTATATTTTAGATACAAGATCTAAAGCGTAATCCAATTGATATCCATGCTTTGATTTTAGGTTTTGATACCAGTTAAATCATAATTAGATTGATAGTTAATTGGGCATAAATATAATTAGAACTGGTATGGACATAAATTTAACATATTGTAAGTTTAAATTAATTTCCTCTTTTTGAAGTTCAGAAAGTAAACTTAACAAAGACAAACTTCAAAATTAATTGAAAATTATAAAAACTAATCAAATATGTGCATCAAAAACATTATTTATGTCCATTATATTCATAAAATGGGAAACCATAAAGTTAATAATTACAATTATTTTAAATGCAATGAGATAGCAAGATCAATGTTTATTTTAATTCTATAAACATATATTTATAAAAATAATACTTAATAATAAGTAGTAAAATTACTGTAATTTAAATTATTAATCTTATAGTTAATAGAATCACTGAAAACAAAGACAACATAAAAGCAATAAAACCTAAGACAAGATCATTGGATTTACTCGTTCAAAGAAATAGAGAAATAACAGAAAAAAAATTTTTTTAATGTTATTTAAAAAGATTTTTTTTTTAAATAATGCTGGTGACTTATAAAAAATCACCTGAATGCCTGGAAAATAATAAAATGAATAATTTATGGACAAATAAATGGACTGTTGTTGACTATCTTTTGAATGGTGAACGAATAATTTCTCAGCTTAATGTTTAAAATAAGAAATTTTAAAATTCCCAAATAAAACTGTCATGAATTATGAATGACATTTAGAAATAAAAAAAATTATATTGAAAATATTGGTTTATGAAACAATCTAATAAACAAAAAATGGTAAGTAAAACAATATTACTTTAATTATGAGGTTAAATTCTGTAATTTTAATCAACTTAAAATTGAATTTTCTTGGCCACAAATGATGGCATTTTGTATAATGGAGCACCATGTGGATGTGACACAATAACTCTGAAAGTGGGTGAGTTCTTACAATTTAGAAGCAGGTACCAAGTAGAAGATACCAATTGACCTGGCACATCTCACAGAATAATTTCACTAGAAGGTAGTTATGGCAAAGACCTATATCACTGTCTCCAGCTGTCAATAACCAACAAGAGTTCTCTTTGGATTGCTTAGTACATAGATCACTATCTTCCAACTGTGAGTGTTTCCCATAACTAGGCTGAATCCACATCTGTCCTTGTGAACTATGCTCATCCCTGTATGTGCATTTTTTCCCTTCAGGATGTAGGTATCTAACAGGAGAACAGTGTGAAGTATCACACAGCTGGCAGTGTACACACATGGTTTGAAAAGCACCAGGTTGAGTTTGTTCTCCCCTCTGGCTAGCAAATTTAAATGACTTAAATTGATAAACCCAATCAAGAATCTGTGGGACCATCTCAATTAGATTGTTTGTGGTATGGATCTTCATCTTTGTAATCTAACATGGCTAGCCACTGCACAGGAGCCACACTCACATACCTTTAGGAAAATAACTCTTCTTTTATGTGCAGCATTCCAGTCTGAAATATGGTTATTCTGGCTTTTGATAAGTGACCACATTAATGTGACTGGACTGTATATATTTAGTAGGTGCTGCTATTTTACATGATTGCATTTAAAAGATAATTATTTGCATAGTATATCTTATTTTTCACCAAAAATTATGTGCATAACATGCTGTTTTCTTAGTATAGCAATTTTAATAGCAAGAAGAGTAATAACCATATTTACTTCAAAGGGACATAAATAAATAACTTTATAAAATAAAAACACTCAAGTAATAATTTTTAAAAATTTCTTATCAAACATGGTAATTTTTGAAAAAGTTATACACATAAATAAAAACAAATATAAAATAGAGATTACAACTGTGCTATATTTATTACTATTATATTGCATAGTTTTAGTAAATATAAATATATTAAAACAAACCACACAATTACATCAATTACATGAATAATGAGAAAAGTCATAAATTATTTAACATAATGTTCACATATGGATGAGGCTTTCATCAGCTTTGTAATAGTGATATTACACACCAGTCAAAATTTTACTTTAGTTTCAATTATAATAATTCAGAACATATTTTCCATTAAAGCTAAATAATAGTGTACTTTAATTATTTGTTTTGAGGAAATCAGCAAACAAGTATAAATTATTGCCCCTCCAAAAAAAAAAAAAAAAAAAAAAAAAAACTTACTTTATCTACAACTGTCCAATCTAAACTATAAGCAAAGAGTTCATTTTTCTCAGTTGGTATCTTTTCAATTAAATTTTTTATATGCATTCTTTTTTCTTCTAAAGTCATTTGTGCAACAGTATGTGGACTTTTAGGTCCATCATCTTGATGGTCATCAATAGGAATCAATTTTCTTTTCTTTTTGGATTCTGTTTCTTCATCATTTACATTGAACACATCATCAACAGTTACTTTTCTTTTATGTACAGTATGATTATTATTAATTGCTGGACCTGAATTTGGCTGAGTTGGACTTCCACCTACAAACAAAAATAAATAAATCTGAATAAATTAGGAAATTATGTTGATAAACTTTGATAATATATTTAACTATTATTTTTTCAGAACTCACTTAATTTCAAGAAAATTTAGAATCTTTAATAATACAATGTATACATGATCCACAAAATTAAAAAAGAAATAGATATGGGAAAACCAATATACACAAATTTCCTTTGCAAATTGTAAAACTAAAATCTCTATTTATTTAGAATGTTTGAAAATAATAATTATGTAAGTAAATTAATATACATAACAATAGAAAATATACATAATTGAATAAAAGAAAAAAAAAAGGCATGCCCCACATGAAAAGGAGAAATTTAGATTTAAACTTTTTGTACAAATCATAATTTTATATTGTATTATTTACTTAAATAAGTATAACTGTGAAACAATCTAAAAATTCTTTACAAAAACTATAATAATAAACATAAGTAACACTTAGCTACCTTACTTTTGAATTAAATGGGGACAGAGGAAAATGAAGAAGCAATATTCATCACAAGAAAAATCATGATAAAAATTAATATCTTAACATTAAAAATGCTTAGTTTTTACCATTTTATGTATAAATCTAATTAAAAACTTAAAATCATTTTTGAGATTCCAAACAACTTAGTTAATTGATAAATATTATATGGAAAACCATCTTCATATTTACAATTTCCTTAAATAACTGGAAGCAGTCTGCATTGATAATAATAAACACTTATGAAGGTGAATTAACTTAATATCTTGATCAAAATAAACTCTTGACCATAAATTTTTTGAATTATTACTTCAAATTATTATTTCCCTTGTAGAATATATATGGTCACGTAATCATTTAAGAGAACATCATGGCATACCAATGCAGATGATTCTGCAAGCAATGATAAGGTGAGTTATTTTACGTCAAGTATTAAGTATTGTTTATAAATATTTCATATATTTGTATTTATTCAGTATGATAATATCATACCTGCGAACCTAGGAGTGAAAAAATGAGTAGAGTCCACTGATTTTGAAGGAAAGCATCAGGAGACAATAATAGCGACATTTTTACTTCATAGATTATACATTCTGAGAATGATTTATGTTAAACATATTTTGTGTTAATCTTAATATTTTAATAAAACATCCATCAACCTCATAAAGGAACTAACAAAAAATAAAATATACTACATGCAAAAAATAATAATAATAAATAAATAAATAAACATTAACATTTATGAAGAATATTTATTTTAAAGCACAACTTTTATTACACTAATGCAATTCATAAAGGATTAATCCTAGTATCTGTAACGCGATGGACTTGGTAACTTTAAGATTCAGATTGAATGTTTATGTAATTACATTTTGAGATACATAAATTTTTTTTGATTATGAAATGCTTATATATGTTAATGGAGTTGAATCACATTGATTTCACTTTTGACGACATTTTCTAAAGCCACAACAAACATTTACATATACTAGGAATTTATCAATACTTCTATAAGAATATGGAAATTATCAAATACTTTGTCCATAATAAACATAACATTTTAAATTCAAATAACTCAAGGCAAATTGTTTTTCATACGTTGCTGATTTAACATTTTTTTTTTCTCATTCTGAGAATATTTAGCTATAATTAAACTTTCTAAATTTTCAGCAAAAAATGAAGATACGGCTGTTTTTAAGTTTTCCACTGAAACTGCCAAATATCAGTAGCTATGGCAGCTATGTAATATTGATAAATTAGAACGTCTAGCTTTTTTAAAATAGTTAGCTATGATATAGACTTGAAATGTGTCAAGGTGTAGATGAATGAGTTAAATCCATTTTGTAACGAAAACTTTAATGATAAAAATATAACATGCATACATTTCTATGAAATATAACGAGAAGCGAAAGCTACAAAAACAAAGTGGAAACTCCTCTTTATAATAATAATAGAATAAGTTATAATGAAAGTTGTAGTAGTTTTTTATTTACACAAATAATCATTTTCATATAGGTATCGCTGCGACAATGTATGATCACTACAGACTTTTACTGCCAGTTTTAAATACATTGTATTTTTTAAAGATAGGCGCCATTGGCCAGAAAATTAAAATTTGAATTTTTATAATGCATTTTATTTACATTATAGATTTAATTTCATTGACCAGCTGTCACCATTGTAGACTGTGTGATACTTAGTTTATATTTGTTTCTTATTATGTAATCTTTGTGAAATTTTTCCAGTTATTAGCATTTTAATGTTTTTGTGGTGCATAATAATAACTTTAAATTTTGATGATCGGTATCAGGATGATCGGTATATTTGATAACCAGATATTACGCATAGTGACATAATTAAGGTTAAATTAGATAACTTTGCATCACTTGGCACGAAAATTGGAAATCACTCCAAACTTGTACAGTTACCTAGTCTTTTAACCACACTTTTAACAAAACAAGACTGGTTGAAAGCAAATAAAATTGTTTATAATGATTTTTACTTAATACCTGAAGAAGAATAAGAGATTATTTGAAAAATCGCACTTATGAATATTTTTCAAAAAACAAGCAAGGAAACAAAATATTTTAAAAGCATATTCTTCTAATATCCCCCGCTGGAAATTAAATTGATAATTTTTGATCATTGCATTCCAGTGAGTTCATTAAGAAATATAAATCTTTTCAATTAATTTTTGGTCAAAAGTGCTAAAATGAAAGGATTTTTGAATTTGATATTTACTTGAGGATAAATTGTAAATGGGTAAACTTCAGATGAAGTGAAAAATATTTTATTTTTATAAAAATACAGTAATGTTTGCTTTAGCATCAATATTGACCTATCACTATTTCTTGAAAACATATTTAAAATATTACAAAGGGTATTGATATAGGTAAAATGACGTTATTGAGATTAGATATTACTAGAAAATGATCTTAACAAGACAGTTTCTGCTTAGAGTTTAAAATTTGCAACTAGCTCATAATACATTTATCTAAATCTAAATTTTCATTTGCTTATGAACAAATTATAAATATCATGAATTAAATAAACCAAAAATTTTTTAACTAATTTTTAGTTAATTTTATGTTTATTTAAAATACAGTATTTTATTTTTAATTACAGGGCTTATTAAGATAAAGAAAAAACATGTTACTGACCTAGCCTTAAACTAGTGAAACCCATAAGTTTAGTTTCTTCAGGCTGTGTTATGACATCAGAAAAACCAGAAAAGCTATTTTGTGAAATATCATCTTCCATGATAGTTCTCTCTGATTTTTTTAAAACCATTTTATCTTCCCTTTCTTCAAGAGGAGAAGATGCAAGTTTATTTATAGATCGCATTTTGATAGGTGAAGGTTGTATCTCCATTTCTGGTTCTGAATCTGGAGATTCTATTTTAGGTGGATCCATAAGTCTGCTTTCTTCAAGAAGTAACTATAAAAGGAAATATATTAAATAAAATAGGTGTGAAAAATTTACTGTCCATGTGGGAAAAATGCAAAATAAAATCATAAAATAAATTAAAATAAACTGCATTTAAAGCACAGTTGTTTATTTAATATAAAACATGAACAATAAGATTCAATTAAATATTCAGTCATTATAATAACAAATTTCTACATTATGTAATTTTTTGGTTGAGAATTTACAAAGGACAAACAAAGGAAAGAAAATGTTTTGAATTTTATTACATAGAGTTTGTATAAACAGTGTACATCAAAGTATTTTATTTAATGCAGCAGATAGATAGTAAAAAAAAATCTGGATATTTCAGAAACTTCTATATGCTTATTTATCAACTTGATTTTTTTATTTATTTCCAATCTACCACTGTACATTTCTCAATTCCAAAGCAAACTTGTTGCTATTACATAAGAGTCGAAGTCTATCTTAGTGCATAAATTCTATTCCATTGTCACCATTACTTTTACCATCACATATAAATCCTCTCTTGTAAGTATTGTACGGTTATAATTAGGACTCGACTTAGTCTAATTGGTGTCAAGGCAAAAGAACAGGAACAGAACTTTATGAAGGTATTTAAATTTTTTATCTCATTATAGATATATAATCATTATAGTTGTTTTAAAGATTCTGGTAGAAAAGAAAACTTTTCTGCTCTATTTCACTTACCAGTGTAGTGTGTAAGTTGTCCGAGTGCCTTATTGCAAATCTTTTCAATTTTTAGAATTAAGTTGTCTATCTGAGACAGATTGGTTTTAGGAAATATAGGAACACTATCCAGAGTTCTTGCAGATTTCCGAGAATTGAATTCCGTGAGTTTTAAGGTGTTTCTCAGGAGTTAAATTTAAAATTTCCAGGAGGTATCGACATTCGTGCTATATTTTATTTTAAAAATAGTTTTTAAACATATATGCATATAATTATGTATATGCAACATTTTTCAATTAGATTTGTAAACAATAGAAATAAATAATTGCAAAAAATTATAAAGAATTTATAAAGAATATTTTTTATACAAGTTAGAAGTATATTTAATGATTACTTCAAAATTCTTCAATGAATTTACAGTTACAACAAGAATTTTTTTATTTAAATAATCAATATTTTTTACATTACTGAACTATACATTATATTTAAGATAAAGAATAATATTACAGTTTCTAAACATCTTCAATAGATTCTTATTTATCAATTTATTTAGCATTTTAAAATGTTTATAACAACCTCTTTTCAAACATAAATATACTTACTCAAAACAAGTACAGCTATTAGGTAAAGCTTCCAGGATAACTTTTTTCCAAATTATTATTTAATAAAAATAATTCTAAATTTTTCTTCTGTTTACTTTCAAACTCTTGAAATTATACAATTTCTATCCATATATTCTAGCCTTTTTTCTATTTCGTTAATCATTCAATAGATTTTCTCATTTCTTGTTTATTTATGTAAACAAATTTTTGCTGATAATTATTTAAATTTCATCAAAGAGATGCCTATAATTACTAATATTTTTAACTTTCTTTCAATAAGTTGGAAAAATAAGATGAATTCCAAAAACTTAAATAAACACACTTTTTTCAGCACAACTGAATTGCTTTGCAATAGCACTGTCTGGAAACACTGCTTGAAAGAGAGAACTGATATTGCTACAAGAGTTGTAGCTGAATTTACTGTCTTTCTTGCAAAATAGATGATGTGAATGTGTTTTTTCAGAACCATACAAAAGTCTTATCTTTTCAGGAGTCCACTAGTCAGTGAAAAAACACTTTCCATCAGGCATATTAAATAATTTATTTCATTGATGAACGAATTCATCCTGATTTACTGAAATTATATACAATTTCCACCAAGGGAAACAGGGAATTTAAACATAAATATTCAGTGAATTTTATACAATATAAAGGAACAAAAGCAAATAGAAAGAAAATTAATTAAAATCATCTGTCTGATTGACCACCCCAACATGATCTTGTTTAGTGATTACTTCACACAAATATATCTAAATGCTACTAAACTTTATTATAATGAAGTTAATGTAGCTGAACTAGATTTTTTAACAGCTAACACTCAATCATGTTTTCGGACAATTTTATTAAAAATAAAAAAAAAACTCAAACAATTATAATTATTTCTACAAAATAAATAAATACATCAAGGTAAGTAAGAATTCCAGAAGTAGATTTTCAAGGAGACAAGTCAAAACTGCAGAAGTTTCAGAGTTCTTTAAAAATGTTTGAATTTAAGGAGTTTCCAGAAGTTGTGTAAATTTTGACTATGGAACAGGTTGGCAAACTCACTAGGCGATAAAGGATGGTTTTCATCATAAATGTAATAGTACTAGTAAATAAAGTGGAGAAGGAAGCCTCTCAGAAAATTTATTGACATTTGTGGAAATGTAACACTGAACTAAGCAAACTATCAAAACTTTATCAGATAAGGTATAGACCAGTCATCTCTATCTTTAAACAAATTAGGCAAGGACTTTCACAGGATTTGATCCTGAATCTTGTTCTCTTAATATTATTATCAACAATCTACTTAATAATACTATCGATTCCCAAGTTGGAATGCATGCTCTTCTTTTTTTGATGGCCTTGTTTTGTGGTAAACTGACCAAGGCACCCAAGTTATCCAGGATAAACTCTTGCTATGATAAAAAAAAAATGATTGTAAATATAAGTAAGACAACCATTCAGATTTTTATATTAAGTAACGAATCTAAAATGTTTTAGCTTTTTTATAGTATTCTTACTCCTGAGAACACAGGAGGCTATTTACCTAAGTCTTTGACTCCCACCTAAATTGGAGTAGATAGGCTAAAAAGTTTTGAGTATTTGAAGTGAAAAAAAACTGCTGCTTTTTTTGTTAAAACTTGCATTTTGAACATGGAGGATTGCATGAAAAGCTTTTGCAATTTTGTCAATGTCTTTCCTTTCTCATTTAATTAAGATAAAAAAAACTGAACTTGATAGTAAAGATGGATAATCACAAACCTGATACTTAGGAATGTACTAAATTTATAAAACACATTCAGGTTTTTTCTTCTTTTTTTAAAATTAAATAGTAATTTCAAGACAACAAAAAATACAACTTACATCATTACAACTCTCTTTTTGGAAATAAATAAATCAATAAAAAAGACATTAGTACGTAAGAAAATGCACACAATAAAAAAAATTTTTTTTAAACCCTACAACAAAAATCATGAAGTTGTCACATTAAATATATAACGGTATGAAAAATAGGAATGTACATTATTAAAAATCAAAAATTTTCAATTATAAAAGTATGTAGTTACATCTTGTTTCCAGTTCATTTTGCCAAAATCATTATTGAAACCAAATGGAGCTCTGTGGTGCTAATTAATTCCATTAATTCATGATTAAAAAATGGAAAAATTATCTTTAAAATCAAATAAAAAATGTGAATTTGTTGATTGATTTGAATTGTGCAATATTTAAAACAATTTTTAATGATAAAATGTTTTTATATGAATTTTTACTTAAAAAAATAAATATAAGACAATGCAGCACAAAAAGTTCCTCGTGCATCAGTATGATATGCACAATGTATTCAAAATATTAAAAATTTCACAATACTAATTACATTTATTCCGAGATTTTAAAATTTAATATTCAAATATAATTTACTACAATTAAAAGCATCATATCTACCCTTTCTACTTCAGCATCTGGATCAGGATGACCTTCTTCAACAAGTTTTTTACGCAATTCTTCTAATTCCTCTTTTTCTTTCTGTCGGTCAATCATATCATCTTCAATTTCTTTTTCACGTTCTTTCATGCGCCGAACCAAGGCACTTCCCCTAATAAATATGCATGTTAATTAACTAACATAACTTTATGATTAAAATTTTAATTGCAGAGAAATATCTCCAATAAAGGATTCATTTCAACTATTTTTCAGGAAAAATTCAAATATAGGTTTTGTAAGTCAATGAATCTAAATACAAAAATCAGTAATTCATTATCAGTGTTTTATGGATATAAAAGTTAATAAAGAGGGAGGGGGAGAGAGAGTGAGAAAGAAATAAAACTAAAATTATAATTCATAGTTGAAAAAATCTTCAAAAAATTGTTAATTCTATAAAAAAGAAATGCAACTATAAAATAATGTCTTACAAGCAATTTCAATATACCATGACAAAAAATATTGAGTTGGACAATTAAAAATATATTTGAAAAATTTATTAATAAGAATAAACAATTATAGGGAAGATTAACAAGTTACTAACTTAACTCATGTTATAAACATGCACTAAAACCTTAATACAAAAAATTATGTATATTCTATTAATAATAGATGACAAAATTACTAATTGTCAAAGTTAATACAATAAGTTGATATTGTCTAATTGTAAAATATAATAGAGCACCAAAAAAATGGCACAATTTCACTAAGATCTTGTAAACTTGATAATAATTTTAACACTATCAATATTATAACTTGATAATAAGACAGTTAAAATATAATGTATACAATTTATCCATATACAGCACAATAAGGATAAAGATAATTTGAAAACATGCTTATAAATGAAATATATATGTTCAATGAGAAAAAGGACATAATCATTGATTAAAACTTTCTAGTAATAAAACTTACAGTAAAAATAATGAAATGATAAATAAAACAAACAAAAGTTGCACAATAAAAGTTCCTAAAAATTCTTATATAAAATAAAAGAATTTAATTTTTTTAACAAAGTATCAATTTTTGAATGAATGTTAGTACTCGATTATTTTTGCCCAAATATATTTTCAACTATGTGCACATCCAAATTTTTTAATCACTTTTAAAAAATTTCAAGCAATTGCAAAAAAATTTGAATTTTTAATTTTTTGGCTAAAGATAATTTAATGGTTTGGAGTACAATGAAATATTTTTATAACATGATTTACTTTAACTTTTTGTTTCCTTATTCATAATATTAATGCTCATCTTCTACATATTTATTTTATTTAAAAAAATTAATAACTGTTATAATAGAGATAAGATGCAAGCGTAAAGAAACGAAATTTTAATAACTCACTTGAAATATTTTGGGTCATCTTTTTCATCATCATAATCTTCTAAAAATTCTTTCAACCTTCTTGCTTCTTTGGCCTTAAAAATAAATTGTTATTTAATAAATATTCAGAAAAACATAGAAATAATTCTTAAATAAGACATTGCTATGATAATGCAATACAATACTTCGTCTTTCTTTTGCTCTTCCATTTTAAGCTTTTCTTTTTCATATTCTTTAGCTTTCCTTCGTTCTCTAGCAATCCAATTTCTCAAACGCTAAAAGTAAGAAATAATTTCCATTATGTGATGTTAAAAACTAATATAATAAACTGTGCCAGCAACAAATACAGAACACTTTACCTATATTACATATAAAAAATTTTAAATTTCTAACATATTAAGCTTATTTTACAATTTTTCTTTCTACATATTTCAGAAAAATATCGTTAATAAAAGACATAACTAAGTGGGACATGTTATAGAAAGCAATAAAACCATATAAAATCAGTTACAATAAATTTCTCATTCATTTAATGAACTTCTAAGCAAATAAAATTATTAATACAAAAAAATGTTTTCTTTTTAATTGTAAAAAATTTTTAAGCGAAAACATTTCATGGAAATCTTACAAAATAAATTGTTTGTACATGTTTTTCCAGAGATTTTTTAGTGTAGTAATTAATAATAAAAAAATTATAAATAGTAATAAGTGTAAATACTATTTTTTAAAATAAAAGAAAATTACATATAACCATCCATCATTAGAATTCAAAGTTATCACAGCATTACTTTTAATACACATACACATTTTAATTGACATGTTACTGTATAATACCAGTGATTACATCAATTCTAAATTTTATTCAGTTATATATAATTAATAAAAAATATAATATATATTTTCAGTTGTGATGACAATATAAATCAATATATTTTCAGCATTCAGAATCTTACAATGTAGGCTTTCTGCACATTTGTCAGCTCTCATCTAGAATTTTTTCCTCCATCATTATCAGTAATTATTTCCTTCTAGCTGTTAATTTTACTGACATATAAAAGACGTTAATACGGCACATTAACCTCACAAAATCCTATTCTGTAACCTCAAAGTGGTGAGAGGGGGTACACAGGTGATGTTCGTCTGGAACTTGGTTTAGGTTCCTGGTAGGGTCACCCATGGCGAGAAGGCCGTGCTGATACACCTGGCTAATACAGAAAGGTAACCCAATCCAAGGTGTTAGGCACAGTGCCGATGGATGAATGGCACTAGGTGGTGTCGCAAACGGGTCCCTTGAGGAACCAGGCAAAACCTCATTGTATGTTTGCTTTTAACCTGTACAGGGAGGCTATGCAGGTGGGGACTTTATATTTCCTCCCAGTTCCTAGGTCACTTATGAAGGATGAAAACAAAAAAATAAAAAAAAAGGATTGGATACATCTCTTGGTGTTATCCAATCAGCCAGCGAAATGGTTCCTAAGGAACAGAATCCCGGCAAAAAGGAAAGCACTGGCAATCTGGCTGCTGGAGGAAATGGAGTTGCCAAAAGGCAGCACACAGGCACCACAGTTGGAGAGCCAGGAGTTCTCACAAAAACACAAAGACGCAATCTAAGGTGTCGCAACAAAGAAAGGGAGCAGGTGGAGACCGCTCAGAAGGTGGGTGGCACCAAAAGACTAATAGTTCTGAGGTGTCAACCCCTTCTCCAAGTAACACAGCCTCCAAAAAGCCCAGGGACGATCATCAACCTAGGACTTTTGCTCCGGCTGTTAAAAGCCCTAAAGCAGCTATCGTAAAGGATGGTTTCCCAACCATCAAACTCAACAAGTTGACTCCATACAGCTGGAGATTCTGACCAGGACAGATGAAGTCCCCATAGGAAATCATCTGCCAAGGGTTCGAGGCTTCAGCTTAGTGTCGGGGGCACTAATGCTCCTATGTGATGACCTTGAAACTGTGGAATGGATTAAAAAATCTTTCCATGGTAACAAGAGTCTGTTTGGTGGTGAGGGGCTCAGTGTTCTGGATCCCAGTGATCTAACTAAACTGGTAAAGGTGGCCTTTAAGACAAGGGACACTCATATCAAGGATCCTGCCGTCTTTCTGAAACGGCTAAACAGACTCAACACAGAGTTGAAGTCTTTAGAATGGCATACTCTGCAGAAATTTGTAGAGACACATTCTATTAGATGGATCTTCGAGGTTGATATGGAAGCCTCAGAAGCCATTAAAAAGGCAAATTATAGTGCCTATATTGGTTTGGATTGGGGAACCTTCAAAATTCTCTGGGACCCAAACCAGGAGGATATAGAGAGCATTGAAGAGATGGAAGTTGTACAAGAAGGTGCAACTTCATCTCAAGTAAGTAAATCCTCTTCTACTTCTAGTAAGGAAAGTGAATTACCTAACATTGAAGAACTGGATTTAGATTCTGGTTCTGATATAACCCTGTAACCTAGCTCTCCTCTATCTGAGAGTGAGATAGAAAAGATTTTGCAGGAAACGCAAGTAAGTCCCCTACTTTTGGAGACTTGGAAAGCAGTGTTTCTTAGCTTCTTTGGGTGCCACAATGGTAAGTATCATCAAAGTAGCACAGATCAACCTTCATCATTGTCAATTAGCTCCAGCTATTCTTAGCAATAACATGACTTCAGGGGAGGTTGACATTGTTTTAATTCAAGAGCCATGGACTGCAATGGTTCTGTTTTGGGACTAAATGTTCAGGGTTTTAACATATTTTATGATAAATGTTGTTTGAGACCAAGAGCACGTGTATTGCTATTAGCAATAAATTAAATGCCCTCATTCTGGTCAATTACCTAAATGGGGATAATGTTGCTGTAAAAGTATCTTGTTCATTGCAAGGAATCAAAGATGAAATCATCTTTATGTCTTCATACCTTCTTTTCGAAGATAAAGACACATTTAATGTGCAAATTGTCAGTCTTCTATATTATAACAATTTGAGTAAGAAACTCATCATGGGATGTGATACAAATGCTCACCACACTATGTGGGGAAGTAGTGATTGCAACAGACATGGTGAGGATCTTTTAGAATACATTTTGTATTATAATCTATTTATTCTTAATAGAGGTAATGAACCCACCTTTATTACTTTAAATAGAAGAAAAGTCATTGACATCACTTTATGTAATAATAAGTGTGCTGACTTAATTAAAGATTGGAAAGTGTCTGATGAAATATGTTTCTCTGACCACTAATGCATTAGCTTTTCTGTTTTAGGAGCAAACAGATAAGAGGTGGTACGTAGGAACCCAAAAAATACCAACTGGGGTTCCTACAAAAAAGATCTAGAAGATCTCATCAAGGAAGGTGACTTTGGTAAATTATCTTCGGTAGCAGATTTGGAGTTGGCCGTTGATCACATGCAACATGCCTTTCTCCAAGCATACTATCAAAATTGTGATGTCAGCAATACTTGCTGTCCAAGGTTAGTTCTTTGGTGGTCTAAAGAGTTAAGTAAATTGCGAAGACAATGTAGAAAGCTCTTTAATAGACCCGAAAAAGAATGGTGAGTGGCAGAAATATAAACTGGCACTTACCACATATAATAAAGCTATCAGGAATTCTAAAAAGAATTCTTGGCAAAATTATTGCACTGACATTAAAACTGTGTTTGTTACCGCAAGACTCGTTAAAATAATGTCTAAAGACAGGAACTGCTGTCTTAACACTCCTTAATTGCCGAATGGTAAGTTTTCAGTATCTGGGAGAGAGACCCTGGCTGAACTGTTTAGCGTTCACTTTCCAGGTTCCAACGAAATAAATGTAACTCCTAATTTTACACTCTCTACACCAAATTGTGATAGAAGTAAAGGGGTTGTTGCCAAAAAAATCATAATTTATGATTGAACAAAATGGGCAATAATGTCCTTCAAACCTTTTAAATCCAAAATGACAAAAAAGATCTATGGAAACAAAAAGCGAATGGATGGAATTGTACCGGCTCTGCTTATTGAGGGAGTCCAGTGCATTGCTCCAATTCTCTGTAGAATTTTTAGGGCAAGTATAGCCTTTGAGCATATACCTATTGCTTGGAGGCATACAAAAGTAATTTTTATTCCTAAAATAGGGAAAGATAATTACTATGAAGCTAAATCTTTTAGACCTATCAGCTTAATATCTTTTCTTGTAAAGGCAATTGAAAAGCTGATATATATATATTAGAGAAGTCTACTTAGTGGAAAACCACTTTCCGACTCTCAATATGCATATCAACTTGGTAGATCCATCGATTGTGTGATCTACAATCTATCCTTCATTTTGGAGAACTTTAAGGCCAAGGAAGTTGCTTTAGCTGTTTTCTTAGATATTGAAGGTGCCTTTGATAAGGTACCCATTGAAACTATTTTACTATCTTTTGCTAGAAAGGGAGTTAATGACGCAATCTGTTCTTGGACAGAAAATCTGCTCAATAACAGATTTGTCAGTGCCTCATTTTTAGGTGAAAACATGATGATCCAAGCCAAAGCTGGTTGTCCACAGGAAGGGGTTCTTTCACCCATCTTATGGTGCTGTGTTGTAGATTCCATTTTAGAAGTGTTAAAAAACCAGGCAAAATCACCATTGGATATGCAGATGATTTAGTTATAATCGTCAGATGTAAGTTTTGTGAAACTATCTCTAGCATCATGTCCAACACCCTGAAACAAGTTGAGACTTGGGTGTAAAAAAGGCCTTTCTGTAAATACTCAAAAAACCACTATGGTAGCCTTTACAAAAAAAAAAATCTTAATCTGAAAAAGAGAACTTTTTTGCTCAAGAATTAACTTGCTCCAAAGAAGTTAAATTCTTAAGAGTATTTTTTTACATGAACTTAAGTTGAAACAAGCACTTCAACTTCTGTATTGAAAGAGAAAAAAAGCTTTCTGGTTATGTAGAAATGCATTTGGAAGAACTTGGGGTTAAATCCCAAAGTTATTCATTGGATTTACATTATGATCATTTGTCCCATTATTACCTATGGCTCAGTGGTCTGGTGGCCTAAAATCAAAAATGAAACTGCTAAAGCAGAATTAACAAAACTTCAAAGGATGCTTTGTGAAGGCTATTTCTGGGTGTATTCGAACAACTCTCCCATCTACACTGGAGCTTCTGCTTGGTATGCATCCTCTTTATATGCGTATTGAAGCAGAAGCAATACCTAGCATGAAGCGGCTTAAAAATACAGGTCAGTAGAAGGACTACTCTAGATTTTTATCCTGGGGAAACCTCAATGCTGATGTAACTAGTCATCCTCTTATAAGTATACCTACTGATTTTACGATTGTTAAGTATGCTTTTGATAAGCCTTGTACAATCAAATTTTCCTTGAGAAAAGACTGGAATAATGTTGCCATCAGTGAAAGCTGTATTTACTGGTATACTGATGTGAATATATCATACTGGAATTCAAAAATGAATTCCAACACTGGGGCTGGTATTTGTTGTCCAGCTGATGGCACAAAGTTATCATTCTCTTTGGGTAAATATACAACTGTATTCCAAGCAGAAGTCTTTGCCATTCTTATGTGCAGTAGAATATGCTTGGACAAAAACTATTCTCGTAAAAGAATAATTATCTGCTCTGACAGTCAAGCTGCATTACTAGCTCTACAGAAGTCTACTGTAACTTCTGTTCTTGTCTGGGAATGTTATCTCACTCTGTGTAAATTGACTAATAATAACCCCATCACTTTAATGTGGGTGCCTGGGCACTCTGGTGTTCCTGGCAATGAATTAGCTGATGAGCTGGCAAGGACTGGATCAACAATGGACCTTTTTGGTCCTGAACCAGTGGTAGGTATTTCAAAAGAATTGATCAGAAAGAATGTCTTTGATCTCTTCAGAAAACAACAGCTTATGAACTGGTACAATGCAATGATCAAAAGCAAGCAAGGTTACTAAATAGCACATGCCCAAGTAAAAGGCAAAAAGAATTATTAAAGCTCAATAGAAGCAGTCTAAGGAAAGCAGTGGCACTACTTACAGGACACTGCCACCTTAAAAGACATCTCACCATAATGGGAGTTTAAGATGATCCCACTTGTAAAGGTTGTCATTATATAAAAGAAACTTCAATACACATATGAATGTGAAACCTTTTCTGCACATAGATTTGAACACCTGGGTCAGCACTTGATTGAACCTTGGATGTTGCAGGAAATTCCTGTAAAATGTCTGCTGAATTTTGCTTCAGCCACTGGTCTCTTCAAATAGGGTTTTCTGAGGGGTATAATACAATAGATCTATGGTCGCGGTACTAGGTTCTTTTGGAACCACCCTATCTTAAATCTAAATCTAATACATAACATTAAAGGATTTCATATTCATTAAAATCAAATCTTAAATGAAAAATTATTATAATTTAAATATTTGGAGAAAATTTAAATAAATGTCTGAGATCTCAAAAGAATAATCAAGACAGGGTATAGCAATAGTAAAATGTGAAGCATTTAATAAGTGTTAAAATTATTATACAAAAAGCTAACATAAAAGGACTTTACAAGAATTTGTCGGACAAGTGCAAGTATAATTCTCAAATACCAAAAACTTAATTATTTCACAAATAAATGTTTCTTTCTAAAAAACATTTAGTGTCCCTTGAAATAATGTACTAAAATTAAATTAAGTAACAATTTACAAATATTGATAATTATTGTATTTATATTACTTTGATTACAAATTAAACAATTTTTATAATATGAACATAATTATAAAAATGCAATTTTAAGTTTACTTCTTGATATATGGCTTCTTTTTCCCTAATTTTTCGATCTTGCTTTTTCTTTTCATAAGCATCATCTTCATCTTCTTTATCGAAGTCCCTTTCTTTTGGTCTAAACAAAACCAAAATTTAATTGAATTAATATAAATATTAATAAACTGTTTATCTGATAAATATTACACTGGCAAATTAATAAAAAAATATGTATTTATTTCGCTTAAACATCAAATAAAGTGTAAAAATAACCATTAAATCCCATATAAAATTACATAAAATACAACAAATCATTAATCAAAGTGCAATAAGTCAGCACACATAACTCCATATTTCTTTATTATATACAGCTTTCAAATGACTCAATAGAGGGTGTATTAAAATATCAAAACTATTGTTTGTGAATCACTGTTTATTACATAAATTATAATAACCATTCTAAACTTGAATCAGGGTTATATTAATCAATATCATATGGTAATAAACTGCATAAAGAAAAATAGAATTAGTCATACAAGAGGATTTTTTTTTTAATTACACTGAAATATTTAATACATTTATCATTTAAATTAACTATTAAGATAAACTTGAGTAGAAAACTAAAAATAAACCAGCTGGAAATTTAAAATAACTTTTTAAGAAATTAAATTAACTAGATAATGGTTGGTTGATTGGGTTTTATGGCGCAAGGTCCAAAAATGGACATGCTGTGCCAAATTAACTAGATAAGGAGCCTAAATGATTAAAATGTTTTATTTTGCACAAATTTTATTTTTTTAAAAGTCACTCACTAAATTTACTTAAAAAAACACTGACTTTTATCTTCGATTACTTACAAAAACCAATTAAATATATTATACATAAATTTGTAATTCAACTTTTCATCATTAAAAAATGTTACATTTAGATCATAAATTCAAATATTGTTCTAAATATGAATAAGAGAAATTGTCTCTTGTTCACATTTAAGCTTAACACTCATTTTAAATTAACAAGTATCTATTTTATAAAAATATGTTCTATAGTATAGCAGAAAGTGTTTACAACTAATCCTTATAGTATCTTACTTTTCATCAATTTGATCCCTATCTCTTTCCCTATTCCATTCACTTCTATCTCTGGAATCTGATCTTGGCCTATCTACTTGTCTTTCTGTAGATCTATCTCTGTGACGCCTGGAAACAACAGGAGATTCCCGAGGAGAGTCTCGCTTTCTTTCTCTTTCTCGACTCCTTCTTCTCCTACTGCGTTCTTCTCGCCCCAAGGAGCGCTCTTTAGACCACCTTTTTTCACGATCTCTATCTCGTTCTCTTTCTCGTTCTCTATCTCGAGATCGTGGCTCTGGAGATTCATAGTCTCTTCTTCTGGGACGGCGATCTTTGTCTTTTTCTCTTTCCTCTTCAGCTCTCTAAGTAATAAAAACATGAAGAAAAACATCAAAACTTTTGAATGTTATATTTACATACCATTGGAAACAAAAATCAAATTTTAAGAAAAATTCTGGTCAAAAAGTAAATATTGCTTGACAATTGGTAGTGTCAACAAATAAATTTTTTACCAATAGAGATGTTTGTACAATTCCAATCAGTAGTAGAAGTATTAGTAACATCTTGGATGAGCTGTGAAATATATATTACAAAAGTACAATGCATAAGAAAGATTAAATTTTTGAAGAAACTCATAACAATTTTTAGACTGAGACAATATTATTTTTTAAATTATAAATAATATAAGGGAAATAGAAACTGATTACCGTCCAGAAAAAACTTAGGATGAATTTTCATCATCAGAGCAAAAAATTATTTGTGAGCAACAGTGGTATAAGGAAATTCTACAATAAACAGGAATGAACATTTCATTAGATAATATATTTAAAGATGTATTTAGAATGCTTTCATAATTCTTTCAAATACATGCTTTAAAAAATGGCTAAAAGCTTCTTCCTTCACTAATTTGAACATTTTTTGTTTCTTTTTTTCTGGAAAAAAATTAACCTAAATTTTTGGGGAATCATAAGCAAACAAATTTCCTTTTGCACTATTATAATTTATATAAAATATTTTATTGCTTTATAGATTCTAATATGCCAAATACATATTTGGGTTACTTTATAAAATTAAGTATTACAAAATCTGTTTAACAAACATTTTAAATAAAGTAGTGCTGAATAAAATGAATGTGATAGCAAGTTTATTTCACAATTTATAAAATTCTTAGAAAGAAAGGGATTTTTAAAAAAAATTTATATTTCTTAAGTTAGACATATTTGAAGCGCATGAACATACCTTACAAATCTGAAATAGATGCAACAAATTTGGGCAACATTTTATAAATTATATTTCCATTTGTAGGCAACATATTAATTTAGAGAGTGACATATCAGTTTGTATCAGTAAAAGCAATATATAATGTGATTAAACATGAACTAATTGAAAAAATATGAAAATTGTCATAATTTATTAATGTTTAAAACGAAATTTGATTAATTTTGAGCATACTGATAATTTTATTAATAACAAAAATTTTATCAACGATTTACAAATTGTAAGTAAAAAACGCAATACATGTTGTGAATACAAAAATAAATGACTGCAATATTTTTATTTAAAAAAATATATGAAGTCTTATAGAATATTTTCAACTAAATTCAGCAATATTTGAATGAATTTTTTTCTGCTAGTTAACATTTTCCCCCTTCAATTTTATTCTAATTCACAAGATTAATGAGATAATTCATATATTTTTATACATTAAAACTGAGTACTTTTTTTAACAATCAAGGCATTACAAATAATAAGGCTGTATGAACATGATTTTATAAACATATATTCTATATCAACTGTATTTACATGAATATAAGGTATTCACAAGACCAAACTTCATTATTTGATAGTAAGTTGAAAATATATCTGAATCATTGCAAATTTCATCAAATTATATTTACTTCAAATCTAATCAAATTATTTTGCAATCTAATCAAATTATTTTTAAATATTGTGTCCTTTTATTCAAGTAAATACAGTATATATTTAAAAATAAAATTCTATAGCAAAAGAATGATAGAGTAACAGCAAAATATAACTTGCAAAACAGATTCGCTTAATCCAATAGCAGAACATAGATCCCAGCTTCTTGAATGTGAGGAAGGAGCTATCTTCACTCCAAGATGTAAACTGGAAACTTAATATAGTTTCTCTAGTTATATTAAATGACTTGTTTTAAGTTATAAACAAAAATAAGCTTAAAATGAACTAAAATGCTATTCATCCAGAATTTAAAATAAATGGTTGTGCTTATCTTGTAAAATTTTTATCAATTGTATTTTTCACAGTATAAATTTCTATTAATTATAAAAATAGGAAAGTTGTCTTTAAACTCTGGAACAACTCAATCATTTAAAATTAACTTCTGCAACATCATAATAAGTTTTAAACAACTATTTCTTTACACATTTTTAATAGCAAATTTCATACTGTTGAAGTATGTTGTTGAAATATAGACACAATTCATAATAAAATCATTGGATTTCTAAATTAAGGTAATTGAACATATATTTATATTTAACAATCAGAAAAATAAAATGAAGAAATTGAGCATTTACAAACGGAAAACAGTGCATACCAAATAAAATAAATTGTTGAAGAGAACAAGCATTTAAACTGCACATAATTTATGCTTCTAGCAAGGTACTCCTAAGTACTTTACGTAAAATTTTTAGAAACTTTTTCCCTATAAATTTGAAAGATTAAAACATTCATAAAAACAAAAAGCACTTTAAAAACAGATGTATGTTTGTTAAAACTCTTCAATACAAAAATCAAAATTAAAATATTATGTTTAAAAATTAATAAAAATAACTGGATTTCTAATTTTTACTAAGTTTATTCAAATATATTGTTGAGTTATTGCAGAAAACTTAATGTTCAAATTTTATAAACCTCTAAAATAAACTAATCTATTTTGTTCATCAAAATATGAATTTTTAAGTGAACAAATATTTTTTAAGTTCACAGAATTTATTTAATTTTTTTTATCTAATTTACTTAGCAATTTTTAATAAGTGAAATATTACAATTCTATAATTAATATTCAAAAGAATTTCCACAAGAACTATAATTTCTGCAACATACCAGCAATATAATAAATGTTTCAAAGGTTGATGTTACAACTAAAACAGATATTATAAAAAAGGAGAATTTATTTCAGATTACATAAAAACATGAACATCAGAAAATCTAGTTAAAAATCATATATTCATTCCAAACATATATTTGTATAGATACAATCATGAAAATGAGAAAAAAATTCGTATTAAAGAAAATACATACGTACCTGAAATTTGTTAAAGGAAACAGGAGTTTATTGAACACTATAAAATACAGATCTCTAATCTAACTATTGAAAATTTTCCAATATAAAACATTAAAACGAGAGATGGGAAAGAAGAGAGAAAACTAGCAACTGTCATGCGATATTTGTGTGAAATAAACAAAAGTTGTGAGTAAACATGAATAGAAATTTTATTTTAGTTAATTCAAAAATAATAGTCTTAAATTTTTTATAAAATTATACTTGTTCCATTAAAGTTAAAAAAAAAAATGCACCACACAACAAAAATATTAAATGTATATTCTTCATAATTTCTTCAGTTATGAATATCAATAATTATATGTGTAATGATTAAAAATGTACTTTTCTTAGTCACATAAAATAAAGTATTATTCTTCAATGAACTCTGACATTTAAAATGAATTTCTCTACTACTCTTTTCTGATTTATAAACAAGATGTCTCAAAATAAAAAACTTAATTGTACTGTACAATATTTTTTAATCTAATTACAAAATTAAAAGCTTGTGGAAATATTTTAATTATGATAATTCTGCTTTTTTTATAGAAACAAAACCTGAATAATATAAAATTAATGCTGATTGTTTAATAATGAAGAAATTAAATTTAGTTCAAACATTCAAAACAAATTAAAAATAGTTTCAGAAACATATTCAAGCCAAAACAGTCAATTTAAATTTTGATAATATAAATGATTTTGCTTTTATAAATAGCAGTTGAATGAAACAAAAAGAAAAATAACTTTAAGAGTTTAAAAATTTAATTGTAAATATAAGGACCAAATAAGTTTAAATGAAAAAAAAAAATATTTAGGCAAGGAAACAAATTGAAATTTATATCAAAAGCTATTTTCTATACTGCTGAAAAATATTCTTCAATGGATAAACTCACCACAAATCAATTGTAAGCCCATCGAAAAATGTTAAATGTGTAGTTTTGTTTTGATAATGGAATTATAAGTGTCTGTGAACAACATATATCAAAGTGCTAATTTACTCACCAACTCCTAGATAAAATTAAACAGCGTAGCCCACTTAGTAGTGTGTTGTAGCTTGTTAAACATCAACAAGGTTTACTCCTAGTGTTTGGGGAATCATAACAAACTTAAGCTGTATCCACTAGCTTCAATCATTAGCACATTCACACATTAATAGCATGCATTAAGAACGAAAATAATATACCTAAAATTTAATGTTACAGTTGAGAGTTGCTTTAAAAAGTTTAGCAAATCTCAGTAACCATAAGATTTTCATAAAACACACATAACGATAATTGTTGTAGGTATATATTTTTAAAAAGGAATATTCCCCTACATTACATACAATCTAAAATTAAAACTAAATAATTTGAAAAATGAAATGATTGCAATTAATTTAAATTTAATAGCTTAAAATGCTTAAGTATAATAACCAACTATTGAATTCAATTTTTTAAAATTGAAACAAAGCAAAAATAACTATAACATATTTTATTGTTAGACTTAAAAAAAATCACCCTGATAAATAAAATGTGCTAATCAAAAAATAAAAGTAAATAAATAAATAAAAAATCTATTTATTTTTCACCCAACCCAAAATTTTGATGAAATAAATTCGAACAATTTTGCTTCTATTATGGAAAAAAATTGATTAAGAATATAAAAGATTCTCATGCATAGATCATACAATATAGTTACCTTATAAGTGTCTCTAAATTTGTCAA
Organism: Latrodectus hesperus; assembly: GCA_037975125.1. NCBI lineage: Eukaryota > Metazoa > Arthropoda > Arachnida > Araneae > Theridiidae > Latrodectus > Latrodectus hesperus. The sequence continues at coordinate 73,020,604 of CM075855.1, read as the reverse complement.
TCTCACGATGGATAAGAGATTTTTTGTCTTCCTCTAAATCCATTTCATCTAATTCCTACAAGTTACATTAAAAATTATTAAAAGAAACTGAACTTATAAGATTTAAACAATACAAGGGATGATATATTAATGAAAATTCCAAACAAAATACTTTGTCAAAAATATCATGTCACTCATTGATATTACATTAGAAATAGCAAGTTCGGAAAATTTGTTTATAAAACTTGTTATTGGAAGAAAAAGTGAAAAAGGGAAAAAATGAATATAAACATACAACATATTTGTTTTTTAAAAAAATTAAAAATTACTTAGATTAATTTTATTTAATTATTTATATTTTAACTTGTTAAATATATATAATTTCATTGTGGTTATAAAACATTTTTCAGGAAATGCCATCATTAAAGCATTTAATAAGTACTAATCTGCCTATTACTTTTGGCCAATTATATACACATAAACTTTCAATTACAATTTTTATCATAGTCTTAGATTGATAATAGCAATAAATATTTATTATTTTTTATTTAAAATTAACGACACCATGTATTAATTGAGTGTGCATTACAACAAAAATTATTTCCATAATACATTTAAAATTTTTTACATTAATTATAAATATTGTATATAATAATAAATCATTTTACAATTTTTTTATTTTGTTTACACGCTCTCTATTGATTTATCATGGCTTAAAAAAATGTGTAAAAACATTTTCTATTAAAACAGAATACTTCAGCAAAACTTACAAAATGCAAAAATTAAAAAAATGATTTACTTAAGTTTTAATTTCAATGACTTTTTTATTTTTATATAAATTATTAAACATAAAAAATACATTTTTCATCTGTTTATTTTGAAAAAAAAACTTTAAAACCTTTCAAGCATTACATCCAGACTTATTTAATTTTTTTAAAAATTATATTTTAATCCATAACTAATATTTATTCTTGTTTTTCTGAAACTCCATTTAACTGTTCTTTTTTTAATTTCTACCAACAAATTTTTGTTTATAGAAAACAGATTTAACAGAAGCTTGACTTTGATAGAATAGCAAAAGCTAATTACACACCATAAAATTAAGTAATTTTCTTGTTTCGCCTTTAAAAAATCCCTAATCCATCTTGATTCTATATTTAAAGATCTTGAATAGGATCAAGATAGTTTTCAAAAAATTTTCGAATAGTTAAGTTGATTCTAATAATTAAATTATTCTTCTAGGAAACAACAAACACTTTAGATGCACATTAAATTTATATTGATTTATTACTTATCATAGCTTGAGGACAGTAACATGAAATACTTTGTATCATGAAATATTGCAACAGATTCTATCCTATCATCTTTTTTGTTAGCTATATTTGAAAAGACCTATATTTTAAATAAAATCGATCTTCATAACAACCAATGATTAAATTTGAGAGTTTGGAAATTTTCTAATTTCTCACACTAATGGGAAAAAAATCACAACAAAAATTTTACAACAAATATAAACAATAAAAATACAAAAAAGTACATAAAAAAATAAAACAACAAAAAAGTAACAAGAAGAAACTCTTTGCTGAAAGATACAAATAATATAAAGAGATTTAGATACAAGTCAAATGAAGCACAATTAAATATATGATTTAAGAGTATTTAAACCAAGATATTTTTAACCCATTATAAAATTATCTTTTCATAAAATATTTAAATATAAGAATGAAGAATTTAATATTTTCTTTTTAATTTTGTAAATTATTATCAATTGCGAACAGAACTACAATATAAAGCACTTACTAACATTTTCAAGTTTATAAATAGATCAAATAATTTTATTTAAAATGATAAATTTGTAATTCAAAATAAAGCTCTAGATTTCAAGCAAGTAATATCTTTACATAAAATTTTAATATTGCTGATTGTAGTTTAGATATTCATACTATTTCCGAATTTTTCATTATTACAGTAAAATTTAATACAATATTTAAAAATTATAATTTTTTATTTAAGTCTATAAAAGATTAAATTTTTTGAAGTTTACGGGAATTTTTATTCGTAAAATGATAATTATAGTCCAAAAATACAATGCAAACAAGATAGTTCTTGCAGTTTTTAATGACCCAAAAGAACATGACCTACAGAAAGTATAGACTATTGTTAATCCTTGAAGTAATAACCATCGGCACTCAGCACCTTCTGCTAACATTTCTCATGCTCTGCAAGGATTCTCAAGCTCTGCAATCCCCTCGCAGTAAAACTCGGGGCGGGGGTGGACGCAAAGAAGCCAAGAGTACTTGGCACAAGTGTAATTCATTAATGAATGGTTTTCCAGGGAATGGAAGAGGTGGTAATCTGATGGTGCAAGCTCAGGTAAGTAAGGAAAACAGCACAAAGCCTGCCAACCAAGTTGTGCATGGTATTCCTCGCACAACATGTAGCCTCTCACTGTCAGCCTAAATAATTCACCCTTATGATTAAATAGTGCTGGCTTCTTCTGTTGCACATGTTCAATTGTTGTGAGTGCAAGTCACAGTGATCATTTGGCTCATTGGTAGCAGCTCATAGCGAACCCCTTCATGACTAATCCACCACACACAAAGCATAATCTTGTGTGGGTCCATAAGTGGACTTGCGCTGTGCAAGACAGTATCCTGCAGGGTAAACCAATGTTTGGAACACTGGGAAGAGTTATACAGAAACCACTTTTGTCACTAGTCAGCACTTGATTGAATATAGATGTGCAACGGTAGAGAGAAAGAAAAGATAAATGGGTTGCCACTCTATGTTGATAAGGGACTTCCAACAGAGTGAGGGGAACTACTTGCTCAGCCTGTACAGCTTAGTTAAACAGTGGAGGTAAGGTCTAACGATTTCACTGGAAACATTAAAGGCAAAATCCTAGTGTACATAAAACGCTTGGTGCGATTTTAAGAAATGTTGCCAATGGCGAAATTACAAGATTTCCAAATGCAAAACTTCTAAAAAGCAATAATCCACTGATTCTGGCCAAAATAGCAACAGTTTGCTTTACAATTGTAGTTTTCATAATTCTGATCGCACTATCTCCAATTTTCTACTGTAATCTCGTGTTATTTTTGACATTATAAAACGTATATAAATCTCAAGAAGTAAATACTATTATTCATAATCAGACAATAAAATATAATCACAATAATTTTTTTAATTTTATTTTAATTAAACAAAAGAATAAAAATTTTAAAAATAAACTGCAAAACCAAGTAGATATTAACAACTGCATTTTAAATCTAAATCAAAAATGTAAATAACACACATTTTTATGAAAACTCGAGTTTCCAATTAACCAGGTACTGAAGCCCACCATAAAATAACAATTATTCTTTTTTTGTTACTTATCCAAGTGACCAGCAATGCTAAGTCAGGTCCATGAGTTCATTGACCCTGAAGGGGTCTTGAACCAGATCTTGCCGATAAGATCTGACCAGGAGAGGCTTGTGCAGAAGAGCACTTAAGGTAGATTTTGAAGTGTTAAATGCTTCTAACAAAAGTCATTGATGACAAGTGACTATTAATGAAATGGGTAAGAGCAGTTTGATCTCATCTACTGTTGCCTCGAACCAAGCAGCCAACAGGGCACCTACTATGATACTTCATTTGAACTAGTCATAGAATTATATGTGGATAACCAGTCTTCTAAATAAATGTAAAAAATTTGCATTTCTATAGAAAAATCAGCAATTTATAATCGATTATACTTCATCATTCAAGTTGCAATTTCAAATAAAATCAATATGAGATTAATAATGAAAAGAAAAATTAAATGTTACTAGTAAAATAAAATTTTTACATAATTTCAATTATTTATGTAAGAGCATACTTACATTCTTTTTCAATCTTTCATAATCAATTCTTGGTTTGGGACTGCTATGCTCATTATTGTGAAGAGCTTTTTCTGGTTGATTAACAACTATAGTGGGAGGTGGAGTATCTAATGATTTACAGGAAAATAAAAATTATTTTAACAGTACCATAAATCATAAATACTATTTATTACTTACACTGTTTTATAGTTCAGTACCTATTTTACAGTATTATTAATGTAGTAAAATTTCTGAAGATACCAATAGTCCCAGATATTTTTTTATTTGAAAATTTGAATTTTTAATTTAATTGATATTTTAATTATTTAAAATTAGAAAATAGTGAAAAATTTGAATATTTATAGCAAACAAATTATCTAAATGATGTTATCACTAAGAGCCTTTAATAGAATAATGTAAATGGTTGATTTAATAATCATGTTTATCTTGAAAGTATTTATTTTTTAATTATAAGTATCTATCAAAACTGATTAATAGTTTAATTTTTCATTTTAGACTAATAAAATTCACATAAAAAATTCCCAATTAAGAAAAAATGGGTTAATCTTTTAAAATTTTAATTTTATAAGAAAAATAACTTACTGCTTATGCTAACCCAATATAGTTTTTATCAAAAATAATCAATAATTTGAAATCAACTAACATGCGTAATTTACATAAGCTTATGGTTGGTTAATGAATCTAATATCATGTAGCCTAGAAAGAAATAGAGATTTAAACTTTAATTTTCATATTTTAAATAGCAAATTGAATTATTCTAGCAATAACTGATGATCGCATTTTACATTTTATTGTAAAATATTTTTATTTAAAGTCACCAATCTCTTCTACTTCATATGATTTTATCTGAAACTTTACAAAGCAAGTTTAAAATTTCAATTTAATATGTATACTTGCAAAACAACTCTAGATTTTAATTAAGATTTAATTAACAGTTTAAATACAGTTACAATTGCAATTAATAATTAATTAAATATAATTAAAGTTAAAATATTTGGCTCTACCTAGCAGACCGCCTAAAAGGTAAAATTTGTAGTAAAGTATTTGAACATCTACCACATATAGCCTTCTAAGAAGGACTTTGAGGACATTGATAGGGAGTCATAATCACACGTACACTGAAGATCTGACAAGTATGTATGCAAAAAGTAGAAGAACAAGATTTATCTCTGCATGTTTAATAATGACTAGAATTGAATCAAAGACTTTACACTTATTGGTATATAATTGTATTACTAGGGATCAGTAGTTCTACCATTAGGCCTTGGTAGGACTCAGTGACACGTATAAAATAATACACTGTCTACCAATAAGTATTTGGACACCTATGCAAGTGACAATATCTGCAGTCCTGAGGTATGTCACGGCCTCCAGCAGTATATATCGTGTAAGAAACAGCATCGGCATTAGTCGGATGCAAGATGCCACTCCGTTCGGAGCTCTCTGATTTCAAGAAAGGTATAATTATCGGGTATCACAAATGTGGCTGATCTGGGTATGCCTAATGAATGTCACCTGACAGAATACATTGTGCCAACAGTCAAGTTCAGTGGAGGTGGAATTATGGTCTGGGGGTGTTTTTCCTGGTATGGACTGGGACCCTTGGTCCCCATTTATGGAAAGCTCAAGGTCGATGCCTACAGCACCATTTTGGATGACAATGTGCTTCCTACGTTGTGGCAGTTTTACAGGTTGGACCCTTGTTACTTTCAGGACGACAATGCCAGTTGTCATGTTTCGAGGTTAACCAAGGCTTGGATTGCCAAATTAAGGGGTGCACTACCCACCCAAAATGGGTGAAGGAACTTGTATGTCTACTCCAAGCCGAGTGGAAGACAATACCACTAGCTGTAATAAAGACTTTTGGAATGTATGCCCAGGAGTTGTAATTACCTCACGTGGAGGTTCTACCAACTATTGATTTTGAATAAAGTTAGTTTTTCTTTTCTATAACAGGTGTTTAAATACTTAATGGTAGACAGTATATAATGTAAAATAATAAAATTGGAACAAGACTTTAAAAATTTTAAATATTATAATAATGAAAGCAAGAGATGGAAAAATAGAAAACAAACAATTACAGAAATAATATGGATGTAAAATATGCAGATATGCATATTACACACACTGACGCACACTTTAAAGTATAATTTCTCATTTTAAAATAATTTTGACTCAAAAACTGAAAATAAATATTAGAACCTTTCAATTGCTAATTCTAAGTTTATTCAAAGAGTAGTAAATAGTGACTATTGAAATTAACTTTTCTAATAGTATGGAAAATTAGGATAAATATAGGATTCTGAACAAATTGCAGTTATCTTTTAAGCTTTGTGAATTATTGAACAGACAATAATCTGATTCAATAATTAGGACAAAGATTTATCTTAAGTTATGCATAATAGTTTAGTAAATAAACCTTTGTCATCAGATGGTTTAGAGAGTTCATTGGCATGGGTAGAAATCAAGGATTGCAAACTAATAATTATAGCATTATCACGCTGTTTTGTCATTTCATCCAAAGCATCATCACTTGCTTCACCCTCTTCTTTATTTTTATCTTCATCTTTATCTTTCTTTTCTTTATCGTCATCATCTTGCGTCTTTGCATGCTTGTTAGCTTTATATTCATCAAGTTTTTCTTTTGTTTTGGCATCTACCTTTACCTAAAAATAATTCCAAAACAATAAACAGACTATTATAATAATTCAAATTTAAGTATATTTACATCCTCAAATATTTGGGAAATTTAAAATATTTTACAAATTATATCTATTACACCCAGATAATATAAAAATATTTTTGATATCTTTAAAATTTTAAAAAGTATTTTTAATAATTATATTTCATTAAAACTTTTTTATTTTACATCACACACAGCAATTAGTATAGAATATATTTACATTAAGTTTAAATAAACTTTAATATAGATAAATGGAATTTAATCAATGCTATGCACAGAATTTAATATAGCTAAACTACTACATAAAATTACGATTGTCAAAAAATCTAGCTTTCAGAATAATTAAATAAAATTTTTAAAGTTAATATTAAAATGAAAAATATAAACATCAATAGAAAGTAATTTTAATTAAATTATATTAACAATATTCATAAGAAAGGTAAAAATTAAATATGAAAAATGTGGAAGTACAGGGCGAGAAAGCTACATCTACTATTAAATTTTAAATTATATGTTACACTTCAAAAAAGTCATGTATTGATTAATAAAACAAGAAATATATTAAGTAGTGGTTTTATTTTAACTATACTAACCACTAATTTTTTTTCTCCTAGTTCATAATCATGTAGCAACCTCATGGCTCGTAGTGCTGATTCTGGATCTCCATACTCACAAAACCCAAAAGCTGTTCAAAAAATATTTTGATAAGTATTAAGTTTTTCATTTACATGTTTACAATCTTATATATATAATAAATTTCTTTAAGAACACAACTGAATGACATAAAATTCAGTTAAAAATTAATTATGAAAATATTTTGCACCATATGAATATATCTAATATCAAGCAGCATTAATTCTTATCATTTTATTTGAATCTAATAACTTTAAGCAAAATTATTAAAAATATTATTGGAAATCTAGAGAAAAAATTTTATGTTATTTTAAATTTATAAATGTAAACACAAACAGAACTTTAATACTATTGTCCAAATTTAAATCCATGAGAAACACTGATTTCAGAAGTGCATTGACTTTCCCTTTATGTAAATAGATTTGTATGAATTTTAAGAATCAGAATAATAAATTATTCATTTGATTTACAATAAGAGAAGCTCATAGAATCTATCTTATCAAAATATCTTATGTTATAAAAAATTTAAACTTAATTTCTTTTTTAATTAAGTATTTTTATTAATCACATAAAAATTGAGAATAAAAAAATACAATTTAGTATTGCATTTCTGATATGAAATATAAAGTTTAGCAATGACTAGGTTAAATTGTAAACAAGGTAATGTTTTAAGGCATAATTACATTAGTTTAAATAATTTTTTAGCAAAATGATATTAAACTTTATGAAATGTGGGATCATGTTTGAGGCAACTTGAAACACTTGAATTTATACTTTAATTTATAAATATAAATATTACTTAATTTTAATTACTATGTAGAAAGTTGGAAAAATTATATTGGTAGAGAGAGAGAGAAATAAGGTTTTATAATTTAATAGTTTTCAATTTCATAAAGTTCAATAAATTTCTGTTTTTTTCCCCCTCTCTTCCACAGAATTTTATATATATATAAATAGAAGAATTCAGATTTATCACTTAGAAAACAAGTTAATATTGATTTCATCATGCAGATTTTTTCAAGCAAACATGCAAAATTCATTTTAAATATGAATGTTTTAACAGGGGATTTCATATATTACTACATGTGACTTTTCTTAAACACATAACTGTGGTAATTTCAGACTTCACTGTTTCTGATTTGATCATTTCTTTCACTTTATGTGTTTCTTTAATGTTGAAATACAATTCATAATTTTTGACTCAAGAGTTTTCAAAAGATGGTGTGCAGAATTAAAAAGGGAAACCCATGTGCATAACATAATTAAAATTTATAGGAAAAAATACAGAAGATATAAAAATATTTTCATTTACCTTGAAGTTTTCCATTGGCACCTTGAACCCGCTTCCAATTTAACACAATACCACAGCGCTAAAAATAAAATCAATATAAACATAAGAAAAATTTAGCTCAACTTTTTTATATGCGAAGCCTCAGATTTAAAGTATCATCAAAACATTAATTGATTTATAACTTAAAATTAACACATTGAAGAAGCATTTTTATAAGAAAATTTATCAAAGAATATTGAGTTTTCATGCTTGTAAAGTAATTTGAATTTGTAAATCATGAAAAATCATTACATAAATTAAACTTTAAACTCATATTAAATGAACTCAATAATAAGTAATTTTCCATATGTGTCTAATCATCATAAAAATACATTTTTATAATCTTGAGAGAATTTAATTAAAATTATTTCTCAATTATACAAGAAAACCAAAGAATCAAAGGCAGTTTGATAAGTAAATAATAAATCATTAAAAATGCAAGATTAAAATCAAAATAACATAAACAGCAGTTTGAAGAACAAGAATTGTTCATCAAAAAATAATCATATTCTAACAAATTAATTCAGTTAATGTAAAGATGTTGATTTGTAGAAAAGAAACAACAAAATGATTTAGGGTTGAAGTTCAAATAGTAGGGATCTGAAAATTCATTAAGAGTCTCCAAAGACCTATTTAGGAGATTCTAACTGTTAATCACTAAACCAATGGACCCCAAGAATGTGATTTGAAAAATGCTTATTTGGCATGAGAATATTTTTTTATTCTCACAATAAATATTGAAAACAGATTGGGGCTTCAAACAGAGCTCTAGAGATACCTTGATGCTTTGTAAATTCTAGATTGCTTATCAAAGAAGTTCATGCAAAAACTTGTGATTCAGAAAATTAGAAATCATTGCTAGAGCACTACCCCTAATACCAAATTATCATTGTAGTATTTGTTTATTAGCCTGTACTTCCAGACCCCATCGACTGGCCTTTGTCAAGTTGAGAAAAACACATAATATATGACTGTTAGCTTCCCAGTTTTGAGCATATCTAACACTTTGAATGAAGAATAGAATTTGATCCATAGTACTATGTCCTCTTCTAAAAGCACATTGTTCAGGCAATGGAGTTTTTAATTAATTATTTTTCAGAGAGATTATCTCTGCAAAATAATTTTCTCAATCAGCTTGCACTTGATATAAGTGAAAGCTATTGGGTACTAGCTATCAATGGAACTACTATTTTTATTGGGTTCGTGAACAGATAACAATGGCTGACTTTCAATGTGTAAGAAGTTTCCCAATAGTCCAGAATAAGTTAAAAACATAATAACCTTTCTCAGAGCAGGTTACCCAGATGATTAAGAAATTTACTATACAATCCATTCACACCTGGAGACTTAGTCAAATTTTGATTTTAAAGAGCATACAACAATTCTTTCAAAGTAAAAACATCATTGAAAAGATAACTATCTGCAATGCTGTCATGAAAAGATTCAACTTAATTTCTTATGATTTAGGGCAGATTTTTATCCAAAGATGTTTGGGAGATCTTGAACTTGAATGTTTTTTAATAAGAGCAAGAGGCCATTGCCCCCAGCAACTCCATATTTTCTGACTATATATAGGCATTCACACCTAACTGCCTTTTCTTGTTAAGTTTACTTTTCTGAAGTACAATTACTTCAGTGATATTTATCTGCCATTCCTAAAATCTGATTGAGTTTGAATATAGTAGCAGTAGTAAAAAGACTATTTATATTACACTGAATGATAGAAAGATTCTTAGCAAAGGAAATACTAGTATGAAGAGACAGGAGCCCACTTGTCGAACAAGACCCTCTTTCTAAAAGCCAAACACATCCATGATTTACTCGCATGACAGACAATGCAGTACGAGAATCAAAGGTGGCTGATCAATGGCTGAGGGGTAATAAACAGCTTTACTTGATCGAGAAATCATGAGGGGTAACCATGACTCAACCTCAAGATCTGCTCGTAGATATTAGCTGAGAATGGAATGTCCTTTATGTCTTGGGTGACCTTACCAGGAGAATATTCTCTGGAAGTATGATACCCGTTCTGCACAAGATCACCCACTCATTGACTTTTTACAAATACCTGTATTTATATGATACAAGGAGGGAAATACAAAAAGCTGTATAAAACCTTCAAAGTAGATAAACCCAAGAAACCTCATACATAATAAAAAATAATTATATGCAGACTTCATTAAAAATTAACATACATGAGAAATTTAACTAGTCATAAAAACACTAACTTTCTTGTATCCTAAATTACAATAAAAGCTACACAATTAAATAATAAAATATTTGTAAAAAAAATTAGGAAAGGAAACAATTTTTAAAATGGAAGATGGTTTTTAACTGACAATTAAAAATATGATGAATGTATAAAATGCAAAACTCTTTTAAAAATAAATATTTTACCTAAACACAATTTATATATAAATAATTACACATATCAAAACCAGAATTAAAAAGTTGCATACATTAATAAAGTTGTAATAAAAGAAAATATTTCTTCCGTAATTAAACAGAAACAATTTTTAAATTTTTTTTTTTAAAAAGTATATAAATTGGGACCAACATAAGATACTTGAATACATGTTATTCTAAAGAAACAAACATGTATATAAAATGCAAAAAATATATACCTGCAATACTTGTCTAACTAAAGTGTCAGGAGCTCGATCAGTGATATTACCTACAAATACTGTTACGGGTGGACCTTTAGGCACTTCTTGTTCAGTGTTATTCTAGCATTAGAAAAGAATCAAAGGATTAGGAAAAACATATTAGAGATACACAAGAGTAAACCAAAATTCTACAGTTTAAAACCTTTAGCTACACCTCCAAAGCTCAATTTAAGTTTTTTTGTCAACACAGCTTTAGAAAAATTAATGTAGGTTTGGTTTGTTTGTCGCTCAACGGTCATTTTTTGCACACGAGAAATTAATGTAGGATAGGGACAATTGTTCTCACAGACATAAAAAGATAGAATTAAAGTATCGACCCTATTTAAAAAGTTAACAAGTTTAAAAATTATTAAAAAAGTAGAAACTTGTTTAGAATCAGGTTTTTCTAATGAGTTAGATTCTCTTGACTATATTGGATTATTTATAAGAATAATACTAACATTTTACATCAAACATCAGAAATTCGAGAGTAGTAAATAAAAATTGGATGATAAATTTTACTTTTCTTAGAATTTCTTGTTAATGAAGATTATTATTAAAATGACTAGAACTTTTACTGATGATGATTGAAAATGGTTAGCTTTCACTAAAAATTATAAGAGTAAGCAATAAGGTCAAACAGTTAAACATTCAGAGTTTAGAATATATAGAAACAACTAAAAATATTGGAAAGTATATCTATAATTATTTAAATGTGGCTTTCACATTAATGTAGTATTCATAATATCTTTTACTTCAACAAAATACAAGAATTTTCTACAAAATGTAATGTAATTTCAGATCTAGGATTTTTTCATTAATACAAAAATTCAACCATGAAATTTATAATGTTAAAATAAATATTAAAATAATCAATTAAAAAAATTTACGTAAAATAATCAATCTCACACGTACATTCACATTGTATGGAACAATTTAAAATGGTCATATCATTAAGTTTTATAAAATTAAAAACCTATTTTTCCTAGACTAGATAACTATTTTGATAAGATCATAAAAAATGAAATTATTTTATCAAAAATCTAAAACTTGTGGCACTGCAGCCCATGTATTTTTCTGACAGAGGGCCCTGGGGCTCAAAAGGATGTCCTGGCTAAGTAGTCAGTCTAACAAGAAATGCCAATGTTTAGTTCTAAAGTATGCTTGGCACTCAGTTTATCAACCCAATGAAGGAATGAAAGGCTGAGTTGACCTTGCCCAGCCCAAATATCGAACTCTGGATCTGCCTTGGGAATAATTAGCACTATCATTAAGCAACAGGGCTTGAAATTATTTGATAACTTAAATCATAATTAATAATTCAATTACTTTAATCTGGCGTTAAATAAAGTTTAAATTATAATAAACTTGTTGGAAAATTATTAAAAATTATTTTTACATTTTTAAAATACGAATTTATATTTGTATTCAAGCTTGCAACCATAAATATTCTTTAGTTAATGTTAATTCCTAAATGAACCACAAATGTAGATTTGGTTTGGTTTGTTTAAGCTCAAACGATCATTTTTTGCACACGAGGGCTAATTAGACCGGGACCTACGGTTTAAAGTGGATTCCGAACCACTACAAACATCCATGCCCAAGGTGGGATTCGAAGCCACGAACTGTTGAACCGAAGGCAAGAGTGCTAACCATTCGGCTGCCAGCTCAGCCCACAAATGTAAAGTACAAAAAATAAAACTGATTACAAAACAACTGAAAAAATAACATTTACTTGAGCTTTGTAGTTAAAAAGCATTCATTTTAAAAATTGTTCACAAACTTTATTGTAACTTTAAACTTTTAAATTTTTAACAATAACCATGCTCTATAATATGGACCAGTAATAACTAAATCAGGAATTATAAAAATTAAAAACAATTTTATACTTTGCAAAATAAATTAAACAAGGTGAATATTTATATAAAATGGTTAGAACATACAGAAATATTTGATAAAAATGCAAATCTGCAACTTTCTCAACAGTGGTTAAAAAATAAATCACCGATTCGTATTCCAATTCATAGTAGCAAAAAAATGTTTTTCTTGACAAACAAAATAAAGATTTTGAAGTCTACTTTTCTTGCAAGAGCAATTTTATTCCCCACTTCAGAAGCATAAAAGAATATTATCCCAAGTTTTTAAGCAAATTTAATAGTAAAATTGTTACGAAGAATCTGATTTAAGTAAAAAAAAAAATCTTATTTCCTAAGCACAGCATGCTAGTCTACAAAAGTTTAACCAACAGCAAAAATTCATAATTTAAAATATCATGAATAAAAACTGATTATTTAGACGTGATTCAAGCTTACTTCTAGCAATCTAACTTTAAAAAGAGTGTCATAAAAATCAGCTTTCTTTGAAATGTAAATTTTGATATTGATAAATATTTTACAAGCTCTTCTAAATCTATTTTCAGGCTAGATTACTGATATTACCAGAACGTATATAATGAGAAAGTATTATGAAAACAAATGTACTGAATTTCTAGGATATTACGGCAAAAAATAATTATATATAAAAATATAGCTAATATTTAACATAGTTAATACTATTCATTATATTAAAGCACTTTTTATTGACTTAATATAGCTTACAAATCAGAAAAAAATTGAATACAAAATTTTATAAAACATTGTTTACATATATTAATCAAGCTTAATTAAAATTGCTATCAAAGGAAAACTTAATTAATACTCAGTGAATTCTATCTTTAAACAAGATTCCCTTCAGAAGTGATTAAATAAAAGTGAGTTAACTGTTTTAAAAAACTTTAAATTTTGCAATTAAATTTACAGAAAATCTGCATGTGAAACTTACTTTTCACACTTTACATTGTGATAGAATAAAATCTTAACAGTCATTATAGTAAACTATACTAATTAATTTAATTGCATTATGAATATAATATAACCTATTTTAGTAAATTTTTGACAATTTACAGGCAACCTTGATAAACAAACCTTGTTTTAAAAAAGTATTACAAAATACCACTCTTACAGGATCAGTAACTTGTAATTGATAATTCACTACAAGTTACTGATCCTGTAAGAGTGGTATGTATATAAGTAAATGTGAATGTGCGAACAGAGTTCAATACTCAAGTATGCAACAGCATATCAAAAACTACACTTTTTATGAAGTGTTTGTATACTGACAAAATGTATATGCAAATTAAAAAAAGGAACAGGATCAACATCACAAGTAATCAGTGACAAAGATAAGGATCACTTCTGATAGAAGATGAAGAATAATTAAGACACTACAATCAATATAGTACAATTACACTTTTTATGAAATGTTTGTATACTGACAAAATGTATATGCAAATTAAAAAAGGAACAGGATCAACATCCCAAGTAATCAGTGACAAAGATAAGGATAATTAAGACACTACAATCAATATAGTGTCAAATGATAAAGAACTTGGGTGATAGCCTTTTTAAAAATTTTGTTTTCTATTACATTGTATCAATGGAAAATTGGCTATTAACCGAGACACCTGAAAACAAAATTCAAGAAGCCACTGGACTAAACAAAATAGAAGATTTTGTGATAATCTAAATATAGCTCTTTGATTCATTCATAATTTTCATTACCATTTTCTACATGCATGTCTGTCGAGTTAGCTGGCTGGGAGTTTTGTCAGGTTACTTTCCCGAGAACACATGAATACAATCCATTTTTTATACCTAGAAGACTATGAATTGGATATTAAAATACCTAATGACAACATTAAATATTTAGCCAGTCCACTATGCAATGTAAAAGTCAATTTTTTCCAGAAATTACTTTAAACATAGATTATCCATCACTTCTAAATCAGGCAGAATTCAAAATAATTAACTATGAATTTTGTACCTGACAATTTTACATAGCTGAATTGTCATTTGGTCAAATATGAATTCTTGTGAGAAACATAAGAGAAAACTAGAACACTACAATTTGTAAATTTGTTTCAAAATCTTCAAAAATTAGATGATTTATTTAGTTGTTATCTACGTTATTTTTTTTCACACCAATGAGATGCAAATTTAAAGTCAAGTGGCTTCTGCACTTTAGATAATATTTAATTGAAGAAATAGTATTTTCATGGCAATATATTCCCACCACTTCAAAATTCCACTGGAGGTTATCACAAATATTAAGCAATTGATCATAGTAGTGTGAATCTAATATTTTTTTCTAAAAAATAAGCTTACTTCATATTTTCTAAAGTTGGCTTGTGTATTAACCTTCTTCATTTGATATTTTTGATGCTGAGGGATAGGAATTGGAGCAGGCATAGTCATAGCAACAGGGCCCATCATCTATAAAAAAGTTTTCTAAGTTGCAGAATTTTTCACAACTATTACATACCAAACATTTTACATTAACTAAGAATTCATACTGATAAAATACTACATAAAATCACTGAGAAGTACTTACAGGGGCAGGCATCATTCCAACAGTCATTGGTATCATGCCTATAAAGAAAAAATTGAAAATTAGCACTTAAACAAAATAAATAGAAAATCAAGCAATGAAAGTAAAATCGATAAAATTAGGATTTCAGGAACTAAAATTCATTCAATTTTTTAAAAATTATATAAGTTACTCAGTTTTTAATAGTTTCCAGTTGAAGTAGAAGAAATAAGGAACCCATTAATTTTCAGGCTCTCAAAACTTTGGTAATAAATTGTGAAATAATATTGAGCTTTCCATAGTAATTAATCTTTTAATTAATTAACTAGATAACTTATAATTTATATATATATAAATATTTAATATTTGAAAAATTTAACTAGCTAAATTTTTATTTATATCAACTTGTCATAGATTACTTTAAAAAATACCTTAAGTGGATATCAAAATAAATAAAAATATATATTTTTATATTGTATTTTCTCCACATTAATCAATCAACAAAAAATTTTTAGTACAGGTAATATAATCAATTGAACAATGTGGTGCATTTTTTAAATTTTAAAATCCTATTTTAATGCTTTAAAATATTAATGGATTCAGATGGATCATTTATCAATATGTACTAATAACACAGATAAAAACATTTAGAAATTAAATAGCAATCATCAATAAAAAATATTTTTTGGAAATATATTTCTATGGACATAAAAAGATTTTTTATAAAATTTAGCAAAATTTTGAATTTTAATGCAGAAAAATAGATACATGTAGTAAAAAAATTTAAGATACATTGCATAATATTTAAAAATTATCAGTTAACACACATGCTACATTTAATTAATAAAAACTGTAATTGGTTAGGATTTTGTATTTATTATCGGAAGGTAGTGAGTTTGAGCACTAATTTAACTAGATCTGTTGTGTTCAATAAGGCAGCAGGGCACATTTTAAATACATTGTAGCCACAACATCCTCCATGTGAAATACCTCTGGGTTAAATATTGGTAGATCTTCCACTTGGCCCATTTCTAAATTATAAAGACTACTGCCAAACTGGTAGAGCCCAAATCTAGGCTAAGTTCAAGGAAGTATGCTGGTGCAATAATAGCAACATATCATTAATAGAAGTGCACTTACAGTATTTCAGAGGAACCAGCTTCAAATATAGCAAATGAATAGTAATAATATCAGACAAGCATTTTATCTGTTTTTAATATTTTTGCTTAACCCCTTCCTCCTCAATCCCACCAAACTCACATGGTGAGCTTTTGCCCCATATTATCTGTCCCCATGATATATCTGGACTAGAGTGTTTGAAAGTATACAATCTATTTCCTTTGCCCAAAAAAATATTTTCTCCTTTTACACACCAGAGAGCAGTACTATTTTTAATGTAAAATTGGAGATAGTTTATTTTATTCAAGATATATGTCAACAACATTCTAATTTTCTTGAATAAAAAAATAATAATTTTTATGAATATTTTCTTGAATAAAAAATAGACATTTTTATGACTATTTTCTTGCAAATTATTCAATTGTTAAAGAGTTAATTATAATAATAGCAATCACAGATCTCCAGGTAATTTAAAATTTTCAGCTAAAGTAAATACAAGACAAAACAAAAATATATTAAGGAGTAATTTTAGGTTATAAATTTTCAGTGTAATATTTATTGAATTAGAAATATTAAAACCTTTAAAGAAATTAATACATGTGTGTATATATAATCAATTATAAATAAACAATTTCATTTTACTAACCCATTGGAGGAACAGCATATGGAGGTGGTAACATTGGTGGAACAGGTGGCATGCCTGGTATTGGCAATGGAGGACCAGGAGGGAAGGACATCTTCGGCACAGCTTTAATGAATTTCAATGGAAAAAACTAAAATGAAGGAAATACAAATATTACAGTATTACCTAATAAAACAAATTATAATTTAGAAATAAAATTTATTAATTTAAACTATTAATTTTGTAAAAAGCAAAAATATCAGATGTTAAAATTGTTATGAAGTATTTTAAACATTCTTAATTAAATAGAATTCTAATTGTTTTTAGAAAATTTATAAAAATAAGATGTAAAAGATATTAATATAGCTTTATTTAAAAAAGACTATGTATATCTGAACATTCCATAGAACAGTGTAAATTTAAAACCAAATTATTAATTTATAACAAAATAAAGAATCATTTATAATTTCATTTTTTAGCATAGTAAATAAATCAAATTTCAATAATTAATAAAAAAATACTATTTAAAATTTACAATTAGAAGTTACTTATCAAGTTAGAAGGAAAATTAAAACAGTTATAGGCAAATGAACACATACAAAAAAATCAGGAAAATAACATAGCAAAGATAACCACAACAAAATGCAATACAATGGAGTTTACACCACATTATAAGTGAAAGTTTAGCAGAAAGATATTCACTATAGCAAATTGAAATAAATGTTATATTGACGAAGATAGTTACAGATGGACACGCTTTCACAAACTGAAGAAAAATTGCTGTCCCCATTTAAATTAGAATACAAAGTGTTAGGAGAAGAACAGAAAATTAGTAAAATATAAAATAAAATAATTCAATATTAACATACCCTATACTACTACTTAGTCAATGTGCAATATGTACTGATAAAAATTCTCCCTGTTAATAAAGTACAAGCATTGATGAACAAGTATGTAAAAATCAAATGCAGGCAATAAGCTAATCTCAATTGTGAAAAAATATCACATGCTACAAATCCGTAAAACATAAAATATATCAATGCATACAATATTACTATTCAATAATACAAATTGTTGATAAGTAAAAAATATCTATATTCAAAAAATAACAGATATATTAAAATGTTAAAACTCACAAGATTTTAAGTATTTTATATAAATAACTATTTTCTATACATCAAACATGTTTTCATGCCGTTTAAATTCCATAAATTTTGTTAAGGATAACCTGAAACATTGTTTAAGTTCATGCGAACATTGTTATGATAAACTACTTAAAAAAATCAGGACTTACATTTAATTCATAATTTATATTGAACTACAAAATATCAATTAAAAATTAAATTCAAAATATTGTATACAGTCTTTTGACAACCCAAATAACATTTTTTTTTTGACAATTCTTGTACTTATACACAATTACTTAATTCAAATTAATGAACATATTCTTATTACTCAATTTTATGTAAAGTTTAAAACAACTCCTTTTTAAAACATTATAAAAAAACTTCAGAAAAAAATCAATATAATAATTTTAATTTAAAACATACAACTTGAAACAGATAAAAATATAATTATCATATCTGATAATAAAGTATAAGTTGCTTTAAACTGAACATAAAATCTATAAAGCATTTTATATAATTAGATTCTGTTTCATACCTGAAGAATTGCGGTCCATTTGGCTTTAAATGTTATTGAAAAATCAAAAATGGATTGTTCAAATGCCTTTAAAATCATCAATCATAGTTTGAGAAATACAAATTAAATCTAACAAATTTTGAAAGAAAAATTTAGAAGAGTAAAATTTTACTATTTGAATGTTTAAATAAAATATATAATAAACATTTTTGTTTCATATATAAATAAACTTTTTTTACAATAAACTTGCTTCAATTCAAATTGTGAAATATCATCAAGTGAGACTAAAAAGCTATGAAATAAAATATTTTGACTGATCAGGGAAACTTCTAATTAAGCAAGGAAACTTGAAAACATATCTAAAATTTGGCAGCAGATAGACACCTGAAATTTTTATGGAATTATAAATGCTAAGAAAAAGGAAAGCATTTATATTCACTTTGTATAACTGCCGTTACATACATGGAGAAATATTTTCTGCATTTATATCCCATATTACATTGCAATGTGAATTTTATTTTTAAAAGATAACTATCAATAGCCCCACATGACTTATTGTCAGCCGGCTATATCTTTTTGTCCTCACATGTTTACTAGTGTATAAAAACAAATAATCAAATTATTGATATGATGGAATAATATGCAGCCAAATGTGAAATGTAACATAACAACCTTCCAAAATATAATTTTGTGAATAATCATACATTCTTATCAATATAATGCATAAAACAAATGAAACTGGCAAAATGATGGAATAATATGCAGAAAATATGAAATGTAACAATAGCCTTCCAACATACAATTTTGCGTGATCAAATATTTAAATTTTATAATGAATAAGATACCTAAGAAAATTGGAATAATCTTAAAAGATAATCAAATAAGATGAAGAATGACTACTCAACTAAAATATTGTTGATTTTCATTCACTATTACAAAGTTAAACAAAAATAATAAAAATTTATTAGCAAACAGTCCAAACTTGTTTGCATATGATTAAAATGTAATTTGCTGATAGCAAAGTAAAAAGTAGAAATTAAACATTTTATGCAGAGAAGTATAAGCAATAAAAGTAGGCATTAAAAACACAATTAAAATTTGGCAATATATCAAATTTCATGGTATATTTGGGAGTTATCTTTTCACATCTGTATTGTCTACTTCAGCACTGACTATTAAAACCGGAAAAAAAATCAAAAGTTTATTATTCTAAACATAAAATGCACTCTTTCCCTGTTATACTTAAATAAACACTTCAAAAAGTGGATATTATTATATCAATATTTCTGTTTAAAACTATCTAGAATACAACTTTTCTTTTATTTCCCTTTAAATTTTTTCTATTCTAATTTAAAAATATTTACAACTGGCAAAAAAGTGCAGTTAATAAAATGTGCTCGCGTAGCTGAATATTAGGCTATATCAAACAGGAAGCATGCAAATTCCTTTTGTTATACTTACCAATTATATTGATGATTCAATATCTTCTGTTAGTTTGCAGTGATCATAGGATTTAAAAGTTTATTATTTATCAATTGTCATACTGTACTTGAAATCTTTTCCAAATATTGTGCTTTCAAAAAAATATAAAGTCAATAACATGTTATGCCACTGCCTATACAATTCTACGAAATTTTACGTTTAAAAGAAAGGCAAAAAAGGCAGCTTTTAAAATCAAAATCAATACCCCCATACCATGTTTCTTCTGAATTAAATTAAATAAATAATAAACAATAAAAAAGTAAAACAATATACATAGAAAACAAAGTTTAAGAAATAATGGAAATTGTAAGGAATTAAGCATAAATAAAAATTAAACATAGAAATAGTTGTTCTCTTATCTTGTATGCAAGTATTTAAGTTACAACAACACACATATTATGAGGCATATTTCTTCAAAATTTAATATTACATTAATTAATATATTTGGAATAACTTAGATTTTACTCATACAACAATCACTCTGTAAGAAGCTGGAATAAGAAACTAATAATCTAGCATGCACAAATGTATATTTTATATAAATGCAAGATTACATAACTATAGATTTACATAACTTCACAAAAGAATAGGTCAAAGGATAAAGCTACACTACTTAAGCCTCTTCAGTGATATAGATACAAAGAATAAGCAATAAGCTCTGCATTCAGTGACAGCCAAATATTTAAAATATCAAAACAGGAAATTGTAAAAGCAAAAATGTCTTTCAAAATTTTTAATATTACAACAATAAGGGCTAATTTATAATCAATGAAAAAGACTGCTAGTTTGTAACTTCATTTTAGCTATGATTCAATTTTTATCATAATAGATATAATCTAATAAAAATCTTAAAAATTTTAATGAAACAGAAATTGTTTTACAATGTATTTTGAGTACAGATTGCTCGGACTGACAAATTATAAATTATTACCTTGCACCTAAAATTATATTTTTTAAGCCCCTATTTAATACCTATATAATTTTAAATGATTTTGTATTATGAAACTTTTTTCCACTTTAATCACTCTAACCTTCTTTTAATGTTAATGATACCAGGTTAAATACTTATTTATTGACAGAAATAAGTATTTGAATTTATCTAACTATAATAGCAAGAGTTGTAAAAATTTATACTATTTAACATACTCGGATTTCACCCAAATTAAAATTTGATATTCAAAATACTTTACATTGTTACAATATTAAAAAATGCAATACTCTCTGATAGAAAAATTCATTGCTTAATTTTTTTAATATGCACTGGGACTAAAATGAACAATGCATTAAATGTTTTTTTAACATTCCAGATCAATGGAAACCTTACACTTTTGACCTATCTAAAAGAATTTAAGGGCTTTTTAAATTTTAGAGCAAATAAAAAGGAAATACTCAAAACATGAATATACTTGAGTATAAAATGGAAAGCCTAAATATGCTTTTTTACAAATAAAAAATATATAAAATTTGCTTTTAAAAATTTTTAAAGCAAAATTTATTTTTGTTTAGGTTATGCACATTTTAAAAATGAAATAATATTTTAAAGGACAAACTCAATTAATAACTTTAGTACAAAATAGAGAATTTTTAGCAAATCAATAATTGTAACATAACTGATTGTACATAAAAAAAAACATGTAGCCAAAGCAAATTTAATAATTAAAGAAAGAAATGGGAGAAAGATTTCAAAATAAAAGAAGTTTACAGCTAATAAGTGCGCCTTATTTTTTACCGAAAATTGAAAAAAGTCCAGCTGATAACTGAATGGTCATCAATCTCTTTAATTAAGTAGTTCATAGGTTCAACTCTAACATCAGGCAATGATCAATTTAAAATAACAAGAACCCATTTAGAATTGTATATTATTTATGAACAAGAGACTATTTTTAAAAAAGAAACTGAAGCAATAAGCTAAAATACATAAAATGTTGTAATTTTCAAAACCAGCATTGAATCATTTTCAATGGATGAACAAAGCTTTCATATTAATCATTTGAAATGATTTAATTTATTTACAATAAAACCCTTATAGATTTCTTTTTTAAATATTCCATTTTAAAATTTTTTTAAGCATTTTAAATTACAACTTTAAAAAAATTACTTTTTTGAATCAGCAAAAATTAAATTATAATTGATATGTAAATGAAATGCTATAATAAACATGTCCTGCAAAATTATGCATTCCTTAGAAATAATCTTTAATAAATTGTTTAGTATATATGCCAAGAAATATATAAAAAGAAGTATGGAATCATAACATAGATTAAAAAACCTTACAGGAAAAATATAACAAAAAACAGCATGAAGATATTATTAATAAATTGCAAGCAGTATTAATGAAAAAATAATACTGAGTTGTTTGGAGAAGTATTTCATCACATACAATTATGATCAAGCACAAATGTTGGAATTAAAACAAAGATAAGTTTCTACAACAAAAGGTTCTATGAAGAGACATACTATGATTGGGGTTAACTTATCAAAAAACAAAAGTGCAATGTAAAATATGTTAGAATTATGGGATGCCAATGAACAATTTTACTACCAAAACAAAAGAGCTGATGATAAATGATAAAAACCCAGCTAGATAAGTCCCTTTAAAATCATCAGGCTCTTATTTCATAAATACTGATTAATATAGAACAAAAACTGTTACATGCATTTTTGCCACAAAGGTAATATTATTTGGATAGATTAAGCAGATGAATTATTTATCAAGATGATCAACAGTAATACCTAATATTTTTTAATAGCTCAGTCTGAATTCAGACCATTAAAGAAAAGAACCAATTACAAAAGATAGCACTTTATTAGCCCCACTAATTACGAGTATATTTAAATTTCAAAGCTCATACTGCATAAGAATCATTAAAGCCACATGCATATTTCTAAAGCAGGATAGAGAATTGGATCTTTAAACTATTAAACAGAAGAAGTTTAACATTAATACAAAATTATCTAATAAGCAGAAAATTGTGAAAGTAAATATATTATCACTGTTTACAAATGATAGACACGGGTTTTTCTTATTTATAGTAAAATGGGTTGGTTGGTTGGTTGGTTTTAATGGCGCAAGGTCCAAGTAAGGACAAGCTGCGCCAGACACAGAGTCCTAATTATCTGCTGCTTCTGTTCAAACCACTAAAATGTTAAAATTATATTAAAATATAGATATTTGTACCTTCTAAAATGTATAAAATTTAAAATTAAACAAATTGTTTTAAAATTTCTAAATTAGATAAAATTTATAAAACCAATTGCTTTTAAAAACGCATAGAGATTGCGATGTGGTGGTTCACCTAGCAAATCTTGTAAGGTTAAAATATTACTTTTAAAAAATGTGAAGCGACAATGGTTAAAATCTGGACACACAATTAAAATATGACGCACTGTGTATGGTTCATCACACGTCCCACACCAAGGATTTAAGTCACTTAAGAATAAATGCCTATGAGTAAAACGTGTGTGACCAATACGAAAGCGAGTCAGTTTAACATCAGTGCTGCGCAGACTTAAAATTGATAATGGGATGATTAATGGAAAGATGGAATAAAGTTTGTTGCAGACTTGCAAATTCTAGGATTCCTGCCAAAGAGATTTTATAAAATGTTTAATTCCCTTTCTCACATCCATTGATGGAACTGAAGGTAGAGTGGGAGTAGGAGCAGACCTAGCTGCTGCAGCCTTCTCATTACCATCTATACCCATGTGACCTGGTATCCAGCAAAACCGTATTACAAATCCCTTACTAGTTAGAGTATCCATCAGTTTGAAAATCTTGGTCACAACAGGGTGACAGTTAAAGTTACTATTTCTCAAAGCTTCCAACACACTATTACTGTCAGTATAAACACAGATGTTACATTCATTTCTTGCATTCACCAGCTGAAGTGCACAGTATATAGCCGTAGCCTCGGCAGTGAAGATGGAGCAGGACTTGTGCAGGCTGTAACTAAAGGAGGTATTATCAAAATAAATTCCACAGCCAACATGTGCTGCTGTTTTGGATCCATCTGTGAATACAGGAGTGTACCATTCATACTGAGAGCGATGGAATGCAAAAAGCTGTTGATAAATAGTCGCAGTTGTGTCCGACTTTTTGTAACTTTCAAAGGGATTGATAACAATGATATCTGGATCATACCAAGGTGGATGTGCGAAGAAGTCTGTGGACTCAGTTCGGACATCACAAAAGTCAGAAAGTAAAACACTAGATTGAATGCGAGAGAGAAAAGGTTGAATATGTGATGGTCTAGCAATGTATAATCTCTTTAGAGAGGCATTAGGGAATGAGGAATGCAAGGGATGATGAGGTGAGGACATAATTTTGGAATAATAATTAAGAGACAGCTGCATCCATCGCAGGTCTAAAGGTAACTGTTGGCAGATTACATATAGACTTTGGATGGGTGATGTGCGAAATGCACCAGAACAAATCCTTAAAGCAGAGTGGTGAACAGTATCTAATCTGCGTAAGATGGACAGTCTAGCTGATCCATAAGCAACACAGCCATAATCAATTTGAGATAAAATCATTGACTGGTAAATTCAAAGTAGTGATGTGCGATCTGCACCCCAAGATGTATTGGAAAGCACCCTGAGGATGTTAAGCAGTCGCTCACACTTCTTCCGCAGATGTAAAACATGCGGAAGGAAAGTTAACTTCTTGTCGAAAATTACACCAAGGAATTTTATCTCATTGACTACAGGAATGGGTCTATTATTTATGAAAAGCACAGGATCATCATGGAGGCTAGTTTTCCTGCAGAAATGAACGTAGCAACTCTTACTAGGAGATATACTTAGGCCATTCCGTTCACACCAAGTAATTAGATTATTTACAGCTGTTTGCAATTGTCTCTCAATTATATTCATAGTTGATCCCTGATATGAAATTTGTAAATCATCAACATATAAATTACTATGAACAGAAGATGGTAATTGATGAAGGATGTTACTGATAAAAAGGTTAAAAATTGTTACACTTAAAACGCTACCTTGAGGGACACCCTCAGCTTGAGTAAAAGTATTAGAAATTATTTCCAATACGTACTTTAAAATGCCTAGATGCCAGAAAATTTTGGATAAATATAGGAAGATTTTCCTTAAAGCCAAGATTATGCAGAGTACAGAGAATTCCATAGCGCCATGTACGGTCATAAGCTTTCTCAACGTCGAAGAAAATTGCAACTAGGTGGTTTCTCCTCACGAAAGCATTTTGAATTTGGGATTCAAGATCTACTATGTTATCTATAGTGGATCGTCCTTTTCGAAATCTGCTTTGATGACGAGGTATGCAATTATTCTTCTCTAAGTACGTGAATGAGTCTAGTATTGACCATACGCTCAAAAGTTTTGCACAAGCAACTCGTAAGAGCAATTGGACGATAACTCAGAGGGTCAGATGAATCTTTGCCAGGCTTCAAAATTGGAATCACTATCGCTTCCCTCCAAGAAGTTGGAAAGACATGTTCCATCCAGATTCTATTAAACAATATCAAGATGTTCAATAATGAATCATTGTCTAAATGACGGAGCATTTGATAGGAAATTCCATCAAGCCCTGGACTGGTGTTATTGGCATGAGACAGGGCTGTCTTTAATTCCGACAATCGAAAAGCACAATTATATGGTAGATTATGTCGATCGTCAAATCTTACTGGCGTCTGCTCTGCATTTCTTTTAGTCCTTTGAAAAGTAGGACTATATGAATCAGAGCTGGAAACACGAGCAAAAGTTTCTCTGATGACATTGGCAATATCTACCCGTGAGGAATGTACAGCAGCTCTAGTTTTTAAAACAGGAATGCAATGATCCTGATAAATACCATTGGCTGCTTTCACTTTCCTCCATAACTGTTTGCTTGATGTCGATGTGGTAATTGATTACACATAACGAATCCAAGATTCCCTCTGACTCTTATGTCTAACTCTACGAGCAAACGTTTTGGCTTTCTTGAAAGCAATAAGATTCTCCGTGATCGGGTATCTTCGGAATTTATTCCATTGTTTTCTTTGTTTCTTATAGGAGAGTTGACACTCTTCATTCCACCAAGGTTTTCGGTGTTTATGTGGAATGATGGAATTTTTAGGGATAGCAACATCTGCAGCTCGGATTATTTTGTCAGTGACATAATTAACGGCATCATCTATCACATCTGTCTTAACTCTTGTCTCACTGATCACTGCCAATTGCGTGAAAAGAATCCAATCGGCTCGACTGTACACGTAATTAGGTGGGTTGTGGCGCACACTATTACCTCCAGCCTGAGACACGATTAGAGGAAAATGATCACTATAGTAAAGGTCATTTCCGATTGTGAAATTCAGCAATGGCAGGAGTGATGGAGAACAAATAGCTAAGTTAAGAGAGTGAAATGTCCATGTAGGTTCGTGGAAATAAGTTTTCTCGTCAGTATTAAGCAGACAGAGACAGTTGTCAGAAATGAACTGTTCTATCTGACGACCGCGAGAATTCGTATCTTCACTACCCCACAAAGAACTAAGGCCGTTAAAATCACCGAGCAATAAAAATGGAGTTGGGAGTTGATCAACTAATTCATTCAGTTCCTCTGTTTGAATGACATCATTCGGTGGTAAGTAGAGGCTACAAACCGTGATTAGACATGTGGTGTAGATTCTGACAGCGTCAGCCTGGAGTGTAGTTCTTAATTGATGTGTTGTACTGGGATAACTGTTTGATGTAATAATACAAACTCCACCAGACACAGCAGCATCATCACCATAATCCTTTCTAAAGCATTGAAACCCACGCATTTTGGTGATAACAGTGGGTTTCAGGAAGGTTTCCTGGAGAGCCACACATACAGGGTTGTAGCGAGAAATGATGGATTTGATGTCATCAATGCGTGACCGAAAACCACAAGAATTCCAGGAAACAAAGGAAGTCATCAATGGAATATATTCTAACCTTTATCACTGTTGCTCATCATCATCTCAGATGAATCTTCCGAGTTGAAATCATCATCTGATGGATGCAGTTTGATGGCATCTGCATCCAGACAGAGAAGAGCTTTTTTTGTTGTTAAGGAAGACTTTCTAGGGCCTTCCTTGGCAATTTTTAATTTTCTAGCCTTTAAGGCTTTTGGTTTTGCTAAAGTTGAGTTTGTGATTACTGGTATGGTAGAGTTTACTGTTTTTTGCTTCACAGGCAGTCTTTTTATATCAATGGACTCAGTTTCTGTTTGAGTACCATAAGATCTAGTGCTCTTCTTAACAGCTGCAGCATAACTAGTGCCAGATTGAGGAGTGCGTGATGATACTATTTTACGAGCTTCTGGGTAGGAAACTTTGTTCTTTATTTTGATGGCTGTGATTTCCTTTTCAATCTGCCAGGCTGGACAAGATCTAGAGTAGGAGGGGTGGTCGCCTTGGCAGTTGACACACACCTCTTTAGCGTTGCAGGTAATACTATCATGGCCGACGTTGGCACAACGGGCACAAGTAAGTTTTCCTCTGCAAGCTAATTTTGAATGTCCAAAGCGTTGACATTGAAAACATCTTAGAGGATTTGGAAAGTATGGTCTCACAGAACACCGCAAATAAGCAACTTTTACGTGTTGCGGTAAATCTGGAGTGGCAAATGTCAAAACAAGATTGTTCGTTTTCAATACAATGCCATCTCTTTTGATTGTCATTCTTTTTACAGAGCATACTTTCTGAGATTTAAGATTTTCAAGAATCTCATCAGTAGATGTATATTGCAAATCCTCTGCCGTAATCACACCACGAGAAAAATTTAAATTCCTGTGAGGTGTTACAATCACATCCATATCGCCCAGAGTTCTCATCGTCATCATCAGTATAGATTGTCTTTCAGAGGACGTCTCCAGTAAGAGGTCACCAGATCTTAATTTCTTTAGTGATTTTACTTCTCCAAAGAAAGCAGAAACATTTTTTTCAATAACAAAAGGGGAAACAAACTGAAAAGTTCCCTCTTTTTTTTTTTGGATAACAAAAAGTTTTGCTGTACACATTGACAATTGTTCCTCCCGTGGGAGTGAAGATAATGTAGGTAGTTCCATGTAGCAAAAAGTTAAAATTCAGGGACCAGACAGCACCACCCACCACGGAGCCCTACGAGGGGATACAGGTTAATTGTACCAGTGCTAGTCAGTCCCTATACGCTCACAGTACATCCCTGAAGTGGTCTCCACCCTTAACGAGTCACCCAGTAGATGTACCGATCGCTTGATCCATAAAGCCGATTGATGTGCTGAGGACCACAACACACCTCCCGTTTACCTGAAGCAGAGGCCAAAGTAATGTGTTGGTCTTTGAGGGCCTCAATTACCAGGGACACGGGTCTCCATGCACGGCAAACATGTGGGTGATTTAGTCCCCAAGAGGAGCTAATAGCAACAGAGCGGCGAAAGCTACTCAAGGGGAGCCCTCAACCTCTTGCGAGGCAACCACACTGAGGGAGAAGAGGAAGAAAAAGCAGAAGAATAGAGGAGAGAAGGAAATAAAGTTGAGGACAGATCACTAGGGTACCTCGGGATTGTGACACCCGTGTTTACCTAAAGAAGGTAAACCCCCTGAGGGGTATAGTAAAATGGGTTAAGTCAAGATAAAAAATTTGAAAATAATTTATGTCTATGAAATGAAATTGAGTTTTATGATATCAAATCAAAATTTATGTTTTGTGCCAAAACATGATAAAAATTAGTTCGGATTTTCTTTAAACAACATTACATTAAACATAAGTACACTCAATAAAAATGTTTATTTGATCAAAAAATATGTTTTGTGTCATATAACTAATTAGAATGCAGGTATGATAAACTACTCTCTAAATTGTATGTACTGCTATATCAACAAATATAAAATCCTAATTTACAATTTTATAAAAAAGTATAAAATAATATCCATAAAATACAAGTAGTTAGTGCATATGAACCCAATTTACAACTCATATGAATATATTTTACCAATTTTTAAATGAATAACATAGAAAAAAAAATATAACAATTTAATTTGTTTCTGTCATTTTATATGAAACTTAAGTAAAATGTAATTTTAGATTATAACTACTATTTTACAATCACATCCTATTACTGTCTTCATTGTTCAAAAGTGCTTACATTTGAGCATAGTTATTTCCAGATATAGTAAACTACAAATAAAAAATTTACCTATAGAGTGCTTGAAAACTTAGTTAAAATATTTACAACTTTAATATAATCTTAATATCCTGTGAAATATTAATGCTTAATATTTGCAAGAAAAACAAAATGAGGAAATTCATGTTACATAAGAAAAAATGAAAAATATGTAAACTCATATTACACTCTTTTTCTGTTTTTATATAAAACTAAATGAACTTAAAATATAAATTGTTTAAAAATGTGATTTTTTCTAAATCTACTATAATTAGTATTACAATATTTGTGTAGTCCTAAGAAATTTAATTTTGCTATATAATATGCAAAACTGAAGATTTGATTCTTCTAACTTATGTTGACAATTAAGATTAAATTAAGGTTATATATGATAACTATTAAGCAACTGGAAGTAAAATTTGCTTTCTTTGTTTTGCACAAATACATATCAATCAAAGCACTGAAGTTTTAAAAGTGTTAAATTTTATTTAAAAAAATGTTTAGTATGTTATACATGCAAAATTTAGTCCAAAATAGCACATTTCTCTAAATAATTTAAAAAAAAAACATCAAATAAAGTATCTTTTCTCCACTCAGTAAACAAATTTCTAATTTCATGAAAAATATTTTAAAATGATTTAATTATGAAATATTAATTACTAAAAAAATAATCCTTTTCTAAAAATACGACTATTAATTAGTTTAAAAACACTGAAGAGGCTTAATTCAGTCAAAATTTTAAATGATAGTAAATACAGTCATAAGGAAAATATTAAGACTTAAAGTTTTTATTAAAATAAAAGTGACAACACAAGCACACATGATTTTTAAGCAAGAAAAAGTGAAAGTGCAAACACCACACAAGTAGGCATGCAAAAACCACGAAGCAACCGCTGACTGTTTTTTCAAATCTAAAAACACAAAGCAAGGCAACAGATGTGTAACCCTTACCAAACAACTGGATTATTAGTTGGTCAGATGTCTGGATAACTTGTTATTCCTCAAATTCCTAGCAAAGTTTGGTTGGTTATTAAATTGATAGCATTGTAGGATACAGAAAGTCAAATGTCACCTTTCGATAAATTATCTAGTTTTACCCTCGAAAGGCAAACAATTGTGAAAGAGGGTAAAAACATACAAGGAAAATTTTCTAGGCTACTTTCATTTGGGATGCAACTAATATGAATCACACTAATCAGAAATATTTGCATTGAAATTTTATTATAAAACATACAAGAATTAAAGCCATGACAGACTTGAAAAAAAAATTTTTGTTTACAATTTTTTTTTTTTACCTATAAAGAGAAAATGTTGCATCTTTATATCAAAAATACCAACATACTTTAAAATTGTTTTCCTATCAAAAAGTTAAGAAATTTATTTCATAACCTATTATAAAAAAATTAAAACATTTATGTGTCGCAGTAAAAAGAAAAGAAGCAACAGTTTGAATGCCAGCATAAAAGCTATGTTTTCATTTTTTGGAAAAATTTTTAAATTTCTAGAAAATTATTTCTTATATCACAAAGTGAAAAATACACAATTTCTTTTAATCCTAATATATATTAATAAAAATAATGAATATAAGTAGTTCTAGCAGTTAATAACAAGATCAATTCAAAATAAAATAATTGATTTGGTTAAAAAAATTTTTTTTGACTAGTTTTGACTACCACTAAAAAGCTAGTCTTAAAAAAGAGCAAGTTTGGTCTTTTTAGTTTTACAAAATTTATTAAATATTAATTAAGAGTATCAATACTTTGATTCATTTCACTAATAATTTACTTTAGGCATCTTAATTTGAGGACAAAAATAGCATATTTCAAATTAGAAATTATGGCAATATTCACACAATAATACAAAAAAAAAATTAAATATCACTCTTTAATGATACAGAAATTTTCAATAGTATTACTCAAAAAGCAAACAGATACCATATTTTTTTGTTAATACCACATAATCATAAAACCTAATCTGGATTCTATTTAACCTCCATTTTTTTATTATGAAAAATCAAAACAGAAAAAAAACATTAACAGTAAACATTTGTTTAATTGTTCAAATTATATAGAAGAGAAAATTAGATTAAACATGATAAAGTTTATTGTATATCAAAGATTTTACTGAAATTGAACAAATCATTTCATGCATTTAAAATTGTCATTAAAATCAGATATTTTTTTAACTGACATGGCTTAAAAATAAAGTAGTAAAGTTTATTCACTAAATTATTTCACAAACACAATACAAAAAAATTTTAAGAACTATAACATAGCAGCATTTGAAATTTTATTTTACTGAATAAAATTAATTTAGAACGAATTCAATAAATTTAAAATCACTTTCTAAATATTCTCAAATTTAATAATATAAATACTATTATAATTATATTATAGAAGAGACATTACTAACAAAATGAAGCTCCACAGATAAGCATAATACAGTGAAGATATATTTTATAAGGTATTACATTTTGTTACCTCATTTTTTTTATTAAAGAATTATTTATATAATTCAAATTTTTATTGTTTTATTGTGAAAAACTACATAAATTTAATACTGACATACAGACAGAAATACAATATCAGTTTGTTAGTTGATAGTGCAGTATTTGTTTGATTGGTTGTTGTTCAATGGTGATTTCTGACTCACATGCTCACAAGGGCTATAATTAAACAAAGACCTACAGTTTAAAGTAGATTCCAAACAATTACAAACATCAAGCTCAAGATGTGATTTGAACCCACAAACTCTTAACCAAAGGCCAGAGCAGTAACCTTTAGGTTGTTAGTTCACTACAGTGATGTTGAAGAATCTAAAAATTTTTCATTTATAATGTGTGGTTTACTTTTAATAAAAACAGAAATGCTTCAACAATTACAGATTAATTTTTGGGTGAAGTTCTTAAGATATTAACTGAGAATATTTATAACAGAAGAACGATTCAATATATTTTTCCCTCAAAATTATAAGCTTGAAATAAATACAAAACAGAATTGGTACAGTATACATTTGTTTTATGAACTCATAAGGACTGGTAAAACAGTCATTAGAAAGTTTGTAAAATCGAAAAATTACATATTTGATTATTCGAATCATTTTTACCAAATTACTTTTTTAATAAATAAAATCCCATTAAGAATCAATTAAAATGCAATAAAAGAAACACACACCAATTAACATTCATACTTAAAATTATTTTCTTTTCATTGCTTATCCTTTCATTACACAATTTTTAAAGCTCAAATTGTGTCTGCTTTTAAATTTTGGGAACCAACTATCTTAATCTTTTACATTTAGCTTCACAGAAAAGTAATTGGATTTCCCTTAAATGATATTAACATCAACAGGAATGCTTACACCTCATTTTTCTCTACTAACCAAGCAGTTTTTCCAGTTTAGGATGTTTTGTCTGTGTAATATTTTTGAGATGGAGCTCTTTTGCTGGTATTGTTTTCTTTAGATTCTTTTCGGAGTTGCTCAAATTGATGACTCTTTCTAGTCAAATGTCTAACATGTCACATGTACAACTTCAATGTTCAAGAATGAATCAAGATCTTAAGTGTTATATAAAAAGGAAATGAAATTTAAAAAATATCAGTTCATAAAAATAAAAATGGGAGAAAAACTATTTGTCATAAAAAAAAGTTCTCAATAAAAATAAGATAAATTTAAAAAATAAAAAGATTTTTAAAAATTTTAGCTTGTAATGTAAATGGGAATTAAAATTAATGTGCTTATGGAGTCAAAGTAAGGAATAACCACTAGCTCATAAAAATGTGACATAAATTAGAGGTTTTCATAAAAACAAACATCTACTGTATATAGTAGGGAATAGTTTTTGCAAACTTGTCAAGACAAAAATGATTTTTCAAATAAAGAAGTCAAAATAACTTATAATATATCATTTTTTCCACATTATTCCAAGTATAAATTGACAAGTATATTACATCTAGAATATGTTACTTACATAAAGCAATTGCTAGACATAATCTCCCCTTGCATATGTATCTAATATTTACACTTGAAACTAGATTATACCCCGATACATGGGTTATTAGAGGTAAATTAGGCAAAGAGAAAATTCCTACATGAATTGTTTAAAAAAAATTTGGGATCTTTAACAACATTAACACTGAGTAACAACACACTCTTCAATTGCTATCCACAGTTTGAAGAATTTGATTTTCCAATAAAAATATCAATCACTTTTTCTCAATCACAAAGTAGATAATAGAAGAAAAAATTGGAGATAAATACAAATGAAAGATAAATGAAAATGAATTTCCAAACAGAAATTAATAATTTTAGCTTGCATATGAGAATTAAAATTATCACTGCATCTATGGGAGCAGATTGGAGACCAATCATTAGTTCATAAAAACAAGCATCTACTGCAAAGTTAAAATTTTTCTTCGAATTCCTAAATATCTTACAACTAAGTCTTAAATTTTAAGTTATTTTATTTCCATCAAAATGGCAGATTTCAAAATTTTTATAATCTAATATACAACACCATGAAAAGAATGCCTACAAGAAACTCTCTTGAAATAAAAATTTTAAATTCATATAAATCATGATAAAAAGTTTATCATGATTAATTCATAACTGACAACCAAAAAAGGATGGTTTTTGTTGCAGTAATCATAGAACAGAAAAGTGAAATATCTGTGTACTATAAGCAAATAATTTCAAAACTTTTAAAATTAATAAAATTACTAGACACAAAAATAAAAATAATTACATCAAAATTCTTAAAAGTACTTAAGAAATAAAAACATACTGAAGTAAAATAGCTTCTTATTACCCACAAGAATTTTTATATGATGCATTTAAATGCAAAAATAAAAAAAATTCCGAATCCTTTTCGTCTCATTTCGTACTTGGAAAAATTCAAAATTCACTTAGCTATTATTAAAAACTCATTGCCAAATTTTTATTTGTAATAGTTCATTTTACATACTTTAAGTTAAAATATTTCCTAAGAGTTTTAAAATTGCATGCATCTAAATATGTTACATTTCAGATTGCACACAACAGGAATGCTAAGATAAGCTTAGAAATTCTGGTATTCTATAAAAAAATGAATATTTTTCTATATATTCTCTATTATTATTTTTATAGTTAACGATTAAACTATTTTCCTCATTTCTGTGATTTTTATATCCATATAATATATATACATTAATATCAGCTGTCACAGATTTTGATAAA
Organism: Latrodectus hesperus; assembly: GCA_037975125.1. Taxonomy (NCBI): domain Eukaryota; kingdom Metazoa; phylum Arthropoda; class Arachnida; order Araneae; family Theridiidae; genus Latrodectus; species Latrodectus hesperus. The sequence goes on along the minus strand of CM075855.1, from coordinate 72,985,871 downwards.
AAAAATTCTTGGAAAATTAAGAATATAAAACAAATTTTAAAAGCTGGAGGAGTTAAAATCTATCACTTTAAATGAAATAAAACATTTTCAAGTAAACAAAATTGCTTATCTGTATTAGAAAAGAATAAAAAAATATTCTTTTTTAAAAAATACAATTCATCAGAATGATTGTCAAAAGGACAATTTTCTGAATACACATTTTAAATGAATTATTCTTAAAATTTTCAATATGCAATGAAGTTAGTTGCAATTCTATAAAAGTATGCTAAATATAACTTTTACGTTTTATGGAGTATAATTAATAGACATGTTTGCAGCTGAAAAACAAGCGCTTATATTTTGAATAATTGTGCAAAACTCATTTTTTTTAACATTACCTCATAAAGGTCTTTTGTACTCAGGAAATTACGAGAGGTATAAAATCAATAATAAAACTTAATTTTGGAATTTAATAAAATAAAAATGGTGCAAAATACAAATAAGTAGGTTTTTATTTAGTAGCATTCTTTAACATTGTTTTATACATGACAATTGAAGTTTGGGTTGATTTGAAGTGCATTGCAAATCACTGCTAACATCCACATCCAAAGTTTAAATAACAAAAGGATAAAATTAACATAAACTAGTGAACTGAAAGTCAGAATACTGCTACTTTACTGCCAATTCAGCCATTAGCATATACATTTTTATTGATTTTCTAAGAAAGCCTGTTTCCAGAAGACTTTAAAACTAACAAAACTTATCTTATTTCTTTTAATATAATACTTGTTATTACCCTTTTGATGGCTGTGTGTCATCTACAGAAAGCTTGTTTGTAGCAAACTAATTAGAATTTTTAAATAATCATTCTGTTTAAGCAGATGCTGTAACTATTTCATCTTAGTCTTTATTGAAATGCAGTAAATAGTAAAAGAATTTTTAAAAAGAAAAAACTAGATAAATGGACTTAACTCTTAAGTAAATCAGTTCAGCTTTTTGCTATATGAAATAAATCTTAGTAAATAAATATTAGCATATTTTGTAACTTTTCTGCATAAAATAGCAATTGAAGATTCTTCAATTATTTTTTTCTTCATTTTTTTTCCAGGTAAAATATCATATAAATCTTTACTGATAGACAAGAAAAGCATTAGATCTATTTTCAATAAACAAAATAGCATAGTGGAAAAGATACATGACCAATAAACCTTTATTCTGTTTTTAAAAAGATTTAATGTATTTTTCACTTAAATCTTATCAGAATCATTATCTACACATAAAGTAATACAGTTTCTTAAAATATGCTTTATAGCAAAGTATCAAACAGACAACTATCAATATATTCCCCCACTGAACTTTCAAACTTTGATCCTTTTAAATTACTAACTTTATAACAAATGTAATTGGAAATCAGAGTCTCAATTCTATCTAATGTTTTACTAAAACTTAGAAAAACACTTTAATTTTCAGACAAGATCATTATCATATCGTAATAATAAACCCTAATAGTTTCTTAAAATAATTTACTTTTAATAAATCAGAAAAGAACTTCTGTTATCCTTATACTGTAGAGATTATATAGAGATCACTATGATATCTTTTTTTCAAAGGAAGTTGCTATCTTTATTGAATGTAAACATGCTTTCAATTACATACAATTCTTTACCATTCTTGTTATATATAAATTCCTTAGCTCATGATGCTTTTAAGCTATCCTTATCAAATGTTGCTATTTTGGTAAATATTTGTTTAAATGCTTCCATTTATAAATTATTTGCAATGCTTGATAATCAACAATAGTACAAATCCAAGCAAAGATCAATAAATACAGACTTTAAATGTAATAACATAAAACTGATTTAATTTTGGAAATAGCACAGATTAGAAAATGAATCAGTACACAGCTTTTAAAAAGAATATGCTGAAGTATTATTCAAGAAAAAGTTCATCATACTCAGCAAGACAGCAATTTTAGAAATGATGGTGACTAAGTATTATTTTAGTAAAATAGTATATTAAAATTTTATTTACATCTTTTACAAAGATAGCTTATTGGCTTCGAATTGCAGCAGTAACTTGCAATGAATGTATTGCAGAATTGCAGCCTAATTGGGAATTTTTTTATCATGTCTAATTTAGTATTTTCTAATGACTAAATTATGTTTGACTCCATCACTTCTAATGAAATTATTTAGTCTTGAATCAATTTCTAATAACTTAATCACTTCTAACGAAATAATCATGTTCATTAAAAACAATTTAGTTAAATTTAGTCCAATACACTTAATTATACAGCTTAATATAGGTTTTTAGTCACAGTCAATTTTAGATAACATAAAATAAAAAAAATTCCTTTGCATAAATGATTTCAAAATCACTACTTTAAACTCAATAAATATAGTAGTTAATTCAAATGGCCACAGTAACAGAAGCTGCACTCAAATCTTTTGTCTGCTAATATGATAACCTTGTTTTGTCAAAACAACTTTTTTAAATAACTAAATTCCTTTCAAAACTGTATTATAAGGTGTACAAAAACAAGTTTTATAGAAATATTTTACATCATAGAAAAGGTCAACAAAATGTGCAAAATATTTATACTAACAAAACAAATTAATACAAACTCAAATAAAACAATATAAAACTATATTCATACCTGCCAACCTTGCAGGGGAAAAAATCAGTAGATTTCTACTGATTTTGAGAGAAAATCAGGCGATCCTACTAGCAATATTTTTGCTTAAAACAGAAAGTTTAAAACGATAGTACCACAGACAATTTTACTTTTTAGCTTATACATTCTAAGAATGATTTATGTTGAAAATATTTTGTGTTAATCTTAAATTTTTCATAAAACATTCATCAACCTAATAAAGGAACTATGAATGATGAAATATACTACATATAAAAAATAAACATCTAAGTTTATTTCCAATATTTATTTTACAGGGCAACTTTTGCTACACTAGTGCAATTTATAAGTATTAAACTTATAAAAATATATAAAAACACCAAATAAATTACAAAATTAATTTAATTCAGTAACAAATACTTTGTTTGACAAAAATATTTTCCTAATTAAATTACTAATAACTAGTAATATTCCTCCTCATTGAGTTGCTTATGTAAACAGGTACCTGGTATCGGCTCTGAATGTTAATTATATGACTGCCAACTCCTTGGAGTCTTGGCACCTAGTAATTACAGCGTCATCCTCCCACGGCAGACTCGAAACTCAGAGGAATATATTTAAAAAATAAAATATATACGTGTATATATATATACATATATTATCATTATATTAGTGCACCATCTGTTGACTAGTTAAGTTCCTAGAGCAACTCAATAGACTTTTCCATCAAAATTTTGGCTGTTTTTAAATTTTTCACTGAAATTGCCAAAAATTAGTAGATTTTCATAGGTTATCAGGAAATTGGGAGAAATGATGAAAAATCAGTAGAGTTGGCAGCTATGTATATTTAAATAAACATAAGAAATAATTAAAAAAATAAGCATTTAAACAATTTAAATTCTTATAATTTTTACTTAAAAACAGGTTTATTTAAAGTCTCAAAACAAAATATAGTACATATGTAAAATCCTGTTGATTAAGAAAGTTGGCACAAATCCTACTATATTGACAACAAATTATTTCATATTGTTTAACAGTGCATGTTTAAGGAGAATAGAAAAACAAAAGGTCTTTTTAAAAAAAATATTAAAATATTTGAAAATATTATTTTATCACACAATATATTTGAGAAAATAACTACAAAAATATTTTTAATTTATTATTATAAAAACAATAAAAAATGCTAATTAAATGAAAAACTTAAAATGAGTTAACATTTTACTAGAGGCTAGATGTATTTGATAAATAATTTTCTATTATCGGTGACACTGACTTGGTTTATGAGATTTTACACGTTTAACAAAAATTCATATTTAAAAAAAAGCACAATCAGCTTCAAATTTATAAAAAAAAATTAATGTAAAAATGTTTGAAAAAATGCAGTAATTCGAAAAATATTACAAGTTGCATTATAAACAATGACATGCTTCATAATTCCTATAATCTTTGAGAAAAGAACTTGTGAAGCAATATTTTGCACAACATAACTGTTTTAATAAAACTACTCTATCAATATTACTTTATAAAAATAATAGTATTGAGTTCTTAAATACATACTGTATATAACTAAAATGCAAAAGATATACTTTTAAAAGGCTAGGTTTCCAGTTTAAATAAGTAATGAACAATCAGAATTTATGCCCATAATTTTTCAGTTCTTACTGGACTTAAAATAACAGTATTTATAAAAGAAACACTCACCATGTAAAAATATCAAATAGATGCTTCTCTTTAAAGTATTGTCATCTGAAAGAAAATATCAGATGACTAAAGATCAATAACATATATATACACAAAAATTTTACATAGCTTAATATGTTAAGATGAGACTAACTTCATTTCTGATTATATATATACTTGTAGATGCACATAAACATATATTATAAATATATATATATATATGAAATACATATATATATATATGAATATACATACCTATTAGATAACCACTAATTATTATATTAAAAATGAATACAATTCATAAAATGTTTTGCTTTATATCCAAATTATCAATATCAAAAATGGAAAGCAAAGAAAATATAGAGAACCTTTCAATGAGTGAAACAGACAATTATAATAAAAGATTAAAAATATCATAATTCTAACAATATTTTTTATAAATGTGTTTTACGATGAATTTAATGTTTTAAAATCAAAAGAAAATTGTCTGTTTAACACACTTAAATTGAAACATTTTTACTTATTTTAAATTATGCATTAGTGTTCATTTATCATTCTCATGTGCTGCTTGGAGACACTTCAAATTGATTGCTTACCATAAAATTAAAAATAATAGGGTATTTAATGAAACATTTTGGTTATACAACACTTTCCAATATTCTTAGTGATATTTTCTTATAAATCATTTTTTTTAATATCAAATTAACATTACTGATTTTGTACAGAACAAATTTAACTGATTTTAGGAGAAATTTCTCGTTATTATTTAATTAATTGTCAGAAAATATCGAAGAATTTTGCTAAAAAATCTATAGTTATACACATGATACATAAAAAAATTATCGAACATAAATAATACATACACATAATATAATGTATATTTACACATAAATATAAAATGCATATAAGTATATATAATTTGCATGAAATTCAGATATCATTGCTTATCCATGGGATATTTTAATTTTAAACTAAATATCTTGATTTCTCTTAGTATTTTCAGCATATTTTAAATCAAATATTTCCATGCTAATAAAAAATATACTTAAAAATTTAAAAACCATAAAATACAAATACCAGAGTTTTTCAAACAGATAAAAAATGACAAAAGATTTTTTTTTATCTAAAAAGACAGAATGAATATTATTTTGCACAAAATACATACATTATTCTTTAATTTAATGGAAATACACAGAAAGTTTGAACAATCTTTTATAATTTGCATACATGAAACAATATCAAATGATGATTTTTAATGAAGAATAACATGTGTAAGAATGAAGAAAGTATAGTCAATATTTTATGATATTATTGAGAAACTGAGGAGATGTTTAAGTATTATATAAATACTTCTGAGAGAGATTTGAGAAGGAAGAGTTCAAGTCAAATTTACAAAAGGACTCCAGGAATAATGAAAGAAATGCAACAGATCCAAAAAGTAAGAGACTGAAAAATTCCTTACTCACTATTTATTTTAATATTTGATAGGTTAAGCTTAGAAATTACTATTTTTAATCTGCAAAAGCAAATCACACATAAAATTATGAGCAAGTAGCTCCACTACCTCAGTGAAGTTCCAAATACATATCTGCAAATATTTATTTTTTGAAACCTTACAATTTTACCAGAGTTTGCATATTGCTTTTCATGCACATCTTATTATCAGTAACTAATTGTTTTTAAGAAACTAGATAGGAAGCTTTTAATCTGAGACCAATTTGATAATATAGTAAATAAATACAATTTTACTGCATAGCCAAAATAATTTACAATACCGACAAAAAACAAATATGTTGTACAGCTAAAGTGTACAAACAAGTTGGCAGGTATGTAATCAGAACAAATAAAATAGTAAAAGTTAAGCTTCAAGAAAACATTTTCCTTTATTTGGGAATTTATCTTTCTCTATCAATCTTTACTTTGATCAATATTAAATTTCTATTGCTAAGTACCTCAACTTAGAGGTAATAGAATCTCATTTGAGCTAATTTGAGTAAATTACTGTACTTAACTAGTAAGTATTTTTCTTCCATAAATAGTGGTTAAATATTGGATACGGGTGGTTTAAAATAAGGCATTAGGACACAGGTTAAAGTAAAACTGATGTAAAATTAGCAAATCCTGTATTAGGACAAAAGCCAACGGCTCCTTTATAGGGGTCAAAAAGTATTATTTACCATTCTCTGCTTTATATACCAACATAAATTCATATTAATTTTTTTGAAGTTCAGATGATTAAATAATTATTTATATTATTATCTTTTAATTTAAAAATCCTGGGCACAGTCATAAGCACAAATGCCGTATAATCCAGCATGCCAAATTCAGAATTTGAGGTTTTTTTGGCAAATATTCTTGTTTATCTGGATAGCTTTGTTTTTATTTATGTCATAAAGATGGAGATATATAAGAATTTTGTAGAAAATTTTATCTTGGCAACCCTAATATTTATGTCATATTTGCAATATTTCTTCGTCATCAAAAAAATTCAGAATTTAGCATGTTGGATTACACTGCATCTATGCCAAATCATGCATATCTAAATATATGGAATTGTATATAAATAAACAGTTATATTTAATGAGTTCATTAGACTCACGATTAATAGTATACATCATATAGTGGAGAAGGGCTAATTAAAAATTTTACATAATTATGATGGAGATCAGGGATTATATTTTGCTTATAAGAGGAAGGATGAGGTTATAAGTGGTCAAAAATATGTTTACAGATTATTTTAATGATTGATAATCAGCCTATAACTTAATTACTGTGCAAACATTTTTTTGATATTGTTACCATAGCAATTAATTTGTTTATATAAACAATTTTTGCTTCATAAGGATAAAAAAAATTCACACAGATAGTGAACTTATTAATACAGGAAATAACTATTCAATAAAATATTTTATTTAATATCTTTAATAATACCTTATGCTGCACTAATTATTTGAAATATTAATACATAAATAAAAAGATCAATTCATTTTCACTGGTAATTAGAAAAAAGGCAGTGACATTTCTTTTAATATCATAAGTAGATACATTTTTAAATGAATAGAATTATAAGAAATATAAAATTTTGCATATTATTGAATAACTATTAAAAGCATGCGATTAAAAAATTGGTTAACTAATTTAGAAGTCTAATAATCTATCACATATAAGAATGAAAAAATTAAACAATCCTCAGATCAAAATGTGCTTATTAATATCGTTGAAAATAACACAAATAATTTTGAATATTATAACACATTTAAATATTTTATATCGGCCATTTGTAATGCTTACCTGACACGCAAATTATTTATAACTAGAAAAATCACACCTGTTTCAAGAGGATAATACAGTGAAAGATCTAATGAAATGCAGAAGTTAAATTTAAATGTTAATTTAATTAATTTCTAAGCTCAATAGCAAATCAAAAAAGTTCAACAACAATATTCTTCACACTTAAACAAGATTATACTATATAGAAGCAAGCAGAAAGTTTACGGGGTAAGATTAAGTTGTTTGCAGCTGCTTTAAAAATAAAATTTAAAAAAATAAGAAATTTCTAAAAAATAGTAAAAAAAAAAGTCATTCGTTCTAATGGATGACATTATTTATACAGGTAATTATAAGTAAAAAGGTTTATATGTAGGACAAAATTAAAAATCTTGTTAATAATTTTGTCTCTGAAACTCAACTTTAAGCTGTTTTATAAACAGGTTATAATTTTTGCCCAATCCTCTTTTGAATTTATCCTTTTTCATAGTATATATTAAATATAAAAATATCAGAAAATGGCATATTGAACATACGAAGGCATACATTATTTTTAAAAATTTATCTTATTGCTTTTTCAAATCAAAAACGGTCCTGGCACATAAGCTTTTGGCTAGATCGCTTTTTAACTTAAAAAGCAAATCGTTATGTTTTGCCCGAATGTTCATGCCCTTATGTAATTCAAAACCCTAATGTTTTGAATACATTAATAAGTCAATATATTAATAATAAATTTACTTACGTGAAAAGCTTTTAAGTTTAAGAAACTAACAATAAAACTGAATGAATGATTAAGCACCTTATGAACTTGTTTTTAATAAAGCCTTGAATTGAATTTAAAAAAATTAACTAAAATATTTAGTCAATGAAAATTTTTGTAATAAATCAGAAAAAAGTATTTAGTCTTAAATTTATAATATTAATTAAATTAATAATATTAAAAAAACTAAAAGTATTAAAGAATATTTTTGTTTGTGCTCTATATGTATGCGCTATATAGCGCATGATTTTAATTCCATAAAATCAAAATCATCTCATCATTGACAAAACTTTCCAAAAATTTTATCAAAGCACTTCACCACTTCCCCTCACGGGGTTTACCTTCTTTAGGTAAACACAGGTGTCACAATCCCGAGGTACTCTAGTGATCTCTCTCTCTCTGTCCTCTTCTTTATTTTCTTCTCCCCTCTACTTTTCTGCTTTTTCTTCTTCTTCTCCCTCGTTGTGGTTGCCTCGTAAGAGGTTCTCCTTGAGTCGCTTTCGCCGCTCTGTTGCTATTAGCTCCTCTTGGGGACTAAATCACCCACGTGTTTGCCGTGCGTGGAGACCCGTGTCCCTGGTAATTGAGGCCCTCAGAGACCAACACATTACGTTGGCCACTGCTTCAGGTAAACGGGAGGTGTGTTGTGGTCCTCAGCACATCAATCGGCTTTATGGAGCAAGCGATCGGTACATCTACTGGGTGACTCGTTAAGGCTGGAGACCACTTCAGGAATGTACTGTGAGCGTATAGGACCTGGCTAGCACTGATGTAGAAAACCTACATCCCCTCGTTGGGCTCCGTGGTGGGTGGTGCCGCCAGGTCCCGAAATTAAATATTCTCCTACATGGATAAATCTTCTGCTTCTCTCTCACGAGAGCAACAATTGTTGATGTGCTCGGCATATATTTTGCCGTAAAAAAAAATGAAGGGACATTTCAGTTTGTGTCTCCTTTTCTTATCGAAAAGAGTATTACCGGTTTTTTAGGTGAGGTAAAATGTATGAAGAAATTAAGATCTGGTGACATTCAGGTAGAGACAGCTTCAGAAAGGCAAGCAGCACTTATTTTGACTATGAGGAAACTTGGTGATATTGATGTGACCGTCTCCCCTCATGGGAATTTAAACTTTTCTCGTGGGGTGATATCTGCTAAGGATTTATTCTGCACGTCTACAGAGGAGATACTTGATAATCTAAAAAGTCAAAAGGTCTGCAGGTATTATGTCACATGTGTCTACTTCACATGTGAAGTAAAACGTATTACAATAAAAAGAAATGGCATCGTGTTGAATATGAAACATCTCTTTTTAACGTTCGCTACTCCAGACTTACCGCAATAAGTAAAGGCTATGTACATGTGTTGCTCTGTAAGACCGTATACACCAAATCCATTGCGTTTTTTTCAGTGTCAGCTATTCGGACATTCCAAAATAGCATAAAGAGGGAAGCTCACATGTGCCCATTGTGCAGGCGTTGGCTATGATTTTATTACCTGTAAAGCTCAAGAAATGTGTGTTAATTGCAACGGTGAATACTCCTCCTTTTCTCGACTATGTATGATATGGCAGCTTGAGAAAGAAATCACATCAGTTAAAGTCAAAAATAAGGTTCCTTACCCTGAAGCTAGGCAAATCGTTCTGTCACGTACTCCACAGTCAGGTGTTAGCTACGCCGCTGCTGCCAAGAAGGTCACGAAATCGTCCAGCAGTCAAACAGAATCTGAGTCCCTTACAAGTGTAAAATTAAATCCGAAAATGAATAGTACAAAAGTAACCTCACCAGAAATCGCCAAAAGAACTTTGGCAAAATCTAAAGCCCTTAAAGGCAAGGAAACTAAAAATTGCGAAAGAATGCTCTAGAAAGTTTTTGACATAAAAAAAGCTCTTTGGACACAGACACTTGTCTTTGGACACAGACACTGTGAAACTACACCCTTCAGATGATGATTTCATTTCTGAAGATTCATCTGAGATGACGTTGAGCAACAATGATAAAGGCAACAATATATTCCATTAATGTCTTCCTTTGTTTCATGGAATTGTCTTGGTTTTCGGTCTCGCATTTATAACATCAAATTCATCATCTCTCGCTACAACCCCGCATGTGTGGCTCTCCAGGAAACATTACTGAAGCCCACTATTATCACAAAAATGCGTGGGTTTCAATGCTTCAGAAAGGATTATGGTGATGATGCAGCTGCGTCTGGTGGAGTCTGTATGATCTAATCGTGTCTCAGGCTGGAGATGATAGTGTGCCCCACAACCCACCTATTTACATCTACAGTCGAGCCGATTGGACTCTTTTCACGCAACTGGCTGTGATCAGTGAGACAAGAGTTGAGACAGATGTGATAGACGATGCCGTTAAGTTTGTCACCGACACAATAACCGGAGCTGCGGATGTTGCTATCCCTAAAAATTCCATCATTTCACATAAACACCGGAAACCTCGGTGGAATGAACAGTGTCATATCTCCTACAAGAGAAAGCAATGGAGTATGTTTTGAAGATACCCAACCACGGAGAATCTTATTGCTTTCAAGAAAGCCAAAGCGTTTGCTCGTAGAGTTAGACATAAGAGTCAGAGGGAATCTTGGATTCGTTATGTGTAATCAATTACCACATCGACATCAAGCAAACAGTTATGGAGGAAAAAGAAAGCAGCTAATGGTATTTATCAGGATCATTGCATTCCTGTTTTAAAAACTGGAGCTGCTGTACATTCCTCAGAAGTAGATATTGCCAATGTCATCGGAGTAACTTTTGCTTGTGTTTCCAGCTCTGATTCATATAGTCCTACTTTTCTAAGGACTAAAAGAATTGCAGAGCGGACACCAGTAAGATTTGAAGCGCGCGATCGACATAATCTACCTTATAATTGTGCTTTTCGATTGTCGGAATTGAAGACAGCCATGTCTCAGGCCAATAACATCAGTCCAGAACTTGATGGAATTTCCTACCAAATGCTCCGTCATTTAGATAATGATTCGTTATTGAACATCTTGATATTGTTTAATAGAATCTGGATGGGACATGTCTTTCCAACTTCTTGGAGGGAAGCGATAGTGATTCCGATTTTGAAGTCTGGCAAAGATTCATCTGACCCTCTGAGTTATCGTCCGATAGCTCTCACGAGTTGCTTGTGCAAAACTTTTGAGCGTATGGTCAATGCTAGACTCATTTACGTCTTAGAGAAGAATAATTGCATACCTCGTCATCAAAACGAATTACGAAGAGGACGATCCAAAATAGATAACATAGTAGATCTAGAATCCCAAATTCGAAATGCTTTCGTTAGGAGAAACCACCTTGTTGCAATCTTCTTCGACGTTGAGAAAGCTTATGAACGTACATGGCGCTATGGAATTCTCCGTACTCTGCATAATCTTGGCTTTAAGGGTAATCTTCCAATATTTATCCAAAATTTTTTGGTCTCACGCGTTTTTAAAGTACGCGTTGGAACTACGATTTCCAAAACGTTTAGCCAAGCTGAGGATGTCCCTCAAGGTAGCGTTTTAAGAGTAACCCTTTTTAACCTTTTCATCAGTAACATACTTCATCAGTTACCATCTTATGTTCATAGTAATTTATATGTCGACGACTTACAAATTTCATATCAGGGATCAACTATGAATATAATTGAAAGACAAATGCAAACAGCTGTAAATTATCTAATTATTTGGTGTGAACGGAATGGTCCTAGTATATCTCCTAAAAAGAGTTTCAGTGTTCATTTCTGCAAGAAAACTAGTCTCCATGATGATCCTATGCTTCGCATAAATAATAGACCCATCCCTGTAGTCAATGAGATAAAATTCCTTGGCGTGATTTTCAATAAGAAGTTAACTTTCCTTCAGCATGTTTTACATCTGCGGAAGAAGTGTGAGCGACTGCTTAACATCCTCAGGATTCTTTCCATTACATCTTGGGGTGCAGATCGCACATCACACCTTCGAATTAACCAGTCAATAATTTTTATCTCGAATTGATTACGGCTGAGTTACTTATGGATCAGCTAGACTATCCATCTTACGCAGATTAGATACTGTTCACCACTCTGCTTTAAGGATTTGTTCTGGTGCATTTCGCACATCACCCGTCCAAAGTCTATATGTAATCTGCCAACAGTTACCTTTAGACCTGCGACGGATGCAGCTGTCTCTTAATTATTATTCCAAAATAATGTCCTCACCTCATCATCCCTTGCATTCCACATTTCCTAATGCTTGTCTTAAGAGATTATACATTGCTAGACCATCAAACATTCAACCTTTTCTCTCTCGCAATAAATCTAGTATTTTGCTTTTTGACCTATGTGATGTCTGAATTGAGTCCACAGACTTCTTCGCACATCCACCTTGGTATGATCGAGATATCATTGTTTTCAATCCCTTTGAAAGTTACAAAAAGTCGGACACAACTGCGACCATTTATCAACAGCTTTTTGCGTTCTATCGCTGTCAGTATGAACGGTATACTCCTGTATTCACAGATAGATCCAAAACAGCAGGACACGTTGGCTGTGGAATTTATTTTGATAATACCTAAAAAAAGACTACTAGAGGTTGTCCTCAAGGAGGTGTTCTCTCACCATTACTTTGGAACCTAGTTGCAAATAGCCTTATAAAATATCTAAATGATAGGGGCTATTATACGCAAGGATATGCTGATGACATTGTCATCCTTATCCTTGGCAAAGATTTCGACATAACTTGTCATCTCATGCAGGATGCTCTATGTTATGTAGGTCAATGGTGCATGGATTGACCTGATGGTTAATCCTCAGAAAACCTACCTTGTACCTTTTACGCGCAAAAAGAAACGGAAAGGTTTTTTCATACCAAAACTTTTTGATGTTGAAATCAATGTGGCTTCAGAGGTGAAGTATCTGGGCATTTATTTAGACCAAAAACTCACCTGAAATAAGCACATTGATGATAAAATTAACCGAGCAAAGAAAAACATTATGATTTGCATGCGAATGCTTGGTAAAAACAGGGGTCTACATCCAAAACTGATGTTTTGGATGTACACAGCTATTGTCAGGCCCATTCTCACATATGCCTGTGTGATCTGGTATCGTAAGGTAGAACAGAAGACTGTGACTGACAGACTAGGCGGTCTACAAAGACTGGCCTGTCTCTGCATCACAGGAGCAATGTCCACCGCACCACCTAGAGCACTGAAAGTTATGTTGGATCTGACTCCCTTAGACATCTTCATCTGCATCACTGCCAGAATGACTGCATACAAAATGAAGATACAAAACCAATGGTACGACCAACCTGTTGCCAAAGGGCACAGGGATATTACCAGGAAAATTCAAGATCCTATTTTCCTGACGCCTTCGGACATCATGGAAAAGTCATACATGTTTGAAAGGACATTTGAAATAGTTTTTCCAACTAGAGACGAATTGGATAACATGTTTAAAACTAAAACAGGAGATCCAATCTGGTACACAGATAGATCACTGAAAAACAACCTCTCAGGACTGGGAGATTGTGGCGTGTCATCAAGAACCAGCCTATCTGTAAGCCTTTGGGGATATGCTACGGTCTTCCAGGCAGAAGTTTTGGCCATTATCCACTGTCTCTTACTAAATATGAGAAAGGGCTACCACGATAAGTAAATTCTCATTTTTAGTGACAGTCAAGCCGCTTTAAAAGTGTCCAGTTCTTTCGAAATCAAATCTAAAATGATTTTAGAATGCAGAAACTTTCTTACAGAACTGGCAACTAGAAACAAGGTGATCCTTGTATGGGTTCCAGGGCACAAAGGCATCGAAGGTAATGAAAGGGCTAATGAACTTGCTAAGCAAAGATCGTCTTTTGCTCCCATTGATGCAGAACCTTTTTGTAGGATCAATTTGAAGACCGCAAATACCAATGTTCTTAGATGGGAAAAACGGAAGATATATAAAGCTTGGCTCAACACTCCTGGTCAAACCCATGCTAAAAGTATGATCTGCGCATCATCATCAAGGATTGCCTCTGAAATTCTAAGATGCTCCAGGCAGAAGATACGTTTAATCCTAGGCTTCATAACTGGGCACTACTATTTCAGAAAACACCTCCATAAAATGGGACTGTTTCAACAAGACCCTATCTGCAGGAAATGCCATGCGCAAGTGGAAACGGCCAAGCATATCATTTATGAATGCGAGGCTCTTGCCCTCCCTAGATTAACTTCTTTAGGCATCATCCATACTTGAGAGTTACACCAAGATACCATTGAAGGGTTATTGAACTTTATTAATAAAGTGGGTGACTCGAGCAACTGGAACTAGGAAACATTGGGTTTGGAGTTAATAGTACAAAATGCCGATAAAAGCAGAGGTGCCCAATGACATACAAACCCATCTCTAAGAAGAAGAAGAAGAGGAATACATGTGATGAACCATACACAGTGCGTCATATTTTAATTGTGTGTCCAGATTTTAACCATTATCTTTTCACATTCTTAATAGAAATATTTTAATCTTACAAGATTTGCTAGGTGAACCACCACATCGCAATCTCTTTGCGTTTTTAAAAGCAATTAGTTTTGTGAATTTTATCTAATTTAGAAATTTTAAAACAAAATTAATTTAATTTAAAATCTTATACATTTTAGAAGATACAAATATTTATATTTTATTTTGATATTTTAATAGAATTTTAACATTTCAATGGTTTGAGCAGAGGAAGCAGATAAATACGACTTTGTGTTAGGCGCAGCTTGTCCTTAGTTGGACCTTGCGCCATTAAAACCAGCCAGCCAACCAACCACTTCACTCCTCAGCTGTCCCACTAGCTTAAAAAAGAAAAACATCATTTCCACACGCATTTTTAGAAATTTAAAAAACTGCAAATTTTCATGTTTTGTGATTACTTTTTAAGACAAATTTAATCATCTTATTGACCTCCTCTGGTAAAATATTTTTAATCTTTAATTTATTACAGGAAAGTCTGAAATAATATTGCTACCAGCTCATCATACTTTGATATTGTTTTGAATTAGGCCCAAAATTTCACTACGGATTTGATTTCTGATAAGGGTTAATATTAAAAGTGACAACAGTTGTGTTCTTCTGTTGGAAAAGTTATGTAATTTTTGAACATTTACATCTAAGTTCTGATAATACGTCATATTAGAAGTAAAATAGTTGTTGTATCTTAATTTTAATATTAAATTATTTACAACAAATGGTAGTAAGCACAATTCAGCAAACTATAAAACTGATATTTTTTAAAATTGAAAATAATTCAATGCGTGTTGTTGTTGCTTATCCTCCATGTCTGACGGAGTCAGACTAGATCCACGAGTTCGTTGACTGTAAGGAAGTCGAAGACTAAAAGAGGATTGCTAAAGAGATCCTCCCTAGAGAGACCCATGCAATCCAAAAGATGCTCAGGAGAAGCCTGATGATTTTGGCACTTGGTGCAGGTGACGAAAGTTATCCTGCCCTCGTTGAAAGTGAGGCACTTAATATGACCGCTAGCAAGTCTTGAGAGAACAGTCGGGGTACGTCTGTCACACGGGAGGTCAAGGGACAAACCCGGTTTTGATCCCTTGTACCAATTATGGGTGGGGGTGTTTTCCACTCCTCCGAGATTTTTGATTTTTCCCGGGAGTATAACTCCAGAAAAGTAAGTGTGGAAGAGGGAGTATTTGAAATCCTGCAACCCTCCTTAGCAAGATTATCGGCCATTTCATTCCCGTGGAGATTCACATGTGAAGGTATCCATTGCAAGTGAACATCATGATTAAGTGAAATGAGTTTTAATTTAAGCAGGATAGAGTTGCTGATCTTGTCGCCTACAAGAAGCCAATTACTAAGATGGTGGAGAGAACTACGGCTGTCAGACAAGATCCATAGGTCACCATAATCCTCTTCAGAAAGAATAGCTTCTAGTCCCAGGTCTATTGCAATCAATTCACTTCTGAAGACAGAGCAGTGATTGGGATTACGATGAGAAAGAGTCAAATTGGTGTGAGGGGTTTCAATATACATGCCACTACCTGCTAGCATATCAATTTTACTACCGTCAGTGAAGATTTTGATGGCATTGTTAGGAATGTGGCTTAGGTTTTCCAAGGTCAGCTGTCTAAGATGTTCTGGGATGTAGTCTTTCTTGTTAACATGAGTACTTAAGTTAAAGTGAAAGTAAACCCTGGGGAGTCCTTCTGCAGGATTCAAGCAGCACTGTATTGAGTTGGGTTCAACATTACTATTAGGTAGTTGAAGAGAGACGGCCAGACTGAAAGGGCTGTCCTTCTTTAATCTTTGATGATTACTCCAGCTGTTAAGATACATGGAGGTCTTGTTGCAGAGGCCATAACTAGAGAGTTTATTATAGTATTTAACAAGACCAGCTTGTCTTCTAGTATGGAGCGGCTGCAAGTCGGCCTCAAAAAGAACAATATCAGAAGGACAGCTATGTCTTAAACCAGTGATAATCCGGGCAGCACTTAATTGAACTTGTTCTAACTTCTTAAGGTTAGTTTTGGATGCGCAACAATAAATTGGGAAACCATATTCAAGTATAGGCCGAATGAAAGTCATATATGTTGTTCTAAGGGTTGTTGCATCGGCTCCCCAGTCGCTACCCGCAATATATTTAAGAATGGTAAGACGTTTTCTACTTTTCAATACAATGTGTTCGATATGCTTGTTAGTAGTGCACTCTTGATCCAGAATAAATCCCAGATATTTGGGGTGCTTCTCATAAGTGAGATTCTGTCCCTCCAACTTCAGTTGTGGTTGATAATTATATATACGCTTATTGGTTGTGAAGAAAGTAGCAATTGATTTACGAGGATTAAAACTGATTTTATGTTCCTTGGCAAAGTTGGACACAGCTACAAGAGAATTATTAATTCTCGATTCAATATCATTAATATTGTTTCCTGAGCTCCAGAGTACAATGTCGTCTGCAAACAGTCCCACCCTAACTCTGGTAGAATTCAGTTTTTCAATGCCAGATAAAAACATCATGAAAAGAGTAGGGCTAAGCACTGACCCCTGAGGAACACCTTGGCTGAGCTTAAATGGTCCTGAAAGAGACTTGTTAACCTTCACCTTGATAGATCTGTGTTGTAGAAAGTCTGCGATCCATGTTAAAGCATTGCCACAGATTTTGAAATAATCGTGAAGTTTGATAATCAGTTTATCTTTCCAAACTCTATCGAAGGCCTTTGTGAGGTCCAGAAAAGCGGCCACGGAGTGGTGAGTGGGTTTGATATTCTGGGCATCTCTAATGGATTGACAGAAATATAAAATTTGGTCTGTAGTGCTGTGACCTTTTCTAAAGCCATATTGCTCACTGGGCAGTAGATTGTTTTTATCCAGAAAACACTGTACTCTTATTAAAATCATTTTCTCCATGATTTTGCAAGGCATGTTCGTCAGTGCGATTGGTCTAAAATCTTCAGGAGAACAAGACTTCTTGCCAGGTTTTTTGATTGGGATGATGGTGGCTCTTTTCCATTCGGTGGGCAGTCGACCCTTAATCCAAGATTGATTGAATATGTCAAGAATTCTGTTTTTCCCCTTCTGACCAAGATTTTCAAGCATTTGTCCATGAAGGCCATCAGGACCAGGAGTTTTACTCAGATCCAGGAATGCCATTGCACAGAGTAATTCTTGTTGAGAGAAGGGTTTGGGCAAAATCGAGTCCCCACTATCAGAAGTGCGACAGCCATGAATGATTTTTCTAGCTTTAATCAAAGTCGGTCGATTATCACCTGTAAAATCAAGCCTACTAATCATTTGGTAATGGGCAGCTAAACCATCAGCTGCTAATTTAGCATCGGGAAAGGCCTGTCCAAATATATCTTTCACAGAGTTACATTTGATTCAATGCGTGAAACATTTTAATAAGCATCGATGTTAGATTAAGATAGATGATACTGATATTGCTAAAATATTTCATTTTATTCAAAACAAATAAAAAATTACGAAGTATTCGAAGAATTGCTCTACATTTATAGCATACATCAAGTACATGTCTCAGTAGTCACGACCGGAATATATGGCCACCATACGAAGACTACCGGTAGCTTGAATCTAATATATTTTACGAAGTTTCGGCGTGCGTAGCAGGCCTTTACATCTTCATCTGTAGTTGCTCCTAGTGGAGAAAACATGTCTTTACTCACGGAGAGCGCCTGAATGTGTATGATAGCCAATCAGCTATGAGGAGTGGTTACGAGAGGCGAAAATTCAAAATGTGTAAGTATGAATTAAAATATTTTATTGTATGATATAGTAAAATAATAAGTTCACAATATTAGAAATTCTGGGATAATATATTCCCACCGGTAGCTGCAAGATGCAGCCTTTTAAATAGCAGTTCACTGGCGGCTTAACGTTCTTCCATGGCGCGCGCATTAATGACGCGATATGCGCGATGAACGTTTTAAACATTATCGTCTGGAAAGATATGAAAATACTGTTGTTGATATGTCCAATAAAGTGTTTTTTTCTTACACCGGCAATGACGTCATACTTTGTTTTTTTTTGTATTTTTCTTGTAAACAATTGATCGTACAGGAACACTTCTTTGGGCAGCTTTTATGCACTCCTAACGAGTAATTTAGCTGCGCAGAGTTTATGCAGTCATTTTGGGACACCCTGTATGATAGCTGGTTATTACCTTTTATAATATTTTCACGGTTAAATAGATTTTGTCATTACTACAAAAGAAAAGGGTACTCCAAAGTGTTGTCCTACTTACTCCCTGATATTTTCTGATGTCGTTTGAGACAATTTAGACTCAAAAGCCATTATGCCATTCTCCATGATGTCCTTATTGATTATTTGGAAGTAGGTGAAATATGATCTGACATCACAAATATTTTATATGAATGAAAATTTGTTTAGATTTTGTTTCATTTTCGGTTTTGACATACATTTTCCTAATTTTATTTTTAATATTAAGTAAAATATTTTTATCTTTTATATTAAAGAAGGAATCTCACTCTGAAATTTTCATATTTTATTTTTTCCCCGAGATACCAGGAATGAATATACATATTTGAATACATTAATATAAAATGTTCTCAACAATGATAGTTTTTGATTTCCTGTAGTGTAATACACTGAACATTACTGTTTTATTTGTTTAAGAATAATTGTTTCTTTAAAAATATTAGTTTGTATTGTACATTAGTTTGTATTGTACATTTAAAGTAAATATTAGTTTGTATGCTTAGGTTGGGATTGTGTGTGGGGTTATCAAAATTTAAATTTCACCTATTTACTGTCTGTAAAATAATAATCTAAATTATTTTCTGCTAAAGATGAACTAAAATCTTTGATTTTCAATACATTTTTTAACACATATCGTAGGTAGAAATCTTCATTGGAATGCCACGGACACAACTAAATTTGCGCCGCAAGATAATAAAAAATAAATCAAATACCCCGTTCGTACTACATTTTTAAAATCAATTTAAAGTTACATCTGATTCAACCTTTAACCACGCTGGAAACAACGTTCGCATTGCCTTGCATACGAAACAGATTTAATAAATGATGAATTTTGTTCCAAATTATATACATTGTATGTTGATATTAAAAATATGATATTTTTGAAATTTTCTTAGTTGAACACGTTTTTAAAATATTTGCAAGTTAAAATCACACTAAGATTTAGATATTTCAAATGAATACGAAACCACAAAATTGAAAGCCTTTATTTCTTCTCAAACTAAACTTTTTTCCGGTTTTGTTCTTATTCGAAACCATCCTTATCTTTCTTGTTACTTTCGATTAAATGTTCCTTAAGTATGGAATATTTGATCGAATCATTGGAGTTTTATTACACAGAAGAGATATAGGTATAATACTATTTCCTGGTGATGAAATAAAGTCGTACTTCAAATATTCAACACCATTAGAGGTATTTTTTCCTCAGCTCAATCATACTGTTAAGTGTTGAAAAGAGAAATATAGAAGGTGTAAAAATATTTATAGACCAAATGTTTTATTTGCAACAAACCACAGTTAATTATTAATTTTTTTATTGGAATGTTGTTGTAAAGCTCTTTTGAATAAATGGTTTGACATAAGGCTCAGTTTACTTCTTTCAAAAAGTACCTGTATTGAAAAAAGTAATACTTTAGTGTTAAGAGATTACTATAATGAAAAACGTAATACATAAGTTTTTCAAAGGAAATTAGTTTTATTCAAATTATACTTTTGTAACAAAAGCACACTATATATTATCCACAACAATAGAAAACTTCATTTGTCTAAGACTAGGAAAGTTTGTTTATATACTTCATATCACCATAACGTAGAACTAAATTGTTGATTAGAATCAGGAATCTTACAGCTTATATTTATAAGTTGTAGACAAGTTTGTGCATGTAGTTATTGTATAAACATGCTTTCTATCGTCTGTTTTGCATTCCGTATCGTATATATGATATGTGTATGTTCAGGCTTTTTAAAAACTTAAGTAGCAGGCACCATCTAAAACAATAAACTCATAGATGTGTCAGAAGATATTTTTTATTTTCGTTTTTGAAAGAATTTTCACTGTAAGCATATTGATGGAAACTGAAAATTTAAATTTATTGAAGTAAATTGATGTTTTAGTAATCACAAGCTATGCACACCACTGTTACAAGTGACAAATGAGGAAAACGTATAGTCAATGTTCATTCACAAAAGGTATTACATAACGCTCAGTATTCATGTAACACACATTTGAAACACCCACCTATATTTTAGTCAGGAAGTAAAAATCGAGATATTTTTATATTTATATAATTTATTTAAGTTTCCATAATAAAAATTGAATACAACAAAATGCTTTATTAAACCTTCCATGGAGATTACTCAAGAACCTTCAAATTAATTTTAATTTTCCATAAACCTCGGAATGATACCAGAACCCCTGGGATCTATAGGGGGAGACTAATTTAAAAACCACTGATATAGTGTTTCAACTTTAAGTTATAGATTTATTTTTCATTTTAAAATAAAAACAGTACATTTATAAATAGGACAGAGAATTATCCAAGCCATGTTTATAAATATTTGCTTCGGTAGTCTTAAAAGAAGGTAATTAAATATTGATATTAAATTATTAAAGTAATAAAAATAAACTTTGGCATTTTCCCCCTTTTTTTAAAATTAGGGAATATAAAAAAAACATAAAAAGAATATTTTAATGATAAATTTTTACTGCAAATTTTTGCTTGTAAATTAATATTTTTTATGGTAATCACATAAATATTTCTAAGCCTCATTAACTAACTTTGTACTTCCAATTTTTCAGAAGCCAAACTTGTTTATATAAATATACATACATAATCTACACTGTCTGGTGCATAATATATATTGCATCAAACAGGGAAAATAATTTTTTTTTATTTTCTGCAATTCCACACACTTTTCAGATATATTTAGACATACTGAAATTTTCCTTTCTAAATATCAGGATTTTTTTCTTTTGTTTTACAAAATATGAATTTCAATTAATAAGATTGATTCTACTTATATTTTCTTAATCAAATATAAATATTGATATATTTTTAACTGTGTTCCTTACTTTACACACACACACATGTGTGTGTATATATATATATATACGAGGGTTACTCTGAAATTTTTGAGATACGCGCAGACAAGAATTTACAAAATAAAAATAACAGTTTAATTTTAAAGTGCAAAGTATTTTAACACAGAAGACGATTTTTTACTGACTTACTTCAACTTGTTTAGCGTGGAATAAATTTTAAACAGAAGAGAAAATGGAGTTAATGCGAGAACATTTTCGCGCTATGATTTTCTAAGATTTCAAAGCACGATTAAATCAACAAGAATGCGTTCAACGGTGTCAACTAGCATTTGGTGATGAATTTCCAGCTCATGCTACTGTATTCAGATGGTTTAGAGAATTTAGAAGAGGTCGCAATTTTCTTCAGGATGAAGAACACACAGGAAGGCCGTCGTCGGCAGTAATCCCGGATAATGTGTCTGCCATACGAAAAATGTTAATGGATGATAATCGCTGTACCTATGAAATGATACAGAAGGAGTTTAACATTGGATCCGCAGCCATACACAAAATCATTCATGAAGAATTACATATGAAAAAAGTAATTTGTCGTTGGGTTCCCCATAATCTAACTGAGCATCAAAAAGAGGAGCGTGTCAGAATCAGTAAAAAACTCTTAATATGCTGAATGATGGTGGCCACCGCATCATTTCTAAAATTGTAACAGGAGATGAAACGTACATACTGTTTTTTGACGTTTCAACTCGTCAAGAAAGCAAAGTATGGGTCTTCGAAGATGATCCCACGCCGACAATGGTGAAAAAACAACGCGCACTGAAAAAAGTGATGTATGCCGTTTTCTTCAGAAGTACGGGATTGGTCAAAGCCAACAAGTTGTAAGGACAGAAGAAAGTAACAGAAAACTGGTATACCACTAAATGTCTTCCAGAAATTCTACAAGAACTGAATGTTAGGGGACTAATGCTTCACCATGACAATGCATCTTCACATACAGCTGGATTAACAGTTGAGTTTCTTAAACAAAAACAAATTAAAGTGATAGAACATCTGCCGTATTCACCTGATCTAGCTATGTGCGACTTTTGGTTATTCTTTAATCTAAAAAAGAACTTACGTGGACGTCGTTTTCATTCAGAAGAAGAGATTGATGTGACTATAAATGTATTTTTTCATCTATTCGAAGAAATGAATGGCTTGAGGCATTTAATCTGTGCGTCTACAAAAGTGCATTGATGCTGGAGGAGACTACTTTGAACACACCTAAAATTTTGTAAGTATAACTTTAAAAACCTAGTTGTATCTCAAAAATTTCAGAGTGACACTCGTATATATATATATATATATATAACAGATCTCTTTTTTTGAATAAAAAAATATGAGTATTTTTAATAAACAATTCATTTAAATCATGAGTGATAATTGAGATTTATCATGAAATACTCATTGCTGTTTATTTAATTTTTATGGATAAAATTCTAAATAAATACATAAACTTATGCATGTGACTTTTAAGTATAATCATAAAAATATTAAATTCACTAAAAGTAAAATAAAAATTTTAATTATTATACAATTCATTTGGTTTTCCATATTCAACAAATATAAAAATTAGAATTTGTAAACTAATTTAACGCAAATAGAAATCTTACTCATTTTTGAGTCATGAATAAAAATAACAGCTAATAGTAGTTATTGAAGCTAATTTATTGAATCAAAACCAAAAATATTCCAGACGTTTAGTCAAATAAAATAAAAGTATTAGAAAGTCTTATTGGAATGTATAGATACAAGGCAAAATAATCACATCTTTTATAAAAAAAAAAAGTATACAACAAATGCATAAAAACAAACTTTAATTGTGAGATAAATAATCAGCTTGAAAGAGCACAATTTGAGTTAGGGAAATACAAATAAATCCTTCAAATCAACATTAATATTTAAAAAAATAAAAAATATGACTTAGAAAATCTAGGAAAAAAAATCAAAAATTAAAATACTCAGATAAAATTATCTAGGATATTAAGAAATCTGAACATAGAAAAAACCTGAGTAAAATATAAGTCTTGGATATATTCTTCCAGTTAGAAAATGTTTCAAATTAAATAAATTTGAAATTTTCATGAAATTAGAAAATGCATTTTTATACATAATACATTTTGCATGAAATTCATATACAATAGTGATATTTCGCTTTCACTAATGTTTATAAAAACAGTTAATTTTAATAACTTATCAATAAAAAGTCAAAAAAATTTCTTAACCACAGCTTAAAATTTTAATTAACAATTAAAAAGAACAGAAAGATAAAATATCAAAAATTATTAAAAATTGGTAGAAAATTAAATAACATTAGTTATGATTTAAAAAATGGCAGAGAAATTGTATCTATAATGAAATAACAATAAGGACTAAGAAAAATTATGTTTAACATTCCAAACAAATAGAGGCACATTTCAAAATTCTATTATATTTTATATAAACAAGTATTACATTTACAGTACTTTTTTGTATTTTAAAATAATATATTTTCAAACAGATGATATTCCATTATATATATAAGCTTTAAAATAAAACTATTGTAATACAACAGGTTACTAATAAAATATTTTTAATAAAAAAATTATTTGAATGTTTTACTCATACCAACAAAAACCATCTTAAATATTAGGTTTTTCAAATATGGCTATATTTGTTCACATTAGCTATACAAAATTATTAAAAATGAATATTTAATTAGAAAAATAATCTACTTAATGTAAATTGAAGTTGAAAGGCTTAATTCAAGGTTTTTATAAAATTTTCATCATTAAAATTTGGCAAATTAATGATCTAATACAGTTATAAAGGATAAAAATAAAATAATAAAACAAAATAAAGTTAGTCATTAATGTTTCTAAATGCTTTATGGTAAACAATACTTCATAAAATGAAAGTTAAGATGAAAATTTCTTGAGACAAAATATTTTATCAATCTTAAAATTAGTTTTCATGCATTACTTTGTTACTGTATTAGAATACATATAATGTTACATATTTATGAATTTATTAAGGGCCATTGAAAGATTTAATTTTGTATTTCATTAAAAAAACACTTTCAATTTAAAAAATTAATCTCGTAAAAACAGCGCATTTTGTAAACTTTTCTCCAAATAAAGGTATATATGTATATAAATGTTTGAGAAAAAAAGATAAGCATGATGGTTCCTAGACATCTAATCAATATGCTGGATGTTTTGATGTTGATGAGAAATTGGAATATTAAATGATATGTTAAAATAAAAATCACATCACAACCATTACAGTAAACTGATAATTCAAATTATAAGAAATAGTTCAAACACAATTTATATTGCATGAGCATGTAAAGTATTAAAGTAAATAAGAAATGCAATCTCAACCTTATTTACATAGAAAATTAAAATATTGCAATACAATTGTAATATTCTTTTAAAATTAAGTAAAAATCATATATTAGTTAAATTTACCTAAAATTTTACTAAGTATTGTAGGATAATTTGAAATTTCAACATAATATTTAAATTATTCTTTTTGACATCAATATTAATATAATCAGTTTCAATGAAACAAAATTTAATGCTTTATTATTACTCAATAATAAATTTAAAATTAATTATTTTACAAGAAGTACAAAGTCAATGACTTGAACTAAATTAATAGACAGTAACATTTTTCTATCTACAGCATTAATATACTTTGAATTAAAACAATACTGAAGACAATTTATCTCAATAAAAAATAAATAAATGTCGATATAATTTTAAATTTAAACAAAAATTTTCCCACTAATTTATAACAGTCCCAGAGATGATAAATAAAAAAATGACTTATCAATATATACTACAAATAGTAAAAAAAAATAAACAACAATACAGGGAAACAGAATTTATAACTCCATAATTTGTTTTGCAGAAATGAAATTCAATTAAAATCATGTAATATATATAAACAAGAATCCAATTATCTAACAATTTATGAAACTGCACATACCTTCGCATCTTAATATATTTTTCCCACCAAATTTAAGCTTTTTATTTTAAATGAATTAATATTCAATCATCAATGAGAGAAGAGCAGTATAAAAAATGCATTAATTCTTTTTTGAGTGTGAAATACAAAATATTGAAAACAAAAATGAAAATTTAATTATTAAATAAAAAATTCAAATCGATAAATTTTAAATTGAATAAAAAAATTAAACAAAAAATATTCAATTAAATTTTGTTTGGGATTTATAATTCATATAAGTAAAACATTCATGTGTAAAGTTTTATATGAAACAAAATAAATCTAAAAAGTTACAATACAACATGTGAATTTCTACAATGAGAAAACACTTGTACATAAGTTAAAGAACTTAAATTTAAAATTAAGTAATTTATAACAAACAAATGTTATGAAATTAAGACCATTTAAAAATACTGTAATAAAAGAATAACAGGAAATGTAATGCAAATAAAAGTTTATACTTAATAAGATTGAGATCTATTTGAACAACAGTACGATTAGATTTGCAAGTGTGATTTTTACGCATGAAAGCTAGTTAGATTGGGGCATAGAATTGAAATTGATTTTGAGAAACATACATATTACATTACATATTATCATATCTATGGACAAAATTATTTAAACTGCATTAAAATTTGAAAGTTCTGAGCATGTAGATACTAATTAGTAAAGAACAATTCTTTACTAATTAGTATCTAAATTTTTCTATATTTAATGATAAGTTTCTCTTCCTAAATTATTGATTCATTTATCTTCTTAAATTGTTTCAGAGAAGAAATTTATTTTCTATTAATTATTATTTAAAAAATATATCATTAAAGGAACAGTTAATGCTTAATTTATTAAACTAAGCAATCTCTCTTTTTCTGTTTCTTTCAATAGGATTTAAAAATTTGATTACTACATTAAAAACCATAAAATAATTAGTATTAAAGGCAGGTCTTCTTCCTAAAACTGAAGTAACTATAAATATTTCATTCCCATAAGAAAAAGGATCATAATATAAATGTGCACATAAGTAAACATGTATGTCTGATATTTAAAAAAAATTCTGCAAGAAATAACTTGTATAACTGATTGGTCTATTTTCCTTTATATTGTAAAAGTATTCTTAATTGACTTTCAGAATTTAATAAGATTAAAATCTTAATTTTAATACATATTAATGAAATAATTAGAAGCATTTTTAGAATTGTTTCATGTATCAATTAGAAAATTTGAATTTTTATAAAACTTATTAATATAATGATATAAAAATAAAAATGTTCTGCTCACATGTAATTGCTTATTTATTATACTTTTGTTAAATTTAATATGTTTTTTTATTAAGATTTACAGCACATGGAAACATTCTAAAACAGGTGATATTACATCAGAATTAGGTTAGACTATTTGATAAATTCTAATGGTTTTTATGAAATGCATAATTGTCGAATATCTAATAATTTATTATATTATTTTAAAGAAATGTTTTTCGTCTTACAGTACACATATTTCCAATGATACATGAAATGTTCTCACACAATAGAGAACAATAAAATAAAATAATGTACAGTGGTAAATAAGCACAAAAAATTAAAAGCTATTGTAATAACTAAAATTTAAAATACTAATTATTGTTTCATCAACCATTAAGTGTTTTGTATATTCACTAAAGAAAATATTTACAAAATTTAACACATCTCTTTAAAAAAACTTATCTATTTTTAACTTAATTAAATACATACTTATAAATGAGTACCACACACACACACATTTTTATGTAGCAAATAAAGCTAAAATGCCCTTGATTATTATTGTATTTAAATGTAGGTTTTAGTAATTATAATATAGAGAGACAATTTGATTTGTTAGTTTGTCACTAAATTGCTTTATTTTGCATATGAAGACCAAATAGGCAAGGATAATGGAGCAAGGTTGGGATATGAGGAGCAGTAAAGATAGCTCAAAGGATATGCAAATAAAGATACAGAAATGCTTTTTGATTAAGAAAATAATAAGAAAACAACTTTTGGCTTTTAATTAAAAAGTTTAATTTACTTGATATCAAGTATTTAAAAAAGGTAATTTAATATGAAGTGTTAAATAGGCAAATCACAAAAGAATTTAAAAAAATAGTGTATTTATTAATCCGAGCACATTCTTCAAGAAAATTAATTGATATTAAGTAGGTATCAGAGCAGAATGCAGGTTTCTATTTTTAGAAGGAAGAGAGATTGTCAAAAGTGGACGGCAGTCGGAAATTCTTATTGGTATAAGGATGGTTCTACTTCATGTAGAAGATATTAAGAAAAAAAAATATCCCAAAGCTGAAACTTATTTCAAGTAGAAAACATTTGGAATTTTTAATGTCATTATGTGGAAATAAGAATTAAAATGTAACTGGATATTATAAACATTTAAAACAACTGAGAAAATGTATAGTTTAAGTAAATAAAGCTTAACAATAAATTGTAATTTTTCCTCCCAAAAAAATGAGCAAATGCAATTAGTGATGTAAATTTGAATATCCTAATGTTTAATGAATATATTTTACTTCTAAATATTATATAAGTTACACATTTATTTTTGTCATTATGAAAAAAGTTTTCAATATATTATGGATTTCTTTACAGATGACTATTATTTTCAATAAGGATTTTTATTGACTTGATTGATATGTTATCAAAATTAATCTGGATTAATGAAATGATTGGGTATTAAAAAAGTATAGTAATAAAACATATAAAAATAATTGTATATATATTTTTGTAAGTACATATTAAAAAAAATGAGATTCAATTAACACATATAAAACATTACATCTTGCAAAGAAATGTTTATACAAATTGAAATAAAATGCTTGCATCAATTTTAGTGATATAGTAAAAAAATTAAAAGACACAACATAGATAAAATTTATGCTCAACAATTTTTCTTAAAATAAGAATAATCATATACAATAACATTTATGAAAAGAAATAAAAACATGACTAGTAACAGAACACTTATTATTGTTAAAATTTAAAACTACCAACACAGAAAATTAGTAATTAAGGTTTTATAAATTGTATATTTAGTTAACATAAGGTAAAAATGTGTTATCACAATCACTGGTTTTATAAATAAGTAGAACAAGAATACAAAAAAATAAAAGATAATGTAAAAATCAAAAAGTTAGGAATATTTCTATGAATTACGTATCAAAATTAAAGATAATTAGGATTTGTGATTTCTTTTTACAGTTGCTTAATGTTTAAACTATTATTCAGTGAGTCAGTAGCGCTTTTAGTAAATCAACATATAAATTAATCTTAATCAGCATATGTACAGTTGATACATATGCAGATTTTTTTTTTTTCAATAAAGGGAAATTAATTTTTAGTTAGAATCCATTATTACTTCATAAATGAAGGAAAGTTTTTACATATGTTCATCAGTAGCTTGGAAAAATCAATTAAAAAAGTTCATTTTTTTCATTGTTGGAATAAAAATTATGGTTGATCACAATGAATGAATATAGTGGATTGAAGAAGCAGGGGTTCAGAGATCTTTAAAACAAATGAGACATCCTTCAATTTGTGAGGAGCAGGCTAATATTTGACTCATTTGATTTTAGTTCTATTTACGTAATTAAAAAGAAAAATATCTAACAATATATGTTCACTAGGAAAGAAGGAGGATTTTTTTAAACAGCCTTAAATATTGAAATTTTTTGATATCATGCAATCAAATTTTTATGCTGAAATCGAATTTAAAAAATGAAACAATGAATTACTGAAATGCATGTTAGATACTAATATTTTTTAAATACCCAGAGTTGGTACAGATTTCCAAGAATTAAATTCCAGGAGTTTTCCAGAAGTCAAATAAGTTTCCAGGAGGTATTATCAATGTTAAAAATTTTTTAATTTAAAAATTGATCATCAAATATGCATATTATTATATATATGAAATATTTTTATATTATATTTGTATATAATAAAAATAAATTATTGCAAAAATTTTTGAGATTATTTATTTAAGTTAGAATTGTATTTAATGATTACTTCAAAAGTCTCATTAAAAAAATGAAATGAAATGAATTTACAGTAATAACGGAAAATTTTTTTTAAATAATCAATATTCTTTACATTACTGAATTACACATTGTATAAAGTCCTGGGTAATTTTAGAGTTTTTAAACACCTTTGTTATATTTCTATCTATTAATTTATTGACTATTTCAAGATGTATACAACTATCTCTTTTCAATAAATATACTTATTTCAAATAAAATAAATACAACTATCAGATAAAGTTTCCAGAATGACTTTTCCAATAACTATTTAATAAAAGCAAATCTAAATTTTCCTTCAGTTTACTTTCAAATTCTTTAAAAACAATACAATTTCACATCTATATTCTAGACTTTTTTTTCAATCATTCAATAGAGTTTTACATTTCTTGCTTATTTATACATGGACCATATTCATATTAAAAAATGCTAACTTTCCATCTTTAATACCAAGTAATAATTGTTGCTTCTCTGAAGTACCACAGTTTTTGATTTTGCAAATAATGTTAGTTAAAATTTTATTAGCTTCCTAAGCAATTCCTATTGCAGATTTTTCACATTCATATATGTCATCTTCCAAACCCTTCATTTTGATTTTCAGTTTATTTTTCACAAAAAGTATATTTTTATTTCCTTCTGCTACTTTTTTTCTTCTGTTTTAATTCATGTAAGTATAATTTATACTTTTGCTTGTGGCACCAACATTACAACTAAGTATCACAGCAAAGTAAGTCTTTGCTAATTATTATATTGTTGATACTTATGTTTTGGACATAGCCATGAATCACTTATCCACAAAATTGATAAATTATTTAATTTTTCAACCATCAAATTTTTATTCACAGAAAACCCATGTTCAACAGATCCTTGACTATGAGAAAGTAGTAAAAATAAATTAACTACTTTTCATAAACGACTATAATTTTGGTAATTTGAGAGTAAGTTAAAATAAAAAGGACACTCTTTTTTTTAATAGGATCAAATTTCTCATCAATACAATCTTGAATTCTTACAGTTAGTCATAATGATTTAAACTCTTCTAAAAAATTACAAAATTCTTTTTTTCTGAACCATGTAAATGCCGATTTTCGTAGGATTTTCCAGAGTATTGGTTATTAAAAAAGATACTTTCTATTAAGCATATTAAATAATTTATTTCAAACTTTATTTCATTGATAAACAAATTAATCCTTTTTCATTAGAATTGTACACAATTTTTACTAGATATGGAAAGTATATTTTAATTCAAAACTTTTATATTTAAATATTTTACATTCAGTGAATTTTATATAATGTAAAAGACAGAAAAAATAGAACAAGAATAAATTAAAATTGCACCGACGTTTGTACCACATGATATCATTGTTGATTACTCTTCACGCATATAAATCAAAATACTACATTTGGTTCTGACTGAACTGGATCATCATAAGTTATTGATTAAACTAGATCTTTATTTAAATGATTATAAATACAATCTAATATCAATAGCGCTGTCCCTTACTTTCAAAGGAAAACTTATGAGACTTGCTCCGCTGTGCCATCAGTTTTCGCACAGGCGTGCACAGTTATGTGGTGTATTGCAGGAAAAGAAAAGGCGTGCTTTCCATTCTGATTGTTTACTTTTACAAAAAAAAAGTAACGTCATATTTTCTGATTCTGAAGATGAAGGAAAATAATCATCTATCCTCACTATGAAACATAGGCACTGTTCTCACTATCACAAACATATTTGACAAAAAATAAAAAGTTTGTAATAAAAATGGATATGAAATAAAAAAAATTACGAACTGCTCAAAAAGAAACAGATAATAACTGCAATGTCTGGAACAAGCAATAGCTTTCCCCATATTGCAAGAAATATTCTCCTCTTCAAATCACCCCTTTCTTTGAAAAAATTATGTAAGTACATTATGAACAATGTCAAGGTCATTCAATTGAATTTCAAAATCACTGTTCTTGCTTTACTGATAGCAGATACTACAGAGAAACATCCTTAGGAAAAAATATACATATAGCTAGGGCAGTCATCACATTGGCTTAATGAGACGTACATTACACCTACAGCAGGCAAGTGGTTACGAGCTAATACTCAATTAAGTTTTCAAACATTTTCCTTGAAAATTTTAAAATATCCAAACGAAAAAACTCAAAAATAATATTTTTTAATAAAAATAAATGAATCAATATAAGTCAAAATTTCAGGAGTAATTCACAATTTTCAAGAAGTCAAAATCCCAGGAATATCAAGGGCTTTTAAAAATGTTTTTCAAATTCCTAGAGTTTTATGGAGTTTCCAAGAGTTGTACAAACACTGAATACTTTAATAGTGTGGGAAGTATAAATATCTTTAAAGCCTTTTTCCTGAGTCTTTATATTAGTCATAATTAAAATACTAACACAAATGCTGTACACAAAAATAGATAAAGTATTGGTAAATAATAAATACAGATTTTTTTAACCTTCAATATATACTAAGTATAATTAATGGAAAAATTCGATTTTGTTGCAATTATCATTTTGTAATTTTATTAATTCAAAGAAAGAAAAATATGAAAAATAAATTTAAAAAAAATGAAATTTAGCATGAGTATGAAAATATTAACGAATTTCCAAACAATAACAAGTATATAAAATATTTACAAATATAAAATAGTAACTTTTCACAAGTTGAGTTATTTTACAATCTTTACATAGCTCTAAATTTGTTTTCAAAATAGTTAAGAAAAAAATAATAAAAACATAATTAATTAAGATTCGTTTATCAATAAAAAAGATGGACAAAAAACAAATATAAAATAATTTCTTTCAAAAGATTTAATTATTAAATTAAAACGTTAGAGTAGAAATGCTTAATTTTTTTATATATTAAACGATTACTCGAAATAAAACTTTTTAAAAATGAATAAGACTTTAAATATAACAACAATCCTGAAATAATACTGATAATAAAATGCAATTTCATAAAAAGATTTTCATAAAGAAGTATTTTACCTAATACGTTGGACTAGGATAAAATAATTCAACTAAAATTAAATAAAACAAAGTATGATCAATTTCCAATAAAACAAGAATGGAAAGTTTGAGGTAAATAAGCACAGTTTTAAAAACAATAAATATATTTTATAAAAAGTTTCACAGAAAACTTGATAGTATTTCCATAATATTAAGTAAAATAAACTGTTCTAAATTTGCTACACTATCAATGCAAGCTGAATGCAATTCTATTGAACTCTAAAACAATAAAGCACCAACTATCATTACGCTAATGAGTAAAAATCTAACATTAAATAAATATATACATGTATACATAGCATATGTAACAATAAAACAACAAGGATGGAATAGAATTAAATGATACTTATTTACATAAATTACTTTTAATAGAGTAATTTTGGTTTGAAAATGGAATAAAACAGGAGATCAAACTTTTTGTGGCCTGGGAACATTATGGGGTGCTTCATTAAATTCTTCAAGTTCTTCACCTGGATCAGATTCAGAGGCAAGTTGAAAGTATTGCTCACTTCGAGTGGGAGATAAAAGATGAGCCATGATTGCATATGCAAGAAAATCTGCACTAGAGGTAATACCTAAAATGTTTCGAAATGAGAGTTAGTCACAAAATGAGATGAATAAGTTTTTAGGTTGCAAGTTTAGTATGTTTCCAGTGTAAATTCAGGAAAAATAAATATTTTTTCAAAATCATAGAAGCATAGTATTACACATTAAAATTTATTATGTAAATAAGAAAATATGCTTCATTTTGACTATAAATAATATACAAATTGAAATATAGGTACTTAATATAGCATTATTTCTAGCTTACATTAATATGAAATACTTTTAATAAATATTTAATAACTGACAGTAAGCACATGGAAAGTTCCCAATTATATCAAGAACATGTTTATCTAAATGAACATGAAAATATCAATAAATAAACTTTATAAAATGAAGATATATAAGTTAAAATAAAATAAGACTATTTTAGGAAACAATTAAATATCACATAATAGTAAAAATTAATTTACATACTAACCTAATAAAAGTTTTGCCCTCCATAATGCAGATATTTGAAGTGCAATCAATGCAACAACAGGTAAATATACAAACCAGACTAAAATACCAGCTCCAAAATGTACATAAAATCTAAGTTTTGCTCTATCATTTTCATCAAGCATAGTCGATCTTAACTCATATAAAAACCAGACCATGATAGCAAGGCGAAAAATAAGAATAATCCACCCAGGAAAAGTTTGATATTCATCTATGTCATCAATCACATCAACTTCAGTCTAAAAATAATATATAAAAAACCTGTTACTGAAATGATAAGTGTCTACAAAAGTTAATTTATAGTTTCTACAAAAAATAGTTAATTTATATATAATTAATTAACATCAGTAATTAAAAGTCTACAATTTTTAATAGCATATATGAATTTACAACAATATGCATCTAACTAGTAGAAATGATTACAGAAATAAATATATTTCAATGATTTGTATATTATGCAGATACTAAAATTCTATAAGGAAGTGGATCAATTTTTTGATTATTTAGTAAAATAAAATGTTTAAGCTTTATTACTATTTTTTTGACTGATTATGTAATCAGCAAATGAATTATTAAAAATTAAGATAATTTTTGATGTATTACTATAAGCATACTTTATTAAATTAAAAAAAGCTAGATTATATATAAATTGGATAATAAATTCTATTAAAAATAAAACTTCACAATTTCAACTTAGACCAGCAAGTAATGAGACCAGATTAGTGCTTTCTACAATACACACATTTTAGTAATAAATGGATACGCTATTATGTTATAACATATGGCAATGTTGGAAGACTCAATCCAATTGTACTAAACAGCTCAAGTGACACAGATCAAATATAATAAAAAGAATAAACATTTAAATCAACAGAAAGATAGTGTTATGCATGCCTGTGTTATCCTTAATTCACACCTGCCTTTTGGATGGTGCTAAATGAATTATGGCTAAGATGGCTCTGAATAATAAATGGATGTTTTGCCAAAATCAATAGGTTCCTCTTTCTGAATTTTATTAAATTGTAATTCCAAAGCTGAATATAATAGATAACTGTATATATTCAGAACAAATTTCTATTATAATAAGAATAATGTAAGTATAAAAAATATATGTAAGTAAATATATTTTACTTCATACATATGTTTTACCCTATAAAAAATATATGTAAGTAAAACATAAAAAACATTACATACTTTTAATCATTTTTCGCAATTTCTTGTTTTGTGGCCTTAATTGATTTGGCAAATGAAACAGTGAAATAAAATATTTGAAATAACAAGAAAAGGACATTTAAAATAACAATATTTGTCTAACTAAAAGTCTTCATGATTTGCTATATAATATAAATCTAATTAAGAATATATTGCATTTTAATTAAAAATGTATTATATTTACCATATTCCACACATATAAAAGTACACCAACACACGTATAAAGCATCCAAACGCAGAAAAGAAATGGTTTCCATGTTAACTCTGTTCTAGTAATTGCCCATCCTTTGGCCAAGAGAAGTAAAAGCAACATGAAGAGACTCTTAAAAAAGTAGAATTATAAGTGTAATTATTATTATATAAATTATATAAAAAATTAAATAGTAACAAAAAGTAATTCTGAAAAAGAACATTTAAATAGTTTGTCAACAAAATTTTCTACAATGTGACAATGAAATTCTTTCATGAAATATTCTCTTCACTTCTCGTTTAAATGGATCCAAATGCATGAAAATAGCTCATTTTCCTTTTCATAATTGATATTTTTTTTAATTTCAATTAAGTAAAAATAAATTAAAAGTTAATCTAATTTATTGAGTATGTAACTGTTGTAGAAATGTAGAACTGTTTAGAAAAAGTAACATCAAAATTCAAAACATTGTGAAAATCTTTGGTACTTATGCATTAACATTTTTATTATAAGAAAATTATAAGGAATTCAATTTTTTATAAAGAATTTTAATTGTTTTTTTAATAAAAATTCATTAAAAATAGATTAAAATACATGTAAACTGGCAACTTAACTGAAAGTCAAATTTTGAATTATAAATTTAAAACCTAATTTCATAATCATAATAAATTATTATTTTTGTAGTTTAATACTGAATCATAGATATAACAGGAATAAAATTAGATTAAATATTAACACTAAAAATTTTCAGACATCTTCACAATATGCGAAATGAGCTATTTATGAGCAGATAAACTTATGAACACTATTTACTAGCTGTTATATATAATTAGGTAAATTATTCAATAAACATGAGGCTTTGAAATAATATTTATACTTTTTTTATACTTTGTGAATTATGAAGATTAATTGACATTTCTTTTCTTTATTGGCACTACAGCCCAAGGTGGAAATAAAAGACTGCTGTGCAATACCCCTCCAAACAACAGCCTGACTTAAATTTTCTAGTTGGAGACCTTTAAGGTTTTAAGGTCGTTCAAGACATCATCAAACCATCTTTCCCTTGAGCTATTGCACATGGGTTCCAACACAGAATCTTAACCATTTGGTTATCAGATGATCTCTCAATGTGTGACCAAGCCATAAGTCTCTATACTTTGATGAATCTTATTATATTTTTATGACTAACAAGAGCTTCCAATTCATGGTTAGTTCTGATTCTTCTACAATTTTTGTTCAATAGTAATGAATCAAAAATTCCTCTAAGTCATTTCCATTAAAAAGTTAGTAAGTTATTTATGTCTTTTTGTGTCGAAGTTTAGGTTTTGCAGCCATATGTTACCACAGGATGAATAGTTGTTTTCTACACTTTTAATTTAACTGTCTTCTAAGACAAATTTATTTTTCAGTAAATAATGATAAAAAAATAATAATGGTCATCTTTCAAGATTCTGTGGTTAATTTTTTCTGAAATAATATTTCAAAATTTATAATTGTACCTGAATATGTAAAATTATTAACATTTTTGAATTTAATGCTCTTGTTAACATTAACATTTTTTAATTAATTTTCTAATTATTAACAATTTTTAATTCAACTATCATATAATTGTTACAAATGCTGATGAATTTAGTTTTTTCCAAGTATTTGTTCATTAAATAAAAAGTTAGCCACTTATATTAATTTTTTTATTGTTTTAATCAATGCTTTGTTTCTGCTTAGTATTACTATATCATCAGCAAATGCAGAAATTTGAGTTATTTTACTAGTAATAAAGACTGTGAGATCCAACTTTCTAAACAAATTCAAGTATTAAATTAAAAAGTGAAGGCATCACCCTGCCGGGCAACAGCATTAATTATGGAAATTTCTGAAAAATCATTCTAGATTAGAACAGTGGCTTTAGATTCCTTTAAAATAATTTGAATTAGTTTAATTAATTTGATTTGTATCTTTAATGATTGATATTTAATTAATAAAAACAAAATTTTTATATACAAGGTTTCAAAGCACATTAATTATATGTGTTTATTATCTCTGTATACAAAGTATATTTCACAAGGAATGAAAGGAGTCATTCCTAATATATTCATTAGATATAAAAACAATTTTCATTGGAATATAAAACATTACTTAATTTGCTAACATTGAAACACCATTTATATTTAAATAATAAAATGTCAAATTTTATTATAATAATAAGGAAATTATATAATAAAATATAACTAAAACTTTTATTAGTTGTGAACAATTAAATGTTTTTGGAAATATTAACAATAGGGATAAACAAAAATTTATTTGAAGTTTTAAATGTTCTAACATGTGCACATTCTTAATTTTAAAATATCTGTGAGAAACATTTTCCATTGAGTCTATCACTAAACTCAAAACACATTCCAGAAAGTTAATTCTTTTATATTATTGTGAAACTTAGAATTTTTTTCAACAATACATCAATTAAAACAAAAGATAGGTTTACGGCCAGTTATTTTTATCAATACAAGCAGTCAACACTTATGTCATTTGAAACTTTAAAAAACAGAACCTCTAACTCCTTTATAATTCTTTAAAATCTACATTATACATTACTAAGTTTGTGTAAGCTTTAATTGATATAGTGGTTATCATATCTTAATTACAATTCCATATCAAAGATAAGTATCAAAATTCTTAGGCAGTATTTGAGATAGCAATTACATATTTCTCTAATGTAAATACAAAAGCCAGATTGATGGAAAGATTTCTTATATTTGATTAACCTTATTCATTAAAAACTTACTAATAGTACAGCATTTGTGCTCTGAATATTTGTACAGCTTTATGTCTCTATGTAGGTGAGTAAAATTAGCTTAGATTTCTACTTTGTTTGCTTGAGTGAAGCCTAAGAACTGAGATATTTGATTATTAATAGGTTAGATACTGCCAACAGGTACATGGATAATCCGGATTCCCAGTTATCATATTTTCCTCTACATAAACAGTAGTGATATATTATCTGCAAAGTTTTTTTTTGAGTAAAAAACAGCAACAATGGATAATCCACAGCAAATTTTACAATGAACAATACAATATACATTGCTGATAATTTAGTATCACATAAAATAAAAGATACACAATATAACTGAAAATATAAGTACCGTATTTTCTGTATATAATCCGCAGAGTCATATTATTTGCCACCTCCCTTTTTTGAGCAAAAGAAAAAAAGTGTTGCATAACCTGCAGTGGTGTATAGTCAGCAGCAATTTTTCTGACAAATAGTTGAAAACTTATACTGCTGATAATTTGGTAATAATAAATAATAAAATACAACTTGTAAAAAACCAATTAAATTTCATAAAGGAAATATTTTTTTTTTAAATATTTGCTTTGAATAAAAACAATCTAATTTAAAAATTTACTAAATGTTGGAAAAGAGTCATACAAAAGAGTGATTCCATAACAGATTAATCTCAGCATTTTCATTAAAATGCTTTTTTAAATTAAATAAATAAAAATTCTCAAATTGAACAGAAATTAAAAAATATTCATTACCTCAGCAAGAAGATGCATAACATCTCCAACAATTTCTAGGACTTCAATTCCTTCTCCATCCAGAGCAAATTTAACCATATGAATAACTATACAGAAGACATATGATAATTGAAGCAATAAGGATGCAGTATATAATCTGGTTACATGGTGGTGTTGGTGAATAGCAGCATATAATTGAAGAGGAACTAAAATCAAATAAAGACCAAGTAACCCCAAATACATTTCTATTGTTCCCTATAAAATAAAAAGAGTTTTATAATGATAAAATATATAAAAAATACTATATTTAGCATCTACATGAAAAACCTGGTCATTTATTTCAATTCAAATATTTCATATACAGTCAATTTAAATTATAATGAACTTAACAAATAAGATCAATTTAAAAACATATATCTATGTTTACAACAAATGTTAAGCAAAATGTTTATTTGAACCAAAATCAACTAGCTTTTTATTTATTATTTCTTACTCTTAAATGTGCTACATTAGTAACTAAGAATTCACAAGACTTTGTTCCTTACTTTAGAATATATGCTTGAATTAAGTAAAAAAATAAAAATTTGTAATCTTTTTATTTTTTTTAGTTTAATGTTACAACAGTATTAATTAAATAATCGTTTGCTATTTTAAAGGACATTATTAATTGAACACTGAGATTAAAATGAAATAAAATATTCATATGCTTCTATCAATTAAGACTAATTCTTTTAAGTTTTTTTCATTTTTGTGAGAAAATAATATGAATATTATTCAAATAAAATTAAGATGTATTTTGTAAATTATTAACCACATCTCATACATTTTAACTAAAATTCATAAACATTGCAACAAAACTTTACAGAATCCATAATTTTTATCAGAAAAATAACTTTAAATTTAATTAAAAAATTTACTCTAGTCTAACTAGCATTTTTGTTCTATAGTCAAATTTAAAAAAACTACATTAATTAACTCTAACTTTGTTAACAAGCATTTATTTTGAAAACAAAGTTTCATTTTAGTTCTACTGATTAAATTATACTTAAAATGTAAAGCAATAGAAAAGAAAAAAAGAAGCAAATTTTAATAATTTTTTCCAAAAACTTAAAAACATAATTAAAATTTTTACATAAGGTAAAAAAAAATTCTTTCAGGATTTATTAAAAAAACAGAATGCACATAAACATAAATGCAATTTGAAAGTTTAAAAAAATTTACTCTTTTTCATCTTAGAAGTAAAAATAATCTATGATAATATTCTTAACTTCAATAAAAAATTTTTTGTTACTAGATTTGCTATATCACTGAATTTATATTTCCTTGTAATTTTCTATTTGGGGGGAGGGGACTTTTTTATTGGTTTTAATGTAAACTATGAATATATGTTCACTATGAATTTTTCACTTAGATTTTTGGAACTCATCACATGATAAGGTTTGATGGTTTTACTTTACAATACTTGCTTAGGTTGGTTGGTTGGTTGGTTTGTTGCTCAATGGTCATTTTTTTGCACACCAGGGCTAATTAGACCGGGACCTATGGTTTAAAGTGGACTCCGAAACACTGCAAACATCCATGCCCAAAGTGGGATTTGAACCCACGAACTGTAGAACCGAAGGCAAGAGCGCTAACCATTCGGTTGCCAGCTCGGCAATACTTGCTTAGGATAGCTGCCAAGAAAAGTGAAAATTATTCAATTCTCATTGAGTAAACATACTTTAATTAGTCAAAATATATAAAATATGGTTCCAGTTACCATTTAACATTTTAATATCTATGCATTATTAATAACAGACTAGCTACATTTACAATAGAAATATAATAATATAGTAATAACATAAGAGACAGCATGAATTTTTGAAGAAACATGGCCACACCACTTGAAAATTATATAACAAGAAAAATAAAAATAATTATAAGCAGCAAACTTTCAAACAATACCCTTAGAATATTTTCCATCACATTTAATATTCATACACAATGAAATTCAAGCCCACAATTATTTCAATCAATGGCAAAGTCATAAAAAGAAAAATCTTTTGCTAACTGCACAGTTAAAAATGCAATTATTTTAAAAGATCACATATTGTTTCAATGAATTTTTTTAAATTTTACCACAATATTTGATTTTTAGAGCGAAAAACCAGTGTTTGAACATAAGAGGTTCTATTACAAGGAAAACAATTCTGCAACTTTTTCTTTTATCAATTTTCAACTACATTTTTTTAAAAGCAATGTCCAAAATATAGATTAATTTTTCAATTAGTTCTTAAAACTAATATTGTTTTCTATATTGATTCAAAATTCCAACAGCAATGAGTGATAAAAAATAAGGCATGCACGTTTTTAATTTCAATTTTGATTAATTTCTTGGAAAATTGCTAAGTTAAAAATTATAGTAGACATGGAAATTTCAAGCTATACAAAGGACAAGGATACTACTCTTGGAGTTTCTCAGTTTGCACCAATAAAATAAAATGTATTGTATGTAACTCTGAATTCTTTCATCTAATATTTAGTATCAGAATTTTCTTAAAATGACAATGAAAGAAAAAGCAATTACAAAAATATTTGCTATTTATATTTAAAATACTATAAAATGGACAATGTAATTCTAATTATACATGTCCATGTGAGAAAATTTCTACTGGTCTATTATGTAGTGAACAGAAATTGGTTGACATTGACTCAAATAAGAATAGCACTTAGTTCAATAGGATGAAAAATGAGAATTTGGCTTCTTAAGAGTAAAGAATATAAGCAATAAAATATCTGTACTCTGTTCTTAACATCTGCTGTTATTCCTTTCAGAAAGGCAGAATGAAGGTTTATTAAAATGAAATGTTTATTAGATAGTAATGGCAGTATATGCGCTATGAAAAACAAATTGTTGATATCTTGGGAATTAAAAAAGGAAAAATAAATATATCACTGAATATTTTTGAACGGGTCTGCTCAAAATATAAGAAACAAATTGAAAACTATAATTCCCAATAATTCTAATTCTTTTGAATATTTTGGGTATTGAATTCCCAGAATTTATACAGTTAGCAGATCCGGCATTTTATCATCAATGTGAAATACATGCATTGATAAATGCAGCTTTATTCTTAAAAAGGATTTTACTTAAGAATTATTTAATGATAATTTACTTTTATAAAACTGGTAATTCAAATATGTAGTAACTGGTAAATTAAATGAAATTTAACCATGTAACAAAAATATTTGTCATTTAGTTAATGAATTTCAATTAATATAAGATAATAGTAAACAGTTTTTTCATCTTGAATCGTTGAGAATAAAAGAAGACTCTATGAACTGTGATAAAGATGATGCAATAGAAATTTACAAAAATTATTTTGAAGATGGTCTATGTGGTTAAATTTCCATGGAAGAGAAAAACTGGAAAGTTACATAACAATTATCCTGTAGTTAAATGATGTCTTATTAACTTATAAAGAAATTAAATAGTAAATCAAAACTATATTTAAAATATAAAAAGATTGTTAAGGATTATTTACCATTATGTATATCAAAAAAGGTTGAAATAGAAAGTGAGCCTCTTGATGATCAACTTACTATTTACCCCACACATCTATTATAAAGGAAGAAAGTTTGACTACTAAAACTAGAATAGATTTTGATGTACGCTCACATGTAAGCAATATGAATCATTTCTAAATGAAATAGATATTTCTAAATGAACTGTTTACACATAAGATCTAATTTAAATCTGAATTCACTTGATTTGTAAATTAAGTTCAGACTGTTGAAGACTGCCAATGGTAGCTGATATAGAAAAGGCATTTCTATAGATAGCTCTACTGTAGATGATCAAAAGGATTAAGTTTTTTCTGTTTTTAGAAAATCAACAGACTTACCATAGATAAAAAATTTCAAATATATCATTTCTATTATGTAATTTTTAGACTGAATGCAAGTTCCTTTTTACTTTCTGCTACAATAAAAGTCACACCCTGCATTTTATTGAAAAATATCCTGAGACAGCTCAAATACTTGGAAACTGCTTCTATGTGGATAATATAATTTCTGGTTGAGACAGTATTAAAGAAACATTAAATTTCTCATCAAGCAAAAGAAATCTTAGACAATGCTAAAATGTCACTCAG
This sequence comes from Latrodectus hesperus, assembly GCA_037975125.1. Classification (NCBI taxonomy): domain Eukaryota; kingdom Metazoa; phylum Arthropoda; class Arachnida; order Araneae; family Theridiidae; genus Latrodectus; species Latrodectus hesperus. Next base: position 72,942,870 of record CM075855.1, on the reverse strand, counting down.
GAAATGGTTATCCAACAACAAAAAACTAGTTACACATTGGAAAAGTGAGCATTCTGATCTAAATCTGTTAAATTCCACATATCATGTGATAACTGACCTATTATAGAATAGATTGGAATTTTGAATCACACATTTTCTGTACAAAATTTTCCAAATATAAAATTCTTGATAAGCCAACCAAACAAATGTTTGATTCATGGCAAATGTTTGATGTAAACACTGTGGCAAATGAAGTTAGCATGGGACAATGCCTTACCAGCTGAGCTTCAAAGACTATAATTGTAGTGGTGCTCTGGTTTACCTACTAGAAATGTGGATACTACTGATAACTATGATCACATCGAAACCCATATCTTCTGTGATACCAGCCAGAAAGTGTATGGAGCTGCAGTCTACCTGAAGATAAAGACACAAGACAAGGACATTCATGATAACATTAAAAGGGAGAGTTGCTCAGATGGAAAAAGTAATCCTTCCTAAATTAGAGTTTTTAGAAGCTTTACTAGCAGCTCACTTAAAAACTAAAATGAAAATTTTAATTGACTCTAAACAAAAAAGTGATATTTTGTATTTGGACTGATTCAAAAATTATTTTGTACTGGATAAAGGGATGTGACAAATGCTGGAAATTTTTATTCAAAACAGAATTAATAAATTCTTAACTATTCATAATCCTTGCTCTTAGTATCAGTACCCTGGCAAATAAAATTATGTGGATTGTCTCTCACAAGGTATTGATATTGAAAATTTGTATATAACTTTTGATGGTGGAATGCTCCAGAGTTTTTGCAATCAACTGATAGTATAAAAATTGTTGAAATACCTGTTATAAATAAAGATTATGTTACTAAACTTAATAATTTTAATAATGTTAACTCAAACTTTCTATATTTTTTAGTATATAATCCAAAGTGGTGTATTATCTGCAAGGGAAATTTTTTGAGTAAAAAAGAAAAAAAGTAGTGTACAATAAATAGCAGCAATTTTTCAGTGAATATTCCAAAATAAATATTGCTGCATGATTAAAAATTTAGTATTTGTACAATATTTGAATTTGTACAGAAAAATATTTATTATCAAAAATACTTAATTGCATATCATTTGGATCCATCTCATTACCAAGAGTGATAGGATTTGATCGATGGTAATTTGAAGAAGGTTCTAGTAAAAATTATATCTTTCTAGTTTTTAATAACTTTTAAAGCAAAACTATACAAATTTTACAAATAAAATACATTTTTCCTTTTATATTGTGCATATTCTGTATTCACCTTATATTAGCATGTTTGATGCCATTCTTTTAATCGGCTTATCTAAACTATATAATATATTTTATTTTAAAATCTGTCAAGCAATTTAAATGTTTTTGCTTCCACATGATGATTCATGAATGGTATGAAACAGCTCATCCCTTTATAGATGATTAGGGCTTTAGAGTTAGATGTTGTTTACAATATTCAAATATAGCTTAGTCAGGCAAGTACACATCACATACTGCTACATTCTAAACATTAATTAACCTCTTTAATTATTAGTTATTGTCATAAAAAATACTTGACATAATAAACATTTGTGTGCTCAGGTCTTCTTGTTTCAAATATATAAAAAATAACGGCCACTTAATGGCAGAAATATGTAGAGGATGATAGTACACAAATGTATTATATGCATAAAACAATCCTTAACCAAATGAACAATTAATGGGTAATTTTTACAATATTGTTAATTTAAATATTAACAAATGTTTTTGCTCATTCTTTTATATTTACTTTGCTTCTTCACAAAAGGGTGTATAAATATTTCATAATATAACCACTTTAAATATAATTGTTTTATAAAAGAAGGTGAGTGGGACAAAAGCACAAGCTAAGAAACTCCAAAAGCAGGGCCCTCTATGTAAATGAGACTTTCCCCCTCTTACCACTGAAGAGAATACAGTCATGCTATATTACTCCCAATTTGCTATTTTTTTTAACTGTTATTGTTTTTTTTAAATAAAATTAATAAAAATCTACTCAAAGCCTGTCATTACTTAGACACCTAATAATACCACAAACATGGATTTATGGGCTAACAATAATTTTAGTGAAGATTTTTTTAATCATAGTTACTTAAAACTTTTATTTTTGAGTAATGAACAAATCTTGCTCCAAGGATATCAAATTGATTGTATATTGATCCTAACTAAGATGTATGAGATGAATTATTTTTAAATTACTGCTAGATATGAAAGATCAGAAATCTAGAATTTTGTTTGAAACATAAGGAGGAAATTTTGAAAATTTTACATCATTGCTCTAAGGGAAAATTTTTGGATAAAATACTTTTAAAATTTTCAGAAGATCTGTCCTAAGAATGAAAAAATACAGTGTGTACCCAATATTAAAATTGTAAGCTAAGCTAAAAAGGGAAATATAGCTGATGATAGTAGAATTACAGCTGTTAGTATTGATTTGAAAGCCTGGATTTTATTCTATTAAAATTGATACAAAACAGTCAATATTATATATTTATAAAATGTCTAGAAAGTAGAACTATGCTATTAATAGCTATAGCAGTTTTATACATATACTTGTGTAATTTAAAGGAAAATATATAATTATCTAGATATATTTAAGTAAAATAAAAATTCGAAGTAATTTTTTAAAAAAAATACAATGTCAAAATTTGTTTAGTTATGCAATGAAAATATTATAAAATATACTTACTTGTTGCTCAAATGACAACTGGAATTCAAAAGGATTCCTATGTGTACTATATGGATTACCATTAGCAAGCCATATATCATAATCAATATCAATATGCTCTTTTGAAGAGTCTCTCCATGTGCAGTTATCACCAGTTCCATTTCTATAGCAAGCAACAAGACTCACATACCAAAACCTTAGAAAACAAGAACATATAATTTTATTTAAAAAAATGTTTTAGTATAAATAATCATTGAATAAACTTTAGCATACTTAATAAAAAAAATTACTCAATTTAAGATGACTAGTGGCAGTAAATGATAATTATCGTTCAAGAGGATAATTTGATAATTGAAAAATATAAAAATGAAGCTATATCTTACAAATTTTTTCAAATGAAAATCATCTACTTATGTATTTTAACTATGTCAGCATAGTTTTTAGTTTATGGGCTAACATATTACTGAAATGAAAATATGGGGTGCAACATATATACATGAAATACTAAATTAATGAAACATTGCCATTTAAAAAAAAAGATACAAAAATACTTAAGTTTATAAAATTTCTATTGATTATCATTGAAATCTTTTTCACAGCGTAAAATTACATTTAATTAATTATTAATTTCAAATTATTTGTTTGGTAAGCAGTAATCAATTTCATTTTAAACTTTCCTTTATTTTAAATAAACCACAAACAATAAAACTTTATTGTTAATTTTTTTGAGAAATTATTTATCTTTAAATAAGTTAAATAACAATAAAAGCAATAATCAAATTTCCATGGCAATTAATTCATTTAATGTTAGGACAAAAGGTTTCAGTTCCTCTAAAAATTATTAAATCAAAATAAGGCAAAGAAAATTAATGATGATTTATCATCAAATATTTCTTTGACAATAGTTTACAGTTAATATAAGGTGAGAAAGGCTGGAAAAACCTGACAAAACTTGCTCATAACTTGTTAAATATAAAATCATACAAAATTCACTCTTTATTATGATAACTTCATAAATGAAAAACTCAAAGTGGTATGAATATCATATAAACCAAATTTTGAGTCTGATGATTTTTGACAGATTTTCTGTTTATCTGTCAGCCTGATTTTCATTATGTCATAGAAACCTGTAAGAATTATTATAAAATTCTGTTTCAGCAACTCTAATATTTTCATCATTGCGAGATGTCACAATACATAATTTTAGCAACATTTCTTGATCGCCAAAAAAAAAAAAAAATTCAGACTTTGGCATACTAGATTATACAGCATCTGTGACCTCAAATTTTTTATTGGGGCTTGGATGTTCATTCAAGGTAAACCTCTCTTAATGAAGTCTAAAATTAAACTTAGTAATTTTTTATATTAAACTTTAAAGCATTCATTAATTTTTTGTAACAGCATTTGGAAATGATTATTTTGCTAAAAGCACAATAGTGATGCTTTTTTTGTCTGCGCCATTGATTGATATAATATTAAATGAGCATTGTAAGTAAAAACTGATGATACATGTTGGAATATATAATCTCTTGGCATAATAATTTTGGCAATAGATTATTACATTTGATTTTATCATATATATTTTAACATACATTATGTTTATGATATATTTACAATTACCATGTTTCAATATAATAAAAATTATCTTTTTCATTTTTTTAACAATGGTTTATTACCAACAATGACAATATCAAATTTATACTTTTATGTGCTGCTATAATAAATAAGCTCCAAATATTTTATCACTGTGAAAGAAATAGCATTAAGGAAACAATTGATGCCACAGATGAATTTCACTTTTGATATCTTTAAGTAACCAAAGAAACTTCTTTTAAGCAGCATGAGCTAATGATACATTTACTTATTGATAGACCATGCCTAAAAAATAAAAGTATTCAATAAATACTGAGCCAAAACTTAAAATAGAAGCTGCTAATATAGCAGCAGTTGTGAATGTTTCTGAAATATAAATAGAATACAGATCATTCTTGCACTATATGGGATTTTCAGACCGTTAAACATAATTTTTAAAAATCAATATTATTTAGGGGTACTAACTTTTGCTCAGAAGCATTACAGAAAGATGTTTTTCACCAGGTTTAGTTAAGTTGAGTTAAAATACCTACAAAATATTCTTTTCTATTTCATAATTATTATTAATATATTGTTATCCAGTAATAAATCATCATCATCATCATTCATGACCCAGGATGGGCCAAGGCCATCTGAACAAGTTTCCTCCAGCCACCTCTACTGGCAGCCAAACTCCTCCAATTTTTTGTTCCAAGGACCTTACAGTCTTCTTCGACTGCATCCACCCATCTCAGCTTTGGTCTTCCTCTTCTTATGCTGATGGGTTTTGCAAAAGAATTTCCCGCTAAAGTGAAGAGATCCGTACAGAGGGTAAAATGCGCCAAGCAGGCGATAAAGTTGTGCGATAAGTTCGTCAAACTGGTTTAACGGTTCGGATTACGTATGTATGACGTGTTTTCCTTTATTAGGTAACATGATCACGTGACAAGCGCGTTTTGTATGTAACCCTTGAAACTATTATAGAACAATATTTAATATTTAATAATTGAGTTTCGATATTCGAATTTTGGAGTTTGTGTGTTGCTAGCGACAATTAACTATGGATGAGAATGTACTGAACTTACGTTTTTTTATTTAGAGCGTGATGGTAGTAAGAAAGTAAGTATATGAATGTTTAAGTTGTGTGTATTGCATGTTAGTGTTAGAATGTGCCGCGTACTGAAATTTCTTTAATGTGAGTGCCATTGCTCGGTATATTAAAATTCGAGTTTAAACAAAAAGTGAAATTTGTTAACGTTCGAAATTTAGTTTTATTGCCCAGTTGGCACTGCAGTAGGTAGCGCTACACTGATGTTTTTTTAAAGGTGGGTGCCATTGCTCGGTATATTAAAATTCGAGTTTAAACAAAAAGTGAAAATTTGTTAACGTTCGAAATTTAGTTTTATTGCCCGGTTGGCACTGTAGTAGGTAGCGCTACACTGATGTTTTTTTAAGGTGGGCGCCATTGCTCGGTATATTAAAATTCGAGTTTAAACAAAAAGTGAAATTTGTTTAACGTTCGAAATTTAGTTTTATTGCCCGGTTGGCACTGTAGTAGGCGCTACACTGATGTTTTTTAAGGTGGGCGCCATTGCTCGGTATATTAAAATTCAAGTTTAAACAAAAAGTGAAATTTGTTAATGTTCAAAATTTAGTTTTATTGCCCGGTTGGCACTGTAGTAGGTAGCGCTACACTGATGTTTTTTTAAGGTGGGTACCATTGCTCAGTATATTTAAAATCGACTTTTAAAAATTTTGTTTCTATTTATTAGAATTTTAAAACTTCAACAGTATTTAATTATAATGAAATATTCAACTTTTTAATATTTGGAATTCTAAAAAACGCGCGATTTCAAAGCTGAAGTTTGAACGCGATCGTTATTGGTTGACATCTATCGCGCGTAGTGACGTAATTTAGGTTGGCGACAGAGCTGTAGAGCGCTTGGTGCCAAAATTTGAAATCGCGCCAATCACGTACGAGTCTGGTAACTTTTACCGAATTTCCCTTAGTGTTTTATTGTCCTTCATTTTAATAACATGGCCAACCCAATTAAGACGGCTTACTTTAATGTGATGTACAATGCTTGTGGCTCCTTGTACATTTGGTAGATTTCTGTATTGTGTCTTCTGCGCCAGACATCGTTTTCTTATACCTCCAAAGATACTTCTTAAATTCTTGCATTCAAATAGTCCTAACAGCTTCTCCTCTCTTCTTCTTCTTCTACAGGTTGGGTTAGTATGTCATTGGCACCTCTGCTTTAATCAGCATTTTGTACCAATAACTCTCCTCTCTTACAATCAAAATCCAAGTTTCTGAGGCATAGGTCAAAACGGGACGGATAAACGTTTTATAGATCTGTAACTTAGTTTTTCGTAATAAAAAGTTAGTTTTTAATAAATGTCTTAGGCCAAAAAAGGCTTTGTTGGCTGCAGTTAAATGTCTTCTTACTTCTGGAAGAATGTCATTATTTTTGTTAAACATTGAGCCAAGAAAGATAATTTACTCAATTGTTTCAAATTTATAATCACCAACGAATAGATGAGTTCGGGTGAATTGGGTTCTAGTTACAGGGAAATATTTAGTTTTAACTTGATTAACAACAAACCCTGCTGGTCTGGCCTCCCTCTCAATAGCTTCAAAGGCTTTTATTAAGTATTTTTACTTCTGGCTACCAGTGCAATGTTGTCTGCAAATGCCAACACTTGAACTGATTTTCCGAAAATATTACCCCTGGTATTGATACCAGATTTCCCGATGACTGTTTCAAGAGCGATTTTAAACAAAAGGCAAGAAAGAGCATCTCCCTGTCTTACTCCTTTATCAATGAGAAAGTCTCTAGACAGTTGTCCCTGGATCAGGATCCTACAGGAAGACGAGTTGAGGGTCACAGTAATATTTATTCAAAAATTGTTTCCTAATTATTTATAGAAAAATTTACGAATTCTAAGTTCAGAAATATTTAATTTAATAATGAAGTATTAGTGTTAGAATTACTGGTGAGATATTTGTTACTTATTAGATCAGTTCCTTTGGAATATTTGTAAGATTTTATACTGAAAACATTATCTGCAATGTACATTAAGATGAAAAGAAAACAAGAAAATACTTAAAATTTGTGTCTCTTTACTTTTTGCATGATTAAATAAATTTTTATTTTAATTAAATAAAAAATAACACAAGTAAATAAAAATTGCATAAAACATTTGACAAATATATATATATATATATATATATATATATATATATATATATATATATATACACAGTTTCTTATAAAAAATTTATTAAAAAATTAACATTCCAATACGCAACTGTGAAAAAATTAATAAATGATTAATTTTCAACTAAATAAAAAATTTCAAAATTATTGATGATTCAACAGTATAGATCATGCAACTTTTATTGAGTTAGTTACAAAATTAACTCATATTAAATAATGTTTCCATTTTTAAAAACAAATTGTCTTAAACTAAGAAATAATCTAGGAGGTAAATATTTTAAAACATTTAAGAATCAGATCATGTTTTTAAAAATAAAACTGAAGAATTGAATAGTAAGATGGCCATGGCATTTTTGAACTGTTTAAATATTTGGCCTTAAAATTAAGTGGTTATCATTTCTTTCTTTGTTAAATGGAAAGAAATCTGGAAAATAAATTTTAGAAAATATAAATTGCATTATTGTAAAACATATGTAAATGTAAAGGACATGTATCTTGAAAGCATTTTAAAAATTGCTATATTTAAATGCAAATAATTATCAGATAATCTTTCTTTTCTATTATAAAACAAAAGTAAAGAAACAATTAAATGCTATCAATAAAACTTTTTTTAATAATACATATGAATGGAAAGTAAACAGTTATTTAAAAGAAAGCTATGTATAAATTTTATAAATATTACTCTGAATAAAGTAAAATCCTAAATTTTTTATTAAATATTCAAACTGTAAAGCTTTGGAATGTTTTACATTTGAGCAGGCGAGACTAAAATGAATGATTACATGACTTTTTGGTCCCTTTTGAGTGATAAAATATGAATTGAAGCTAATATAGTATCATAAATTAATATAGAGTCGAGATTTAAAACAGTTTTTGCTAGATCATTTTATGTGTTTATATACATTCATTTTGAGTGATAGCTACAATTTTGAAATTTATTTATCCATGTATCTTGAAAGCTGGAAAAAGACAAATAACTAATTTATTTGTCTTTTTCAAACTCTTTTAGAGTTTTATCCTTTTTCAGCTTTTTATTTATTAATTTTTTTTCATTTTTTACAAAGCAAAAAAATCCAAGAAAGTGACTGTAAATATCAATTTGAAAATGGCGAAATATATTATTAATTACAGCAAACTCATGAGGTAAGCCATTTTGCACTGATTGGGAACATACTTTTTCTCATAATAGCAGGCATGATCTAATAAGGATGATAAAATACAGAATCAGACTCAGTAGAAGATCAAAAGCGAAAATTATTCTTCAGCTTAAGTTGAGAAAAGAATAAGTTATTATAAAAAATAAAAGAATCAATAGATAAAATATACTTACTGAAGTAAGCTGAGAAGACTTAGCAATGACATAAAAATCATATGAAATTGAATTAGTATCTTAAACTATAAAAGAAAACTATATTTTATATAAATTAATCTTCACTTAATCAACTGAATATCATGCAGATGTCTAATAACATACAAATGAAACTGATAAAAACAAATACAGGTTTTTCCTATGTTTCCCTAAATCTAAATGAACAAGAAAGAATAGCCCTTTTGAACTTTTTCAGAAAAAATATTGTAACTTGTTTAATTTTTGGAAATTAAATACAAAATGAAACCAAGTATAATATATTTCAAAACCTTGGAGAAAAAATTAAAATTAATAAAATTTCAACAACAAAATAAAAATCATTTTGGAGTTAAAATATGATTTAAAATTTGCAAAATTTTAACTATAATAAAGAGTATTTTGTATATAATATTAAAAAATTTTTATGATTGAAATCATATTTTTGCAAAATTTAAATTATACTTATGTATTTCTCAAATTATTTCAAAAAACTATAAAAATCTCCATTGTAAATTGCCTAAGAGCTTGAATGAAATAAAAAATGAAATTTACAACCTACCTACTATGAATAAAAACTTAAAAATGGAACAATTTTTTATCAATTTATGAATTGCACTTTCTCAGTTTGATAATATTATAAAGTATATTAAATAAAAAAAAATTAAATTTAAACCTTTATAAAGCTTACACAATATTCCCTTAATTTATTTTACATTTATTAATACGCTAATTGTTTTTGCCATAACAAAACAATCATTCAAGAATATTTGCCATAAAAAAATCATTATTTTTAAAAGCATTCCCTTTTTCTAATAAAATAACACACACTACGCCAATTTATTTTACTACCAAGCTTAATCATTAGAAACCAAAATATAACTATAATTGATACCAAAAATTTTAATAATTGAAATCATTACAATCAGACCTGAAACACATACAATCAAAGCTAAACATTCAACTACTTATAGGAATTTCTTGAATTTAATTCATTTAGTGATTATCAGTTTTTGCAAATTTTTATTTCTATGTTTAATTTTATTCAGCTTATAATCCTAGTATACATAACACAGTAGATTTGGCAATGTTTGAGATGGCAATAAGGTTGGTTAAGTGGGTTTTCAAGCTCTAAGTCCAAAAGGACAAGCTGCACCTGGGACAGCAATAAAGTTGGCGACCTAGGTTTCATCCTAATAGTCAGTATGGCTGCCAAATGAGCTAAATGTTGAGATTATTACATTAGAATGGATTCATTTAGAGATTCTATGATGTATTCCAACATGTATGATTCCTTTAGAGTTTGAGTAAACCTTAAAGTTTATGCTTATTTTTTCTTACAATGTAAAAGTTAATTAGATGTCATAATTTTGTAAAGTTGTTTAATTTGCAGTTTAAATTTTTGAAATAATTTTTTTGAATTTGGAGTGTGAATGAAGTCATGATTAGGTACATACTTTTATTTTGAGTTATTTTACATAGTAAAATATGTATAATTTACCGTATAAAAATATTTGTGATAAATTTCTTGTTGAATTATACTACTGAATTAATTAAAACTAGAATAATGCGTTATTTTAAGATGGCTACCAATTGCAGTTTAATTAGAAATTGGAATTTTCACATAAATGAATATTATTGTTTTAAATTTAAAGCATAATTGTTAATGCCTATGCCAAAAATATACGGTATGTAATATGTTTTATTACATACCGTATATTTTTAAAGTGTTTGTATCCTTTTGATTAATTTAAAAATTGAATATGAGTATATTTTACTGATCAATTAAGAATAGTATTGACTTTTCGATATTTATATTTATCTGGGTATAAATATTATAAAATATGCAATTAAGTTTGTATCCTTTAGTTTTGTAAATATAATATATATGTATGATAAAATATGATATTTGAAATAAAAAATAGTGTGAAAATGTGATATTCAAAATTTGTGATAGAGTATGATCAGGATTTTGAAAACTGCGATTTTTCATAACAGGTTGTTGAATTGGCAAGATTTATCGAGTTATTATTTTTTAGACATTTTGCATTTTGAAATCTCGTAGTTTCACCATTGGCGACATTTTTAAAAATCCCGCCATACACATTATGTATTCTAGGATTTTACCATTATTGCTATTTAAAGAATTCAATACTTTTGACAGAGAAAGACTTTTAAATGCTTATGCCACTAAGTGAAGAGAACTAAGGGGCACAAGGATATCTATCATAACCCAGTCATTACTTGTTGATGGATGCCAAATAATTCTGAAGAAACACAAAACTTCCCAGAAAACTTCTATTTTATTTTGACCGAAATTTCAGATTTATCTGGAGAACTATATTATGTAATTATTATTACATCATATCTAGACAAATTGCAAAGCTTAGGAAGAGAATCAAACATGTACGAAAGAAGATTTGTTGGTGGAAAATAAAATGGTGTGAGATGAAGAACTGAAAAACTCTCCATATATAAAAAGTTTACATTTTCATTCCTTTTTAAAAATTATGTTCTATTAAAGATAAATAAAATTCCTCTATGATTGTAAAAAAGTTTCTGGCAGGCCATTGGTCTAAGAAATATACATTCATATTGCTCAGAAAAGAAGTCACATAGAATTACAATGGTAACAGTTTGATAATTTCAATAAAATCCATGTCCACAAATTTCATAAAAGGAAGTTAATGTCTTTTGCAAGTAAAGCAATGAATTTTAGGATTAAAGTTAAATAATTAATAATGTTATATGAAATATTCTTTTTAATTACTTTTTATTATCATTATCTATAAAAAGAGAACAATATTTGCTTTAAAATTCTAAATATGTCAATATTACATCAATTTTATTGTTTTATAATGCTTTATTTTTGTGTAAATAAAAAGTTTTATAAACAATTGTTTAGATAATACTTTTTTTGCTGGATGTACACCCCCTTTGATTTACCCAATATTGTCAATCAATAATATTCAACATGTCAATATTCAACAAAAAATGTATTATTTTATATATTAATTCGAAATTACAATGGATTGATTATTTGCAACTACACATGACACTGGTAATAATACATATATAACACTAGTTAAATTAGATAGAAAAATACAGTTGTTTTTAATATTACTATTTCATATTTCTCACAATAAACAGTTGGCTAGTATAACCGTATAATGAGATAAAAAATGTTTTAATCAATTCATATATTTTATCCCTCAAATACACTACAAACTTTAGATGTCAGAATTTTTATTTAAAAAATAAAAGAATAATGAAGCAAATAAGTATTGTTTTAGAACCTTACTTGAAGGAATTATTTTTCCTAGATTTTACCACATTGGTCAATATATATCTTTTTGAAAAATAGCAACTCATTAAAATAACACTTATCTTATCGCTACAACTTACGTGTGCAAGAACTGAGATAAATCAAATTAATGCCGAAATAAAGTCGAAATATGCCCACCAGAAAAGATCAAGGTGGATGGAAATGTGCAGCACATTAGATGCAAGGACTTCAAATTCAAAACTTTGGAGAATTATTAAAGGCATTAACAAACAGCAAAAGCAGTTTGAAGAATGTAACTCTGTGAAAGATATATTTGGACAGGCCTTCCCCGATGATAAATCAGCAGCTGATGGTTTAGCTGCCCATTACCAAATGATTAGTAGGCTTGATTTTACAGGTGATAATCGACCGACTTTGATTAAAGCTAGAAAAATCATTCATGGCTGTCGCACTTCTGATAGTGGGGACTCGATTTTGACCAAACCCTTCTCTCAACAAGAATTACTCTGTGCAATGGCATTCCTGGATCTGAGTAAAACTCCTGGTCCTGATGGCCTTCATGGACAAATGCTTGAAAATCTTGGTCAGAAGGGGAAAAACAGAATTCTTGACATATTCAATCAATCTTGGATTAAGGGTCGACTGCCCACCGAATGGAAAAGAGCCACCATCATCCCAATCAAAAAACCTGGCAAGAAGTCTTGTTCTCCTGAAGATTTTAGACCAATCGCACTGACGAACATGCCTTGCAAAATCATGGAGAAAATGATTTTAATAAGAGTACAGTGTTATCTGGATAAAAACAATCTACTGCCCAGTGAGCAATATGGCTTTAGAAAAGGTCACAGCACTACAGACCAAATTTTATATTTCTGTCAATCCATTAGAGATGCCCAGAATATCAAACCCACTCACCACTCCGTGGCCGCTTTTCTGGACCTCACAAAGGCCTTCGATAGAGTTTGGAAAGATAAACTGATTATCAAACTTCACGATTATTTCAAAATCTGTGGCAATGCTTTAACATGGATCGCAGACTTTCTACAACACAGATCTATCAAGGTGAAGGTTAACAAGTCTCTTTCAGGACCATTTAAGCTCAGCCAAGGTGTTCCTCAGGGGTCAGTGCTTAGCCCTACTCTTTTCACGATGTTTTTATCTGGCATTGAAAAACTGAATTCTACCAGAGTTAGGGTGGGACTGTTTGCAGACGACATTGTACTCTGGAGCTCAGGAAACAATATTAATGATATTGAATCGAGAATTAATAATTCTCTTGTAGCTGTGTCCAACTTTGCCAAGGAACATAAAATCAGTTTTAATCCTCGCAAATCAATTGCTACTTTCTTCACAACCAATAAGCGTATATATAATTATCAACCACAACTGAAGTTGGAGGGACAGAATCTCACTTATGAGAAGCACCCCAAATATCTGGGATTTATTCTGGATCAAGAGTGCACTACTAACAAGCATATCGAACACATTGTATTGAAAAGTAGAAAACGTCTTACCATTCTTAAATATATTGCGGGTAGCGACTGGGGAGCCGATGCAACAACCCTTAGAACAACATATATGACTTTCATTCGGCCTATACTTGAATATGGTTTCCCAATTTATTGTTGCGCATCCAAAACTAACCTTAAGAAGTTAGAACAAGTTCAATTAAGTGCTGCCCGGATTATCACTGGTTTAAGACATAGCTGTCCTTCTGATATTGTTCTTTTTGAGGCCGACTTGCAGCCGCTCCATACTAGAAGACAAGCTGGTCTTGTTAAATACTATAATAAACTCTCTAGTTATGGCCTCTGCAACAAGACCTCCATGTATCTTAACAGCTGGAGTAATCATCAAAGATTAAAGAAGGACAGCCCTTTCAGTCTGGCCGTCTCTCTTCAACTACCTAATAGTAATGTTGAACCCAACTCAATACAGTGCTGCTTGAATCCTGCAGAAGGACTCCCCAGGGTTTACTTTCACTTTAACTTAAGTACTCATGTTAATAAGAAAGACTACATCCCAGAACATCTTAGACAACTGACCTTGGAAAACCTAAGCCACATTCCTAACAATGCCATCAAAATCTTCACTGACGGTAGTAAAATTGATATTCTAGCAGGTAGTGGCATATATATTGAAACCCCTCACACCAATTTGACTCTTTCTCATCGTAATCCCAATCACTGCTCTGTCTTCAGAAGTGAATTGATTGCAATAGACCTGGGACTAGAAGCTATTCTTTCTGAAGAGGATTATGGTGACCTATGGATCTTGTCTGACAGCCGTAGTTCTCTCCACCATCTTAGTAATTGGCTTCTTGTAGGCGACAAGATCAGCAACTCTATCCTGCTTAAATTAAAACTCATTTCACTTAATCATGATGTTCACTTGCAATGGATACCTTCACATGTGAATCTCCACGGGAATGAAATGGCCGATAATCTTGCTAAGGAGGGTTGCAGGATTTCAAATACTCCCTCTTCCACACTTACTTTTCTGGAGTTATACTCCCGGGAAAAATCAAAAATCTCGGAGGAGTGGAAAACACCCCCCACCCATAATTGGTACAAGGGATCAAAACCGGGTTTGTCCCTTGACCTCCCGTGTGACAGACGTACCCGGACTGTTCTCTCAAGACTTGCTAGCGGTCATATTAAGTGCCTCACTTTCAACGAGGGCAGGAAAACTTTCGTCACCTGCACCAAGTGCCAAAATCATCAGGCTTCTCCTGAGCATCTTTTGGATTGCATGGGTCTCTCTAGGGAGGATCTCTTTAGCAATCCTCTTTTAGTCTTCGACTTCCTTACAGTCAACGAACTCGTGGATCTAGTCTGACTCCGTCAGACATGGAGGATAAGCAACAACAACACAACTTACGTACGACAAGAACCAGGTTTCAGAAAGTTCATAAAAACTAAAAAGGGATTATTGAATATCATAATCAAATGCTTTGAACCAAATTATTCCCAATACAAATACTATTTAATATAAAATATTTAATACATAAAATATACCTAGCCTGATTGTCGAGCACTGCATAAGTAAATTGATGGCCATTTACAACACGTTCAGGAGCATCTTCATCTTCACAAAGCTCATTAACTGGACATGGAACACTTCTTAAGAAATCATCAGTCCCATTCTCCTTACAATTCTTATCAAATGCAACTGTATCAATTTTTTGAAACATAGAGCTGCACACTCTATCTGGATCAGATTTAAAATTTTTTCTTTTCTGATAGTAATCTAAGAAAAACTGTCTATCCACAACAACAAAAGTAGCTTTGTGTTTAGCATTAACCATATAGGTAGGTGATGTTATATTCCCATAAATGAAACCTAATGTGTTTATATGATCATGACTATCAGTTTTCTGAAATCCAAATTTCGCTAAAAATTTGAAAAATTCATTCGTATTAAACGTTCCTCTCAAATGCAATCCATTTATGCAATATAATAGGCTGAAAAAATAAATGAAATTGACAGCTTTAATAAACAGCATTATAAAACAAAAACAATTAGGGCATGTATAAAAATGTCACAGTTAATTATCTTATCTATTAGGATTCATTGTTACTAAATACGAAGAAAGTAATTAGCAAATGAATTTCGTAATTTTTCTCATGACATTTAATTGACATTAAGAAGCAGACATTACTTTAAGAAACCGCAATATTGTTTTGCATTGCATTACACAAAAATTTCGCAGTTCACAGTTAAGTAAGTATTAAACAATTGATTTTGATCACTTATGAATTTTTAAATTTCTCAACGTTTTTGCTGTAAATTTAATATTTGAATAATTTGAACACTAAGAAATTAAAGTATTTTGTTTTCTCGTTGTCATTATATAAAAAAACAAACTATGATTCGCAGAATTGAAGTGATGTCAACTTTCGTCCTTGTTTTCGTCAGGATCAAGACTAGCAGTAGAATGGAAGTGGACTGAACGATGTAAGAGAAGATTGTTCTTAATTTGTTTATTGAATTCGGGAAAGGCGCTTAAAGGATCGTAACTGTATGCGAATTAAGTGATGTGTTGGATGAAACGTTTTCGTACACTTTAGAATTTTTTATATTATAGTTATGGAAAACGATTCCACTTTCGATTGTAGCATAAGGAACGTAGACGTTAGGCTTAATGACTCTTTATCAGGATCAAATATGAATGGAGATTGTATAAACTCTTACGTAACATCTATTGATCAATCCAAAATAACACATATTAATGAAAAAGATGACGAGGAATCTTCAAATCTTGATGAATTAGTGGGAGACTTGCGTGAAAAGCTACATGTCTGTAAAGATTCCAACAATTGTAACCTAATGAATGGGTGTCACAAAACATTACATGAAGACCTCAAACTCGTAGATTTTTCGTTAAATGGTTTAAGTAAATCTAATAAATTAGAAATTATAAACTCTCACATAGATGAAGTGAATCTTCGAATGTGTGAACTACTAACAAATTGTGTAGATAATACAAGAGTCAATCATGAAATCCTAGAGAACGAATCAACATCGAGCGAAGTAAATTCCAATTTCTTGCTTACTGAACCATCGTCATCTGCTAAAGATGATTGCAATGATCAACCTAAAACCTGTGTTGCTCACGTTGTTAAAACTGACAGTGTTGCATCGTGCAGCAATTATAGTCGTGAAATACCTAGTGATGTAAACATAACTTATTTAGGATATGATTCTGAAAGTCAAATGCCAGATATAATGAGACTGATTCAGAAGGACCTGTCTGAACCGTATTCAATTTATACCTATAGATATTTTATTCACAATTGGCCAAAGTTATGTTTTTTGGTAAGTAATATTCGATAACGTTCTGAATCACACATTTCGAAATACCGTTTGATGTAAGTACTAATGTACAATTCAAATATTTAAAAAAGTTTTTTTATCAGTTAATAAGTAATTTTAATGTAAAATATTCAAAGGTGTTGCTTTAAAATTAACCTAATTGTGCTCAAAATATGTTTACGTAATTATTCAATATATATTTATTTTTTCTATATACATTTAAATTTATTTTAATGATATGTTCTTTGATCTTTTTGAGTTGCATAACATATTTATTAACAAATATTTAATTGGTGTTTATCAAAGCTTTAGATTTCATTATAAGAGAAAATTTTCCTCTAATTGGATATATGAAATATTCTTTTGAAAGTACTAATCTAAGTATAATTAGTAAGATTGTACTTAAATTGTTGTGATTTAGTTGCAGTATGGACATGTATTAGAATGGGCCATTGTTGTTATGCTGGGATGCTTCCATGTATCTAGCCCTGAGTTGGACACTACCAGTTAGATAGAAGCAGCTGTGGTAGCCTAGTGGTTAGGGCACTGGCCTTCTGTCGAATAGGGCCTAGTTCGATTTCCAATGCCATGAAAGTTCCACTGATTACATGCAATGTGTGTGCTCATTAAATCTTTAGTATCAAAAGTCTTGTGGTTGGTCTTGGAGTAGTTACCATGGATGTAATGGTCTGGAGAAAATTTCCTCTTTCTCTGGATCAAAATTGATGTAGTAGAACCTCTGGTAGTGTCACCTTCTGGAGGAGTCTTATAGCAAAGTCATACTTTCAGCTTTGATGTTCTATGGTTGAGTGAAAGCGTACCCTACTGATTTAAATTCACAAACCATCAGCAGAAAAAGCTTGACTTGTCCAAGTGTCATAAATAGCAACAACACATGTATTAGAGAAATCTATTAAATCAAAAATGTTAGCTTAATGCAAAAATTTCATTCTGAAATTTCTTTTGATTAGTTAAAAAATTTTTTTGTAAAACTGGATATTACATTCAGGAAACCGATGTGTTGAATTTTGATTAGCAACCCAGAATAGGCACCAATCAGCATAAGAAATTATGGTTCCCCACCACCTAACACTAAATGAGAAAACAGTTATTACCATGTAATAAAAGCAAGGTTTCCCCCTATTTTAAATTGCTAAGTCTAACAGTGCACGAGAAAACAGTAATCGTTAAAAGCATTGATTAAAGATTGTATTTAATGTTTCAGAATTAAAATGAAAGGAAATAAAGTAGCAAAAATAATTACATTTAATAATATCTAGTTAAAAATAAATAAAATTATGAATTTCAGTAATTTAAGATATAATGTTACAAATCATTACTACATAAAAGTAGACAAATCTGGAATAATTTTAAAAATAGAATGATTCTATAATTTCATTTATTATTGGAAATTTAAATACTTACATACAATTCTAAGAATTGTATGCCTGCAGAAAATTAAAATAAAATTCTTACCTTCATTTTTCAGTCCAGTGTTCTATATGCACTGCAAAATCCAAAATTAATATAAAAGTCAGCATTTAATTTTTGGTTCAATATCCATTGTGAAATATAAAAGACAAAATTGAAATTCCAGCACTATATCCACAGCGAAATAAAAAATGTGAATATAAAAGGCAATATTTTCCGTGCTACATTTAAAATGAAATAAGGAAATACATTTGGGGATAAAATTTAATTTCTGGTAACCCTATCTTTGTATAACTTTTTTGAGTCTGCCATCTTGTTAGTCACATCTTGGCATATAAAAATGGCCAAAAAAATCAAAGTGTACTTGATTATAAATTTTTACTGAATTTTTTTATACAGCATTTAAAGTGTTAAATTAATATGCTTTTATAATTATAATCTGATTGAAATGGTATGTTAGCAACTATTTTCTTCAAAAGAATCTCGTATTAAATTTTGCAAGTTTTTATCATTTTTTTTCAAAATGTGAAGAGAAAACTGATCAGTTTATCTTATATCTTCATTGAAACAAATAATCAAAATATTTTTTTAAAGTCATTTCAATTTTTTAGACATGTTTACAAAAAATTTAAATCATTAAAATTTGCATGTAATGTGAAAATTAAAGATAAAAATCTTAAGCTCATGAAATTGCTGAAGTTCTGCTTATTAAATTGCTACATTTGGTGACTTTTTTTGTGGATTTCGTAAATAGAATAATAAGTTAGTATAGAATGTTTCTTTTAGTAAGAATCTTCTATTTTTTGTATCAAAATTCTGGAATAAAATTTTGAATATCAAAAGTGATATCTTTTTTAAGCATGTTGATTTTCAACTAAGCAAATAAAAAATTTAAATTTAAATGTGATTTGCTTAATGTGCTTTGTTATTATTTTAAATTTGCCTGTTTTTTCTGATTCAAGTTATAAAAAATGAAAAAAAATTCATAACAATGAAATTCTAATTCAATTGTTGTACTTTAGAATTCAATTTTAATGTGAAATTGATGGTTTACTTTAAAAGTTTTATATTCCATCAAATTTATTAGTAAAATTATGGGGCAAATAGATGAGATCTAGTAAATAACTTGCATTTTTATTCATAATATCATAAAGATTAATTCTGATTTTTTTCCTCAAAATCAATAGAATCTACTGATTTTTTCCCTCCAACATTGGCAAGTATGTTAGTAAAATGATTAGCTTAGCATATTAAGATACTGTAGAAAAACTTTATTTTCATTTGCATTGTATAAATGAATGTAGAAAGAATCGCTTAGAGATCTTCAAATACTTTGACAAAGATATAAAAGCTGAAAGACCATGAAGAGCATAATTATTCAAAAATATATAATGAAGGTCAGTCTATCACAAAATATATCATTTGAAATTAAATATTGGAAAATATTCTAGAATTTTGAAAACACAGTAAAGAAATTTTTTTTATCGCACAGCAGTTTTATATTACCAGATGGAAAAAAATTTAACTTAAAGTTGTACTAACTGTATCTTACTATTAATAACTTGCTTTTAATAAATTTGTTAAAAAAATGTAAAAAAAAATATTCCTCACCTATTTCCCTCTTTATATTTAAATTACTTTGCCAGTCATCAAGTTGTTTGAAATAATTGTTTCATTGAAAAATTTCATTTTCTTGAATATGTATTGCTTGTGATTATTTGTATTAAATTCATATTCTTATTTACACTGCAATTGTAAACAAATTCTCACTTGTATACAGGTGCAGCTTGTCCTATTCTTGGACATAGTGACATAAAACACAACCAACTTCGCATATACAATTACAGACTCTTCAAACCATGATTTTTTTTTTTGCATTTAATTTTAGAAATATATGTATATCTAAAACTTTTTTACAGACTTTTAAACATTCTTTATCATTTTAACTATATCATTCCTATATTTCATACATATTTGCTATCAACAACTTTCTTACCTCTGTTGTGTTTTGTATTTTTCAAAAAAATCATTTATTTTTTCTTGTATGATAAGTTTGCAATATACTAATGTAAATAAGAATTAGGTTCAAAACGTTTAATTTTTGATTGATAGTTTGAATAGCATGGTTATGATGAATCTTCAAAATTATACATTGGTATTAATTACTTACCTGCCACCCTTCCATAAGTTATTTAGAGCCATGATTTGCTTTCACATTGAAATTCGTGATAAAATCTCAATTAACTTAGACTCAAACAAAAATTTATTAAAATTCTGGTTCGTTATACTCCTAATTTTGCTCATGATAGGTAGAAATCAGTGAAAAAGTTTTGTTTTGGGGTAAAATGGCAAAGTTAGAAAGTACATACACTGACCAATGGCTGAGTGGTTACCGTTCCCGACTCCTAGGCTATCAGTCCCAGATTTGAATCCCGATCTGGGTAAGGATGCTTCTGTGTTTCTCTGTCCGTTCTTCTGAGATGATGTCTCAATGTGAACATTTATTGTTCTGGAAAATACAAAAGCTGTGAAACATCTGAAAAAAAAAGTTCATTTGATGCTGCATACGGAAAAATGGAACAATGCATCTAAAAGTCAGCAGGCACCTTGAAGAAAAGTATCAGTACCTGTAAATGAGTTTGTGGTGGTGTGGCATGGATAATGCTACTCGCCTCCGTGACTTGGTTCATAGTTGTCCATTGTTATAAAAAGAAAGTACATACAAATAATTAGGTTGTTTTCTCTTAAGCTTTCATTTTTAAAAAATACAATATTAATTATCTAAGTCAGAGCTAGTTATGATTAACATATATTGACTTTATGAAAACTATTTTTACTTATCATGAGAAACTTGGAAAAAAATTATTTCATGAATTACTAAATTGTTTATTTATAATTAATTTTACATAATCAGATTTCTTCATGAAGTTCATTCAGGTTTTAAACAGTCTAATTTGTATATTTTTTTAGTGATAATTATGCAAAGCAAATTGTAATAAAATTGTAAAATATATAATGCTATACTTCATACATTGCTTAAAAACATTTTAACAAATGTTCAAATAGTTGTCATATTTGACATTTGGTTATTATTTCTAACTATCATAATATTTTTAAGTATCATAATAAATTATCAATTCATTGTGATAAATTATCAAATCAATATTCTTTTTATACATTTAATTTTATTTTTCAAGATTCAGCATACTTATTCTGATACTCTGTAAAGTTTTAATTGTTGTGTAGCAACAATAATGATTTGTCTCCATTTCTTTACATTTTCAAATGTTTTTAGTTATTTTTTTATACAATTTAAATTTTCTGCCTTTTGACAATTTAATATGGTATAAAAAATCTATTACAATATTAGTTAGACATTGAAAGAAAAACTAGTCGATAAATAATTATTTTTAATTCATAATCATTTTTGTTTTTGAAATTGTCATTTTTCCTTGTACATGACTAGATAAATTTAAATTCTAATTCTTTTGATGTATATATTTTAAGCACATTTATTATACTGCTAAGTAAAATCATTTATATAATTTGTTATATTATTGTAACAATTAAAATGTTTATTTGTGAAAAAGTTAATTAATGTTAACCATGAAATTTTTTGCAAGGCTCAATATGGTGATCAATGTGTTGGTGCCATTGTCTGTAAACTTGATGTGCATAAAAAACAAAGTCGACGTGGTTACATTGCAATGCTTGCTGTTGATGAAAAATATAGGAAAAGAAAAATAGGTAAGTGACACTTGAATTTAATGTTCATTCTGAAAATATTATTTAAGATACAAAAATAAACCTTTTAAATGTTTAAACAGGTTCAAATTTAGTATTAAAAGCAATTCATGCGATGGTTGAAGATAATGCTGATGAGGTTCGTATTAAATTCTTTAACTTCCAAAGATGTTTTATTATATATTACAGTAATTTTTATGAATTACTTTATTTTCTATTTATTTAATTTAAGTTATTCAAAATTTAGTCAATGTTACAATTTAATTTAAGTGTGTGTGTGTCTATGTATATAAAAGGGGAAAAAAAACAATTGTGTATGGACATAAAATGAAGAATATATATGTATCAAAATGTAATGTCAATCAAAAAGATATAAAAAAAATGTATTATTTTTTGTATGAAGGAAAGAAAATGAAGAATTCATGTTCAGTTCAGAAGATCAGTTTTATTGCATTTAAATGTAAAATATACATTATCTATAAATGATATGCTTATGTTGCATTTCATCTTCTCAAAATCAGGACTGCTACACATGTATTTGTTGTGGCTAAAATATGGAATACTCCTAAAGAAATGCAGTCTATATCTTGGACACTGAAAAAGCCATTATTAAGCCTTGCAAGAATCTGTTAATAAACTCATAATACATTCATTAATAAATTAAAAATTTTCTATTGTTTTCAATTTAAAGTTAATTTTTATCATCAAATTTTTATTCTAAATTTATTACCCTTATATTTATAAACATATTTAAAAAGTTAATATAATTAATGCTTTAATCAATAAAACTTGGTTTCTAATAAATCAATTTTTGACACATACTTTTAGAGAAATAATCTATGTGCTGAAAGGCACATAGATTTAAATAGCTGAGCTGTGTAACTATATATTAACATGACAACTTCGCTAGGGATCACAGTGTCATGGATCTAATCTAGCTTCTATTAGGTCTCTGAATGATTGCAAAATATGACTAGTAATTGCACATACGTTATAGTTACCTAGTTACATGAAAATTACAATTTTTTATAATTTAATAAACAGAAAACCTATATTTTAAATATTCCATTACTATATTTGTTAAAATAATGAAGTGTGTATAAAATAGGAAAGTTGAATTGATTATTATTTTAAAAAATAAATATTCACTTAAAATTTTCATATTTGCAATCAAATTTTTATACACTTTTCAACAATATCTTTTCTTTCCTTACATTATAAATTTAAAAAAAAATGTAAATACAATTATTGCTTCTGAAAAAGTTAAATATCAAAGAGAAGAATCATAAATTTCATTATCAATTTAGCAAATTATAAAAATAACATTTTACACAATTCTAGAGTTAAAGAAATTTTAATCAAATGAAACTTATTGCGGATAATTAACACACTTTCCAAAACCCATCATACGACAGAATCATAATCTGAAGATATGATTCATTTGGTACCTGCAACAATTGGTAAAATTCAATCCATTTAAACTTAGTCCACATTAACTAAGTTCTCATTCAGTTAGCCATTGTGTGCAAAGAGTAATTGTAGGACAAATCAAAATGGCACAGAGTGTACTATTTTATGTAATTTATATTGCTTTGAGTAATCTTTAAACAATCCTGTGTCTATTTTAAAGAAATGATTTTTTAAATGTATTTAACTGAGAAATTATTCTTTCTATATACATTCTTTATATTCATTTTAGCCAGCTAAGCTGACACCTGATTGATTAGAGATTGATCTTCCAGTTTAGCAATTTTGTGTTTAAAATTTTTCTTGGATGTGGGCATTCTTTGAGGTTTGGAATCCACTTAAAACTATTTTCTGTTCAAATTAATAGTTTTATTTACAAACTGACCATAATGGAACAAATAACTAAACTTCACACTAACTGTTTGTTAAACGGCCAAGCATATCATTTACGAATGCAAGGCTCTTGCCCTCCCTACATTAACTTCTTTAGGCATCATCCATACTAGAGAGTTACACCTAGACTCCATTAAAGGGTTATTGGACTTTATTAATAAAATGGGTGACCCGAGCAACTGGAACTAGGAAACATTGGGTTTGGAGTTAATAGTACAAAATGCTGATAAAAGCAGAGATACCCAATGACATACAAACCCAACTCTAAGAAGAAGAACTGTATATTACTTTGTCATATAATATAAAAAGAACTCGATAAATATTTTTGTCTAGTCTTCCACAAATGTTAATTTTGAATTAACTGTTATTTTATAATTTATTTATTATTAATGTTATTTTTAATAATATATTCATACCATTTTTAATTTCTTAATATTACAATGCAAGCACATTTGAATCCTAATATATACATGATATTTTTACCCATTTCTAGAACTTTCTTATCTTTTTGCTAACTACAGTCGATTGCTTTTTTACTACCTTATACTGTTAAGAACTTAATTTTATTACTCTAAAATGCTTGTATTTCATAAAAAAATTAATGATAGTTCTATTGGATTTAATTGTTATAAAGACACCAAATGTGTTTCCCTAAATTAGTATAATTAATCTGTTAATATTAAGTAACTATTAAAAACCAATTTCTGTGACGTTTATAAGCCTTTATTCAGATATGAAGATTTCCAAAAGCTCTGGAAAATAAAATATGTATTTTATCCAAATATTTATTTATTAGCTTTTATATGTGATATGAGTCAAGCTCCAAGTTCCAATTTTAATTTAGCTTTTTAAAATCCATATTTTTTGTTTTTTAATTACAGAACAAAATCTAAATTACTGTCTAAATTAGTTCCAAAGGTTTTTCAATTATAATATTTAATCTTGTATTTTTAATTCAATTGATAATTACTTTTTTCATCATTTTAACTACTGATAGATTTTAAATTTTTTATATTATTTAATTTGATTATATGTATATTTAATAATTATTGGAATAAAAAAATTGTTTTAAATTTTTATCATTATTTATATTTTTATATATTTTTTGACAGGTGGTGTTAGAAACAGAAATTACTAACCAACCAGCTCTTAAACTTTATGAAAATTTAGGATTTGTTCGTGATAAAAGACTATTCAGATATTATTTAAATGGTGTTGATGCCTTGCGATTGAAACTGTGGTTGAGATGAAAATATTTCTAGAAACTCTTTTTTTCACTACAATTTGTGCTGCTTTCAGCTTGCTATTCTGTCTTTAAGAAATACTTTGAAGGAATGTTTGTACTATGTAAAATAGTTATATTGCTCTCATGAAATCATTTATACTGAACAAAATTGTTTTAAAAAATTAATTATTGAATGAAAGCAAATGTTTGAAACTGTTTGAGTTACTATTTTTCATTTTAAATATGTCTGCTAAAATCAAAAAAATTGTCTTAATTTGAATCCATTTAAAACACCTTGTAGTTATTAATGATGCATACTATTTCAAATTATTAAGTATTGTTTCCAATTAAACTTTTAAGTTTGAAGAACTATAGCAATTCTTATTTCAAATTTCTTAATTTACAAAGTATGAAATTTAATATACCAGTTTTATTTTTATTTTGCTTCATTTTGTCACTTAATTTATAGGGAAATAATAATGTTACTTACTGTAGAGTTTTCACAGTTGAATCTCTTCTTATTTCTACTGTTCTGTTTTATGCGAAAATAAATTTCTCCATATCAAAATGATACTGAAATTGGGAGATAATTAGGGTGTGAATGAGCTAATAATTATGAATACATTTACACACACACACACATATATATATATAAAATGAGTTCTATGCTCTATTTTCTTTTACAAACATATTTGTTATAATTTTTAATATAAAAAGCTCATATCAAATTTTAGTTGATCTTGAAAGTAATGCTTATTTTAGTTAGATACTTCTAAGAATAGTTTCTTTACTATTAAAGCCTTTTTAATGTTATGTTTTTGTTATTTAATGGTAGCCTGTTTTTAAAATGCAATTGATTTATACTTTGAGAAACATGATGTGACATCTTTGTAATTATAAAATTATACAAAGGAAAATTTTCTGTATAAAATCATCAAAATATCATGAATTAAATTTATTATGGATGCAAATATTGTATTTCTGTTCAATGATATAATTTGATTTTTTATTAAATTTGTTTGAATTTGTTTAGTTTTCTTTAATTTAAAAAATAAAAACATAAAAGTGTATGAAATCAAATTTTTAATTAATAAATTTGCAATTTCCCATTATTTTAAATAAATACCCAATTTTTACAATATGAAGCTAAATATATATACAGCATATTCATAAAATTAATTAGTATGTTGATTGGTATACTTTTTGAAAAATTGTATCAATATCTACTTAAAATAATATGATTAAAATTTAGATTTTTAAAATAAAAAAATTTTTTGTATTATCAGTAATTTAATAAAAGAAAAAAATTTTAATGCTTCATTTTTTTTATATATATTTTTTGTTTGTTTGGTGTAATTATTGAAAAGGGGAGTTATTTTGATTTTCTGATTTAAGTCTTACCTCTGTGAAAAAGCATATTTACAATTCAAATATTTTCTAAATTAAGAACATTATCTTGTATATCAACAAAACCATTGTGAATAAATAATGACTGAAAACTACTTTTATTGTTCCAAAACTTGCATTGTTATTTATGTTTTACTAATAATATGTATTAGGAAAAATGCTGATTCTATCACTTTTTGTTTTTCTATACATTTTTTCAATAGTAAATTAAATAAGCTTGTTTCAAAGCAAAAATTTTATTAACTTCAAATAAACTCTTTGTGATACGTTTTCAACTAGTCAGTGTAGATTTAAATTTTTTAAATTGTTATCAATACTTTGCTTCTGATATGACTTCATAAATGGTTAAATATTTCTCTTCTGTGAATTATGAATTTTGTTTCTTTGAATATTTCATCTTTATAACATATGATTATAGAATGCATTATGTATATGTGTATATTTTTTGGATATTTTTATGTTAAATTTAAATTTGGGCTTTATATTTTCTTTTAGATTGATATGAAACGTATTTAATATTATTTTTATGATTAAATTATCTAGAATCTTGTAAAAAATTAATTTTAGATATTATCTACACTAATAAATTTATTATTAAGTGATTCATACTAATTTTTATTTTTAGAAAGTAATCGTTGAATGTTTCATTAAATATGTTTACTTGTTTGTGTAATTTTAGCTTTTATTGATATTGTATATTGTCAAGTTCTAAGTATATATTTTCCTGTAGTTGATTTAAATATATTATCAAGATCTTTTCTATTTTACTTCAAACATGAAATTATCCATTATTTCAAATATTTCCATTATATGGAAGAATTTAATTGAATATGCACATGCTTTTTGGATATGCATAGCTTTTTAGCAATAACTTATTTTAATTGGAATTAAGTGGCTTAAATAATTTGTAAGTTTAATTCAAAAGTTTATTTAAATTTGTTAAATATATTCTACTTGTAAAACAATGTAATCCATTCTGTTCTAGAATAATTTTAAATATTGTGTATCTGCATTATTTACAGTAATAAAATCTAATGTGTTGAAGGAATGTAATTTTAAAAGTTGTAATTAGAATAAATTTTCTATGTCCTTTGTTAAAAAAATAAAAAGTAACAGTGTTTTATTCTTTTATTGGAAGTTTATTCTTGTTTGCATAAATAAAAATGTTCTTATTAATGCAAACCTACAGTTTTTAAGATTAAATTCCTCAATGTAGATTTTATATTTATAGTTGGAATTATATATTTTCATTATTAAAAATTGTTAATTTGTTATGTACCTGTTTTAAGAAATAATAGGTTGCATTAGCATTATTTTTGTACATTTCATTTAATTAAATTGCCTTAAATCTGTATGTTTGTAAAATTGTGTAATATATACCAAAATGTAAAAAACTCCAGATACCCTTATGGAGTATCTGGTTTGCCACTTTTGACTAAGATTATCATAATTAAATTATCTTAAAATGCCTTTGTTTTCTTTTTTCTCATTTGTCCTTTTTTCTACTTGAATGTTATATAGTATTTTCTTTAAATTCTAGCAAGTATTACTTTCTGTAGACCTCTTATATATATTTGTGTGTGTAATATATCATGAAATTATTCTATTTGATAAGTAGAAACTTGCATTGAAAATGCAGAAGATTTTAAGAAACTAAAATATGTTGGATATTTAAAAGGTTTTGAATAATCAGATGCAAGAGACATTAAGAATTTCTCTCTTTTTCCATTAAACATAATTGTTTTTTTAAGTCAAATTTTAAAATATTTATAAAATGCATTTCAAAACCTTTCTATTTTGTTATGGTTTGCCTACTATTAATCGCATGTCCAAATTTTTACAAAAATATTATTTTCCATGAAAGAAAATTCTTTGAGATATAATCTTATAATGATTTGCATTATAATTTTTTTCATTTTATTTTTAATTATTCGTTTATAGTATATCTTTCTCTTTTGAGTTATTTTTTAATTAAAAATTGCTATTTGAATATTAAGTCATTACATTTAATAGTCAATTGATAAAAGTTAATTTTTCTATGTCTTTGAAAAAAATGATAGTAATGTTGTTGTATTGATGGTAAGTAAGTTTTTTGTTGTAAAAAGTTCAGGTGTAGTAAAAAGTTCAATTATCTTATTCAAAATTATCACATTTCATCATGCAAATAAGATTGCTATTTTGCTATCTTATTATAAATCTAGTTTTATTTCTTAAACCTGCAATTTGCTAGTCTGTCCACATTACATTTTTAACAAACATCATTCACTCCCTCCAACATATAATATGGGGGAAGTGAGCAATAATAATGGACTTTAAAAAGATAAATTTTTCTGTTACATCATTTTCTTTCAATGTAGTATGCATTTTTTTATCCAACTTTAATTTATATTCATTCACTTCAATTTCTTCTCAGTTGATATGAGTGTAACCATCTTCCACAAACTGCATGATGGCTTCAATAATTTGAACCACCTAAGTTAATTTATGTTAAATGTATTGTGATCAACAATCGAGTGATCTTCAATGTTTTCAGTTAAGATTAATTGAATTCCTAGTTTTGGAGTACACCTATAAATAAAATTTGTGTTTCTGTCCTACTTTTTGAATTTCTTTGAAATCAAGTTTTATATTGAAGTTCTTAGTAATTACCACTTATGATAAGAAAATTTTATATTTTAATCTTTAAAGGATGCTAACTGATTTAAGATGGGGTGCTATTAGCTTTAAAACATTCGAGATCCTTTCTAGATAGAATGAGTTAAAATCTGTACATTTCAATCGAGAAAGTTTCATCCTATTAATATACTAATGAGGGGAAAATCCAGTTTCAAATTTTGATGTATTATAATAAATATATATTCAAATTTTGATGCATTATAATAAATATATATTCACTAAAATTATTTTAAGTTCACCTTTTATTTCTCTTCATTAAAAAAATATTTTTAAGTAACAATATACTTGAGTAAAAGAAAAGGAACTTTGTGTGTGACATATGTGCTCATTTGGAAAACTGAACATCAAACAAGGTTCGTACAACTCCTGTAATTTAAAAAATAGTCCTACAATTTTGGCTTGACTCCTTTAAAATCGTTGATTGCTCTTGGAATTTTTACTTACTTTAATTTATTTTTTGTTAGAAAACGTAATTCTTTTTGTATTTCTTGTGTGTGTTTTAATATTTTCAATGAAATTGTCCGATAACAAAATTGAGCATTAGCTGTAAATGTTACCACTAAAGGCGGCATGATCGATATTGGGTTGTTCTATTCATATTGTTGCTTAAAATAAAAATTTAGTTCAGTTAGGAGTGGATATAATATTTAGATTTATGCCTATGGAGTGATCTCCAATAAGATTCATGATGTGCAATCAGAAAGGTGATTTTAATTGATTCTTTTTCTGTTTTATAAAATTCATTGAATATTAATGTTTAAATATAGAATTTTTAAATTAAAGTATACTTTCCATACCTTCCTTGGTGAAAATTGCATATAATTTCAATGAATCAGGATGATTAAATTGTTTTTGAAATTATTTAATATGCATGATGGAAAGTGTCTTTTCTCGAACCAATAATCTGGAAAGCCTACAAAAATTGCAATTTACGTGTTTCAGAATAAAAAAACCAGGTAAGATATTGGCATAATGATATAGTTTTACTTTCAGATTTTTTTAGGTAATTCAATTGAATATAGTATGAAGAAGTGCTTAGAATTGGGATCAAGAGGATTACTCCAATTGTCAATGGATGGGCCCTCCATAAAAACTGGTTCATTTTCACTAAAATGCCTGATTTATTAAAAATATTGGAAGCTGCAACTTACTCATTCTGCACGCTTACAATCATGAGGATGTTGCTCATTTTTAAAAATTAAGGCAACAGCAAGTGCTGTTTAGAGACTAAGGACTCTCCTGCTTTATGGGATGACTTTAGTAACCTTGGACAAGGCGTAAAAATTTCTCTTAAATTTTTGTAAACATCGATAGTTAGAAAATATATGTTTTGAGCAGGGTTTTTTTTAAAATTGTATCGTGTCATTTCTTTAAAATAAAAAACTTTTTATTACTAGTACCAAAACTTTTGATGTTGGGCAGAAGTGTGCAAAAGATGTTCTTTTTTCTGCTAAATGCAATTTTTTTATATTTATTTCTCGGGAAGTGGAACCATTTTTGAGACTATCAAACTGATAAACCAGTGTTGGCATTTATTGCAGATTTTCATGCATTGTTTAAAAGTTTAATGCAAAAGTTTATTAAAGGACCTCGGCTGTCTGTTTCTTTATTAAACGTATTAGTAGTTATGTAACATGTTAGTCAATTAGATGTTGGATTTGTTAGGAAAAAATCAGAGAATTGTATAAAAGCAAAACTTAGAAAAAAAATAGAAGATTGAAATTTTTTAAATTCCGAATAAT
This sequence comes from Latrodectus hesperus, assembly GCA_037975125.1. Classification (NCBI taxonomy): domain Eukaryota; kingdom Metazoa; phylum Arthropoda; class Arachnida; order Araneae; family Theridiidae; genus Latrodectus; species Latrodectus hesperus. The sequence goes on along the minus strand of CM075855.1, from coordinate 72,911,859 downwards.
TTTTAGTATCAATGAGAAAAAAGTTAATAGAAAGATGCCCTTTGGAATATTCTATTGTACGAAACATTTCATGTTTAGATACTCAAACTGTGATATAGGTGTGAATCAAGCAATTCAAATGAAATTCAAAACTTTTGTATTTGTCTGATGCATCTAAAGTAAATGGTAAATGTGTCAGATTGTAATTTTATTTTAAAAGAATTTCGTAACTTGAGTTTAAATCATTACAACCGATTGTGAGTTTTCAAGATTGTATTGAGAAATTCGATCCTATTAAAGAATAGATACTTTTTATTTTTACTTAATCTCGAGTAGACAAAATTATTGTCACTTATGGAAAGTAGTAAATTTGCTTTTACTACCTTCTCATGGTCAAGTATCTGTTGAACGTGAGTTTTCTATGAATAAAAATTTGATGGTAGAAAATTTAAATAATCAGTCAATTTTGTGGCTGAGCACATCGTTGACGATCACGTCCGAAACATAGAAGGTGTCAACGATATATAACTAGCAAAGACGTTAAGGCCGTGGTAACCTAGTAATTAGGGCATCGACCATCCGTCCGGAAGGGCGGGATTCGATTCCCAATGCCTCCAAAAATCCGAATACATGCGATATTCGTGCTCGTTAAAGCTGTGGAATCGCGAAAGTCCTGTAGTCGGTTGTCGAGCAGTTTACCATGGGTACAATGGTCTGGAAGAAAATTACCTCCCGCTTCAGATCAAAAGTAATTGTTAGCTTGCAATTAGCATGAAAAGAATATTTTTATGAATATGGATCAATACAGCATGAAAATTATGTATTTTAAATGAAAATAGTTATCTTTTGACAAAAAGTCAAATAACTTTTAGTTGTTCCGTAACAAGCAAAACAAATGTGTAAACAAAAAGCAGGAACACAGCACTCATCTCTCGTAGTTCAACAATAGCTGCATATGAATCTGCGTCCATCTCAATCTAGTGCTATATTAGCAACAGACCAAGGTGATCCCATTTATCTTTCAAATTTCTTTCATTACTCTAAAGTATAATTTTTTATCGCGCAAAGCTAGCGTAAGTGATTTATTCATTTTGAAAAATATTATCCACTTGAAAGTTATATGAAAAGGACCAAAATCTTACTCAATTTATACAAGCTTTACAAATATGCTAATTTGGTCACAACATATATCCAGATGATTATCTAACTCGTTCCGTACATTTTGCAGCAAAGAACTAGGGTCCTTAAATTGCTGATTCCGACATAAAATGCAAAATTGACGGGGTGGATTCTCTGGTGGTGTCATCTATCGAAGAATTTAGTGATGCTGACTAAATTAAATTCGCTTAGCCAACAGCATGGTGAGCTTTGCTTGTTCCAAGTGCCCTCAGTAACAACAACAGCAAAGACGTACTTAGTTTTTCTGATGGTGCGAGGCACACAAAAGTATAAATTATATTTAGATGAATTAAAACAGCGGGGAAATCAACCCATAACAAAAGGAAAGCTAAAAGCACTTCTTGAAAAATTATGTATTGAAAATCAAAATGGAGCGTTTGAAAGATGGTATAAATGAACTTGAAAAATCTACTATAGAATAGACTGAGAGTATTGTTGTTGTTGCATGCCCCTAAAGGCCAGCAGCGCTAGACCAGGTCCATGACGTACACTCTACAATAATCCAAAACCAGAAGAGGGTCGTCAACCAAGTCCTGCCTGAAGAGCCCTAGGCACTCAAGGATATGCTCATGCGAAGCCTGCTCGGTAGAGCAGTTGGTACAGGTTTCAAAGGTTCGGAACCCTCAGAAAATTTTAAGGTTTTAAGATGTCCACTTCGAAATCGGGCGAGAATAGTTTGTTCCTGACGACTGAAGTCGTTAGTCAGGAAGCCTTCGGGACGGGGACTTTGGTACCAGTGATGTACCGGAGGGACAATCCAAGTCATCCTGTTCTAATTTTTTCTCTGGAGTGAATTTCCGTGAAAGTGAGAGGAGCTAAATTAACGGAGGCATCGCCACCACTAGCTTTCGCCAGAGCATCCGCAATTTCATTTCCCTCAATATTGACTTGGGAAGGAATCTAGACCGAGAGTGTTGAGAGAACTAGTACAATGTTATTTTGCTAAATCAAACGTGTCAATGTGGTGCTTCAGAGAAGCAACAGTTAGTACTCTATATTAATTGAAAGCAAACGCTTTTTAATGATATAAAGTTAGCATTTTCTTACAGCAATATTTTATGCATATAAATAAGCAAGAAATGTGAAAATTCATCGAATGATTAAAGAAATAGCAGTCTAGAATATAGATGTAAAATTGTATAGTTTGAAAATAAGGAAAAAAAATTTAGAATTGCTTTATTTAAATAATGAACAGAATCGGGAAAACTTTAATAATTGTATTTATTTTGTTTTGGATATGTATATTTATTTGACAAAAGATTGTTATATACTCGAAATATTCAATAAATTAAAATCTAGGATGTTACTCAGTATTTTATATAATGTATCATTCAGAGTAATGTAAAGAATATTGATTATTTAAATGAAAACTTTTGTGCTATAGTTGCAAATTCATTGAAGGCTTTTTAAATAGTCATTAACTATAATTATAATTTAAATAAAAAATATTCTCATTAATATATGCAATTATTTTTATTATTTACATACATAATTGAAGAAAGTTGCATATACATAATTATATGCATATTTAGTGAAGAACAATTCCTAAAACCCTGATTGAAATTAATAAAAATATATTCAGAAATTCCTCCCTTCATCTTCTTAGAAAATAGAAATGAATTAGTTTTTGAATATAATTAAAGATGAAAGCACCTAATTTATAGTACATTCAAATTAAGTAATAATAATAAATTGCTCATATAAAAGAAAAACAATCATTACGTTTATAAAAAATAAAAACGATTAGATATCAAACGTAATGTTTCTCAACTACTAGTAGTTTAAAAATTATAGAATCCTAGGAATCTCGAACAAAGCATTGTAACTAATTAAATTATTCCCAATATTACTTTAACAGTTTCCAAGTAATACGTAAACTTAATACGGAAATACTTAAGAAATATTTGGCAGAGTTATCGTGTTATTTTTACAATGACATTTATAATATACTTGCATACATAATGTTTCTTCCAACAATATATATATATATATATATATATATATATATATATATATATATATATATATATATATATATATATATATATATAATAATTAAAAATGACTTATATAACAGTTTCTCTTCACATGATAATTTGTAAAATAATTGTCCTTAGTTAATTTTTAATTGTTTGATTTTTATATTCTTTGTTTTCTGAAATCTTTAAAATAAATATTAAACACAAAAATAATACAACTCCTCGGAGTAGAAAAAGAAAAATTAGCTTGGAATTCAAGACCACACTGATGCAAGCCGAACGCAAATGAACCATCCTATCAAAGGCAGACTATTCTTAATAATTTGAAATTTATTTCATATTTCATTTCAAATGACAATATATCACTTATTATTAACAGTGACTACTAAATAAATGCGTAGTTTATTTAAATATGAAATTTAATGTCTCATTCTCATCTCCCTTCTCCTACTTTTCCATTTCTTGAGCTTTTTCCTTTTCTTCAGTCTAATTTATTTTGCTGAAATTCTGCAAGTGATTCTGATAATTGGAGTTCTCTACTGTATATTTTTAAATGAAACATCTACAAATTTCCCAACAGCTATTTTCATTTGTAATTATTTATTGCATACAAACTTCATTATTAAAGAAAGGTAATTATTTTATCAGTCTTATTTTACTATCATAAGCACTTTCATATTAAAATATTTTATATGATATGTGATAAATATTCGAATATATATTCTAATGAAATTACAAATATCCAGGCTGAGTCGTTATTCAAATTGCAATAAAAAGATAATTTTAATCTACATGCATTAAAGATAAATTTTACATCCAAGATATATATTTATATATACCTTAGATGTAAAATATATAGTTATACTCAATCAACTATTGCATACAAAACTGATGGAAAGATGTAAAGGAAATGCCCCATAATTTTGCTATTTTTTGTCTTTGAAAAGCAATGTTATATTAACTAATTTTTATTTTCTTTCCATTAATTGCTTTAAGAGGCCTAAAACGGTTGACAATGGGAAAAGAAAGTATTTTTCTTTTAAAGTAAAAAAAAAAATGTTTATATCATAGTTTTTAGTGAAATACAATAAAATATTATTTACTATTAAGTACAAAAAAATTATTATAAATATTCCGGATAACTCTTTTGGGAAAACTGAATTCTTTTCTGTTTTTTATTTTTTGAGTTCTTCCTGTAAACGGGCTCATTTCTAGGCACTTTGCAATTACTAAGCTTTTTGGCAACCTAAATTATTTCCTGTAAATCTGGAGTGCTGATTCTTTGGAATCGCGACTAGCCTTTCTTTTTGTATAAAATCATGAGGATCAGGGCTATCATTACTTTTCAACAAATCTTCAAAATACTGTGCTCATCTTTCTAAAATCTTAGAGCTTTAACTGAGGATATCACGAGTTTTATTTCTGCTAAATTTGAAATCTCTTGGAAAATAGCTAACCATTTGATAAAATGCTCGGCATTCGTGGTTCTTCAGGTGATCAACATCTTCAAATCTAGCTTCCGCAAAAGCCTTTTTTTAGCCTTATTATTATTTCATTTTTTCGACCCTTACTGTATTCCCCTGAAATATTTCCAGTGCAGTGTTGTAAAGTTCTTTTATAGGCCTAAATCTGTGGCTCATTTACTACCTTACCCTCTACACTGAACTAATCTCTACATGTTTCCATATCCCTATGGCCCAGAAATGTACTTGCATATTATTAGAGAATATTGTTTTAAACTTGAAATACTCATTTTCTAATTCAGCGGTATCCATTTCATTTTCTGGTTTATTTCTTTTGAGTGTTTCCCTATTGTTTTTAGCCACTTTGAGCTCTTTAAGTTTATCGCAATCAAACTTTTGTAGCCTAATGTTATTAGCATTGGTGATTTTTTCCTAATTCTAGCTAAAATTAAATAGTTGTAAAAATCAATATTATCTCCTTGGAATATTTTAACGTTTATCAAACTTGGAAAATGTCTAGAATCAATAAAAACATGATCAATTTGATTGAAATTAGTCCCAGCTAGTGACTTGCCAGTATGCTAATGTATATTCTTACGTTCAAAGTAGGTACTACCAATCATACAAGGTTAAGAGCAATCGCAAAATCAACAAGACGTATTCCATTTTCGTTGGATTCATTTATGTGTACTGTGTACACCGATAGTTGATTTTTACTCCTTCTCTGCTAATTTTAGAATTTAGATTGTGGTGTGTAGATTAATTATGCTATAGTTCCCTTAATTTGTAACTGTTATAAATAATTTTATCGTTAAAGCTTTAAAATCCACGATTAGATGTTTTATTCTCTTGCTCACTAAAAAACAATTCCCTCAATGTGCTTCTTAATATGATGGCTATAGAATAATATATGAGATTTCTTTTCAGTTGTCTTTCTCAACTCCTGGATTGCAGCAATCTAATCCATGTACCTTTTAAGTTTCTGTAATAGTTGCTGTTCAGCCTTTCATCCCTTCAGTGGGTCGATAAACTGAGTACCAAGCATGCTTGGGAACTAAACACTGGGGGTCTTACATTAGGCTGACCACCTAACTGGGACATATGCTTCGCGCCTCATGGCCCTCGGTCATGAAAACAGTTATGGGCAGTAGGCCTTGGCCCACATGAGCTGTCGTGCCATGGAGTTTAGTTTTAATAGCTGCTGTAGTGCGATAAAGGGCACGCCTATTTCATGTACCAAAATTCAAGTCCTTGATTCTTTTCCGAAAAGGGCACCAGTTATTTTCTAGTTTAGACTTCACAACAAAGAATTTTTTACGGTGTGGGATAGTTAGTCTCACGCCCAATCTCCAACTTGGAATATTAGGGTGTTCCTATTTGTCTTGTATCTTTTCATTGACCTTTCCAGTTTGGATAGTCTTGTCAGAAGCTGAAACGCATGTCGGCATAGTTTTCAGGATCACGGACACACATAATTCATACCTCCATGGTAAGGTGGGAACAACTTCAGGGAGAAGGACACTTCAATGTGCAACGAAAGACCTCTGCTCTGAGAAGTCTCCATCAATAACATATTCATTGATCTGAAACACACACCAGCAAAAATTCAAACCATCTTGGATTTAGTGAAGAAACTCAACCATTTTTAATGCAGCCATTAAATGAAGAATTTTTTAACTTAATTTTTATTTTATATTGTAATAAAAATAAACATTCAAATTTTAAAGATTTCTGTACTATTTAGAAAAAAAAATTCTAATTGGCTACTTGTAAGAATATAATTGAACTAACAAACGTAATCACTAATAGAATACAATAGACGTTTATTGAATTTGAAATACAATAGGCGTTTTTTAAAACGACTAGGTAGAAATCGCTAAAAAATTTTTTAAAATAGAAATTTCAAAGAATAGAAAAAAGAATTAGATCTTAAAATTATTTTTTATCACTTTGCTCTCTTTTTATAGGTAAAATTTAATTAGAAATTTTCTTAATATTTTAGAAAAGTATTCAATATACACACAATTAAAAATATATGCAAAATAAAATTCATATTTAAAAATAATTCTTACTTTCATTCTGTCGAGGAAAAACAAGGCAAAGTAATCACTTAATTTTTTGCATTTTAAAACCACATTTTTTTCTATGTAGAAAAGCATTTTATTTTTTCTAAAATTACTTTAATCTTTTTAGCCATTTATCTATTTGTTTTGTAGACGGTGTAAGCACTAAATTGTTTTCTTCATGTTTGATATTTGTTCTTTTCCATTCTAATTTATTCTTTACAATCATTTATTCATCGAGAAAAGACATGCAAGTATAATTAATTTTATTAGCAAGTGAAAAAAATTTAAAGCCGAAATCATTAAAAATATTTTATGCTGAATTAATTATTTTTTCTTTAAAATATAGGCTTCCAAAAATTTGGATTTCATTATTATTCAGATTTAAAATCACTGAAGCCCTAAGCTATCGAATTTAATTATATTTTTAATTGCATTCTAGATTTAGTACCTTATTCATTTTTTTCTGGAATTGTATTAGATATGTACTATATGATAGTTTGATAAGCTAATTATCAAGGTACTCTGCAAAATGGTAAGCCCTGATATTTTGGTTATTTTATGATACTGGAATTTCATTCTCATTTTTTTATGTTGTCTGATCGAAATAGCGGTGAGTAAGTTATTACGTAACTTATATATTTATATTAATAATTGTAATTATGAAGGTAAATTTTAAAAAAAAAATAACATGAAATACTTGACTCACATTCATTTAAGTAGATTCGAAACTTTGTAGAATATGTAGATATTTCCCTTTTTTGGAAGTGATTTTTTAAATTTTATTTTAGTCAAAATAAATGAGATCAAAATTTCTCATTTTTTTTTATAAAAGAAAATATAAAACATTCGTGGTTAAATGAAATGATTTAATCTCTATGAGAAGATGAATATCAAGTCAAATAATATTTTAGAACATTAAAATTTTTACAAAAATATTTTCACTTTGAATTTCTTGATAATAAATAACTACATCTAGTGTGCTCCTAATGATGTATTCGTCTGCCGAAGCAATATTAATAACTATTATATTTTAATATTTTCAATAGAAAAGATTTATTTGCTTAGTTAGTATTATAACTTTTCTCTCTTTCTCACAGGAATATAACATGGCTTATATAACCTGTAAAATATTAGGACATAAGGAACATGCTTGCTGCATTCACTTAGTTAAATAAGTTATATAATATGAGTTTATCTTTTTGAAATTTTCCTGATTTATTGACCAATAAATCATTGAATATAATATCAACATACATAATTTAGCTATTAATTTTAAACTAAAATAATGAAAAGCATCTCAAATGTATAAAATTGACCTGATAAATACAATATTTCAGAAATTTTGTCAGAAAAATTTAAGATATTTTTGTTATTTATACATGCATAAATTTGTCGAACAAAATAATATAGCACTACAAATCTGGAACAAAATATAAAACTTAAAAAAAACCTTAAATGAAAGCATGATTAATAGAACACAATTTTTAAAAGGAACTAAATTATGTAAACTTATTAATACAGAAATGTAAAAAGTAAATTTTCGTTTGGAAGCAGGTATAGGTGTTTTCGGAATACCTGGACCTAAAGAGGTGTTCATGTATAGGTACAATATAGGTGTTTTCGGAATAGCTGACCTCCTACCTACGCAACTGATTTTTATGATATTAAGTGAAAAAACCCTTTGGTACAATTCTCGTTTTTGTTCCTGATTCTAATGAAAGAAAACAAGAAAACAGGTTTCGTTTAGGTTTTGCTCCTTCTGTTGTTCCCTTGTTTTTCTCATCTCGTCTTTCACCAACAATCACTCACCTCTTCCACAGACTTCCCGGTATATTTCTCATCATAACACAATAATTATTAAATATAAAATCCATTTTCCAAATTAAAATTGATATTCGATCAAAACACAATTTGAATTTACTGAAATTTTTTGCTTGCCTTAGCTACGATTTAGGGACCCTCTCCGAAGGGGTTGCGTCCGGGGCATGATAAACCCCTTTGATCCCTTGCTAAAACGATACCGTGCTAAAAAGTAATAAGGTGTCTGTGTTTTCCTGTTGATGAACTCACATTTCCAAGTTTTTTTAAATTAAATATTATTTAATTAATTTTTAAAGTTAAGCCAAATACATGTATTTTCTTAAAAATTTTATAGAAAAAGATAAAACGAATTTCTATAATTACTTTTAATACGATTTTACATAAGAAGTAACGTGAAATATTGAAAGATAATCCACGTAATATATTAAACTGTTTCGAAGAAGAAGAAGAAGAAAAGGAAGAAGAATTTAATGTGATTAGATATATAACATTATAATTTAAATTCAATAATCTTAAGAATTTGGTATTACACTGAAGTTACTTTAAAAACTTTGCCACAACGAAAACTAAATTGTTTACTATTGAATATTTCCTAAATTTCTACAAGCAAGTATAACGGAGGAGATATATGCTTCTATTTTTTTGCTTTGTTGTTTTTCTTTCTGATTATCATCTAGTTTTTAGTATTTAACTAATGTACTTGATTTTGCCTTTGCATTGGCAAGGACAATCACATACATACATTCTAAATAACTTTAAAATTTTTCATTTCTGTAGAAATTCTAATATCTCCTTTTTCCTATAGATTGCACTTATGCACAATATATTATATATAATAATATATAGTAACCTTCATATCGCATATGTGATATGAAGGCTGTACTTCGTTGACTAAATCGAATTAGCTTAAGAAAAATCAAATAAAGCTATTGTAGTCTTTATAGTTTATTCATGTGCTTGATTGCTGTATATTCTAAGATATTTTTGCACTGAAATATTACCTTTTATTGAAATTTGAAGTTTCTAAATTTTGAAGTATTTTTTTGAACAATGAAAAATTTTTAATTGATCATCATCTCATTTCTTCAGAAGCAATATTTATTCCAAAAATAATGCTTAGATATAGATGGAATAACTTTTTTAAAGCTATGAATAAAATTAAATGCGGATATTTCTTAAGTTGCAATATCTTGATATGCATTTCGTAAGCGAAGTAACTATCTGCACCACTAGCATTTAGAGTGTAATGCCCATTTCATATTTCACTTATTAAATATTCATTAAAAATTTGATATTTATTTGGCAACAAAAGTATGCGCCGAATGAAACGTGTTGTTTATTTTAAAAATTTGTGTGTTATGTCAACTTGATTTTACTGACATAATTTTATTACGATGGCTTTTCATATCGACAAATATAAACTTAAATAACTCTCATATCTTTCCAGTCTTAAGTAAATATTCTTGAAAGAAGCACTGTTTAAGCTGCCCACGGGGAAAAATGAATAAAGTGTTCCTAGATAATTTATCTTCTGCTGTTTCGAATGGCCGTACTGATATTCTTCGGACTCTCTTAAGTATGTTCGAAAATGGTAAGTTAGTTTTATAGAGTGGAAAAGTTTTGGTTTTGGTTTTTCTTCTGAAAAGACTGATTTATCTATTTTTAGTTATTTATTTTGCTGTAAAATTTTATTTTGACTCGTAAAATATGCTATTTCAAATAGAATATTTAGAAATTTATCTGTATTTTTGGTAAACTATATATATTTTCGTTATTATATAAAATAGAAGTGTTAAATTAATTTCATACTCTTGTTTCAATAGGCTTTAAAATCATGACCAATGAAACCAGTTTGGTTATGTTGCATAATTGTCAATATATAAAAAATAACATTCCTTAGTAACCATACATGAAAACAATTTTTTGTGATTGCTTATGTATATTTTGAATTTTATTGTTCCTTGTTTGCTACTGTTGAATTTTACTGCTTGTCATTTCTTCCTTTTCTTTCGCTCTTTTTTTATGCTTTTTATGGATCTCTTTTTTAGGTATTATCCAATAATGAAAACTCTAAATTTATTCCAAATAAAAGGATTAATTTAAAATAAACAGTTGCTCTCAAAATCATGAACTAATATAAAATGGTTTGAATAAAATGCTATGAAATGTCATTGCAGGAAATGATCCTGATTACAAAAGCAAAATTGCTTTTGTAATCAGGATCATTTCCTGCAATGACATTTCATAGAAATGATTACAAAAGTAAAATTGCTTTTGAAATTCCTAACTCTTTTTCTTACTACAGTGAGATTTATCACACATTTCCTTTGTAAAAAAGCTGAGCTGGCAGCCGAATGGTTAGCGCTCTTGCCTTCGGTTCAACAGTTCGTGGGTTCGAATCCCACCTTGGGCATGGATGTTTGTAGTGGTTCAGAATCCACTTTAAACCGTAAGTCCCGGTCTAATTAGCCCTCGTGTACAAAAAATGACCGTTGAGCGACAAATAAACCAAACCAAACCTTTGTAAAAAAAAAAAATGTATCCGTAAATTTTCAAAGTGAATGAAGAAGCTAAATTTTTATAAAAATTATAATGCTTCACTACTTTATTATTTGGCAAAAAAATTTCTATTACCCCTCAAAACTGAAGAGCACTTTATTTTAGTATAATACATTATTTTGTAAACAATAAGCTTTTGTTTCATTATTTTGTGAATAATGAACGATTTTCTAAAATGGATTGCATTATTATTTAAAGTTTATTTACATGTATAAATGTTTTTTTATTCAGGATCTAATCCTAACATTCCAAATACAGCAAGGGATGAATTATTATCAGAAATTTGCAATCCATCAGGGACACTTTTACATCTTGCAACAAAGGTAAAATCATAACAAGTTTCTCAAGAATTATTAATTAATCAAGTTTCTCATGATTTATTTAAAATTTTGTTATAAGAATTAATTTTTTTTACTACTTGTGATGAATTATATATATATTTCATTTTTTATAAATATATTTAACCACAAATAATATTTTTATTTTTTGTTTTTGAAAACTATGTATTTGGATCAATTATTTTTTCATGAATAATTATATATTGAAGCATTTTCATGGATTCATAGAAGCATTTTCAAAGATTTGCAAAAGTAGCAGTGATGCTTTCAGTTTAATATTTTGTAATTTTAATTTCCACTAGAAATATGAGTATTACAGATAGTTCTGAATTCACTTGTAAATTGTTTTATGTCATCAGTAATCTTTATGGTCACTTTTTAAATATTTGATTATTCTATCATATTATGTGTTTAAAAAGTGACCATAAAGTAAGTCAGTGGTTCTTAACCTTTTTAAGCCGTGACCCAAATTTGAGAAATATGTTCATGTCGCGACCCAGAAAAAAGTCAAAATTTTTTCATTGCTTTATTTTAGATCCTATTTTTAAAAAATCTTCAATCCTACGATGATAATTTTTTTTAACTTACAAATTTTTTATTTATTTTTTTAATAATAAAGATAAACAAAAGTACTTTTCGATCCAAGGAAAATTTAATTAATAATCAAGTGTTTTTAATAATTTTTTATTGACCAAATTAAAATATATTTATAACTTTTTGAAAATAATTGACATTTTAACTTATTCCTAAAAAAAAAAAAGAAATATCAATACATATGTTAAGTCTTTTAAATTTTAAATGCAAGTCATACTGTTTTAATGAGAACCTTGTGCTTCAATACATTTTGAAAGATCTTCAAACCTCGGTTGAATGCTTGTCAAGGAGAACCATATATCTATTTCAGGATTTAACTTGTTCCGGTAATTGTTTTTGATTACACTCAGAGCCGAAAAACCAGCCTCACACATATATGTTGTTGAAAAGGGCAATAATACTTTTAGGGCTTCTTTAACAATTATTGGCTTTTCGGTTTTTAATTTTAACCAGAAAGCACATAAATATTCAGTGTTTTTGTAGAAATTGTATCGAATTGCTTGGTCACTTTGTATTTCTATTAATTGTTCTTGAAATTGATTAATATTAACAAATTCCTCACGCAAATCACTTACATCAAAATTAAATGGCATTCGAACCCAATTAGATTTGAAAACATCGTCTGCAGGGAAATATCGATCAAAGTCTGTTATTAGTTTTTCTAAATGATTAATAATAATTTTCTGTATTTCAAGATCTGTGATATCGATATTATTGTCTTCAACAAGTAAATTAAGAGTCGGGAATAAAGCAAGTTTCTTTATTTCAACCTTATTTCTCCATAATTTGAGTTTATTTTTAAAACATGTAATTTTTTCAGTTAATTCGATAATTGTATAATTACGTCCTTGCATAGACATATTTAGATTACTTAATTAAAATAAAATATCTGACAAATAAGCAACTTGAGTAATCCACTTCAACTCAGAGAATTTAGATGCTAATGGGTGTTTCTTTTCTCTAAAAAAAAAACTTGACTTCTGTCTGCAATGATAATACTCTTTGAACAACTTTGCCCCGGGACAGCCATCTAACTTTGGAATAATATAATAAATGTTCGTATTCTGCACCAAATTCGAAACACAGTTCGTGGAAAATTCTACAGTTAAGAGCTCTTGATTTGATAAAATTGACTACCGCAACAATTTCATCCAAAACGATACATAATTTGGGTGATAATTTTTTTGAAGCAAGATTTTGTATATGTAACAAACAATGAATCGATATAATTTGTGGATTCATTTGTTTTGCTCTTGTTGAAAATCCCTTTTGAGATGCTGTCATGGCAGCTGCACCGTCGGTGCAAATACTGAAACACTGATTCCAATTTAATCCTTCTTCTTTAAAAAACGAATCGACCATAAGAAAAATATCTTCACCTCTAGTTGTTGACATTGGTTTGCAAAATAAAATGTCCTCCTGTATATCTGTTAAACCTGGATGGATACCGCACGTAAAGCCATGAGTTGAGCATCTTTACTTACATCTGTCGTTTCATCCAGTTGAATACTAAATAAACCAGCAATTTTTATAGCAGAAATAAGTTGATTCTTAATATCAAATGATATATCATTAATTTGTAAACGAATTGTATCATTTGATAATGGTATCTTTTGTAATTTCTTTGAACATTCATCTCCGCACATGATACGTGCCATGTCAATGGCAGCAGGTTTTATAAGTTTATCAGCAATATTATGGGGTTTCTTTTGTCTTGCAATATGCCAAGCCACATAAAAAGAAGCAAGTGTAGCTTGTTTGGCAGAATTTATAAAATCATTACTACTTGGTGCATCCAAACGCTGTCTTTTTAAATAGACTTTTCTTTCAAAAAAGTACGATCTTTTCTCTCAAAGGAAAAATTTTTATGTTTTGCATCAAAATGTCTTTTAAGTTTGTTCGGTTTCATCGATTCATTACTTAATATTTCACTGCACAACACGCATTGCGGCTTGTGTACTCCTCGATCATAAATGCAAGTAAAACCTAATTCTAAAAATGCTTCCTTGTATTCACGTTTTGCCATTATTAGGGTGATTACAATTTTACAATACGCACTGCAACTTGATCACTCCACTATTAATAATAAGACAAAATTTGTTTCTAAAATGCTTGTATTCACGTTTCACTGTTATTCACAACACAATATGCAGAAACGAGTTTTTGACAGAGAGCTTACTGAGTCTGCGCGCACGCAAAGCAATGGCGTGCGTATTACCAACACCTCCTAGAAGAGAAAGCCTCAGGACAGGAATTGGACGTCACTTCCGGAAGGGATTCGCGAATGGCCTTCTTGGAAGGCCATTCGCGAAGAGTGGTAAAACCGAAACATTGTATTAGGGTATAACTTGTATTAGGGAATAACTCTTCTAGGAGGTGTTGGTATTACTTATTATTTGGGGTGTATTACTAACTTTTTTAGTTCGACTCAGCGCGATCCAAGAAATATGCTTCGCGACCCAATTTCGGATCGTGACCCATAGGTTAAGAACCGCTGAAGTAAGTCACAAAGCAACAAGCATTGAAGGATATATATTTACTAAGAATATTTATTTAAAAATATAGGAATTTTTTAATTGATAACTATCGAAAATGTTCTAATTAAACTTTTCTTTGATTAAAAAAAAACATTCCTTTGCCGATTTTTAATGTCATTAAAACTAGTTACATTTTTAAGGTATTTTGAACTTTTAAAAGTACATTTTACATTAAAATATCTAGTAAATTTTTTTGAGAAGTTGAAATATAAATATCTGATATAAAATTTCTAACCTTCTGTTCAATTTTAGGCTAGCTAGAATCAAATGCTTTATAAGTTATGGCGTAATCAAATTATGACGAAAGTTTAAAAATAATTTTTATTGTTTTCATATTTATAGGTAATTATTTTAATTCTCTAATTATTTAAAAACAAATTTGTTTAATGACAAATTCTAAAGAGAATTTGTCTCAATTCTGTAAATGAACCATATTAACTTTACTGAAGATAATTCTGATAGCCTAGGAACAAAATAGTGATAAATCTAGTTTTTTGTTGCTAAACTGTTTATATCAGTAAAATTCAATTACTGAATATTTAGTATAAAATTTGAAAGTTGTAAATTCTTGTTTTTTTCCATTTAAATACGTATTTTATCCCTTGATTTCTGGATATAGTTGGATCATGTTGATATTGTGAGGGCATTACTTTCATCTGGTGCTAATCCTAATGTTGAAAACTCTCTTGGTGAAACTCCAGTTGATTTAATACCTTCTCAAAGGATGACAACTGTCTATATTGAAGAGTTATTAAAGTGCTCTGCCAAATCTGAGTAAGTTAAATTTTTTATTAAGTCTCTTTTTTAAATTTTTTATTATACCTTTAGGTCCCTTAATAGAATAATATTGATCAATAGCATAATGAAACTTAATTGTTTTGAATCGTCATTGAAAAAATTTGTGAAGGGAAAATTGCAAATAAAGAAGTAAAATTTCCTTTTTAATTTTTTTAAAGATATGATGTATCAATTGAACTATGATATTTATATGAGTGTGTATTTATTAAGAAACGTTTTTAGCTTAAAATTAAAACAATTTTATTATTGTAACTATTTTTTCTATCAAATTATTTTCACATGTTATATTTAAATAGGATAGATAAAATTCACCAGTTAATCAACGCAGGCATTGATATAAACAGCCAAGATTCCCCTGAGAGTAAAAATACAGCTTTACATTGGGCAGTGAGTTTTGGGAAACCTGAAGCAGTGCAATGTTTATTAGGTAATTAGTGTTTCATTATTTAATGTTGTGAAGTGATGCTAAATTTGAAATTTATTTTCAGATTTGAGATCTAAAATTTTTTCTGGTCATAAAAAGAATCTATAGGATATTTTAAATTACTACAACATATTTCAGAAAAATTCATGAGCTATGTTCTTTATATTTTACCTTTTCTTGTTTCAATCAGTAAATCCTTTATAGATTTTACAAACTTTGGAAAATCAGGTGTGTATAAAGAGAAATCAAATTCAGTAGAACTATCCAGAAGAACTAAATTTTTACATAGGTTCATAATTGGAAAGTAGACTGAAATTGATTTTTGTAATGAATAAAAATATCTTTTCTTGTATAAGATTACAGCATTGGATAAGCATAAACTTACAAAATCTTGCCCAATACTGTCAACATCATGATATTATAATACTTTATTTCATAGTTTTATTTTTCTGAATAAAATCATGTCAGTAATAATATATTTTACATATTTTCTTATCACATCTAATTTTCCGTTTTTCTTTTCTTTTCTATTCAAAATTTTATGTAAAAATATTTTAAAAAGCAAATTAAAATTGTTTAATGTGTTTCCCTTTTCAAACATTGTATAACATTAAACGTAATTGAGTTGCTTTTTTAAATGTTATATAATTCCATATCTGTCAGTTTATTCAATTTAATGATACAATGTACAATTTTTTCTTAAATTTTATAGTCTTACAGTCGAGCAGTAAAATTGTATGGATTTTAGAGTTAAATACTTCTACTCCAATTTTTTTTTTATCAAAAAGATGTAAATCTTGATAGCATTGATTTAAAGAGATAGAGAGAGATCTTTAATTTT
Organism: Latrodectus hesperus; assembly: GCA_037975125.1. Classification (NCBI taxonomy): domain Eukaryota; kingdom Metazoa; phylum Arthropoda; class Arachnida; order Araneae; family Theridiidae; genus Latrodectus; species Latrodectus hesperus. The sequence continues at coordinate 72,895,281 of CM075855.1, read as the reverse complement.
AAAATTGCTATTATTCACCTAATTTTGTTTAATTATGAGATTGAATAGTTGCTTTTAATTACTAAAGATTAATAAATGATTATTTGAAAATAAATATATTATTTTTTTAGAATATACAAATATCTTTAACTTTGTTGGAAGTGCTATCATTTGGCATCCATGTGAAATTAATGAAATTTTGTTTTGTTGAAAATATTTCTTGATGTGAATTGTTATTCAATTTACAAATGTTAGTATTATTACAATATAATATTAATGTCCAAATTTATGAGTGTACTTCCATTCTTAATCACAACTTTTACTGTAAATGCATGTCTGTTTTGCATTCTTTGATATAAGAAATTGAAAAGTTGTACAATTTCAATATTTTAAGTGTTGACAGCAATATGTTTTGTGTCCCATCAATTATTTTTATTTTAATTGATGAAGGATTGTAAATAATTCCTTCGCAAATATTAAATTAAAATTTATATGATATTAGTGGGATTTGCTTGCTTCAATTGTGTCATTTCTGTTGATGTTTAATTTTGTTGAAAATATTATGGTTGTAATCGTGATATGAAACTTTGTTTTAAAAATTTATCATTTAAGAAGCTTACATCAATGTAATTTGAAAATATAACTTTATTTAAAGATATCTGTACATATTCACTTAGGAATTGAAAATAAAATTTTTTTGGTCAGTTTCGTACCTTTCAATCAGAATTATTATTTAAAAGATTCTAAAATGAGTTTTGCAGGCTTTTATAAAATTGAAATTAACTTCACATTTTAACTGGGCATGAATTATTTTTCTAGATAAGCTCTTTAATTTTCATAAATTTATCAAGCAATATATTCATAATTGATTTAAAAATTATGTGTCATAGATAATATTAATCATTAGGAGGATTACATTTAACATCATATTTTAAATTAAAATTATCTTTAACATCATACTTCATACATATTTCAAATATCAGTTTCAATTTACAACTATCCATGAAGTAGTGACTTAGATATCTTTAATTTAAGTATTAAAATGTAATTTGGGTTTTAAAATGTTTTTGAAACTACTTAGAAAATTTGTAATCCATGTTATTCGAATATGAAATTAAATTGAATCTGAGGTTTTTGAAATTGTTTTGAAATAATTTTTGGTTATAAATTTGTTGACACTTATAACTAAGCAATATTTTTTGAAATAATTTTTGGTTATAAATTTGTTGACACTTATAACTAAGCAATATTTGGAAGTTTTAATCTGAATTAATATTTTTACTTAGTTTTTGATGTGTGGTTTGCTTAGTTTACACAAATTGCCTGTAGAACATCGTCAACTTGTTGATTTGATTCCTCCTCAGCTGTGGATGTTTTTTACATCTCAGTGTCCATCTTCTGTTATTAATTTGAGCGGTATTACCTTGTCTGTGACTATAAAAGGACAAACAAGCCAAACCATTCTTCACTTGTGGTTTTGTCGCAGACTGTTGAATTATAGAACATAAGTATTTTCATGTTGGTATTTAGTTTTCGCCATTACATTCATTGTGAAGCATGAATATCTGCTTTAATTGTACCAAATGTGGTAAATTTTGCATTTTAATTATTTTTTATATAATATTCTTTAATAGTCTAATATTTAGTTTATTTTGTAAAAAAAATAATCATAAATTGCATAATGTAAATAAAAATCGTGAGACATTGGCATATTTATTTCAATTATACAATTTATATACAGTGATAAAAAATTAATTTGAATTTTGATAATATTTTTTTTACTATATTTTAAATAAAAGCACAGTTTGACACATCAAGGATTATATTGCCAGAAAAAATCATACCTTTCTTATGTGGAAGCATTAGTTGTATATTTGTTATGTTTGGAAGGTTTTAATTGTTGATAGCTTGTGATTATTTTCCCTTTTTTGTCATGTTGATGTTCTTTTTTCATTGTTGGTTTTATTTTTTATGTGATAATATGTCTAATTTAAAATGCATTTTTTGTTATTTTGTCTAACATGTTATATTTTTTAATTCTATCCAGTGTTGATTTTATTCAATATTTTTTGTTAAACTTAATGATTTATCCTGAAGAGCTTTTGGGAAGTACTTCATAATTGTTGAGATTTGATTTTGTTTAACTTATTTGTTAAGATTTCTTGTAAGTTATTTTTAATTTGGAGATGAAAATTATAAGCTACAAGTAATAACAATGTTTTTTCTGGACACCTTACATTTTTTAAATTTTTTAGTATATGACATTTTTATTGGAGCTCTTTTTAGTATTATTATTGATATTTTATGGATTTTAAAATTATTTTAAGGTCTAAAATTTTTTCAGTTAATAAATAAAATTTTTTAGTTATTACAATTAAGGAAATTTGAATTAGAATACCAATTGAAATTCCATCTTGATGTTTGTGAAAAATATGAGTCAGAAAGTTTGATTATAATTTTATAGATCTTGGTGGATTTCCTAATGTGACGAATGGACAAGGAGCAACTCCTTTACATGAAGCAGTTAAAAGAAAAAACCTAGAAATTATCAAAATTCTTCTTAATGCTGGTGCTGACCCTATGTTTAAGTGTTCTACTGGGTAAGTGTAAATTGTATTTTAAAACTCTTTTTAAATTATTCTTTTTTAAAGTAGAAAAATTTTTTATAAAGTTAAATCCTTTAAAATAATGAAAGATTCATTGATTCTATTCTTCATTATTTGGGTTATGTATTTATGTATTTTTATTATTTTATTCCTAAAGAACAGTTAGATTTCAACCTTTCATCTCTTCAGTGTGGCAATAAAATTGAATCCTAAGCCTCCTTTGAAGCTAAACACTGGATGTTTAACATTAGTCTAACTAGCACCTAACTGGGACATAGACTTTGCATTCTGGGGTCCTCAGTGAAAGAAACAGATGTGGGCATTGTAGTCCTTGTATGGTACTATGGAGACTATTGTGGTACTGAGTTTATAAAATTGAAGTCACTTCAAATTTAGAATTAAAAAGTATTTTACCTAGTGAAACATTTTGGAATATAATTTAGTTTTGACTTTTATATAAGATTATTGTTACAAACTTTGATTATAAGGTAGAAGTAAAATAACCTTTTCTTTTATGTAATGACATGATTTTCAAACTATTAAATTATTCTAAGCAATTCAGTGGTGGTTGAATTAAAAATATTTAAAACACATACTGAAAATAGGAAAACTTGATTTGCAGCAATGTTTAATTATTTTTATTGTGTGATTCTGAACACACACATATGTATTGTATATTACATTATTATGTTTTGATCTTTTGACACATGGTGAATTTCCAAATGCATACGTAATTTTAGATTTCAAACTCGAAAAATAATATTTATGCTTAAATTATAAAAGTATTCTCATTTAAATTAGTTCAGTAATTTAATTTATGATTTGTTTAATAGTAGTCATGTTTTCAAAAGTCTCTTCAATGTATGTCCTTTCGAAAAGCTAATGTATACTCAGATCATTTTCAAGTTAAAACTATACTTAAAACTAAGGATCAATAGGTCCTTCAGCAAAAAGAGAGGACAGAAATCTAAAAAGCTTGCCATTGAACAACTATAGAAAGAGGAAATTGTTAGGATGTATAAAAAAGATTTAAATGACAAAATATTAAATGATGAAGAAAGCCAGCTAACAGAGAATGCTTGTATGAATCTTAAACAAATTATAATCAAAACAGCTTAGAAAACTATCCCTATGTATACTGTTAAGAAAAGTAAACAATGGTTTGATGAATGTTCATTGATAACAGAAAGGAAGAACAGGGCTCATAAATTAATGATACTGACACATTTCACTAAAGATGCAAAGGAACATTATAAAGAGCTAAGAAAGGTAGAAAATTGAATACATAGGAGCGAGAAACCATCGTATCATGATGAACTATACAATGAGATTGAAAATGTAAAGACACAAAGGGAGATTAGAAAATTTTATCAGCTGGTAAATAATGTCAGAGTTAAATTTAATCCAAGTCCCATCTGTTACAGGAAAGGTCATGGAGAAATTACCAGAGATTTTGAAGAGGTCTTATGTAGATAGTGTGAATATTTCAAAAATCTGCTTCAGGTTAGGAATAACAAAGATATGACTACATACAACATCCTACTTACTATTAGTAGTGAAAATGATAGAATTGAACATAACCCATCAACTCTATATGAAATTGAACTAGCAATTAAATTGCTAAATCTTAATAAATCAGCTGGGCCATCTATTACATTATTCATGATATTTTGACACAAGAACAAATGCTTACTGAGTGGGAAGAAGGTTCTAGGACCTCAATATGTGCAGGGTCAAAAGACTTTTAGTCTGTGCACAAAATGTAAAGCTAAACAGGCATTGCCTGAGCATATATTAAGCTGCTTGAATTTTGACTTGTGGAAGAGGCTTTTTCAAAGCCCCTTATGTTTTTGGATTTTCTGGCTGTTTATGGACCTGTGGAGTTGGTCTAGTATTGGAACTGAACCATCTGGGATTAGCAACAACAACAGCAACAGAAGGTTTCACCTGTCCTATTTATAAAAAAGGGAGAGAAACTAAAATGTTGTAATTACAGAAAAATTACTCTTTTAAATTCAGTATATAGATTATTTTCCACCATCTTATATAAAAGATTACTTGGGCACACTTCTGAAGTTACTGGGAATTACCAGTATGATTTCCAGAGAAGAAAAACAAAATATTTTCTATCAGACAAATCTTGGAACATATAAAAGAATACACCTACCACTTCTTCATTGATTTTAAAGCTACATATTACATTATCAATAGGTATAGACTCCTTGAAACTATGTTTGAATTTAAGATCCTAATGAAAGAAATTGATGAACTTGGCGAAAATGACACTAGAAATGTAAAATGCTGTATTAAAATCTTGCTTATTTTCTTAGTCTTTCTATATTGATAAAGATCTGTGACAGGAAAACTCAATTTTATTTTTGGTGTTTAACCTGTCTCTGGAAAAGTCTGTATGAGATTCCAAACTAAACACAAGTGGAACTATATTACAAAGAACAATTCAATTATTAGCCTTTTCTGATGATATTAACATCATTGGATTCAAAGTAGGCTGTTGTCAAGGCACTTGTCATGCTTGAAAAGGCAGCTGGAAAGATAGACCTGATGATCAATGAAGACAAAATTTATAATAGTAACAAATAGACCAATTGATCTATCCCATCTAAAGATAACCAATTATACATTTGAGACTGTTAGGCAGTTTAAATATCTGGGCACAGTGATCTCAAGCAACAACAACATTAAAATTGAAATAACAAATAGGTTATCTATAGCCAACAGATGTTTCTATAGACTCAAATCTAAACTAATCAGCATAAAAAGCAAAATAAATTTATATAAAACTCTTATAAAACCTGTGGCTTTTATGGATCTGAATGTTAGGTGCTTACTAAGGCAGAAAAGGACCTACTACTGATTTTTGAATGTAAAATATTGAGGAAAATCTTTGGACCATTAAAAGAAAACAGCATATGCAAAATTTTATATAATTATTAAGTCTATTAAAAATATGTTGATCCTCATATCATAAATATAGTAAAGGCTTTTCGTAATAGATTGCTAGGCTATATTTATAGATATAATGATTCTTTCCCCTTAAAAAATAACTTTTTTAAGAATAGTTGGGAAACTCCAAAAGGGGGAAAACCCACTACTACATGATTAGATAGTGCAGAAAAAGACCTTAAACTGTCAGCAGTAAATTTATGGGAAGCTGTAGCATTGGATAGTATCAGGTGGAGGAAGCTTAGAGAAACAGCCTTAGCCTGCAGTACTTATGATGAAGAATCAAATTTTCCACTATCTCAAAATTTGATGAAATTATTTTTTATTTATAAAAATGTTTTTAATTTTGTATTTGTCAATTTTAAGACTCTTAACACATGTTATATATAACATTATTAATATTTTTATGTAAATGATTGTCAGGTATTTCAAAATTTTTTTTTACTGTAAAGAACACATGAAAAATTGAAAAAGAAAAAATATTAGCCTTCATACTGTTCTATAAATGGCTCTGAAAGTAGTTTTCTTCAAAATCCTATGTTTATCATTTGAGATATGTTATTTGAGAAAATAAAATTTTTTTGTGTGAAGGAGAACAATAAAATCCCAGACTTAGGCTTATTATTGTAAATTATTTGTAAGCACAGACTTTTTACAGTAATACATTCCATTTAAAAGCTATGCTTTCACAACTTTTTTTTATGAAATGCATTCTTTAGCTATACAATTGATTTTTAACGAATTTAATAATATAAGAATGTTTTTATGAGCTTAACTGCTATTGATAATGGAAATATATTACTCTGTACTAGAAATATTAATCCAATATAAAATTAAAACATAATATAAATTATTTTATATGTAAAATATAAAAAGTAATTTATTTAATATTGTTTCACTTGTGGTGTTCTCTTTTAATAAATAATTTGTTATTTTAATATTTAACATATTTAATACATATTGAATACTATGTTTTTAGTTTATATAAGGCTTGCATTTGATATGTGAAGCAAATTGTCTCGCAAATTTTGAATATATTTGGTCTTGTTAGTGTAACATCCATTTAAAATAGATTTCTTGATTCGATAGATTAATTTTTCATCATCTGAAAGACATGAAAAGTTATAAACATATTTATAAATATATCTATTTCTAGTTGAATATAGTAAAATATTTTGTAAATTTAAAAAAAAGTATCATGAAACTAATTTAAAGAAGTTTATTATCTTGCAATTTACATCAAAGAAAAAAATGTATATTCAAGTTTTAACATTATAGTATTTTGCTTAATGTATATTAATTATGCTACTTTTTTGGATAATTTATTTCATTTTATTTTATTTTCATTGCTTGACATTAGTAGTTTTAGTTAAATTTAATTGTTAAATTATAATACCTAGATAATATAAAGGTACACTCTAGTTTTTGGGAACAAAAATGATGAATTTTTGTGTCTGCATTAGAAAGCCATTTATTTGAAGGCATTTGGAAAGAAAGTGAAAAAGCTTAAAAACTTTATATAATCAGAAGTTTTGTTTTTATCTGCAAATGTCATTTCTCAATCAATGTCACAGAGAAACATTACAATGAGTTTTCTATATAAAATTTCTTCATTTTTGTTTCAGACTATTAAAAAGTCTCATCTAAAATGCAAATATCACTATGAGTGCATTATCATAGTTGAAAATTTCAATAATAATAAATGAAATTTAGTTTTTTATATTTATTAGTAGTTAACAGAGATTAGATAAGAATTTATGAAATAGTTGTTTTAATTGAGTTATTTACATTTTTTCATTTTACTGATAAGTTTTTAAGTACAGCAAAAATCATCTGCTTTAAAATGTAATGTTTTAATATATTTTTTGTTAAGAATTTTTTTATAACAAAATATATATATATATATATATATATATATATATATATATATATATATATATATATATATATACATAATTTCTTATGAGCCAATTACTTTTCTGACTACTGTATTAAAATTTTTTTATTGAATCTATTAATTTTGGAATAAATTATAAAATGTGTGTTAAAAATAGAAATTTGTTTTGAAAATTATGTGAGCTTCTGTATTTAATATAATATGATTTAAACAAATGTTTATATAAAAAATTCAAAATCTAAGAGATGTAAAAATGAAATAATTTATTATGAAACTTATTATTTTCAGAAATTAAAGCATCATTTTAATTTAGAAAAACCAGTAAGTAATTACTTAAAGAAAGTGACTTTTTGATAGTTAAACTTTTTGACATTTTAGTTAAGTAGGAAACAAATTTCAACATTTTTAAAGTAATGTTTAAAGGTTTGCTGGTTACTATGGATTTCTTCATACATTAAACACTGCTGTCTGTAAATAAATGTTTTTTTGTTAGAAAAATATGTCTATATATGTTATAAGAAAAGGGTTGGAATATGTATCATGTGAACTTCAGTTATATTTACAGTTAATTTGCCTGGTGTTTTTTTTATTTATTTAAAAACTAAATATATCTATATAATCTCTTGTTTTAAATAAATGTGATTACTTTAGGTTGAACTACCTTTGAAATTTGTATGATATTTGTTAAACACAATTACAAAAAAAAGGTTGTTATTTTAGAACATTTAATTACATTTTCATGAAATACAGTATATATATATATATGAAAACTTTTTTTTACTTTCGTACAGAAATATTATGTAATTTTAAATTTGTGGATAGCATTTTTCTTAACTATTTTAATTAAAATCCCTTGATTAGTTTATATAAGCACAAATTTTTTCATTTTACTTAAAGCATTTGATTGTGAATATATTTCTTTATGCAATTTTTTCAGTTAATAATTTTAACATACATTGAATTTTTCAGTAAATATGCTAATAAAACTCCTATGGATATAGCTGAAAATAACAAAGAAATTCTGAACATATTCTCAGAATATGTTGTTCAAGACTCAGTATCTGAACACAGTAAGTTTTTATCATGTTTTTGTAAAAATGTTTTTTAAAAATGCAGATAAAAACCATAAATATATCTAAACATTTTTATAATTTTTATTGTTATTTATACAATATTTTAGTATAAATTACTTGTTCCCAAATTAAAGTTTGATCATAATGTTATTTGCAGTAAATTACTCTGATAAAAATTTATGTACTCTTTACTTTATATAAATGAATTTTAAATTAAAAAAATAAGGTCATAATTTTAATATTGGTATTACGTATCTATTTTATCATACACAATTTTTTAATTTCTGATTTCTTATTCCAGATTACTGCTCTGTAAATTTATTAAATCTCTTAAATATGGGAGATTTTCTAAAATTCTATATTTCATAATTTTTATATTGTACTAACAAAGAAGTATAATTTAAAATGACAATGTAAAAAAATTAATAGGCATTTTTGAACATGCATACTATAATCTTCAGTGTACTTTTTTTATATATTATAAGTATTATGTGAAAAAAAATTTAGAGGTGTAAAAAAGCTGAAAATTCCCCATATCTATAAAAATGATATTCTGGGAATTTTTTTGAATTTCATTATGCATTATTTAATTACAAAATGCTTATTTTTTCATTTCTTTAGTTTAAATAATTTATATGTATTTTCATTTTATTGCTCATTTAACAAAGAATAGTTTTCTATCTAAAAGAATGCCGCTATTTTCTTTATTGTTTGCCAATTGTAGGTAGTGAAGGTGTTAAGTCAGAAGAGTCCTCAAAAACTACAATTGATGATTTAAATAATTCGCTGATGTCATTATCAGCTTCTGCAGAAAATCCTAAAAATTTATATATACCACAAGTAAGATTGATGTTATTTTAACTGATTTATTTTAAAGTCTTTTTCTATGAAGATACAAAATTTTTTTTTTACAATTATTTTCTGAAAGTTTGGAAGAATAGAAAATTTTTTTATAAACTATAATTATTTTTTATTTTGTTTATTTTTTTGAATAACATGAAAATTGTACATTTAAACTTCAGTATGTAAACTGTATTTATAAATATATTTCCCCTTCTTTTATCATTTTTCTTCCTCTTTTCCTTGATAAAACAATCTTAAAAATAACAGTTTTCATAATTTTTTTGCCTCTTTTCTAGATTTTATACATACAGTATTCTAAAAATTTTTTTTCTATTGCCTTTGTCATTAATACGAGGTAAATAATGAAATAGAAAAATTTACCTTTCAAATTACAATATATGATTAAAATAAAATTTCATGCATTTATTTTTTAAATTTTAAATTTTATGACTATGCTTTATATATAAAATAAAATATACAAATTATATATATTACCTTTTTATTATTATATAAAAAAAGTTTGTTTTTTCCATTATATTTTAAAAAAATCATAATTTCAAAAATTATTCTAATATTAGAAAAAACTTAAACAAAAATAGTTTTTTTATTATTTTGCATTGAATATTTTACTATTTTAACAACGTTTGTAAACAATTTTGCTTTTTTATAATTTTTTTTTGAAATTTTTTTTATTGTATTGAAAAAAATTTTTTTTTTCTAAAGTGCTATTTCTTTATTTTTGAATAATTAAGCTTATCTAAGTAACTTTAATAACATTTTCCAAAAATCAGGTTAAAAAATTTTAATTGTTAGAAATATCAAGTCTCAAGTTTCTAATTTAATAATTCAAAATTATTTAATAATATAATCCATTATTTAATAATATTATTATATTAAGAAATAATGGCATTTTTATGTCATGTAACTAGTGTGTATTCTCATATTATCACTTAAGCATAATTTTTTAATAAATAAAATTTGAAATGAACCCGGAATGCATTTGATTAATTGGAAAAAATAATTATAAATATTCAGTTAATAATTAAAATATAATTGCTATATTTCTTAACTTTTAATTGAATATTTTCTATTTAAAAATGTCTTGGCTGTAAGTTTTTGAATCAATTTAATTTCATTTCTTTGCAATCAATACAGTGATTTTTTAGCATTTAAAATTATTTTCTAGAAAAATATGTTCTATTTATTTATTATTTATATTTATTTTAAAGTACATTTTATTTGGACATAAAATGTACTTGAAAAGTGAATCTCTTTTTTCCATCAACTTTGTCATTGCAATTTTATAAATAGTTTATATAAATTTTATTGCATGAATTTATTTCTGCATCTAAATAAAGTAGTATTGTAAATATATACTATTGTATGATGTTAACACATAACTGCAAATTTAATTTAAAAACAAAAAGTTATATTTCAATTCTAATTATTTTTTTTCATTATTTATATTTTGTATTAAGCTTTTTCCTCAATTTTTATGCAATGCCATACTGGTTGTTAATTGGTTTAAAACTACTCATTCATCTTCAGATTGATAAGAAAAAGGTTAAAATTTTATTTTCTCTATTTTAAAAAAGTTAACTTTAAACAATTTTTATTGAAATTAATATTTTTATGTTCTTTTGAATTAATAAAATATTCTCCCATTTTATATATTTACAGCTATTAAAATATCTTTTAATACTGTAATTTATGTAAGGAAAGTCACTTCACTGTAAACTACTTACAAAAAATTAATTAAAAAAAAACTTATTAAACATTCCACGTTAATTTAAGTTCTGCATTAAATTAAATTGCAAGTGACAGTGCTGTGAATATTTATATCTCTAAATCTTGTCCCTAATCTTATATAAAGCATAATAGTTAAGGAAAAATATATAAAATGGAAACAAATATATACATTAATATACATTATAAATGAGAAATGTTGAAAATACTTATGTTCAAATTTTTACTATCTAAAAGAAATCAATATGCTTAATTCTCATACTATCTTATAAAAAATATTTTGTTAATGAAAATATTGATTTGAGTATAAAAAAAGAACTTTTAACTGAAATAATTTCATCAAATGTAACATCCATAGTATCTTCAAGATCCAAAGATCCAAATTAGAAAAGATTTAACAAATTTTGATTTAAACTAAAATTATAATAATTCAAGCTCATTAGATTTTCAGATAAATCTTGTTATACTATGTCTTTATTGAGGGAACAATCTCTATCTCCAGCAATTTTGAATCCTGATTGTAACTGAGGATATTTTAATAGATTTCCTCTCACTTACTCATTTTTCACAAATAACAGTATTTTATATGTATGTAAATACTGGATCTGTGTGTAGAAATGTCACAGTGCTTTTAAACTGATAAATTACACATTTTTTCCAGAAATTAAGATATATATGTATTTTTACTTTTAGTACTGTTAAATTTTAATACTTTTAGTACTGTGATTGTAATTTTATAATATATGTTATATAATACTACAATTTTTCTTTTTTTTATCTCATTATGAAAATTTTTTGTCTTTCTATTATATTTGATATGAAAAAAAATCAGACGTTTTATGTATGTTATTTTATAATTAATAACTTTTTTTGATTTTGTAAATATAGCCTATGCATATTCCACCATTTTTTTCTACGCCTCTACCTTTAATAACAGATAGTAAATTGCATTTGCTATGGCCACAACCTCAGAAAATTGTGCAAACAGATGGAGAAGCTTTTAAAATATTACCCAAATGCTCTGTAATTATTATTCAGAATGCAAGTGATTGTAAGTAACTTTATGAAATTTTTTATGCAATTTTGTTACAAAATAGAAAACTCAGATTTGAATAAATCAAAAACTTGAAAAAATATGCTTTGCAAATTGAATTGTTTCCTTTTCAGTGTTTCTAAGAGTCACTTTTAATTCTTTCTGATTAATTTTTTAAAAATGCTAATATTTATAATTTTAAAGGAATTTTTAAAATTAAGGTTTATTGAGTAAAGTTCAGGAAATTAATAAAATTAGAAAAATCTAGTTTTGTTTGCATATTTTCATGTTGAACATGGATTAATCATTGCATTAAAAGCATGCAAAAGTTACTTGTTATGCAATTAGAATTTTGGTTATGTAAGCTCAATCTTGGTTTATCAAGATATCCTGTATTTTCTGAGAATATACTTTGCTAGAAGTAAAATTATCTTGATTATGTTGATTTTCACTTTCTATTTTTCTCATATTTATCAGTTGAAAATAAGATCTTTATATTCAATATTATATATCTAACAAGGTTCTCATTTTGAATGTATAATATAAATTAATACATATACTGATTATGTTACTGTTGAAACAGCCAATTCTACTATTATTACGTACTTCAATATGATTATTTTATTTGCCAAACACAATTCATTAATAAATTTGGAATTAATTCTTTTGCACTGTTATAAAAGAATAAGATTAAAATAATTTATTTGTTATATTTATTATAATATTTTTGAAATAAGATATATTATTTCAAAAATGACTTTTGCTATAATTTTAAAATTGCAATGCTCTCTTAGTACTTAAATTATTTGAAGTTTACCTATTGTATATCTTTACTGATATTTTAAAATACCTACTTTCAATAACTTAAAATTAAATGCATTTTTGTTAGCTAAATGAAGATGCTTAAATGTTGATAGAGAATACATAAAAAGAATGCTTGTACAAAAAATAAGCTTTTTCTTATTCAAATTAAAAATGATTTCCTCTACCATACTCAACTCTACCATAACCATACTCAAACATTCACATCTCCCATTACATTGCACCACAAATATTTATCCATTTTAGCCTGTTGGAAAAAACTCCAGTATAAGATTTATTTTCTCTTCTTTTCCATTTAAGAATACAAAAAAGAACATAATTAAAAAGAATACTAGACCACATTAAAAAAAGATGAAGAATAACAAACCAATTTTTGGTAAATGTTTCTGACTGCTTATAGGACTTTATTTTGCATTATGAGAAAATTTATAGTTACAGTTAAATCATTTTCCAAATATTGAAAGAAGATATTTATAAAGAGGTACACATTAGATTCTCAGTAGCAATATAGTTTGCTTATTTCTGTATCTTCATGTAGAACTTTATAAAATTATAATAATTCTAAAATCTTCAAAACATGTCTTTAAAATTTTAATTGGCTTCACAGAAATTTCTTTTTATCAATAAGCAATGCAAATTGTAATATTTCTAGAATTAATTACCAAAGTTAATATAAACTTTGGAGGGTTGAGTTCTCTATGCAATTTATTTTTGGAAAGAAAGCATGATTTTGTATTTGTAAAGTGATTAAAATTGTTGATGTGTATTATAAATATTTCACGTTAATATTAAACTAGCAATTTTTTAAAATTTCAATAGTCAGTCAGTATTTTAAACAATAAAATAAATAATGATTTTTAATTTTGGTACAGACAGTGAAATTTCAAATAATTTTTATTTGTATTTATTTAAATTTAACCAGTGTAAAAAAAAAAGGAAATCTGTTTTGAGTTTATTTTGTAATTGATTTTTGTGTGTTTGCTTTTTTAATGGAAACAAAATTAACATCAGATCAGAGTTACTATTAACCAAATAAAATGTTTTATGAATTATGTATTATGATGTCAGATTTGATATTTTTTAAATAATCATACATTAGTCTTTAGTTCTGTATGCAATATAGCTGTGAAAAAATATGGGTATTTAATTTTTAAATATGCATTGTTAAGTCAATGTTTCTAATTATCAGAATTTTATTTAATGCTGTTTATTACTAAAATAACCAATACCTCAACATTAATTTAATCAATAACAATAGTTTATCAGTTTATACAAGTGTAATTATAATATAAAAATATATACATAGTTTTCAAATTTTAAAAATAGAAGTATCAAAAATAGACTAACAAAAATATAGATATGATAAATTACATTATTTACTGACCAATTTTAGTACTGTATCAGGAGAAAGTCAAATAGCAAAACGATATATTGGAAATGAGTAAATTTTCAGAAATTTTGTAATTATAAATTGTGATGGAAATCGTGTGCCTTTAATGCAAATAAGAACTGACAAAGAGATATGTCCAATGGCATTTTAGTATAATCACTACTGGTAATGGATCTGTAGGTTCAAGTCTAATTAGCTCTTGTGTGTAAAAAATTACCATTGAGTGACAAACATTTGGCTATATCATACAAAATACTCATATTTAATATGCGAATGCATGTTAAATATGTTTTTTTTGTATGATATAGCCAAACATAGATTTGACCATCATGATAAACATAACCATAATTTGTCGATAGCATGAATGTATATTCATTCTTGCATATATGCTCATTTTGACCACATTATTAAATACATTTTTGTCTGTTGTAGCATCTTGTGTATGAAGTCATGTACACTGAGCTTATAATCCAGTTTTTTTCCATGACGCAGCTTGTCTTTATTTGGACATTGCGCCATAAAACCCAACCAACCAGTTTTTTTCCAAACATTGTGTAACTGTTTATGTAGACATTTGTAATCTAGAAAACAATCCCATTTCTAGACCCAGGTTTATACAATCCATTAAGATCATTTGATAACTTCCCACTGTTAGGTAATACCAGGCTACTGGGATCCTATATGACCATCCTGCACTGATTTCACATTCTGCCGACAATCATGGTATTCAATCTTTGTGAGTAGCAATATTATGTTTATAATAACCACATTTTCTATAAGCTATTCTTCAATTTATATCAAACTTGCTGGTGAGCATTTCTTTTTACATATAACATTACAATTTTTCACCTGCAACAGTATTCATATGGTGTTTGAACAATATTCATATGCACTTTCTTTATTTAAACATATTGTAGGTATTTTTCATTTTACATGAATGTATTTAAAAGCTAATTATTTGTGTATCATGATATTTTCTTCCTGTTGATTTGGTGTTGCTTGTTGTCAACTTTGTAGCAGTTTTAATGACAAGAAATGTGCATGATAATTGGGTCACTTTAACTAGAAACAAAAGTTGCATGTGCTATCATTATTAATCATATTTATATAATTAATATTTGTATGAAAAAATATTTTTATTTTTTCTCCTAAACTTGCATTTTAATTGAATTTATATAGTGTATTATTGATATACTTTTTATTACTTTGTAAAAAGTCAAGAAAATGTTTTTCTCCACATATAAGTTATTCATCATTTTAGATTTAGAATTAGTTGAGAGGAAGATATATTGGCAATCACACAAAATGCTATACAGAATAATAAGGAAAAAGAGTTATTTTCTTAATAAAAATTTTTTCTTTTCGCTATTAAACATGAAATATTTTATTTTGACAGTTTAAAAGTTGATTTTTATTATCAAAAGTAAAATATTTCCTATTTAATAGCAAAAAGAAATTTTTTTAAAAAAAATCGAATATACATTTTTTTTTCTCTTTTAGTATCTACATTATCAGCTATTGATGTTTGGAAGAGCCATTCAGAACAATTCAAATTATATAGATGTGATTGTACTGTAGAAAATATCCAGTGTAATTCTGACTACAGTGCTGAAATAATATGCTATGTAAATTCGAAGTTATTTCCTAGATTGGAGAGTTATAAACTAATAATTTCTAAAGATCAAGTAATTATATTCATTTTAAAAATTTATTTAAAACTTTGACATGTTAAACAATTTCTACGTGTGCTTCCTGTTGAATTTGTGCATATCTTGTTTATTATTCTTTATGTGGCTTATTGGAATTTGCTGACAGAGGGAAAAAAACCTAAATCTTTTTTTATAATAGTAAACTTTGGTAGTAAATAGAATTTTATTGATGTTTAAATTAGATCTATTAATGTGAATGCAATAAACATGAAACATTTATAAATTGAAAAAGATAAAGATTTATGTTGATTATACATTCAAATATTTTTAAGCATTCAGATTAAAATGTAACTGTGTGAGTCATATTTTATATACTATCATAATTAGTGATGAATATTAATAACTTAAATACTTATTGCTCAAATATAATTATGAAATCATAAGTACAATTATAAAGACAAATTAACTGTCATACTATAATCACATTGAAGTACCCATAAAGTAATAATTTAAAGAATGATAAAAAAATTAATGAAGAATGCATTCATATATATATATATATTATAGCTGGTGAAAAAAAATTGATCTTGAGAAGATATACAGAGCTTAAAAATAATTTAATGATGTAAGTGCGAGTTTGTTTTGTGTTTTTAAGCTGGAATTTTTAAAAAATGTATATTAATTCTTCATGCAATTAAGTATGTGAATTTTTTAATTCAAATGTTTTAAAGGTTAAATTTTATTATATTTGAATGATTTTTAAACTCGTTGACTTCTTTAAAAATCTGGTTTGAATTCCTTTTTTTACTATATATTATTTGATGTTTACTATGTATTTATTATTTGATGACAAAAATATTATTTGAGGTTTTACATCAAATAATATTTTTGTCTATTACGATGTTAAAAATGTTATGTTTTTATTAATATACTAAAGTAATCAGTATTATTAATGGATACTAGAATTGACAAACAGGCTATATTTATACAGCATTTGTAAATACAAGCAAGCTTACAAATGTTTAAATTGTGTGCACTTTAAATTGAAATATTTTAAGCAGCACATTTAAATATTTTTATTTGTAATTGAAAATATTTTGGAATTTTATTTGAAATTTATTTGTTTTTCCTCAAGTACAAAAATTAAACTCATTACTGTAGGTCAAATGTTGATATTTTTAGTAGCGATTGTCAAAATTGTCATTCATTTTGTGATATTTTAAATAAAATAAATGTAAAATGATATTGTTTAGAAAAAACCCTAGTGCTATCAAAAAATCAAGAAAACCATACATTACTTATCTATATATACACACATAGTACTAGTTGGCAATCCCATTAGTTTTTGCTGCCTGCTAACTTCTAGTATGAAACATGTTACTTTTGAGAAAAGTCTTGCAGTTTGTGAGAATGTTATTTACTGCTTATCTTTGTTGAATATGCTGTTTTGTACCGAGAAATGTCTTTAGTACAGATTAGCTAAAAACAAATTGAATGCAATAGTTGAGTGTTTTAAAAATCTCTCTTTTTTATAAGTTATTAAATAATGATGTCTGGACTACTTTTATTTGTATTATACTAATGCATTTCCATTCAATGCCTTATTGGGACAGCTGGAAATACATTCACTACTATGGGCAAAAATAAAACTTCAAAAACTGAAAAATAATTGTAAATATCATTCCTTTATCAAAAGGAATTATACTGTGGAAATGTAGAAAGATGCAAAGATGTGATGGTATATATATATTTTTTTACTCGTATCATTTACTCAAATGATAATTTCAAAAGATAATAACTTCCTGCTTTACATGACATACTTCAACATGACATACTTCTTGCTTTAAGCTACTGAAGTTGTGAAATGGGATGTTAATCAGTTCAAATAATTACATCTTGATTTAAGAACCTTTATGAGAACTTCTAATCATTGTCGATTATATTTTAAGCAAGTTATAAAGAGTAATAAAAATTTCAAAATGAAGCACAACTTTTATTTTTAGTCAACAAGCCATTTTCAATTCAACCTTGGGAAAAAATTAGGTGAACAAACAGAATACAGATTTAATTTTTATCGATTTACTATATTATGTATCTTAAGTATGCTAATTATTTATATTTATTATTTGCATGTATTTATATAATATCCCATTATTCAAACTGCCCATTACCCATGAAATATTTACCAAGATAGTTAATGTAAAATCATAACTAAAAGCATAATATGACTTATTATTTTTTTTATCAAAAAGCTTAAATTGATATGATGGATCTTGTATATCATTTAGTGTCATTAAAGTGTAACTATTTCTGAACACATTTAAGAAGCAAATAAAAATTTTTTTTTTATGAAGCAGTGTGACATCTAATCATTTGTACTATATTATATGTTATTACTTGCTCAGTTTTATTATGTAACTTATTATTATATTGAATTTTAAATTATTGTAGATACGAATTTTGTCATCAGATACATGTGGTCTTCATTATGCATTATGTACATTGGAACAACTTTTGAATCTATATCAAGAAGATGGCACATTACCTTCCATATTTGTTAGTATTCAGTATTTTAGTATTAAGTTTAGTTATATTGTGCATTATTTTTTAAGTTACATAAGTTTCTCTATGTAGTAAGGATATAAATTTAATTAATTTTGTTTTAAAATTTAATAATCTTGTGAAACAATGTTGATTTTAATTCATGTTTTGTAATTAAAACTAACTTTTGTTTCAACATATAAATGTTGTGCAGGCAAAAAAGGGTAATATGATTTCCCAAGATGATATTTTAATTGTAAAAAAGTATCAAATATTTGCATGATTTTGATAATTTTTTCTTTTTTTTTTCAATAATGATAATTTCTATTATGTGAGTTGCATCAATTTTATTATAAACAGCTTTTTTACTTGCTGTTGGATATCTAGCTCAAATTTTCTATGAAAAATTCCTTTTGGTTTTTATATTTAGCAACTCATTCTATGTTTTTAGTACACATACTTACATGTTACAGAAATATATCGGGAAACCATCATGAGAATATGAGAAAATTAGTGCACAAACACAAAGTAATTTCTGTTTACTATCTATTAGGCAAAGATTGATAAAATGTTGATTTCTAATTGAACATTTTTGTTAGAAATAAAATTTCGTTTTTAGGAAATCACTACAAATTTATAACACTTTTAAGCATCAGGTGGAATAATTTCATGTAAAAGTTGGAAAGGGCTAATCTGTTGTTAAAATATGTATTCAACCAAATATAAATTCTTTACAATGATTACAATCATAATTATTTTAAGTTATATGTATCAAATTTTTTTGTCAACTTATCTTTTTGTACATAAATTCATAAGTTATGTTATTTAATTATGCTTTGTAATTATTTGTTTTTCAAGAAATATGTTAGAAAACAGCAAACATTTTTAAATAATAATATATACATCATTACAAAAATTACTGATATTAGTAAAAGATTAAAATTAAAAATTAATAAAAATACTAATTTAAAAATATGTATTTTACTATAACTTGATACAAATTTTCTTCAAATTTCTTATTTTATTCATTTGTTGATATTTCTAAAAGTATTATATTTACAATGTAAAAAGCTAGCAATTAATGGAGATTTCTTGTCATTTCTTTTCATATCAAAAATTTTATAGGGAAAAAACCTTCATTATTTACAGAGCTTTTAGGATAGTAAGGACTTCTGACTTACCAAAAATAAAAAAAAGGAAATATTAACATAAGGTAGTAAATTTAAGTTAATGTTTCCAATTTTTCTGTTAACTTAGTAAAAAACTTTTCTTAGAATCAGTTTTTGCACATTAGATTCAAACTTCTATTTTAGGTGTGAATCCTTAAATAAATTTATTAAAGTTTTTATTTTTAACAATTTTTTTATTCCTTAAATTTTTGATTTAAAATTCATAATATGTGTATTAATATATTATAATTCTTATAAAATAATTCTTGAAAATCTTTCGTTTAGATTCATGATTGGCCACAGTTACAACACAGAGCTGTGCTATTAGATTTTTCTCAAGGCACTCGAAAACCTACAATTGTAAGCAATTGAGAGTTTTTATTTGAAAAATACAGTGATTTATAAGAAGTATTAAAATAATTTGGCAAAATTAAGTGTATTTTAAATATGTTAAGAATTTTCACATGGTATATTTTATTTTAAAATGCTTTTTTATTTCAGGAAACTCTGAAAGATTATATAAAAACAATGTCATCTTTAAAAATTAGACAAGTAAGCTAATTTATTTTTTATAAGTTATCATTTAAATTTTAATTACAAATTACAATTTGCTTTCAAGGTTTCTGACAGCAAATTTACATTTCAGCTCCACTGTTATTTCAGGTATGAACAAAATTTTGGGCACAATTTTCCTCTCTCTACCAAGTAAGTACATTTTAATATTTAGATAATAAAAAATATTTTCAATAAATTTAGTTGATTCTTTAATTGCTTTAAATAAAGATATTACAATAATATTTCTCTTAATTTTTTTAGAGATTTTATACATTTATCACAGTTTTGTGCAAAACATTTTATCACACTTGTACCTGCTGTTGATGTTGGAACTTCTGAGAAACACATAAATGTGAAAGATTGTATAACAGAACCAGCTCATCTGTTGATGTCTTTGTTCTCTTCAAAGTAAGTTGTTAAACTCGAATTCTTTTTTCTTGTTTTAGCACAATTTTTTTCTTTTATTATGATTTGATTTGTTCTCATGCTGTTATCACTTATTTCACTTTTGTTTTAGCTGTATTCAAATAGGTCCAAACTTTTCTAAGATCATCCTACATGAGATTGTTATGTCAAAAAACTCTAAAATCATTTGGGATATGCTATTATTGCCTCCATCTACTATTCTTTTTCTTTGTTACAATACAAGTCAACATTGTGCTGATTTAATGCAACTATTACCTTTGAATTGTATATTGATAGATTATGGATACCAGGTCAGTATTTTTTGTTTTCAAACATAATTTAGTATTTTTTTAAAAAAAAAATTCGATTATTAGATAAGTTTTAGTTATGTATAATATTTCCATATTAATGTTGAAAAACTGAATATTATTGAATAATTTAATTATGGTCATGCATGACAAACATACTTTTAAATTTTCATTAAAACAATAAGGAATTTAGACACATAATAGGAAATTAGACACATTTAGTTTTACAGTCATTATTTTTATGACAGGAGAAGTAATTTTTTGATTGAGTGCAATTATTAAGATAACCTTTTTCTACTACGAATGTTTGCAACAATTTAGTAAGCTACATATTTTAAGGCATTTGAATTAAAGCTAGCCTCATTATAAATTTTTATTATCAATTCTTAAAAAATTTCTGATTTGAACTTGAATACTTAGAACATTTTAAAGTTCTGTTTGAGTAGTATTAAATGTATCATCAAAGTCAGAAATGATTCTTTTATATTTGCAATTCAGTTGTATGAATAGATTTTGGGACAATTTTCCCTATAAATAAAGTAACTTGATAAGTCTTTTTAAACAATGTTTTAAATAACTGTCTGATTTGTTATTAGATTTGAGATCTGGTCTTCAGCAGTTTGAGAGTTCGATTACCGACTTAGGTATGAATACTTCTAGTGGTTTAGAATGCATTTAAAGCATAGTTACCCTTATATGGGAAAAGTGATCATAGAATGAGAAACTAATTTAGCAGTATAGGTGGACTTGGTATGTAAAATAATTGCTTTGATAAAATGTGATAGTTTTCATAGATCTTAAGAAGCATCCATGACTCATCTGATAAATAAGGCTTTGATATTAAATTCATTGAGAGAATATTCAAAAATATAAATATTGCCAGTTAAATGCAAAAAGTCAAGTCTATTTTCAAGAAGTTGATATCAATCACTTTGGTGATTCCTGAATATTTACATCTGCTTAGTGTTAAATAATATAATCGTTTGTTTTTATGTGGATAGTCATGTATTTCCTCATGTATGAGAAACATACACATGTCATGTGAATGTGTTTAAAGTTTCTCACAGTTCACGCAAAGATTTTGCTGAAAGTAGACATGATTTGAAAATTTTTCATTAAAAAATGTCTAACATTATGAATTGTGTTGAAATGTGGTGGTGAATCTTTTCAAAAGAAGTAAAATTTACATCTTCAGTGTGTACTTCGAATAATTTGGTACATTCTGCAGATATTAATTTACATGTTACACAAGTGTAATGATTATTCTATTTCTTTTTCAATTTCTATAAAACTTTTTTGTTATTAAGTAAAATTTCCTGTATAAAATGAATATTTTATTAGATAACCATATGACATGGCATGTAAAAATAAAACTAATATGCTGTGTATAAATAATGAATAAAACTAATAAGAACTAAGACATATTTTTTTAATTTTAACTTGACTTTGATTTTATTGTAAGTTAATTTAAATTCTGTGATGTATTTTTTCAAATTTTATAATGTATTTTGTTATTTAAGTTATTAATTTGACATAAATAAGTCTGAAGTCTATTCACTTTTTTAATATAAAGTTAATTAATTTTATTATGCAAATTATAATTTGAAAATACAATTAAATATTTCAGATATAATATGTCATAGATTAAATATTTCAATAGATTAAACATTTCAATAAGATTAGAATATGTGACACAGACTTTCAATAAAAAGTCAGAAGAAAATGATTATTTGCTGTACACATACAAATATTTAATTACTTTCTTATTGTATGGGATCTAGTTAATTATATTAATAACTGATATTTTATTGATGATTTTGGCTCATCTAAAAAAATTGAGTTTTACAAATTAGTTGCAATTTGATTGGACAACTATATTAATTTACAAAAAATAATAAACTATAGCATTTGAAATAAATTGAACCTATTGAAATTTCAGTTTCATCTCAGAGAAAGAATATTTAAACATTACATTTGAAATAGTTTTAGTTACATAGAGTTGATATTTTTAAAATTAGTTTTATAAAGTTTAATATTTCATTCAGTAATTTTGTAATATTCAATAATTTTTATATTTCCAATATAAGTTTTGGTTTCTCCTGTTTAAAATAATGTTTTATTTATTACATTTTATTATTTTTTATTTGAAATAAAATATAATTCATCAAAGATTTATCATTTTATTGATAGTAGGATTTTCCATTTTTGTTCTTAAAAAAATTCTTTGTTCCACCTAGGACTTGTTTTTTGTTATTCCTATTTAGTAAAACATCATTTTCCTAACAAACCAACTTACATACATTATAGTCAAGTATTCTTAAAAGATTCAACCTGATTTGTTTTACATTCTGAGGAAGGGCAGAAAGTTTAAAAAATGAATCTTGTTATAACCAGCACAGAAAGTTTTTATTTTGTTATGTTAGAGAGAATGAGTGAAAAGAATTAGAAGTTGCATTTGAATGACACATTTTTTAAAGAAAAACGGTTAATATGCACATCAAAAGTCGTACAATCAAATGCTGCTTTAGACTGTTTCAACAATTATGCTTTTTATTTCCCAACAATGCATGCAAAATAAAAGCTAAATGTGGAAAAATGAATGCAAATTTTTAAAATTTAAAAATTTTTTAAAAGTATTTGTAAAGTAAAAAAAACTTGTATAATCTTTATTTTGATAATTGTCTGTGGGACAAAAATTGATCATAAAAATTGACAATCAACCATGAGTATGATATTGATATTGTTATACAATTTATCAAAATAAAATATTTCACTTAGCATTAATTCCATTGTAAGATTATTCAAACTATCACTTTATGCCCTAACTATATTTATTTTGCCATAATTTATAAAAGTGATTCTGATTTTTACCCTTTTAAGTATTTCAAGTTATTCTATATAAAAATTTATGGTATTCTATTTTATAACTAATCTTATAATACTTAACTTTACATATTGTTTCATTAGCCTTCCATAAATATTTTGCTCTGCAGTTTCTGTAGTAAAATGTTTAAATAAAGGCTACATAAAATTTGTTTGAGGTGCTGAGAAACATAACATGTAGCTATTGTTGTGTGTGCGATGAAGCTCAAACATGCATATCTTTTCCTGTCCCTACTTATCACATATGTATCTATGAGCATATTCTATGGTTTACTTTTTATATACTATTGTATATTTGAACTATCCCCCATATTTTTTTGCTTGAAATAGAAATACAGTTCAAAAATTGTAATGAAATTATAATAATTTAAGAAGTATTTTTTGAAATTAATATTAAAGAAATTATTATTTTTTAATTATAAAAATAATAACATAACGAGTTTCTATTTGTATTTAAATTGCTTAATGTTAGTAATATTTAAACAGTATGTGTTCATTGCATATTTATCATGTATTTTAATAGTACATTTCATCATCAGCATTGGCACGACAGCCCTTTGTGGGCCTTGGCCTTCTTCAGAAGTCTCTGCCATTCCGCCCCTTTTAATAGTACATTTAATTATTATAATTACCAATGCATGGAGTTATTGACAAAATTGTGCATAAATTTCCTATGATTTTAGTTATTTAGTTTTACACATGTAAATGTTTTCATATAACAAAATAGCTCTTTAGGGTTTTTACTCTTTCATATTTAAAAGTTAAGAAATATAGCAATTATTTTTTAACTGAATACTTATAATTATTTTTTCCAATTAACCAAATGCATTCCCGAGTTCATTTCAAATTTTATTTATTAAAAAATTATGCTTAAGTGATAATATGAGAATACACACTAGTTACATGACATAAAAATGCCATTATTTCTTAATATAATAATATTATTAAATAATGGATTATATTATTAAATAATTTTGAATTATTAAATTAGAAACTTGAGACTTGATATTTCTAACAATTAAAATTTTTTAACCTGATTTTTTGAAAATGTTATTAAAGTTACTTAGATAAGCTTAATTATTCAAAAATAAAGAAATAGCACTTTAGAAAAAAAATTTTTTTTTCAATACAACAAAAAAAATTATAGAAAAGCAAAATTGTTTACAAACGTTGTTAAAATAGTAAAATATTCAATGCAAAATAATAAAAAAACTATTTTTGTTTAAGTTTTTTCTAATATTAATTATTATATAAAAATAATTTTATTACATGATATGTATTTATGTGATTTTCAAAAAATATATCTTGTTCTCGATCTTACAAAAATATTTTATACAAGAAATTTTTTTATATTCTATTTTTCTAAAGATTTATAGCCGTCATCTGTTCTTTAATTAATCAATTCACTGATTAGTAAATATTTCTAAAGAGAATTTAGTTTTGTCATAATGATTTTATTGAGTAGTTTTCTGTTTCATGATAAAGCAAAGAAATTATTTCATTTTTTTACCAATTATAATAGTTTCACAAGATATTATACAAATCTTATGAAAATGCTTATTTTTTTTTAACATTTTCTAAATTTCTATCACTTTTGAGATTTTTTTAAAAATTTTGAGTGAACTTTTGTCTTTATTTGCTATTAGTTTTCTTTAACACTAAGGAAATTTTCTCTATTTGTAGTCTGCATTTTGTTATATATAAATTAATTTTTGTAATTCACACAGATAAGAAAAGAGGAGAAAAAATACATCTATCTTTTAAATTTAAATAGAAAATATAATAGTTTCATCTATATACATGCCACCTACGCTGTCTAATGGTCAGTGTGCCTGACTGCAGATAGGAAGGTCCTGGGTTTGAATCCTGATTCCAGCATGGGTCTAATTTCTCTCTCTCTCTTTTTGTCCTTCTCATATATAAATGGGTTGTAAATGGTTACCCTATAAGTGAGTACATAAGGCATGTGTTATGTAGATAATATTGTGGGCGACTATCAATGGGGATTCTGTACTGGCAAATCCACAGTGGATCATATCTTTGATCTTAGACAAATTATGGAGAAGTGTCATGAATTTGATATTGATTTGCATATTTTGTTCATTGACTACAAGGCGGCATACGATTCTATAGACCGCAATGAATTATTTAAGGTTATGCTTGTTTTTGGTATTCCATTAAAGTTAATTAATTTGCTAAAAATGACCCTCAACTCGACTTCCTGTAGGGTCGTGATCCAGGGACAACTCTCTAGAGACTTTCTTGTTGATAAGGGAGTAAGACAGGGGGATGCTCTTTCTTGCCTTTTGTTTAAAATTGTTCTTGAAAGAGTCATCAGGAAATCTGGTATCAATATCAGGGGCAGTATTTTCAGGAAATCTGTTCAAGTGTTGGCGTTTGCAGATGACATTGCACTGGTAGCCAGAAGTAAAAAATACTTATAGAAGCCTTTGAGGCTATTGAGAGGGAGGACTTGGACTTTGACTGTAAGAGAGGAGAGGCTATTGGGCCTATTTGAACGCAGGATTTTAAGAAGTATCTTTGGAGGTACGAAGGAAACAGTGTCTGGCGCAGAAGATACAATACAGAAATTTATCGAATGTACAAGGAGCCAGACATTGTACATCACATTAAAGTAAGCTGTCTTAATTGGGTTGGACATGTTATTAGAATGAAGGACAATAAAACACTAAGGGAAATTTTTTTTTGCTAAACCCATCAGCATAAGAAGAAGAGGAAGACCAAAGCTGAGATGGGTGGATGTAGTCGAAGAAGACTGCAGGGTCCTTGGAACAAAAAATTGGAGGAGTTTGGCTGCCAGTAGAGGTGGCTGGAAGAAACTTGTTCAGAAGGCCTTGGCCCATCCTGGGCTGGTGCGCCATGAATGATGATGATAAGGCATGTGTGTACTGAGGAAGTCAGACTACACACCAAAATAGGGTTCAATTGGATAAAGAAGAGCAGCATATCCCTTATTACTAACATAGTTGGCACAAGACAACAACATCTATACAAGCATCAATATTAATTTTGGATACTTATGTGTTGTCTTATAAAAACATTCAAAATGTATCAATTTTATTTTTAAATGAAATGTCTTTTATGTTAATTATATTTGTAGAAAGTTTATAATTATATTTAGCATTCCTTTTCCTTGTTTATAAATCTATATGTAGTAAATTATAATTTAGTGATCTTTTGCATATTATCAAATTTAATTTCCCAAACTTAGTAGAAATTCAACTTTTCTTTTTTTTTTTTTTAAAAAAGCAAAAATTTAAATTTAACTAGTTATTATAATATCTAAGTGAGTGCCTTAGTTGCTTAAGTATTGTAATTGATATTTAAAATGGGAATTTTTCATAAAAACTAAAGAGTTTTATCCAATATGTTTTGTTTCAATACAAGATAATATACAAATTGACTTTTATTTTTTATAAACTGTCTTACAATTTGAAGTGCAGTGCCTTAGTGACAGTGCTTCACACTCCCAAGGCACAGGTTTGATCCTCAGTCTGGCAAGATCAACTCAGCTTTTAATCTGTTCAGTGGGCTGATAATCTGAGTACCAAGCATGCTTGGGACCCAAAAACTGGGGATCTTATTGTTAAGTTGACTACTTACTGGGACATATGCTTCGCACCCCAGGGGCCTCTGTCATGAAAGCAGTTATGGGTATTGTAGGCCTTTGCCCACATGGGCTGTCGTGCCACAGAGTTTAGTTTAGTCTTACAATTCAGTTAAATCTATGTTAATATTTTTTAGCATGTAGTACTTGAAATATTTCTGATTATCATAATAATTGTGAAAAGTTTCATCCATAGAGTGTAAGGAATTAAAAATGCTTGGGAACATATTAATAGCATTAATTCCGCACTTTTTATTTTGTGCAACAAGGGGAAAACATATTTTATGTTATCAGGTGTACTGGTGAAATTTCAGTTATAGAACACAAAATATATCACTATTTATCAAAGAAGTTAACTTTTATAAATTTATTTTAGGTAGAGCATGATTATGAACATAGTGCCAAGATTGTTACCTGTGCAGGGTAAATGAAGTATTTTTTTCCGATTTGTGTCATTGAAAAAATAATTAGAGTTTGTATAAAAAGATGCTACCCCAAAATCATTCTATTTTCATTTTTTGTAGATTCAATGCATGCATAGGAACTAGTACTGCATCTTGGGGCAGGTAATAATTTTGTTTATTTTCATTGTATTCCTAATGTAATCAATTAATGCAATGATATCAAAGTGTGCATATACATTTCATATTTAGTTTTTAAAAGCAATTTTTCAACAAATGAATTTTGATGTAATTTATTGAAAAATATAGTTGGTAAAATTAAAAATTTTTGAAATTGTTTTGAAATAATGAATTTTTGAAATACAATATTTTTTTGCCTTGTTCATTATCTATTTTTTTTTTGCTATAGAAGTCAATGAAATTGAAATGATTTCCTTTTATGATGGTTTATTGCTATGATTTTAAGTTTGATTTATTAATTCCATTTAATATGTAATAAAAGAAGGAAATTAAATTGTTTTTATGCTATGGTATTGTATTGAAGTCTTCTTAACTTTTGTAAAAATATCAAATTGTCTCAATTTATTTAAACTTTGTAACATAATACATCAGAAAGAAAGGTAGATTCTTTCAATAAAATTTTTTTAATATTAATTGCATATTAGCAGTAAAAACATGATGTTTTGAATGTCTTTAGGGCAACATTTATTAGAGTAAATTTTTATACTTGAAGAATTGTTAAGCCATAAAAAATTAAAACATGAATATATTGAAAAAATTATGAAACTAATTATCTCTTCAAAATAACAAAATTTTCCCAAAACATTTCTGTGAAATAAAAAAAATTTTTTTAATTAATACTTTTCAGTTTCTACAGTGTGTATAACTTTGTTTTATTCTGCTTAAATTTTTATTGTGTTTAGAAAACTTATAGCAATTTTTTTCTCATACCATACAATGAGCTTCTTCTGTTATCATAAATTTTAAGTACATGCAATCAATATTTTTATTTCTTTAAAATGTAACATTTCCTTAACATATTTTTTATCTAATAACCTTTGTTTGCATATTATTAAATTAAACAATGTATTAAGTGGTAAATTTCTTTAGAAATTCGTAAATACTGTTGAATTTGGGAATCAAATAATTCTATTTTAAACAATGTTATACTATTTTAAAAAAAATATATTTAAAAAATATTTCTTTTTTGAATTAGTGAAATTAATGATTTAAAATAAAAAAAAACTGCCTTTGTGGTTAGTAAAATGAATTAAAATTTAGCCAAATCTTGTTTACATATTTGGTGAAAAATGTTGAAAACATTTTTATATTAGCTATAGAATAAGAGGTTTTATTTTTACTTTGTTGCAGAGTCAAGACCATAACAATACTAACATTTTTAAAAAGAATAGCAGTATTAATATTCAACTTGTTTTTAAAAGATTTCCTCTTTTTTTAATAGTGACCTAATGTTATTTATTTCAAAATTGCATGTCAAAAATCAGGGTAAAAAATGCTAAGTTATTGTTGAAAATTTTTCTCTGATTTGACAATTTTGTTTTAGTGATCAGTGTTAGATTCTGATTCATCATTTCAGATTAATAATTATATATATATATATATATATATATATATATATATATATATATATATATATATATATATATATATATATATATATATATATATATATATATATATATATATATATATATATATATATATATATATATATATATATATATATATATATATATATATAAATATATAATGTATGCATTGAAAAGGAAAAATCTATTAAAAATAATTATTTTACTAAATTGTATTAATAAGGATTATTTTGTAATTCCATTTGTTTGCAAACTGATTATCAGGACTAATACATTACTAAATAAAGATCAGTATGAATAATGAATGAAAGAAATGCTCAATAAATCCTAGTCATTACCACATGTATTTTGTGATTTGTTCAATTTTAATAAATGGATGAAAATTTAAAACATTAAATTGCTATTTTTTGTCAATTTATGCCTTTAAGGATTGTTAACATTATAAATTAAATTTTTTTAAAATTTATTTAGCATTGCTGGTTCTCCTGAGACTGCTATATCAACTATTCACAAAGCATCTATTGCAGCATCCATTCATGGTTCCTTTGGAATGATTGTTGCTGATTGGCAAACTTCTCCACACCATCCAGCTTTCTGCTTTAGTTGGCCAGGCATTCTTTTAGGCTTGGGGATGGCATGGAATAGCTCTGTTCATGAAGTAAGCAATACCTTATTATATCCTTAAGTTAGCAGTAAACATCTTCTGTTAAAGATATTAGGTATTTCGTGAATAATATATTTGTGATTGGAGTAATTTATTTTTTTAAATGCTTAATTAACTGGTTTTATTTTTTTGAATACTTTTTTTTATAAAAAATCTTTTAACCATTCAGTATAATCTTTCCAAATTTTGTAAAATTTCATTTCTTTGTTATATTTGGTAAAATTATTCAAAATTTTGTACTAAATGTTTTTTATGTAATATTTACAACTTTATGTAACTCAACTTGTTCAATGCAACATAATTTTTTTTATATTTAATTTTGAGAAAATAAGAATGCTATGATTTTATTATTTTCCATTTAATAAGGTTACATTCAAATTCATATTTTTTATTCAATGAAGAATTATGGTATTTAAGATTACTTACTGATTTTAAGAAATGCTTTTAATTTAGTTTGATTAATTTACCTTAATTACCTGAAGAAAAGATGTATCAGCATAAACATTGTGTTTGGGGAAAGTGGTTTAGAAAAAAAATAGAAATGACCTCATTGATATAAACATCACCATCACAGGAATGCCATCACACACTAAATTAAAATGCCTGAGATTTTCCTGTGAAAATCACTTGAGAAATGTGGACTTGTTTTATGATATGTGGTATGTAACTTGAAAAGAAATGCTTAATATGACAACAAAAGTAAAAAAACAGGTGAAAAAATTAAAAATATGCTTAAATTTAGAAATGTATTAATATTTACTTGCTAAAAGAAATTTACATTATAATACATAAATTTACTATATTGCATACACATGCATAATATTCATACAATTTTATAAAAAATATTTTTATAACAGTGTATAAAACTAAGTGATAGTGCAGCAGCAGTTAGTCTGGGAATTGGTATTTTAATTTATTAAAAATTAATATGGGTATTACTGATTTTAATGTTAAGATAAACAACTGAAATGATGCCCTTACTTTTAAATTATATTTAAACATGGATGTATATAATTATGACTATACATTTTCATTATAGGATTATCTTCATGCAAGATTACCTGAATTACTAAATTTATATGTTTATCATGATTCTGCCCAAATTACTGGCTATCTAAATGTAGAGCTTGGGCGCTTAGAAGCATTTATGCATCAAGCCATTTTCCAAAGTCAAAAAGATTCAGCACTTAATACATCATCTTGTAAAGGTTCAGTTTTACACCAAATTTTAGTAGATGCAGATTCAGTGTTATTGGACAATTTTACATTTGAATTGTTGCAAGTAAGTTCAACTAGTGTTTTTAATTTTTTAAAATTATTTTTTCTTGATTTTAACCATTGGAATTAATGATTGAGTATCCATATTATATGAAAGTAACTTATAAAAAGATTATTATTTATTTATTTTGTGCAATAAAAACAATACTTGTGTTTAAAATTCAATTTCCCCAAAACATGGAAGTGTTTCTTATAAATTCTCTTCTTTGTATGGTTTTATATAATTACTTTAAATGATAAAATATTAATAATTAGTAGTGTTGACATATTTTCTTTTTAAAAGAATTCTGTATTCATTTTGGTAAAATAATTAAAGAGATAAAATTTGGTTTTTTGCAAATAAGACTTATATATTAAAATATGTCCAATTGAATTGCATTTAGGCTATTATAATTTTATATGATTAATATAAAGGTGTCACTATTTTGATGATTATGATGTGAAGTTACAATGTAAGAATTCCTTACAATATGATTTTTGTTTATTATTATGTACATCTGTACTTTATTATTAATTATGTATTTAAAACTAATAGTGAGGAGAACTTTTAATGAATCTGTTTATTAAATTCAGATATATGGTAGATTAACAACAGCCTTTCTATGTTTTGCATATTACTGTCTATTTGAGATAACTACCAGTTATCAAGTTGACCTTTTTCTAGGAAAATATTAATTTTTTTAAGATTATGATCTTTTAAATCAGCGAGATTTAAATCTATATGTTGTCATTCTTTTAAATTGAAATTCAATTTTTTTGATATCTATTGTAATTACAATAGTTACTGCTTGAATCTTAATGTGTTATATATTTTTCTGCTTACATTTATAATTAAAAGTAAGAATTACTTTCATTACAATTTTTAGGTTAATATTTCTTATTACTATTTAATTTGAATTTTAGTTTGTTTTTTTATTAAAAATTTTATTATTTTAATTTTTCTTTATAACTATGGTCTCTATATAATGAATTATGTTTAATTAGCAAGTTATTCGTCATATTAAGAAATTCGAATTAGAACTTCAAAAAGCTACACCATCTTGTTTTCAACATGGTGAACTGATTCTAGAGTTAAGACTTGCAATGGATCTTCTTTTATTTGCATGCAGGTAAAGCATGTATACTTATTTTATTTATTTTATATTTTAAAACTTTCATTATCATATGCTTTTAGTATAGTATTCCAGTCTTACCTGAATTTTATCTATTTATATAAATTCATCAAGTTGTCGTTCTAAGCTAAATCATATCTACTTGGGTTTTTTTTATATAATACACGTCAACAAATTGTTTCATTTGATATCTTATAAATGCTTTTCTTGAGAAATTTCAGGTTTCTTTTTTATAATTCTTAGTGAACTAAATTTTTTGTTACTTTTTAGGAAAGAATGCTTAGGATAATGTGGTTATCTATCTAGTTTATGTATAATAATAGGCCTATTTTTAAGGTTTGCTTTAAATTAATAGGTAAATACTTGAAAAATAAGCATTTATGTAAAATTCTCAGATATTCAAGATATGTTAAATAAGTGTTTTATTTCTTAGCTGTGCTTGTAAATGTAATTATTTATCATTAACAAATCATCTGTTATAAAACTTGACTACTGACTTGTAACATAAAATTCATTAAAATATGCTAATCAATGTTTCTTAAATGTCATGCCTAAATTTCTTACTAAATTTTCTCTTAAGTCTTTCTAAATTTATCTAAATTTTTTTGTATAAATTGTAATAAAAAGGTAGTTAACTAGATTAAGTTAACTGGACCTAGATATTAAGCACCACATACTTTGAATTTGAAATGTTTTATTCTAAATCACTATTATATAAAACTATTTTGTATCGAAAATGTGGAAATTAAAATTATCATTTTTAAATTTCATTTTGTTTAACGTTTTTCTCCAACATATTATCTTAATAATTCTTATCATGAAAAATTGTTTACATATTAAGCTATTGCATAGATAATAGTTTTTGAATTTTATTTATTTGAAATGAGTAAGAAGTTTGCATGTTAATTTGTTGATAGCTATTTTCTAATTTTTAGTTTCAAATTTGATTTATTTCAACTATGGTCTTTCCAGTATCATTACCAATACTGAGTTCAGTTTTAAAAATCTGTGATATATATTTTTAAATCTAAATTATAAGTTTAAAAATTTTTTCTTAAAATTTGATTTTTTATTACTTATAAAATTTATAATCAAACTGTGATGAATGTAGATTAAAAGTTTTTAAATATCCTTTATCTATATTTTCTTCCTTCATTCCCAGCTTCATTATAAATTCGTTAGACATTGCTGAAATCAAATATTTCACGGAAAAAATCTTTGTTGTTATAATATAAATAAATATATTATTAGTGAGAAATTTTTTTTCTCATTGAAATAAACTGTAATTTTTAATCTTTTCATTTGTGTGAATTTAAGGTGAATTTTTATTTTCAATATGATAAAGCAAGTAAATTTAATTAATGAATATAAAATTATCTACTGACTTCATTGCTTAATTTTTAAGATACTTAATTTTTTATAACCATTTAAAACTTCTTGGGTGTGCTGAGAAAGCATCTGAATGGCTAGTGCTTTGGCCTTTGATTCAATAGTTTCATGGTTTCGATTCCCACCTCAATCTTGTATGCTCATTTGGTTCAGGATTCATTTTCAAGTATTAAAATGTGAGTTTCAGTCTAAGTAGCTCTCACTTGCAAAAAATGAGCATTGAACAAAAATTTAAATTAAAAAAAAATCAAGTTTTTTTTGTGTAGAATTTTTTTTTAAATAAAATTTTCCTTAATTTGTCTCTTGTTTTGTAATCTTGGGAATTATTCATTTAAAAAACACTACCCTAGTGTTCATCTTTTAAATATCTTTATGTATTTTTAATCATTGTAAGTTTTTATCATTTTATGATTCTCTGGGAATTGTAATTTTAGATTCGAGTAGAATACAATGGTTTCATATTTTTGTTTTTAAATTTGTGAATATTTACATGTGCATTTACTAATGCTTTAAATGATTTGTAAATTTAAAATTTGATTTCTGTGATCATAGTTTCAAGAATATTTATTTAAAATACTTAAATATGTTAAATCTCAATCAATATTTTGTTATGAAGTTTCATAATTTTTGTTAGTAAATTTCCTTAATGATTTCATTTAAAATTAAGTGCAAAAGATGCATTTTTCTCCAAAATTAACATTTGATATTTATATTTGGAATAGAAGAGTGTCAAAGAAAGTGGATTTTTTTCAGTAATGCATAATTTTTGTTTTTAAATGTTTTTCTTCAAAATTTACTAATATATTTTACTAGTTAATTTGTATCAAATATATATTCACATATTATATTGTGCAACTTCTTGTTGAATAAATAAATGCTGATTCTTAGAATTTTCTAAAGTCTCTGGATGGAGGATTCTTTCAGATATCTTTCTTTTTTTAATTCTTTTCAATCTCATTTAAAAGTTTCTTAGTTTAAAACATTTAATATGATTCTTAAACTGATAATGCTCTTACTTGTAGAAATGTTTCCTTGATTTAATTATTATCATGCATTAATCTTTACATAATCTGATTTAATGCTGTTTTAAAAATGACCTTTTCATTAAATATTTTTTAAAATATTTATTTAATCTTATTGTATTTTTTAGACTGAGTAAAGTTTTGGTTACTACTGGTCTCAATCCAGCTGCTAATCCTTGTGGCTTAGCTGTGATAAATGTTGGAATAAGTAATCTCCCCCCAATTGCAAGAACGGATCTTGCAAATAGGTAAAAGTTATTATAAAAACATTTTTGATTTTTTCATTTTATTAATTTTTTGAAACTTTTGAATGTCTTTTTTAAAAAAAATGCCTGATTTTTATGTATTTTACTATGAATGAGATTGAATCTCTATGTAGTAATAACATAGATGTTGAATATTTACAAGTATTGTTTTCCTTTTTTGTTTTTATTTATTTTTCCCTTTATTTGGTTGTTTGAAAGAAAAGTAACTATTGAAATTCTTGGGTAATTCGCTTAATTTTTTAACTATTCATTTATTCTAAATTGACAATTTTCTGAACCTGAAATTATTTAAATTTTGAGATTAGTATTGTGAAGTAGACACATTCTATTTTAAGTTTTTATTGTATATTAGTTTTTTAAATGTTAAATATTTATATATACTTGGTTAACTTCAGGAAAAAGGTTTGGAAGGCAAATCTTAAATTTTTTTAAAGAATTACTAACTATCCCATTATTTGTGGCAAAAATGTTAAAAGTGTGCATGGGTTAATTTTTATCCTTGTTTTGTGTATATTTTAACCCTTGATAATGAATATTTTTAGAAGTTTTTGTTTTACTCTATTTTTTTTTTACATATTTCACTGCATATTGAGTCAAATCTTGATTATAACATTGATTGGTTTAAAGGTTATCTTTCTTATAATGTTATTTTCTAAGTTCTAGTCAACAGAAAATAATCTTACAAAATTTGTCATGTTTATAATAAAATTTTATTTCTGATATTGCCTTTAAAGTTGCTTTAGGAGTTACAATTTTCTTTCATTATTGTTTCATTTAAATATGGAAAGTTTTTTCATTGATTGAAATTTATTATTTTCTCTGAAAACAATTCACATTCATTGAACAAATAGCTTGTTAGCTATAGCAGTAATCTAATTGGAATTTATTATTTGATGTAAAACTAAATTTTTATAAATTTTTTTAACTAAATTTTTGCAAAAAATTTAAAAGCAATACAGTTATTTATATTTTTTACTTGTAAATTAAATGTATTGAGAAGAAAGTGTACCAAGCACCTGAAACCCTGACTGTTACTCTTCACATTGGAGATCATATCTACTGGAACATTTATTAACTATGCTGTGACCGCCGACAAAAATGGCATTTTGACTATGTTATTTTACAGCTTCTTTGCAATATTAGATTGAAGACACATATATGCCTTCACATGCTGGATTGTATGGTTATGAGATAACAGATATACTCACCAAGAGAGAGAGAGAGAGAGAGAGAGAGAGAGGGAATGACTTCTAATAAAAAAATTAAAGTAACTTCCTTGGAAATCCACTCCTTCAACAGCAAATGCTCTGTTTATATTGTCTTCCACTGGTTCACTATTGGTGTGCTCTCAATAGTCCTTGTCTGTTCCTGTCTTTCAGTGGCCCCTAGGTTCTTCAATTAGCTATGGTGAAATTTAAATGAGATTTAGAAGTTTCTTGAATGGGGAGAGGATTTTCCCCCCTTCCTTTTCTGTCAATCCTATTCATCTTTTTAATTGTCTTGGTGACTCCTGGAGACAACTGTTGAATGAGAAGGATGTGATCTATGGGGGGATCTCTTGCATTAGAGCCTTCTGGAACTGTTGTAGGCTTTCCTACTCCAAGAGGATAAGCAACAACAACAAATTGTTGATTAGAGATTCCTTTATCATTTGATTACTCAAAATTATTGGATTATTTATTTTTATGAATGTTTAAGAATTTTACTTTAAAGAATTTTATTCATAACACAAATTTGTAAATAATATTGAAAGTTTATAGCAATTAAGTAAATTTTTTTCAAAGATTCAAGTTTTCAATTGTACCAATATTAAATTTAAATAAAGTTCAATGTTAATATATAAAAGTTAATGTATAATATATAAACTTTATTTTCATATAGGTTATTAGCTCTCATTGAACAGTTTAGAGCAGTTTGGTTGAGCAGGAATCTTCCAAGTGGCCTTGAAGTATCATTATGCATGTTTAATTCATTGTTGACAAAGTTAATTCCTGAAAATGATAAATCCCTCTATTCTGTGAATGGAGATATTCCATTATTGCAAGATTTGTATTCTCTTAATGGAATGTTACAAAAATCCAATTCTAATATTTAAAGTATAGTTTTTATTCATTTTGGGATAAAAATATGTTGTTGAAATAAAATATTTATTTTGTTTATAATTGTGTGTTTCATACTCAATTTTGAATTACAATAAATAATAGAAATATTAAAATTTTAACTTTCCAAACTATTTCTAATCCCAAATTATATTTTTGTGTCTTTGTTATAGTCACATTATTTTCTCCTGAATTGCAAGAATGTTAACATAATTTATCTGGCTAATAATTGGAAATCAATAATTTGATAAATAAATGGTAATTTCAAGTTATTAGTTTGAGTCATTTTCATTTTAAATTTTTAATTTTTCTTGTGAGGCATTTATAAAATCTTATCTATTAATGTTGAGAATATTAAAAATCATTTAAAATATAAAGGTACAACAATCTAATTGAAATATACTACTTATTAAAAATCAATTTATAGAAGATCCAATTTAATGTTAAAAAAGCTGTAAAAAATTTTACTGAAAAACAATTGTATGAATGTTATTAGTAATTCCACTTTCAGAGTATAAAGGATGCTCAGTGATATTATATGTTTTGTTGTTTTCCTTTTACTATTTCCGACTGCAGTTCTTTATCTTAAGCCATTTTCAATTGTTTGTCAACAGAGGCTAATAAAGAAATTTATGTATACATATATATATAATTTTTTTTCTAGATGTTGTAAATGTAATCACTTTCAATTTTGGGATAGATATTTACCCTTGCAAAGTTTTAACAGCTAAACTTGCAATGAGTAATTGTTAAACGATTTAAAACAGGATTAAAGTGTTGTGAGATTTGATCACTACACTGATTTGGCTTGTCATGAAACTTAGATTTTGGTAAGTTACTGGCTGAATCATTTGAAGCCCTTTAGTTCCATAATTTTTGTTTGAATTCTACTTCAAGTTTATATGTTTGTATTGATCCAGAATTAAATTCAAATCATAAATTCTGATCTGTGCAATTCTTATGTGCAAAGAAAAGGCTTCTCCTCAAATAAACCTTAGATTTACTTGAAAGCTTCATGATTGAATTGCGTAAAATATTAATGAATGGAATTTGAAAATGAGTTTTCAAATTCTGCTCATTCAATACAAATTTATATCAATTTCAGAATGATTGTATAGATCAAAGGAAAAAGTTTGTGGGATTTTGTGGGGCTTAGAATATATTTTATTGCTTTTTTCGCCCTTAGGGTTTAGGTTAGGATGACTTTATGCATAAGATATATAAAAATGTAAATAAAATTGAAGCATATTTTTAATTTATTAATGTAGAGTAAATAAATTTGATTTCTAAAAGAAATGTTAGAATACCTGAATATCAATATGACTATTGCAAAAAAGAATTTCTAATCGATGTAATTTTTTTAATTGAACTTCCAGATGTATGCATATGGTACTGCACAAAATAAATAAATATTTAGTTAAAACTTTTATAAACAATAAACTTTCTTTATTATGATTATCTAGGAACTCTGTTTTTATTTTAGATGCATCTTATGAAATTTGGAGGTAAGTATTGTGTAAAAGATGCCTAAAGAATTTATGGAGTTGAAGCATTTATAATTTAAATGATCTTTTGAGGACATTTGGAAACTACATTTTTCCATATTTTTTAATATTGGTTGAATGTACCACTAACTTGACAGTTATTGTAGGCACTTCTTAAATCTCTATAGGATACACAGTTGAATCTCTTATTTTTGGTAACATTTTTCAAAGCGTGTATTAATATTGCTGCATTTAAAAGATTAAGTGCATGCCCCTGATACAAAAATGATTTATTCTTATTTGCAGTTGAAGCCTTGCAACTAAGAGTAAATAAGAGTAAATCATGCTGCTTTGTAATAACTGCCACTGTTAAGTAATTCACTGAAATATAACTTTTTAAATTATTTCATTTATTTTGATGTTTTACTTTTGCATTTATTATTTTTTTATTTTCTTCTATAGCATGGTAGATAAATTACAAGAAATTGCCTATGATTCTTTGATAATCAAACAACTGTTGTAAACATCTTAACTGCAACATCTTATCTAATTGTTGGGTTGTTTCTAAAAACTTATTGAAAAGCTTTTTCATTCATTTTATGCAAATGCTGTTTTTTTTGCTTTTTTGTTTGTATAATAGAAAAATTACAAAATTCATATTTTCATGTAATATTAAATTTAATAAATTTCTTTTTCATCATTTAGCAGTACAAACAAATATGAGCTCCAGTGGCTCAGTAGCTTCATGCCGCTTCCCGTAAGCTCAGCAAAGTGAAGCATCATTTGCCGCGTGCAGTGGTTGGGAGGGTGACCACGGTGTACTCTCCTTCACTGGGTTGCTGGAGCTCCGTGGGTTGGGGACATGTCCACGTTAATCTGTGACGTCCAAAGTCCTTCCGCTGGTGTGGTGTGGATGTGGAGAGGAGGGTGCCAGCTCAGGTGTGGCCTCGTCACCTGACCGTGGTTAAAAATTACGAGGCAGCTTAAATAGAGCAGTCGTACTTTCACCTTCGTGGTGCTCTGATCCAAACGAAAGACGCTTCGCTATTGACTTAATTCGCACTGCCAAAGGCAAAAGCGAGCTTGGCTTGTCCAAGTGTTATAGGAAAACAACAACAACAAACAAATACGAACTTTTTTCTCTATTTAACTATATCCTCTTCAATACAATTTTTCACACCTCCTATTCTGTTTTAAAAACTATAATTTTGGTTTGTTAATTTTCACTGATGCCACAGTATGAAGATTTTGCAATTTTATAGCTTTTTAAATTTCCAGGTTCTTTCAACAGTGGCATCTAGAGTCAAGGAAAATGATTTGAGCTTAGCTTCTCTAACTTTTTAATCCTTAGCTTCTCTAACTTTTTAAATTCTTAACATTTCTTAATATTTTTATTTCCAGAAATGATGTTATTTCTATAAATCAGTTCTGTCAATTTCTTTTT
The DNA here is from genome assembly GCA_037975125.1 of Latrodectus hesperus. NCBI lineage: Eukaryota > Metazoa > Arthropoda > Arachnida > Araneae > Theridiidae > Latrodectus > Latrodectus hesperus. Next base: position 72,855,021 of record CM075855.1, on the reverse strand, counting down.
CCACTAATAAGTTTTGTACATCTTCAATATTTATATCCGCAGAAGCTTCACCTTGATTTATTTATAGAAAGCTCTAATATACCACTAATTTCATTTTCTGACGATTCAAGCATGTTTTCCATTTCAATGGAAGATAGTCATGGCTACTTCAAATATGCATTTGAAGTTGATTTTTCTATATTGTTTTAAACATCAAAGATGTTAATTGATACAATGGTTAATTGAAAATTATTTCTATTACATTAATTGATTTCTGATTGGTTACACCGTATTTTTCTGTATATAATCAGCGGCGATATTTTCTGACGAATAGTCGAAAATATATAGGTTTGATAATTAGGTGCAAAATAAAAAAATTACATAGTATGATTAAAAATATAATAAATTGATACTAAAAACCTTTATAATAAAAAATATCTGTTTGGATATATCTCAACGCAAAGAACAATAAACTGAGATGAAAGCACGATATCGATCAAGATCCGAGAAGATTATAGTAAAACTTAATGATTTTTAGTCCTTAATAATTTTTTAAGTGAGGTTGGACATATTTTAAAAATAAAATATGTTTATTTCATTAATAATTAAATGAAAATAGATTATTTTCGAAATGCGCATTGGATAAAATTTTTTTCTTTTGTACCGCATATGGCATAGGTTCCTAAAGTGGTCCAAGTGGACTCCCGGGTTCCATAGGAGACCACACGGGGTTCCACGTAGGCGTGAAAAGAAAACGAGTTTACAAGTTGTAAGTGGGAGTCCACAAAATATTTTCTCATTTTCATAATAAAAAATTTTTTGGCTTTGATATACCTATCAATGTAGCACGTAGCATCATTCACTAGGTAGGTACTCAAAAATATTCGTAACATTTAAATGCCCTGCATGATGACTTCAAAAATAGATTCAAAAACTGAAGCCAAATATTGATAATTTGCTGTCAATTCATCAAGTACATCCGTCTCATTAAAAGTATGACTATTTTTTATTGTTGATTTACATTTCAGAGTTCATTGTTGATTTTTTGTCAATTGTTGATTGTTTGTAATAATAAATGTTTATAATTTTGTATAACCACAAGTATTATTTTAATAAATAGGACACAAGAAAATGTGCTACTTTTTTTTCCTTTTTAACACCCCTAATTTAGGGTGATATTTTTTAGGAGTTTTGGGAATACAGTAGAAATGTAGCAGCAGGGGGTCTACCGAAAATAGTAAAACTTTGAAAGTGGTCCATGAGAAAAAAAAGTTTGTAAACCCATGGCATTATGGTTTTTCACCTTACATTAACACGTTTGTCTCCATTTTTTCTCTTTACCTTCCCTATAGCTTTTAGTTTAAAATTTGCTCTGTAACTTAATTTTCGCTTCCACATGACGATATTTGAATTTTTGACGATAATGACGATATTTGACGACATTTGAATGTTTTCAGAGCGAATTAGTTCAGGTCAAGAAAGAATGCGAAATAACGTTAGCCAATTACAATTTTGTTCTTAGGAACCGCATATCGTTCTTGAACGTAATTGGACGATAATAATTATAATTGAAATAAATTAGCCGAATATCGTGGTACCATCTGTTATTTTGTGAAACATAAACGCCACTTTTAAAACTTTGTTGTAAATTTTCTGGTAAAGAATTTTTTTTTAAATCAGATTATCCGCACTGGCATAGAATACGCACAACGAAATTCCAAACTTTTTCAATACATAATCTGCTGATTATATACACGGAAACACGGTATTTAGAAATCATTATAGTTTTCTTATTCAATAAGTTTTAAAAGTATAAATTGGGGCCCAATGAGATTGAAACAAAAAAAGTTCCGTTTGGATTGTAGGAACAGTATATTGATGTTGAAATATCTCAAATCAATCCAGATGGCGTTTTGCTTTATAACGTGGTAATATTTTAAATAAGTAATATATATATATATATATATATATATATATATATATATATATATATATATATATATATATTATATATGTTACGGTATTATAGTACTTTGGCATTGCTTTAAAATAATTTAGATTTTTAAAATGTTAAAAAAAAAAAAAAAAAAAATCGTGGCATGCAGTAAAATAATAATTTTTCTTATTGTGTTAAAGATTCCAAAACTTTATCCTTTCATATTACAGGATGCCACTTTGAAGGAGGAATACTAGAATTTATAAGTTTTTGTGTGAATTTATATGTATCAGCAATCAAATTTGTTTAACAGTCAATTTTGCTGTAGTTAACAAAAATTTAAATATGTGTAAAATGTACACACATCTGAATTTTTGTTAATTTTATAGGTTGAGTAGTTATAAAATTAGGAAATCTAGAAAATTAACGTAAAATTGTTCATCTTTTATATGTAAAGGATAAAATTATTTAAAATACTTGGAAATTTTTATACTTTGAAAAACTGTCTTTAGTAACTGCTTTAGAATTTATTAATGAAATGGTATTTTTTTAAATATAATAAAGTTAATAATAAAAATGATTAACATCGTCAGTATTTTCAAAAATTAAAAATATTGAATAACAGCAGTTTTGCTGTTTCTTAATTCAGGGTTCGTACAACTCCTGGAAATTCCTTGAGTGTCCTCGAATTCGGAAAACTCCTGGAATTTCGACTTGACTCCTTGAAAATCATGAATCACTACTGGAATTTTTGCTTAAATCTTGATGAATTTGTTTTTTAAAAAATATAATTCGTTTGAGTTTTTGCTTAAATATTTTTAAATTTTCAATGAATTTGTCAAAAAACAAAATTGAGTATTAGCTCTTAATGTTACCACTAGATAGCGGCACAATCGATATTTGATTATTATAGTATGCCCAACTGTTTAACAAAATAAAAATCCAGTTCAATCAGGACCTGATAGAGTATTTACAATTATATGTGAGAAGTGAAGTAGTCCCTTATAAGATCGTCATGTGGTGCAATCAGGCAGGTGGTTTTAATTGATTCTTTTTCTATTTGTTTCTTCCTTATATTTTTTAAAATTTACTGAATATCAATATTTAAGTATAAAATTTCTGAGTTAAGAAATACTTTCCATACCTTCTTTGGTGAAAATTGTGTATACTTTCAGTGATTTGGGATGAATCTTGGTTATTAAGGAAATAAAGGCTGAAATAAATTATTTAATATGCCTGGTGGAAAGTATCTTTTCAATGACCAGTGGACTCTGGAAAAGCCATACAAAGATTGGCTTTTGCGTGGTTCAGAAGAAGCACATGCCCATTATTTGTCTAGTTTGCAAGAAAGACTTCTCTATTTCAAATATGGACAAATGAGATGTCTAATCTCATATTAAAAAAAAAAATGTATTTATTAGAGCAGCTTGTATTTGCCTAAAACTTTACTCATTTAAAAGATGTTTTTCACTATATTCATACTGTTGTTCCTGTTAAAGAATGTGAACCCAATCATGTTTTGCAAATTTGAATTCGTTTCTTCAAAAGAAATTTTAAAGGCTTAAATTCTATGTTTCCTTAAAGTTTTAAACAGTGGATTCAGCTACAGTTTTTGTAGCAATATAAATATTCTTTTTCATGCAATGTTTTCAGGTAGCACTATTTTAAAGTAATTTAGTTGTGGTGAAAAATGTGTGGTTACTTAACAGGTTTTGGAACTGCATCTTATTTTTCCAACAAATTGAAAGAAGAAGTTAAGAATGCTAGAGGAGTTATGTGTTTCTCTGCGATGAAAGTATAGAGATGTTCAGCAGATAAAACAAATGAACTGCCAGATAAGATTTTAGGATAATGATGCTATCAAAACATGGTATTTTGTCAGTCAGAATTTTGAGTTACTCAAATATAGATGAGTCACTCAGATATTTTGTTTATAAAAGCGAACGAGAAGTGCTTAGAATTATTAACAAATAAATTATTTCAGTTGTCAATGGATGGTCTGAATGTAAACTAAAATGGCTGATTTTATGAAAAAGTGTACAACATTCAGATTTTATAGTACAATTTCGGCTGGCTGCACCGGAGTTCACGAGGCTCCTAGGTCCGTAGGACCTCACCCTCACCTGGAGCTGGAAATGAGCTGGTGAGCTATAGTTGTGACTGACTGGCATATTGGTTGAACACTTGAGTGGGAGAAGCTTAGTTAAAATTTTAAATTGTTTGAAAATCTTGAATTAAAGTATTAATTTTAAATAAAATATTGATAGAAAGTTTAATAAAATATTGACTTAATTAGGTAATAGTAATAGAAAATTATTATATTAATTAGAAATATTTACACAAGTTAAATTATTTTACGTCTTGAAAATATTGAGTCAGTTTAAATAGCTTGTCCATAGGGGACTTAATTTCTTTGATTTCTTTTATTAGTTTTTCAATTGGAATACCTTTGAAAATAGCTTTAATTTCATTCATTAGAAAGATTAGTTCTGTGAAATCTCCAGGTAATTCTGGAGTAGCCAACAGAGGAGTTTATTCTGTTTCTTGAGTGGGGGTGGGGGAGGTAGCTCTCGCGTACAAGACTCCAGGCCTCACTGTATTAGTTTTTATTGTTTTGGATGACTTAGGTTTAGGAAATTTAGGGCAGCCTTTGTAATTGGCAGGGTGATTACCCTGACAGTTTGAACATTTGGGATTTTCTACTTTATCATGAGGTCCCTCGTGTTATGTGCTCCTGCACACTTTACGCATTTAGATTTTAGATGGCACGTATCGGCCGAGTGATAGAATTGTTGACAGAGTTGAAACACTGCATCATCGATTTGAATCATCTGTAGTGTTCCACTGTCGCGCCAGAAATATGATAGTTTTCCAATCCTATAAATAGATGCCCCTTCGGGATCAGAAAAAATGGCAACCAAAAAAAGAGGCATTGGTTTACTAGATTTTGTGTTTATCATTTGGCCAACTTTGGTCACTTGGAATCCAATAAGGTTTAGATTATTTTCAATATCCTGTATTTTTGTATCAATGGGGAGGCCCCGAATAACATATTTCCTGGGTTTTTGGTTCCTGCTTTTCAGATTTTATAAATTTGGAAGAATTGAAAGAGGATATTCGACACATCTTAAAATGTTCAATAAATTATAAATAAGAATCTAATGGGGAGATGCTAAAAAAAACTCTATATAAAATTATTGTATGCAATATATTAATTCAGTTATGTAAAAAGTTTGTATTTTAATTATTAATATTGATTTCATAAATAAAATTTTTTCTGCTATAGCTGTAAATTCATTGTTGGCTTTTGAAGTATTCATTAAATATAATTCTAAACTAAATAAAAAATTCTTTCATTAATTTTTACAATTATTAGTTTTTATTATTTACAAATATAATTGAAAAATATTGCATATACATAATTATATGCATATTTGGTAAAATAAAAATTTTTATTTAATATTTATATCCTTAAAATTTTTTCATTTACTCCTAGAAAACTCCTAGAATTTGATTCTTGGAATCTGTATGAACTCCATTAATTCTTTGGAGAGAGAATAAGTTAGATAACTAGCTTCTCTGTTAAAAGGCAGAATTTATCGTATAATTTTTTTTATTGGGATATGCTTTGATATTTTTTTTGTGTTTCATATATATTAATAAACTGAAGATACGCATTTAATTCAATGGAGAATTTGTAAAAAAGTATTTGAAACTCTCTAAACTAATCATGCAGTCTGTTTATTTGGATGTAGAAAATTTGCTTTTTTTCACATAAAGTTCAATTAAATGCTGTCGTAAAAAGAAATAAATTTATGTATTGAAATTTTTTTAAATTACAATAATTAGCCAAACTACCTTTTAAAGGATTGAAAATAAAGGTTTACTTTTTTTCCTAAGCTGCCAATAGCTTAAGAAATCTGTTTATGAACAAAAAATTCTGAAAATATGGTTTAAATAAGTATACAGCTTTACTGTTGACCATTTATTTTCATTTACTGTGTTACATAGACAAAAAATTTGTTGCTTTATCTTTACTTTTTCTTTTACTGATTTTGCATTGATTATCTTACAGCACAAAATTGTGATGGGGAAGCCCATTTTATAAAAAAATGCGCTTGGGACTCTTGAAATGCTGCTATTAAAATTTAATGAAACTACTTCTTTAACATATATGATAATTCTATTGTAACTACGTATATATACTATGTAACTAAGTATATACTATATATATTTTTCAATTAAACTTACAGGTTTTAAATATTCTTTCTACTTCACATAAGAAAAATGCTAGAAATCTGCCCTAAACTGATATTATTCTATTTTGGGAATTGAATGTAAACCAATATATTTCTGCATTTTAAAATGATAGCTTTATTTGTAAACTGATAACAATTAAATTTGCTGTCAACTTTAAGCAATAAACTCAGTGTGATTTATTCCAAAATTATAAGTAGTAGGATATATTTTTTAATCTAGTGTTGGTTCTACAAGTTAGTTAAAAAGTGTTTTCCACGAAAGTCATGTTTTTATATTAAATATTTTCCTTGAACAATTTCAAATATTATTGTATAATATTTCGCATATCTAAATGTTTGCAGTATGAATGCTTATGTTAAATTTTACTACGTATTTGATGGTACAATAGTATTTTACCACTTTATATGTAAATAAACTATACTAATATGAAATGATATTCTAATTTAGATATATATTTGATTTTTTTATTCGAATAATTTAAATTGAGTTGGAGTGCACCCTTGTTTTACTTAATTTGATAATTTTGATAATTATATTTATATGGTTATAGATTATGTGTGTGTGCTTACTAAAAGATTTTAATAATTAATGATATGTGAAGAAAAACTAGTTCCTTACAAATGTTTCCTAATTCCTAAAATTTAAGTTAACAGTTTGATAATCAATGATTTTATTTCATAATGCACGAAGTTAAAATATTTTTTATCATTAACTTTGCAAATTACGAACATCCTTGATATAAAAAGCTATGATAATTTATTGTTCAGTGTATCTTTTAGTTGAACATTGTTTGAAATGAACAGGAGTGATAAATTTTTAATATTAAGTTTCTCATATCTACTTCTGTTTGTATTACTTAGATACACATGCGGGTAATAAACTTGCTCTGGTTTGCAAAACTCAATCGACAGATGGTTTTTATTTTTTTGTCATAACTCAATGAGAAATCCTCTGAAAGATTCTCATTAGAGATTTTGTACTTGAACGATGACGAAAACATGCTTGTGCAAAACATAATACAATGCATACAGTACAGTATGAAACAGTAAAAAAGGCTTTAGTGAACTTGTAGTATCATTACACATTATTGTTTAAGAGGAAGAACATAAAAGCAGACGTTTTTTGATATGAGATATGCGTTCCTTTTACTACAATGGTTGCTTTGCACTCTTTCCCTACTCACTACCAGATTATCCCACAGTTCTTGAATTAAGAATGCCCACTTCTTATCAGTTTCTGTTTCAATTGTTGTTCGTTCCCTGGAGGCTGTAATTCTGCCGCAAGGCATCATTCACATGTTCTAGGGGATTTAAGTCAGAGAAGTAAAAGGGATAATTGATTCTAATGATATCTTCCTTTTCCAGTAGCTATTGAACAGCAGGAGTCTCGTAAAGCTCTGCATTTCCTCCAGTGGTATCTCGAAACAGATGCATATTGTAAGGGGGTGATTCTTCACCTTAGCTCTGAAAAACATGGCGCTTAATCGACCTGTTCAGCATAATGCCTTTGAAAAAGACAATTTTTGCGCCAGCGTAATGGTCTCTTTCTGTGATATTACAGGGTTGAAAATGTGTCCCAGTCTCACCAAATCAACTGGTACTGAGATTCGCTTGTGACATTGAAATGACTCATCCATTGATGAGTTGTCCTGTTTTGTGCTTTTTTTTTTTTTGCACCACTTTAAACGATGGCGCCGATGGCCAACTTTCAAAGAGATACAATGCTTAGGACGGTCTGTGAATAAGTCACGTTTGTGACGTCGTCTGAACACTGTAAAATCGCAACATTTTCACCCTGTTGCTATACATAGCTTCTGAGCAATAGCGCTTGTTATTTACTTTTGGGTCCTTTTTGTTTGCACGTTGATCAGTAGGCGCTCGTTTTCCTGAACCTCTAATTTATGAACCCTCGTGATTTTACGAGCTAGTAACTGATCCTTAGTAAGGTTCCGTAGACATAATTTTTATTCCAATTCACAGACTGAAATTTTGAAAAATCTCTTGCGAACTCATTTTATGCATCGTTTGTTTGTATTTATTTTTCTCACTTATTTTTTTCAACTTTATTTTATTATAAGTTTGGATCAACGTTTTCATTCAAGAATTGTAAGTTCTTCGATTTATGATTCTCCAATGAAAACGTTGATCTAATGGTGCATTGCTGATGTTGGAATCGTAGATTTTTAAAGAAATTTCAGTGGAATTTTTTTCACCTAATCTATATAATTCCCATCTTATTGTCTATGCATAGAATTATAGTCAATTTCAAGCGTAAATATTGTAAGGTGCTTTTGCAAAGAGTGATAATTGCTTAGAATCAACTTGCAAATATACATTTTAAGTGGGATGCACTTGTCAATTTATACTTTGAATGATGTTGCAGATAAAACGATATTTAAATCATTTTGACATGGAATCGTCATTAAAAAAACCCATCATAACAGAAGAAATACATGAACTTTCATCGGACGATTTGAAAGAAGATGAATTACTCATCTACACGAATTAGAAACCCATTTCTACTCGAAATTTCATTTCAACCTTTCTTGAAAATGGACTCAGGTATAATTTGCTCGTAAAATGTATCGATCAGATTAATGGCAACAAGATTGAGGTACATTTTTGAGAAAAACAACCATAAAAATACTTACATCAAAAAACTAGAAACAAGTAATTTTAAAAATGCAATTTAAAACACTGATTTTTCATCAATAAAAGGAAGTAAATTATTTTTAAGAATAGATTTTATTTTACATGCGTTTTTTATATAGAATATATTAAATAATTTTTCTTATATTACTTTCTAAAGAAAGCTATTGGTTAAAATTAATTTTTAATATCTGATCTGTTTTTCTATTTTACGAACTTTCGATTTCAGTTGTTTTCCTGGGACGGTCAACACCAATCTTTTTAGTAATTGAGCCAATGGTCTAAAAAGCTTTCCAACCGCGCAAAATGGCATTTTTGTTGATTCTGAACTCTGTCAAACCACACCCATTCTCCAAATTTTCAATCATTCTTTCTCGTGAAATAATTTCTTCTAGTCATATTTCAGGAAAATTCTCACCTTCACTTGTAGCAAATGTCTAATTACGTTTCCGTTCTTCTATTGTAGACAAGTAGTTCTCCTATTGTAGTCAAAAGCGCCAATCGCACGCTTTTGAGTATGATTTCGTCACTTGTGATGTTTTGTTCTTGACATTTAGATACCCATGACCTTTCTCTTGAATTACAAGTTTATTGGACTGATTGCAAAAATACTTTTTCTGCAGTTTTATGGCTATCTACTTAAAAATTACATTGTTGCTTACATTTTGCACACCAGTGATATCATTTGATATACTATTTTGGTTTTAAAAATTTTATATGGCTATGGACAACAATCTTTTTCTAAGAAATGCAAAATGAAACTAAAGTTATTTTCCAATCTGTTTAAGTTTAAAAATTTTTTCATAATAAGTGATAGTAAAATTTAGTCAAATAAATGTAATGAGAAATGTAAAATGATGCCATCTTAACTCTATAACAATGAAAAATACATAGTAAATAAAATTATGTATTTTAAGCTTTTTTAAATCGTAGAATTTCGTTCGTTTGATATTTTTTCAGAAATTCTTACTGGTCATACAAAAGTAGTATTGTTGTAAACTACATATGGTTTTTTTAACTTTGTAAATAATATATTCTCTGTGGGATGTTGACTGGGGTGAGCCCTGGCTTAGATTAGGAAAGGCATTAGTGAAGTCAGTATCATTTATTATTACGCTGATTTTTAAAAAGAAGGAAAAATCTTAAAATTTAATGATTACTTAAATTTGTAAAAATGATTTTTACTGAAATTGCACCGAAACTTTTACGTTTGTAAGATATAAAAATAAATAAAATGAGATTACCAGACAAAGTATTTTACAAATAGTAGATGTTTAAATCTATACTGGCTTCAAAAAGTTAAGAGACAACTGGTTTTTTTTGAGCCTAATTTACAAATGAATCAATGTAGAAATATCAAATTTGGATGACATATGCACAAAACAGGTATGTATTGATTGCATCATAAATGTGTGTTTACATAAAAAGAAAAAAGGCATGAATGATTTACAACAAAAAAGCATTCTTTCTGGAAAAGTCCATTCTTGGAAAAAAGAATAATCACAATTTTATATGGTAAAATATCAAAGAAACAGCAAAAAAGAGTTTTAATAATGGTAATGCTCAGCCCTAGCTTGAATGCGTTGGCGGCATTGATTTTCCATGATGTTAATTAAGTTTTCGATTACCGAAATGGGGAGCGAAGACCAAACATGGAATAAGCTGTTTTTCAGCTCTGCTACAGACCTTAGGGGAGGACTTAAGGCAGCAGCTTGTCTCTACCAAAATAGACCCACAGATGCTCTATGAGATTTAGGTATAGATATTGATTTGCCCATTCCATTCACTCCAAACCAAGGCCTTCAAGATATTCTATAATAACTACAGCTCGATGTGGTCGTGCATTATCATTCATTAGAAGGAAATCAATTGCCAACTACACCGATACATGGGCGGACATGAATCAACGACCTTATCCTGATATGTCACATCAGTTACAGTTCCTCCATTTAACACATGCAGGTCAGAGTAACCACCAAGTGAGATTCCTGCACAAACCATTATTCCACCCCCGTACTAACTGTGCCTTTTCACAGTGATGTATTGTAATATCTAGTTGTTTTGTTCCCTCCAAATCAGCACGCGCCCTGAATCGTCTTGAAGTAGTTGACAGTGTTGTGATGAAAAATAATGAAACTGGAAGGTCACAAGATTATGAATTTTGAATTTCATTTCAATTAATTTTTAGATATTGATCATTTCGAAAAAACTTTTACTAAACGATCGATATCTAAATATCTGATTTCCGCATTTCACTTTCATGTGCAAAATCTGATACTACTAAACACATGCAAAGAATGGTGGTGGCTGTTATGGTCACAAAGGTAACATTGCAAACATACTTTAGTAAGTTTGGTGAAGTAGTTAAGTGTTGTGATGATAAATAATGAAACTGGAAGGTCACGAGGTTTTGAATTTTGAATTTCTTTTCAATTAATTTTTAGATATTGATCATTTAGAAAAAACTTATACTAAATCATCGATATCTAAATATCTGACTTCCGCATTTCACTTTCATGTGCAAAATCTGATACTACTAAACACATGCAAAGAATGGTGGTGGCTGTTATGGTCACAAAGGTTACATTGCAAACATACTTTAGTAACTTTGTTGAAGTAGTTGACAGTGTTGTGATGAAAAATAATGAAACTGGAAGGTCACGAGGTTTTGAATTTTGAATTTCATTTCAATTTTTAGACATCGATCATTTAGGAAAAACTTTTACTAAATGATCGATATCTAAATATCACTTGAAATTACACATAAAATAATTAGCAAAAGTGATATCTATAGTAAACAGATTAGAATCTTTATATTTATCGCTTAATTGATAAATAAAAATTACTAAGTGTAACAATCGGATTTGGATTTTCAGAACTGCATGTTTGTGTATAACCCAGAGAATAGGAATATTATCATGTGAAGGAATACTATTTTACACTTATTGCTGCAGTATATGTAACTGATAAAATTCTTTATTCATATCTTTAGTACTTAATTATTACATTAGAAAGACTTTGAAAAGTAAGCAGAAACAATATTTTAGGTAACAATGAATGAAATTTATTTTCATGAAAGGAAATTAAGTCCATAATCAGTAATCGTAGCCTCTTCATTTTATATATACAATACACTTATATATGACAGCGTGCAGAATCTACATTTACTAACAATGTGGACTAAAGAAAGTCTATCAGGTAGATTATATCTCTTATATATTATTAATGTAAAATACTCGTCAGGGATGTGCGAATATCGAAGTTATATTTCACATTATATATCACTTCACTGGCATTTATATTCTTTGTTACAGTAGGGTCTATTCTCAAATTATTAACTGTTTTCAACTTAATAAAAAGAAGCAGTTACTTATGACTGACAAAATGAACCAATGATATTGAAGAAGAAAATACTGAAAATAAACTTAACTTAATAAGAATTTACAACTTATATTTTATTTCAATTAAAAACTTTCTATCGAATAAAATTATCATTGAAGTCTACAAACTGCAAAATTTCAACTATAATTTTAAATAATTATTTAATCAAATTTTGCAATATTTTAAAGTTAACTTTAAGGAAAATCTGTCATTATTATGTCACTAAATGGAATGGTCATAAAAATATTTATGAAAGTTTAAACTTTTAATAAGATTAATTATGTGTTAAGCTTTTGAAACGAATCAAATTATTGTTGAAATCTACAAACTGCAAAATTTTAACTATAATTTTAAATAATTATTTAATCAAATTATGCAATATTTTAAATTTAAAGAAAAACTGTCATTATTATGTCACTAAATGTAATGATCATAAAAATATTTATGAAAATTCAAACTTTAAATAAGATTAATTATGTATTAAGCCTTTCAGACGAATAAAATAATCATTCTACAAACTGCAAAATTTCAACTATAATTTTAAATAATTATTTTTTTAAACTATGCAATATTTTAAATTTAAGGAAAAATTGTCATTATTATGTCACTGAATGTAATAGCCATAAAAATATTTATGAAAATTTAAAATTTGAATAAGATTAATTATGTATTAAACTTCTTTCAAAGTAAAATTATTTAATAAAATGAACTGAACGCAATTGGTTGAATATATTCTGATAAGCCAACTTCTCCCACGAGAATGTGCAATCAATATTTAATAATAAAGCTTATAATACAGTTGATATGTTGAGTTGGATATGTTAACCACACAGAAATGTAAAAAGGGGAACTAGACTATAATTTTGGATGGATTTAAAGGGATGTATGTATATATCTTTAACAATGTTATATCTTTTTTTAGAGATCTATAATTCTAAGAAAAATATGGTTTAACTACAGTTCAGAATTTTTCTTGGATATATAGTTTTCTAAGCACATGTACCAAAATATGTGATTCTTAATTAAAAAGAAATCAGTATTTATTATACATTCATTTTATATTATCTTTATTTTAACGTCGATTAAATAATTAAAAAGAAAATAATTGAATGTTGTAATAAAGTATAACTGTGCATTATTCATAACGTTTTTTAACTGTAAAATTGATCATAATGGTTTAAAGTGTGGTGCTTATGAAGTAGAAAATTACCGTATCGAAATATTATATAAATAAAAGAACAAATAGAGTTGAAAAGGATTTCCAATCATCCAATCCTTTACCACTTGTGTAATTAAATAAGTAATAATTCACTAAAACAGTTTCTCTTTTTCAAATAAATATTTTTAAATTAAAATGATAATTATTTAATTTAATCTATAATTTTGCTGAATGAAATTTCATGATTTTCTTTTATTTAAAAATTGCTATTTCGATTGGTTTTAGCGTTGTTTAAGAATTTTATTTTTAACTTTGAAAACAAGTAAATAAGAAGTAAGTTTTATACTGTAGTATCTAAAATAGAGAAATATTTAAAAAAAGTTTCGTTGTGCTTGTGTCATTTTTTAATAGTTGGCTATTTAATATCTTTTTATATCATGGACTTAGAAAATTATATTATCCAAAATGTAATTTCTCATGCACAACTCTATCTAGTACACTTTCATTCATAATTACAGAAAAAAGTGTTTATTTTTACACACGCATCTCCTTCAACACTTGATACTCTCGCACACAGAGTTCCAGTAACTGTTTTTAGTGTGAAGATTGAACTTCACACTATTGGTTGTTACTGCAGTCATTAGAGTTTTGTGCGTAAGTAGTCGTAGAAAAGTTACAAAAACTGGCATTTGACAATGGCTGCTAAGATTATCAAATAGCAAAGTTATTTTAAATGTTTTTTTTTTCATGTTTAATGAATGCTTGAATTATAATGATAAAAATATGCGATATTTGTATAAAAAATATTTTATCCAGTTAAAAGTTTGTATTCTTTAGTAAAATGCATTTTACTTTAAAACATGATTAATTTCATAAAATTGTATAAATTAATGGATTGTAAATAGAATGTGAGTTTTACTCTAAGTATTAAAAATTAAAACTGTTTTTTTTTTAAAATTTTTTTTATTAAATTTATAAATATTTTAGTTTAAAAATAATAATTATCTTAAATAATTAATGTGAATTCAATTAATATTTTCGTCAATTAATATTAATTCAGCAATTTGATAACCCTTGTAGCTATTTCACTGTTCACATGATATATAATAGATGATATGTAGCATTCCTGTGCCTTGTCGAGCAGTAGTAACAGAAGCTTCATTTCAAAAATATATTCGAATATAATTGTATTTTGAAAACGATATGTTATACCTTCTCAAAAGTTGTTATTTTTTTTTCGAGTATTCGCACATACCTTTGAGTGAAGAGCATCAAAGTCGACTAATGGTAAGAGCAATTCTATTGTTATGGAATAAAGAATCAGAATGTATAGTATATATATGCATTTTGGGAATTATATTCTTGTATTACAGAGTGCTTTTACCTCCTTGTAGGAAGGTTTATTCATAATTACATATAATTTTGTGTTTATGTATATAACTTATACATAAATATGCATACATATTATGATCATTGTTATGTAGCATTTTTTTATCAATACAAATAAGACATTGATTTTAACAAATGTAATCAGCTTCATTGGTTAATCGTGATTTTTTTTTTTAAACTTTTGAGCTAAGATTTCATATGATTAGATAAAGCTATATATCACATAACAGCCATAAATAATTCAACAAGATTTCAAATTATATTTTTAATTAATAACATTTTTTAAAATTGTTTATATTATATCTCTCAGTCATTTATTTTTTGTATTAGTTAACAAATATAAATAACTATTAAAATACTATTTCCAAAATGCAACTGATAAGTTATTCTTTTGGAAAATCATTACTAGATTCTATTATAATTAAGTGTGCAATGTATTTTTCATTCTTACTATTTAAGTATATGGTTAGAATATTTATGATCGTTTTAGTTTTTGCTATAGATTTTTTTTCCCACACATTTCTAGGTTCATTATATGTTGAAATGAGTAATGAGGGGAAAAATGCTACATAACATCCGACAATAATTTAATGTAATTATACACAAAAAAGAAGGAAGTGGATATTTTTTTATTCAATTTCGATGCCACTGTTCCGTCACTTAAACCGTTTGTTTCTGTTCTTTACTTCGAGAGGGGCCCTTGGATTTCTAATCCATGAACCCAGTGCTGACCAGCTTGTCGAGGAAGAATTTGACATCAGCGAGCTCTGAGTCTCGAATTCCGAGGGACTTCAAGAGGCTCATGTCGCCCGTCTCCACCGCCATGAAGACGTTCCTCAAGTGTTCCAAGTCAGATCGCATGAGGTGAAGTGCTTTCCCAAAGTCGTCCAAGGTTTCACTTTCTGCAGAATACAAAAAATTTGAAATAATTAAGATAATTGAAAAAATAAAATAGTAAAACATTCAAAAAATGCTTCAGATGTAGCCACACTAGCAATGGCGATTCTGTCTACTTTTGGGTCCTTTTCGTTTGCATGATGATCAATAGACGCTTATTTTTCTAAACCTCTAATTTACGAACCCTCGTGATTTTACGAACTAGTCACTGATCCTTAGTAAGGTTCTATAGACATAATTTTTTCTCCCATTTACTGACTAAAATTTTGAAAAATCTCTTGCGATTTCATATTATGCATCTTTCGTTTATATTTATTTTTCTTCACCTAATTTTTTCACCTTTTTTTACTTTATGATGAGAAGTTTGGATCAAAGTTTTCATTCGAGAATCATAAGTCTTTCGATTTATGGTTCTTCATTGAAAACGTTGATCTAACAGTGCATTGCTGGTGTTAAAATCGTGGATTTTTGGAAGAAATTCCAGTGGGACTTCTTTCACCTAATCTAATTACCATCCTACTGCCTAAGCATAGGATTATAATAAATAATTTCAAGCGTAAATATTGTAAGGTGCTTTTGCAAAGAGTGATAATTGCTTAGAATCAACTTGCAAATATACGTTTTAAGCGGAATGCACTTTCTGCAGGATACAAAAAGTTTGAAATAATTAAGATAATTAAAAGTAAAAAAAGTAAAATATCCAAAGAATATTTCAGATGATGCCACGCTAGTATTCTGATGACGATTAATGATGAATAAAATATTATGAACTAATTATAGTATGAAGATTATATATTTGATGAAAGTTTTTAAGTAAAATGGTAGAAGCTTTTATGTGTTTATTGTTAAATACTATAAGTAATTGTGTATAATTACCAGATAGAGCCACAGCTACTTTAGGTACTCCGCCTAAAGGTGCGAGTGCGTCGCGAGCCTTCTTCCCAAAGAGTTTTTCCAAGAAGTTAGGTCCGTGGTTGGAAAGTAGGGCCTGGAGGAAATTAGCTGTTTCTTCAACTGGTGGTCTTTTGGCTAGAAGAAAACAGGAAAAAATATTACTTCTGATTTTATATTAGTATTATTGAAAAAATAGCTTGTTTTCATTGAAATTTGTTATACATGAATAAATAACCAATTCCTTAATGTAAAATTAATAGTTTGATTATATTCTGAGTCTGGTTAAGAGTTTTTTGTTGATCGGGAAGCATTTCTTTTATTTAATTATGTATAATTAAATAAAATTGAATAAAATTTAATTATGTATAATAATTATTAATTATCTATATCCATTCACCTAAATACGATTCAGTTGGAAAAGTGGAGCAGCGCACCCTATAATGCTAGCCTAGTTCTGCCACACGACAACATCTATAACCATTAATGGTTAAAGGTTTATAATAAATTTGTCTTCTCGACAGACATCTGAGAAGAAAATGTAAGCAATCATTGCTTTATTTTTATGAGAGACTTAGTATACAGAGTAATATTACTGGTGGTATAATACATCGAAATTTTTTTAAGTCTTTGCATCGGTGTATTAATGTTAATGATTTTTAATTTTCGAGAAACTGATAGGAATATTTCCACGATCTCAAAAAAATTGCAGTAAGGATTTAAATCTTTTGAAAGGTCAACCATATTTAGTATGGATATCTTCTAGTTTATCTGTAATGTTAGGACGCGAGAAATGAGAAGATTTGGATGAAAATGAGAAGCGTGCTTAGGATTTTGAATGAGTTTCCTACCTTCAATTCAGATTGACTGCCATTATAGATTTCCTTCAACTATTGCCAGAAATGCTAGATTGATTTTAATATAATTATCATTTCAGTTGGAAAGATTCGATTAAATTTTTATATTTTTATTTCTGTTATGAAAATACGATAGTTTTTAGATTATGATGATATGAGTTGTTTATATATTATATGAAACTACCTTAGCTTATGCATTTGATCATTAAGTGACCTGCATGGAATTTCATTTAATGTACATAAGTTTATTAGTGTATCTTGTAATTACGTTTATGGTTTCTTCAATTATACACCACACAAACATTATATCCTAGCATTTATTCCATTGTTTCAAATGTAGTATATTAGAAACAATACATTCTAATAAAATGTATCCTAAAGTTGATATCACACACGCCGTAATGTTCTATCTAATTATTTACTAAGATCATACTTTTTGAAAATGTTGTGATGTTAATATTCTTCTTAATTT
This sequence comes from Latrodectus hesperus, assembly GCA_037975125.1. NCBI lineage: Eukaryota > Metazoa > Arthropoda > Arachnida > Araneae > Theridiidae > Latrodectus > Latrodectus hesperus. Next base: position 72,837,152 of record CM075855.1, on the reverse strand, counting down.
TATTTTTAAATGTATTTAATCGTAATACAATACACTATAATTTTTGAAAATGTACTGTCAGATGACATTAAAAATGACATTGAAAGAATTGGTTAATACCATTACGTTTCAAATGACGTTGATTTAAATTTTAAGAAAGAGTTAAATATTCACTTGAGAGAATTTCATATTAAAATTCTATTCCAATTTAATGAAATTATTCTTCAATACTTCGAAAGTTCAATAATAAATTATCAAACTGCATTATCGGAGCTTCAAATGAATTCCTCCATCAATACAAAGATTCTCTTGTGAGATCCGAGTTTTCATTAATCTCGATATCGCAAATGCATTTCCTGCCGAAATAACAGATGATGTATAAGCCTTCACTGAACTTATTTTCAGATCTCTTGGCACATTAGTTGTGGTGAGACTGGGTACAAATTTATGGCTGTTGTAGATTCGTGCTTTATCGTTACAAATGTAGTCGACCAAAAGAAGAATCACGAGATTTAGAAATTCTACCTTCGTCTGTTAATGGGTTTGTAGAGCTTTGGGAAACGTTTTGTTTCTGCAGTCGTTTCGACAGGAATCATAAATTTTAGATGAAATGAAGGCTGCTTATAAGAGATCTGAATGATTATGTTCGATTACATCACACTGTTCTCTGCGAAAGCGTATGTGGTGGTGGCTACGATGAAAGAAAACAGTTAAAGAGATTAAGAATGAATGATCTTAGGTCTTATTAAAAAATAAGTCTTCATCTGACTTAAGACACTTTGAAAGTAATTTAGAGAACGGAAAATCCTAGCTCAAAGGATTTATGATGAAAAATAAACAGTTGAACAAGCGAATATATATATATAATCTTTTGACATTTTTATAGATTTCTAATCTATAAGAAAGCTAAAAATAACAAAATAATATTAAAAATTATTTTACATTATTTAATATTTTTATGCTTTTTTTATAGACTAAACAACTTAGTTATACAAAAATATTTTTAACATTTTTGATAATTTTTAATAGACTAAACAACTTACAATTAGTTTTTTTTCAGATTTCTAATCCATAAAAAGCTAAAAATAGTGTAAAAAATTATTTTACATTATTTTTTGATATTATTAGCATTTTTTACAGACTAAACAATTTACTATTAGTTACACAAAAAAAAATTTAACTTTAGTTTGAACAATATATAGTTTCGTTGAAGCATCTTAATTTAAATGTATTAATTTTTTGACATTATTTTTAATATTTTTTTCAGATTAAATAATTTACAATTAGTTATACAAAAAAATTTAACTTTGGTTTGAACAATATACAGTTTCGTTGAAACATCTTAAATGAAACTATCGAAGTAAAGAATTTTTGTAAAATTTTGTGCGCATAATTAATAATGTAAATACGAATTAAGAGTGTATGGCAGAAGTTTAAATTGATAGATAGTTTTTCGCTCATAACAAATTAACCTAAATGAATAAAAATAATTCTAGTAATTTTTTGAAACGAACTTAAACATTCAGAGAAAAATCTCAAGTAGACACATGATTAAAAAATTTTTTTTAAAATTATTATATTTCATTTTGGAAGAAATTTATTTGACATATTTTTAACTATTTTTTTAGTCATCAGAAATTAAATACAAATATATTGTAACAATATATTTAATTAAAATTATTTAGGATAAATGTAAATCACATAGTTTAAATCTATTAGTAGAAATGGAAACAAAAAGCATAACAACTGCCATTGTGTTCCAGTTCGAGCTCCGAAACTGAGTAAACCCTTTATTATAATGTCAATTCTACTTTAAAATTTAAGAGAATATACATTCTTTATTGAATTACTTGATAGAAAATGACGTAGGAAGTATTCCTTACTGTAATAGAAAAGAAGTTTCTGATCTACTAATTAATTTAATATGTATTAGTGCTAAAAAGTTGAATAAGGAAGAATAAAATGCTTATTAAATTGGAGTTTTAATTTTAAACAGTTCTAAGAACTTGCATGCATTAGAGTAAACTTAAGCGAATAAAATTTTTTAATGCCATGTACATATATTTCAACTCGTTTTTTTGTGAATGTGTTGAAATTCTGACGTGTCATAAGCATTTTGGTAACAATCAGTCAGCATTTTCAGGAACAAAAATCAGTGATACATCAAAATATACTGACATTTCACTGATTTATCCGAGTCAACTCTTTTAAGTATTTAAGTTTTAAGTCACTTGTGTACCAGAATATAAACCACCTTTATTTTAATTTCTTTAATTATTAAAATTGATTATTATGTTATAAGGAATTTATATGTCGCCCACCCTGTCTTGCGATCATAGTGCCTGACTGCGGATAGGGAAGTCCTGGGTTTGAATCCCTGTTCGGGCTTGGATGTACTTTCTCTCTCTGGCTATCCTGTCTTTGTACTTTCTTTGTATGAATGGGTCGTGAATGGTTGCCTAACTTATAAACGGGTATCTATGGCATATGTGTACTGAGGAAGTCGGACTCCAAACCAAATTACGGTTCAGTTGAAAAAAGTGGAGCAGCGCACACCATATTGCCAGACAACAACAAGGAATTTATATATATTCATTAATATATAATTTAATGCATTTAAATTAAGATGTTTCAACGAAACTGTATATTGTTTAAACCAAAATTAAATTTTTTGTGTAAGCTGTTTAATTTATATAAAAAAATAACTTTTGTATCTTTATCAATCTCTCAATAGATTTGTAAATTGGAGTATTATCAGATTTTATAATTAATCATTTAAGTGATTATTTATAAAAATCTTGTTGTATTTCAATATAGAAATCCCTTAAGAAATTCTTGATGTTTTCATAATTATCAAAATATGCAAAATTTTCAGCTGAAGAAACTTTGCGATTGTTTCGAGTGTTTTTACAATAATCTTTAAGCAAATTAACTTAGAAGATACGCAGCAAAATTTAAAACGTGCGTGTGTTGATGGACAATTCACCCTCGTTGTGATTTATGAAAACATCTTGGCTTGAATTGGGAAAATTTCCTACAATTGGATCAAAATTTACAGGGCATATGATTCTTCCAATGTGTTTTAAAAATCTAAACTTGAATAAATTGTACTATTTTTTGTTGTCAAGACAAATTATGGAAAGAAATTTGACATCACTTTAGCTGCTGATAAATGTTTTGGGGGTAATTATGACTTAACCTGCAACGTATATTCAAATATCCCTTCTCTTTTCTATAATATAAGAACTATTACCTGATATCTTTTAATAAATAAGTTGAACCCAACAATCATAGTAGATGGATAATTTAATGCTAAATAATTTTAATTGCATTTTTTAAGGCTCAGATGACTCTGAGTATTTCTTTATCCTGATTTCCAGATTTAAACACATTATTACGAAACAGATAATTATTTTTTTAACTTATGAATCATGAACCCATGTGAATAATCGATAAGAGGCAAAATGGCTGAATACTAGAATTCTCTTTGCAGTTCAAAGGTAAAATATTTTTCTTTTAATTATTTACTAAACGCAATTTGGAAATTAATTGGAAATGGAAAAGCTTCGACCTGAGTCTCCTCGCCATGAGGCATGGTTATTTCCAAGGATGAAATTTCCTCTTCTTGCAAATCCCTTCCAAAGTGTTACATTATGCAAATGAAGGAAATCCGGACCTAGGGAAGTTTTAACGAAGCGAGCGATTTGTAGAAGTAGGGTTAATCACATGCCTTTAAATTTGCTTTGAAGAGATCTTGAGATAGTTGGGGGATCAGGATAGCTGAAATTTGAATTCTCCTTGACCCAATCTCGGTGGATCAATAATTTTCAAACACTTTTCTACACAGTTAACCATTAGATAAACAATTATTTTTGAAATTAAAATGTAATTATGGAATCTCTGTATCCATCTGTATTTACATTCCAATTTAAAGATAACATGTTTTGAATTTGTGTATATAATCTATCAATAAAACCTTTTACATTATATTTATTAAATTTTTCTTTAACCTATATTGAAAGCAATGTAAAATTCAATATCAATATATTTCATGAAATTTTACGTTTTCGATACTTGTACATCGACTTAAGAAACATATTTTGATGTGCTTGTGGTAGTAATAAATCTCATAGCCTTTTGGTAAACACAAAATGTAGAAAAATTTAATGGCATATGAGATTTCAAAGCAATTATTTTATAACATTAAAATGTTATAAAAAAATTGCTTTGAAATCTCTTATCTCACATGAAACATTAAAAGTTATGTTTATTTTTCGTAAATACTCATAATAAGTAGAAAGCTGAATACAGAATTAATAAATGATTTGTTTAAGAATGCTAATTGAATCCATTTGAGTTGAAATGCTTTTAAATAATTTTTAAAATGTTTGAGAAGTTGTACAGTGTTACTTATTATATCAAAATATTTATTAATGACGTAAAGTAGATTTTTGAAACTTATAAACAAAGTCAAAATTTTAAAACATGATTTATAAATAATGCAGTATTATTTTAAATTTCAAAAATAACTTATGCAAATACAAGAATAATAAAATTATTCTCGTATTTGCAAGCATTTTTAATTATTGAAATTATGTGAATAATTTTTTTTTTAATATACAGTAGATTTTGAATACATGGATTCATGAGAATCACGAAATGCTAAATTTTACTCAAAACTATTGAATTTCTTTGAATTGATTGCAATAGATAGTACTATTTTTAAGTAAAAGTCATAATTTCAGTTTTAAAAGAATAATCGATTTAAATTTTGCTGAATGATTCTTGACCTATTATATTATACTTAATACAATTTCATTTTGATTAAAATCAGAAAAATGATTAAAGATCAATATCGTTATACTTCATGGGTTTTATATTTTAAAAACAGTTTTGTGTATTAATAAATGGCACAGATGCCGTATAATTCAGCATATCAAATTCTTAGTTTGGTGACTTTTTTCTTGTTAATCTGGTAACCTTGTTTTTTGTTACGTGATAGAGATGAAAGCCTATAAGTATTTTGTAGAAAACTATATTTTGGCAACCTTAGTATTTACGTCATCGCGAGGAGTCACAATACGTCATCTTGGCAACATTTCTTTGTTGCCAAAAATATTCCGTATTAAGCATTCTGGATTATACAGCAGCTATGAATTTATGAATTAATTGTGATATGTTTAGGAATAACAATTTTCCTGTAGAATCAAACTAATGTACTTTAGACTTTGTAGGAATTTCGATATTTATGATATTAAAATCTTTTTCATGTTATGTTATAAAATTAAAATATAAAAAAAGAGAGGGAAATAGATAAATAAAAACAATTTCTTAAATAAAACAAAAATAGTAGAAAATTTATAAAGTGTCAAGTTGTATTTTAAGTTGGCAAGGATAACTGTCTGGAAATATTTATTATTTGTGTACCTGCAGTGCAAAGTCTTAAATCTTCATCATATCCATCTGGGCAGTCTGGAGCACCATCGCATAAGTACTGGATAGAAATACAGATGGTTTTGTCTCCTGGGCAACGGAAAGGTTGTGTGGGATGACATCGCTCTAGATCCACTGAAACAATAAGAATTTGTTAGTTACTTAATTTGTAAAATAAAAAAGTCATTCTCTCAAACGAAGATATATTTAGAATAGAAAAAACTTAATCAAATATTTAATAATAGTCTATATTACATTTTAGACTCTCATTTGTGCGCTTCTTGAAATTTTCTTGAATACAGCGGTCTCTAGCAGTGAAAATATAAATTAAATTTTACTTGAATGCAAAAGACGAATTTTTTCCCCGTCAGAATCTTTTTAATTTTGAATTCGTATTTAATTAAGGAAACTTTTTTATTCAATTCAATTTATTGTTATGTTGTTAAATATATATGTTGAGATTACATAAAAGTTGTTATTCAAACAAAACAACTTTTATGTAATCTCAACATATATATTTTACTGTGAAAAAGAAAATCACTTAATTTCTATATGAATGTAAATATTTGCTTGTAATTATTTTTTCGACTATTTTTTACTTAATAGCATGAGAATCCGAATAAGTCTTGGATTCTAATGTCAGTAAAAGAACAAAAAATATTTAAGTTTAAAGTTGAAGCATTAGAAACATATTTAATTTGAAACTAAAATATTTACTGAATAAAATAAAGCTGAAATGAAAGAAAATAAATGTGTTTTATATTAATTTTAAATTTGCTTTAAAATTTAAAAGGCTAAAAATTCCCTTGAAAGTTTTATTCCCATAGCAAATTTTAAGCCATTTATTAAATGTTTTTAATATTAAATAAATGTCTAATAAAATTATTTTTATATTTAATATTAAATGATATTAAAATTTATATAAATTTACTTATTAAATTTCATTTATTTTTTATTTTAAATTTCAGGAATGAAGATTTCGAAGGACCCAATGCTCATGAGATTCACAAATAATTAAAGAATCATTTGCTAAGAGAAAGATTCTCTCTGCACTGTTTTCAAATTTAAAATTAAATGCAAAATTATAAATTTGGAATAAAATAAATTTTCACATGAAAGATTCCAATTGTATATTAATTTTCTTAAGATAAAGATTTGTAGATTGTAAAATGAAAATAAATTTTTTCTATTTTTTGAAAATTCATGAATTATTATAGAGCATATTTTGCTAGATGTACCTCTTATTATCATTAAAATTTTATACAATTAAGTACTAGAGGAAATTAAAGCAACATTTGAAAATAAAAATTGTACTTTTCAGAAATTTTTTCAAGCTCAAGTAGCAAAAGATTTATTTGATAAAATGAAGAATTTTGAAAATTTTTTTTACATTTAATTTACACGAATAGGAAATTTAAATAATTCTTGCTCATTGCAATTAAATATTTTCAATAAACAAGGCTGAATTTTCTGAATTCGTTTATTTAATTAGGCATGAAGTTATTTCGAAAGCAATTGCACAAACTAATAATTATATTGAGAAAATTCGCAGCCATACATTCATAAAATATTTATCTATACGTTTTAAAAACTTAATTAAAATATAGAAGGGATTAAAATATTCGTGGTTTATTCTTTGCTCAAAATCATTTATTAACTCATTATTATTTTATGACTACTGTAGTTTCAAATCACGTGCTTTCAATGTATTATATTGACTAGATAATCTCAATAACACAAGTGACATTTGGAAAATGTCAGAGAATCAACCAATTTATCAAACAACAATTCAAAAGGATGGAGGCTTTCAGGGAATTAAAAGTGACCGCGCCCCGATCTCTGCATAATTACTGTTAATATATCTAGCTTATATGATACGGCGCGGGGTAACTTGGAAATCTAATCCTTCCCGTCATCAAACAACTAATCCTCCGCCTTTTAAGTTTGGAAAAACAAAAGGCACAGACAGCGAGACTTTCAGATCAACTTGTCATGAGACGAGAAAAGTTAAAGCGCGATAAAATGAAAAATAAATGCATTTTAGACCATTCAGTACTTTTATGTTTACGTTAAAGTCTCCCCAAATGGTAATAGTGAAACGTGGTTTATTTGATTCATCAATCATTGAGTTTTAGACAACCTAAAGCTTTTGAAAATTTCCTTCAAACGACTTTTTCCTGATATTATTCGTCTTATTTCCCGTTCTTGAAAAAAAAAATTCTTTTTGAAAAGAATGCAATGATAACAGTAGATGTGCAATATTTCGTTTGTTGCGGACGTATCATTAGAGAAATTATCTTTTTTTTTATGGATATCGTTATGCAATATTAGGTTGTTTTCGTTTTTTCGTTGATAAAATATGTAGGTACAGATGTAGGTATTTATATTAGAATATAAAAGTTTATGGATTTTATTTTGATTATTAACTGGATTAATATCAATAAACTAATTTTTGCCTATTCATATTATTTTATTAGTACTTTTATTTTACTTAACATTCCTAGAATTTCAGTCATTTAAAATAATTTAGAAATTTATCTTACTTTAATTTCAGATTCAAATGTTCCTTAGTGATGAAAATTGTGATTTTGTAATGATTTTTAACTATGTGTGAGTTTAGAGTTCAAAAACTTGTTATTTAATATTATTTAATCTTGATAATGTTTGTTTTATGAAGCTTTTATTTTAAATCAAAGATAGAATGCTATGATATTATGATATATATATATATATATATATATATATATATATATATATATATATATATATATATATATATATATATATATATATATATATATATATATATATATATATAAGATATAAATATATATAAAGAATATTACTAAATTATAATATAATAAAAAATAATAAGCTTATAAGCTTAGAAATTTTCCATTTCTTAACTTTCATATACTCTCACTTTTAAATCCCTAATTGTGATGGCTTCATCAATAAATAAACGATTTTCATATCTTCTTAGTAATGGATGTTAGTAACCGATTCTTATAGTAACAGATTCTTAAAAAATAAACTTTCATTTTTTCCGTGTCTGTTTTAGTATTCTAAAATTATCTTTGTTTTTGCAATTTTCATAATTTTATGAAAATCATATTAACTGATAAAATAAAACAATTGAAATAAGATTAACTAAAAGTACCGTTCAGCCATACCAAGAAAAAGATTCTTTCGGTTACAGAAAAAATATGGCATTTTTCAAGGCAATGACAATATGCATCTTCGAATTGTTTTTTTTTTTTTTAGTTTTGGGCTTTACTTTGCATCATTACTCACATCTGTAATATATCATATGTCACAGATAGGGCATAAAGCAACACCTGCCTAGAAAATCTTGAAAAAAGTGCACATGTGTGAAAACATCACTCATATTTTCACTTTTATACATACATGTTTTATTTTACTCTTTTCAAAAGTGATTTATTGATTTTCAGAACTTGAAAATTTGAAGATTTGAAGTGAAGATACGAACATGCTTAAGCATTAAATAAAAGTATAGGTCAGTTACCTTACATTTAATATTTTCAGATAATTCAAGAAATATATTTTATTATTTTAAATTATGAAAATGAATGCTTTTCGAATATACAATTTAGGTGAAATAATTATGATGGAAAAATATATTATCTTACATCTCTTGCGGAAAGTAAAATATTCTTTTTCGTTTAAATTTTTTTCTTTCTTTTAAATAAATGATTTGTTGAATATATGATGTATACAGTTATAATATTTTACGAATAATAGCAAAAATAAGGTAATTATTAAATGTATATTAATTCCTTTAGTTTGTTTATATGTTTTTTATAAATTTGTTATACAATTTATTTATTTTTTATTAATTTATATTTCATATTTTATAAATACTGATTTTTAATATTAACTTTAATTTACAAACTCTTTTTAATATTTTTAGTCTTATTGTTTTCTCCAAAGTTATTGATGATGAACAAAATAAGGGTTAGATGGCGTATTTTATATTCGTTATATTCTCAAAAGCTTTATAGTTATTATATGTGTTGAAAATATTTTGGCAATTATTCGTAAGCAAATAATGCATGTAAAGCAGAAACCAATAACGTATTGCATTATAACGATTGTTTTAAAAGGGAGGAATGGTTGTGGGTATGAGACCAAGGCAAGAGGAAACAGTCGTGTTCGCTGGTTGAAGCACGTAAAATGTGTCATGGTCTTTGTATCTTCCAAGAGAAATAATATTTCTGGGGCTGAAACCGACCAAACTTGGGCTTTTGTTTGGTTCCAATTTCTAAATTGTGAGGACACTTTCGCACGATAAAGAGGGGATGTCCACAAGTCTTTACCATAAATTCTCTACTTTGTTGTGCCCAAAGGCACAAGGTAGACGAATCTTACAAGAGATTGTTGAGCGTTCTCAAATAATCTAATTTTTTCAAGTGTTTTTCATGAAAATGATATGTGAATTGTTATTTTCACATAATTTAATTAAATTTTACTCTGTTATTGAAGTACATTTAACAATTTAGAATATTTCTATTTCATCAATTTTCTGCGTTTTAAAACGTTTTACTTTTTTCTACTGTTCTATTATTAACGTTTTCGGATTTTGAAAGCAATATCGCTAAAGATTTGAAAATTTGAAAACTAATTATTTAAAACAACTGATAATTTTTATGATTTTGAAAGCTTTTACAAACGGAAAAAAATCATGATTAAAAATACTTCTTTATTACTGATAAAAATCAGGAATGGAATTTTTATCATTACCGACGATATTCAGACATTCGATGTTTGCTGCCGCTCAAAGAATGCGTAGGTAGGCAGCATATTCATCGATAAGTCGGATTAATGACGACGTCTCAATACGAAGTGTGGCGTAGATGAAACGTTATCTGATATCATGAATATTTCAAACCAATGAGAATTGTAATAAATTGGCATAATCATAATCTCAATTAGAACGAACGAAACAACTACTTTATAGTTAATATCATCAATTAAAATTATTAATACCAGTTTCCAGGCAGGTAGGTTTTGTTTTTTAAATTAATTTTTGCAGCATTAGAAAATGTTTTTAAAAGCTATCATGATTGTAAATTTAAACTTCGTAAACGAAAAACCTTCAATAAATATTATCAAAGGAATTATTTTAAATGAATGTTTTTCTCTCGTGAAAGTGACTTTCAAATATGTTCTTTTCTAAAAATACTGATTCCATTTCTCAACTTAACTAAAGATTTTTTGATCGATACGAAACAAAATTGATATTAATGACTTTAGATAAAGTGGAACCTCTTCTTTTAAATTGAAATTAATTGCTTAAAACCATTTAATCTCAATTACAGAAACCTAGGACACCTTGTTAAGGCTTTTAGGTGAGTGTATTTATAGATTGAAATTAATGTTTCCTTTGTTATGGTAAGGCAATTTATTCCAATTTAATGCAATTTAGAAACGTGTTTAAATCAATTTTTTTGATTATAGATTTTTCAACACTGACTGAAATGCAAAAGTTATGTTTAGCATTGATTTATTATAGGAATATGTTAGCTAAATTTTTATCTTGGTTTTGCGCAGAATATTTGCTCTCGTACCTTATTCGAACAATTGACTTCGTTCTTGATTTTTTATTTGATATTCAGTCTGTTTGGGTATTTTTCGATTATATACCCCCTCTTTTGATCCTGAAGAAATAGCATGTTTTTTTTTATGGAGAAGTGAAAATAATAATATAACGTAGATATACGATGAATTTATTGACTCAAAATTTATTTTAAATTTAACACATACTAAATCGCATTTTTTGTACAAAAATTGACTAAAATGGGATAAACAATAGTAATCAAACTAAATACTTAAAAAGGTGAGGCTAGATGATGGAAAAGATTGCTTGGTGATAATTTTGTCGCAAAATCACAAATCACCAAGGGCAAAAAACAACTAAAAACAGCAAAATTTAATTTTGTCTCTTTAAAAAAAGGAGCTGTTACATTATACTAATGCAATCGATCACCGATGCGATTGCTAAGCAGTTTCATAAGAAATAAACATTGGCTTTTAAATAATTTTTTTATCAATAAGTGTTTAGTTTATAAAATGTAAATAAAATGTATTATTTTTTATTAGTTTCTGAAAACATAAACATTTTTAAAGAATATATTATGCAAATGAAGTATTTACAACAATAATTTACGATTTTTTTCCCGTTACGGCTATTATCAAAAGCGGGGTATAATGGAAAAGTACCATGTTTTGCCACTAAATGACTGTTGAAGTTGAGTTAAGACATTAGAATACTTATAATATTTGCATTAGTTTATAATGTTTAATTAAATTCTTTATATTTATTTATACTTTTCTATTATCTACACATGACATTCATGTCATGGAGTAAAATGTATATAGAAGTATTAATACATATTTGGTATATATGTGTATTAACATTTTTATATATTATATTCAATTATAATAAAGTCATGTAAAGAGATGGATTGAATTACAATAAAGTACATATATATATATATATATATATATATATATATATATATATATATATATATATATATATATATATATATACAAAGATACTCATGTGCACAAATTTATTAAATATGTAAGTTTTTAAAATACACGTGAGCGAATTTCTCTGTTTCGAAGATAAAATATTAGAAAAAGCCTAATAAAATAGTTTCTTTTTCCAAACTGAATTTTTTGGCACACTCCTTACATTTCATTGGTTGTTCCACGTCATCTGACAACTCGTTAAAAGCTGTCTTTTTTCTGGATACCATTACTTCCCCTGGGAAATTTCCCCTTTCCAAACTCATAAAGTGAAGAAGCAGTGGTTGATACTGATGAACCAAACCAAAATGAAACTTGGATGATGAAAACATGTCTAGAATAACAGACTTTTCCCGCGTCTTTTTTTTATCTAGTTATTTACTTGTTACTACATAAGCAAGATTTTGAGTTAAAATTTTTGTATACTGTGTATGTTGAAATTTTTTTAGGGATTCCTTAAAACAAATTTCAAAATGTTTTATAAGTTTATCAAATATTTTTTAATGATGATAATGCAATTTAATTCATAAAAGTTTCAAATTCAACTTATTTTTAGAAGTTATTTTCAGTGATTCTTGCCTGAAAATTCTTTTTTTTAATAATCACGAACATTGCAAATAATCAGATATAATAGTTCTGCTTTTTAATGATTTTTAAAAATTTTCTTTTAGGGATTTTTCACTACTTTGAACAAAAATTAAATTTATAGATAGCAAAAATGCTTATCCGATGAAATAAAAATAATAATATAAAGGTTGTTCAATAAAAAAGAATAAGATTTACAGCGCTTATTTTGGATGAATTTTGTGATTATACCATATTATATATATATATATATATATATATATATATATATATATATATATATATATATATATATATATATATATATATATATATATATATATATATATATATATATATATATATATATTAAAATTCAAATACGTTTCCAGTGATACAGTCAAAATCAATAATGATGCATTAATTTAATAATTGAATTATTTATTTCTAATATAAAATATTGTTGACCTTAGTGTAATAAAATTTAATAAACAAAAAAATAATAAAGATTACACGTATTTATGCTAATTTATTGTGTCTTTGAGGCTAGTTCTTAACTGAAAACTGAATTCACTTCTTATCATCTGCAATTGGTGTTCATGCAGCGAATGATAAAAATTTGTTCTAAGTAAAACCAGTGCTACCATGGCAGATTGATTTACTTACAAATTATTAAAAAAAAAGGAGCCGTTATTAATTCATCTTCTTTACACAACAAATAATTATTATGTACATAAAGATTTATTCCCTTTCACTTGTCACATTTTAATATTTTTCACAAAATTGTATACAAATTTGCGGAAAATGATAAATTACATGAGAATTTCACTTTCTTACATTTTTTAAAACAAATGAGATGGTTTGTTGTATTCAGTATATTTCAGTCTTTTGAAATAAGCACTTAAATCAGTAATAAATAAGTACAGTATCATGATTGGAATAGAACATTTTTGAAATAGTTTATGAAGAAAGGGCTGCTGCACTTAGGGTATTGTAAAAATAATTTAGGCGTATTTTTTTCCAGGAAGTAACTTTTTAGACCTTTAGTAAATTATCTGGGGGCAATTAAACTCCGATTCAAGGAGTTAATCTCAAGTAAATTTTACAGGTCCATTATAATCCATTTAGGCCCTTGTAGCTTACTAATCGATGCTTAGAACAAATCTCAATAAGTAATCTTAGCAATGATCATCGATTAAATATATTTCAATCGATATTAAGACAACGAAAACATTTTCTAGTTGATAAATTTGGGTAGTCAAATATTAACCCTAAATGATGATCAAAACCTTTAGAAATCTTATATTTTTATTATTTTTTATTGCATTGCTGAAACCAATAAAGACAGGGTTTAACTTACATCTAAACAACACTAATTTGAAATAAAAATTTGAATGAAAATACAAGCAACTTCTAATCTTAAAAATAATCAACTGGAAACGTAACAAAGGAAACGATAATTTTTTTCATTAATTGACAATACTTTTAATCAGATTAAAAGGATTGATTAATTGTTTGTAAAAAAATTGTTACTGTAGATAATTTTTTGATGCATTTTTCGGCTCTCTAATTAAGCAAAACCTCTCCCTCCTTTCAGAATGTTATCTTTATATGTAAAGAGAATTTTATGATATTTTTTTAAGTGATTAATAGTGGTTTATTTTCTTTCCTCCGTTTTTTTGTAATTCACTGATGACGTTTCCATGAAAAGTATCATTGAAGATTATTTCTTTCAAAAATAAAAATCGTGAAATTTTTTGCTAAGTATTCCTAGTTTTATCTTGGTATTTTTAATAGGATTTCTGATCATCTGTTATTTTGTGTTCCATAGGGGAATTAAAAATCATTCTGTCTAGGAAGTAATATGACGTCAAATTCTTCGGGGAAATTCAAAGATAGCGATGATAAGAGAAGTTTCTGCTTGTGAAGCATTCCGATTAAATTTGATATGTATTTTATTTCATATTCTCTGCTTGTGTTAAATTCCTCTGGAAAATAACAGATGAATCTGATATTGCAAGCTATCCTTCTTTATTTTTTTATAACTCTTTATGTTGCTTGGCTTTGTCTTTTGGGATTGGAAAAAGAAAGAAATTTTTTTCATTTATTTCATTTTTATAGGATGCGAGTGAGGGACGAAATTCATTGTGTAAATAATATATTTTGTATTTTCAGAAATAATTTAATTTAATAAAAATAAAATTCTTAGGATATTAATAAATCAAACATTTTTCTTTAATTCTTCGTTGGTATTATTAACAATGAAAATTAAATTAAAATAGAACGTGATATACTAAAGATTAATAAATTTCATCAGTTAAAAAAATCGATGAATATGTTTGTATGTTTGATCTATGTTTCAATTAAATATAAAAGGTACAATGAAAAATATTGTAAGCAAATTTTATTTGAGTAGATACCATTTATATACTTGTTTGATATCCTTTTGAACTAACTGCTAATTTAATGATAATAATAACTAAAAACACCTTTATTTTAATCCAGTTTAGAATATCTGTAATATCAAATTTGCTGATGCAAAAAATTGATTAAACTTCTGGAACATGAGTAAGGAAAGTAATAAAAATGTCTGCATCAGTTGGATATGTTTGTAAGGATATATCTCTTGTATATGTTTGTAAAGATATATCTCTTGTTTATGTTTGTAAAGATGTATCTGTTGTGTATATGTTTGCAAAGATGTATCTGTTGTATATGTTTGTAAAGAGGATCTGTTGTATATGTTGATAAGGATTAATAATAAAATTTTCAATACATGAATATAAATTCTAAATAATAACAGAATTAAAATTTTCTTAAACAAATGCATTTAAAATGAAATAAAAATTAATCATATTGAAAATGATAAAATCTGTTTTTTTTTCAAAATTTAAAAATATTTTGATAAATATAAGCAGCGACAGTAAAATTAATTTATTTTCCGTTATAAAAGAACGCTTCATATTTTGTATGAAACAATTTGTGACAGTAATTTTATTTGCAATAAATCTGTTGTCGTCATACAGAAATGAGAAAATTTTTTTTAAATGTTAATGAGCAGAAACATACTAAAACTAACTGACATTAAATTAACTTTAATTTACAAACTCTTTTTACTATTTTTGTCTTATTGTATTCTCCAAAGTTTTTTTTCTTTGGTTGACATTGATTTAATGATATTCAACAGAATGGCACTAATCTGTTGCAGAACAGCAAGACTCCCAACTTTCTAAGCCTTAAGCAGAAAAAAAAAAGGCTTCTTACTATCGAAGAGAAAAAAAAATGTAGTCACTATGGCTATATCACCCTTTTTCTATTCTATAACACGGCATCCACTTTTCTTTGAAAATAACAAATATCAATTTCACAAGAAAAGTTGCATTGACTCCGAAGGGATAAAGGTTTATTGTAAAATTGCTCTGTTCTATAAAAAGGAGACAGAGGGGTATGTCTATCGTATCTGGAATGGTTTCCAGAACAATCGAAAATTTCAAGAAAAAAATGAAACTTATATTTGATGTGTCACCTAGCTTTAAGGTTTTCTCTTCCGTGAAACGATTTGATAAAAAAAGTTACATAAATAAGATTTATATTGTTGAAGTAAACATAAATGTAATGCAAGTATAAAAGGAATTTATTTAAATACAAATTCAAAAACTCATCAAAAACAACAGACATAAAATATTTAAATGAACATAAATATCTTAGTCAATTCTATAAAATCTTTATAAATTAAGACTATTTTTTTTAACTGAAATAATTTGGTATATTTTTTTATATTAAAATTTTGAGTAGGCTCTATGTGGATAAGCTTAATGGTTTCTTTTTAAAAATAGTTATTTTACAATCGAGATTTATAAAGGGATAAATAACAATTATATACATTTTTTCACGTCGATATAAATATATTTTAGTGCTTAAAAGTATTTATAAGCACTTATATCTATAATATAAGCAGACATAAATGCGAATAATTTAAGTTATGATAATTGTCTAATGTAAGTATTATACACGTGACAGTATAACATAAAAAAATAAATAACTACAAAAAAATGGAAAAAATTTAGAAATTATATAATGTAAAATTTTTTCTTTATATGTTTTTAAATTTTATATTTCAAGCGTATCAGAGTTAAGGATAGGAGAAAAATTATAACATCTAAAAGAAAAACAAATATATTTGTTGTTGCTTAGTATCACATTTGATGAATAAATATAATGAAAAATACTATTGTTATTTTGAGAAAACTTATTTTTACTTACTATAAAATCCAATTACTTTTCTATACAAAGAATTTTACTATAAAATCCAATTTTTGCAAACTATGCTAGTGATGAAAATAAATGCTTGTGTGTGTTAATTCTTTATATGTGCATGTGTGTTTCCTTTAATTTTAAAACGCTTGAAAAACTTACACGCTTATAACTAAAAACAGTTTTTGAGAAAAAGAATCATCACTTTCGAATACTAATACCTTTATTTTTTACTTATCATATTTTTCTGACTCTTTTTTCCTCTAAAGAACCGCATGTATCACCGTGATTGCGAATTACTTCCGACGCGCGGAAAGAATTCATTAGAATCTTGTTTAACTTTCTGAAGTTAAGAGTCGAGTTAATCAATCGTTGTCGCTATTCGTATACACAATAAAGCAAAAAAATTATGTATGAGCAAATGCTGAAAAAGAAAAATCAACAGCGGAAGTCTTGGGGGAAAAAAAAAAAGACCCAAATTAGATGGTCGGATATTCCTTTCTGTAAATTGTAGTCCATCAAAATTCGGTGGCCACTTCAAAAAGGCAATTTTCGCCAGCCCTTTCAAAATGTAAAAGTCGCATAAAATTGTCACGCACATTTTAAGGAATGGCATTTAGTCTCTTTTCGGAATCTACAGCTTTCACTTCTCGTGTTGTTTAACGTCACGCTTGACCTTTAAAGTATCTCGAATTTCATTAACTGCAGAGCTGGTGAATGAGTTGTATTTAAGAGCTTGGCGAGCGTAGCATTTGGCTCTCAAGAGTACCTTCAAGAATTGATTTGTAAGCTTGTCTTTTTCACAAATGGGGAATTATACATATAAATAAAGCAAGTGAACTTATAATAGGCAGCATACCGTAATATTATTTTTTATAGCTGAACGTAAAGTGCCTATTTGAATACTAAACGAGAATATTTCGCAAAAATAAGGTCAGTACGTTAACATATCTCATTCTTTAATGTCTGACTACGAAACTGAAACGTATCATTGCTTGATAAATATTAAATGATTCATAGTTTTATCGTCATATTATCTTTTTTTTTCTGAATAGTTGAAAGTGGTCATTTTCTAGTCCATTAAGAAGTTGTTGAAGATAAAATTTTTGTAGAGTTGTGTCTTTATTTAATGAATGGCAGAGCAATTATGTTAGTCATATTTTTATCTGCTTATTTATTAAATTCATTTCATTATTATTTAAAGTTTGAATAAATAATTATATTATAATTAAAGTCTCACTCATAAATAATTTATTTTATCATCGAGCTGCTTATTTTGAAATCAATATAAAGAGGACATTATACAAATATTAAGAAAAGAAAAACTTCAAAATTTTTCAAGTTATTATATCGTTATAGAATATGTAAAATTATATACAATATAAATAAATCTTTATAATAATCGAGGATTGTTATGAAGGTATTTTTATAATATTTGCAAAGTATTTAAAAGAAAAATAATTGCATCTTGAGAGAAGATTAACATTATCTTATTATAAAAATATATTTATGAAACAGTAAATAAAATTTCTTCCGCTATTATATAATTAATTTATACATATTTAATTTTAAATAAATGAAACAGATTTTCCTGAAAATATTTTATACATTATAGCATAGAGTTTATATACGTTTTGCCTTCTCTCACCTTACATTGCCCATAAATTGAATTTCCTTAAATATTAGCAAGATAATAATATTTTAAATAATAATATATTAAATACGATCCCATTTCTATCATTAATATTTCATTTTATCATAAAATGCTAAAAGTAGTCAGCACTGTTAACTTGAAATGAGTATTTATAAATTTTAAATGAGTCTGCAAAGGATACTTACAAATAAGGCATTTTCGTTTATGAAGAGAATTTTCAATCAACAAAATAATGAAATCATTAGGCGATTCCACAGAGACAGAATACTAAACGAACACAGATAGAATTGTTGTTATTACTAATGACAATTGGACAAGCCAAACTCGCTATCCCTTGGCTATGCGAATTTAAGTCAATTGGGACCGTCTTTCTTTTAATCAGGTTTGGTTTAGTTTGTTTGTCGCTCAACGGTCATTTTTTGCACACGAGGGCTAATTAGACCGGGACCTACGGTTTAAAGTGGATTCCAAACCACTACAAACATCCATGCCCAAGGTAGGATTCGAACCCACGAACTGTTGAACCGAAGGCAAGAGTGCTAACCATTCGGCTGCCAGCTCGTCCTTTCTTTTAATCAGAGCACCACGAAGGGTAAAGTACGACAGATCCTCCGATAGATGGCAGCAGCAAAAGATTCATTCCCTCAATTTTGGCATTGATTTGAAGGGGAAGTAAATTTTCTCGAGACCATTGCATCCATGTTAACTGTTCAACGACCGACAACAGGACTTTCGATTCCACAGATTTAACGAGCACGTATATCACATGTACTCGGTGGTTCTTTGGCGGCATTGGGAATCGAACCCCACCCTGAAGAAGCCTTTTTTGTGGTAGCCTAGTGGTTAGGATTGAAGGCTGATATCCTAACCACTAGGCTACCACAAAAAAAGAAATAAAAGGACACATTTTTAAAAATTGAAGGAAATTAACTAAGGAAATATATTTGATATTTTAGCTATAAGTCGAAATATTTCATAGCTGTATATCATAAGATGCACAATTCATTGAGTAATATGTCTTTTTTCTTACAACATGGAACTTTTGTAAGTAAATGGTGAATAATTTTCAAGGAACATCACATAAAATATTTTACAATTAATACAAATCATTTAAATATTATATCTCAAGAAATACATAGTATATTTCAACTTATAATTCAATTTAGTGAATAATTAATTTCATAGCAACTTAAAATGTATTTCATTTACGCTCTGATTGTCAAGTCTAAACTTCATGAAAACAATGCTTCCTTCAAGTATGGATATGTATGATGGCTGAAAATCCATTTCAAATGGAATATTTTGGACAATTTAGCCATCACATTTTGCTAATATTGTTAGCAAAAAGTGATTAAAGAAGCATGACCCTAACGAAACTAAAACATTTTTAAAACATGGTGTAGGAAAAAAATATTTTGTGTCGAATTTAGATTTAGTCAGAATTTTAATAGTTAATTTCATAAGAAAAATTTTGGTCGAAAATGCAACGCATGATATCCTTTTCTTTCATTTTCTTAACGCAAACAGATTGGGCTAACTTAAATTTAAGTTCAAATTTTCGATTTTTTGATTAGTAATTTAAGGTTTATTTTAGTTAAATTTTTTAAGGTTTGGGAAATTTTCTAAGGCACATAGTAAAATTTGGTATAAAATTGTTTAAGTAAATTCATTTAAGCAAAATCATTAATATTATAAGTTTATTTAAACAATGAAAACCAATGATTATCGTTCTAAATATTTTTTTATGTATGCTATTAAATTATGCAAAGATATTTATTGAAATGAAATTATAAGAAAGTTATAGAAAACACATCAGCTTAATATATCAACTTAATAAATTAAAAAATTGAACATTTTCTTCCTCTCTTTCTCAATATCTACTTTTGTGGTTGCATATAACACTCATATATATATATGTATGTAAAGTTTACCTAATTATTTATTTAAAGATAGTTGTTAATATTTAGAGAAAAATATTGGTGAATTTTAAAATCTTGATTTACTTCCAATAAAAAATGTATAAAAATAATGAAGCATACTTTTTGGAAAATTAAAGGAATCCTTTTTAGAATTTTTGTTTGCAAGAAATAAAAAGCTTTCAGCGATTATAAATTTCTTTGAAGAACAAATGCATCCATTATTAATATTGCCTCCGGTGAAGCTAACAAATTATTGATTGTCTTGAAACTTTGAGATGGGATATTTTTTGTGAAAGACTATCTTTCTTAAAATATAGTTTTATTTCTACAAAGAAAATGATGAAAAAAAGTTTAATTGATTTATTTTTAACTGGGAGCACTTTATTGACTGTTTTAATTAAAAATCCATTGATTACTTTGTTTTTAATTAAAAATTCAGTTTTGTTACTCTGCTGAAAGGGTTATTAAGATTAGTTAAGCTAAAATGAATAGCTAAAGAGAGCATTGTCAGTTATTTATTTTCCTTCCTATAGATATTTAAAATACTTTTGTTGTTATGATAAATAAATTTTTATAATTATAATGACTGTAAAACAGAGTAAAAACTGTTACTGGACGAACTATCTATCTATGATTTAATGATGCAGAAAAATAATCTATTATTTCATTTTATTGTAAAATGCATACAAATAAATTGTAAACAATATATACAAAAAATAAAATAGTATTTGAGTGCTTAAAATTATATTCACTTTTATTTTTGTATAACTATGGGCAATTAAAATATTATATATTTTAATTTCACTTACTTTTAAAAAATAATTATTTTTTTATTCCTTATAAATTTTACCATTCAAACTAAACTTTCGTCTTGCTTTCAGTTTCATTTTAAGTTTTGTAATTACTGTTTCATTTTAATTTAAAATCGAATAATTAAGAAAAGCATTAAATTTCTAAATTTACTTTTGACTTGCATTCATGTTAGCTGTACGATCTGTTTTTAATACACCTTTTTTTATAGCATTTGGAAGTAGAATAACACATAATTTATCTGCTTTTGAATACTTTTATAAATAAAAAAAAAAACATTAAGGTGTTAAACTTTGTTTCAAATGATGCTGCTTTTATCTTTTGTATTAGCTTAGGAAACGCATTCATCATCGGGAAAAATATGAAATTAGTGCTCTTTTTTTACTCCAGAGACAACAATTTGGGAACAAAGTGTGCATTAATCGCGAGTTCTTACAAAGTAAGCGGGGGAACACGAGAGGCTTTAGAGTTTTGATGTACTGTCCTCAAAGTATGCAAATATGCTACGTTAATGGATTCAAACATGCCATGAAACACATGAAGTGACGTAAGCTACTTTTATCATTACTTTGTTCTCGTGGAGTACATAACACTTGCGTCTCACTGTTATTTTGTATATATTGTTGCTTTATTTTGTAATTATTCTTTTACAACGCAAACAGCCCTCTTTTATTTCATTCTAGCATTCAGATAGATTGGATAAATAGTAAAAATTATATTATGTTATCTATATTATTGTTCTATAACCAATATATCATAAATTTAGATTTTTGAATATGACAAATATTTCATTCAAATATAGCCGAGCTGGTAACCGAATGGTTAGCGCTCTTGCCTTCGGTTCAACAGTTCGTGGGTTCGAATCCCACCTTGGGCATGGATGTTTGTAGTGGTTCAGAATCCACTTTAAGCCGTAAGTCCCGGTCTAATTAGCCCTCATGTGCAAAAATGGACCGTTGAGCGACAAACAAACCAAACCAAGCCATTCAAATATTAAATTATGTTTCAACATGTCACTTAAGTTATTGAAATGATTTCATCTTATCAAATGCTTGTGAACACGTTAGAAAAAAAAAAAAAAAACGAAGTAATTATAAAGTTATAAAAAAGAAATATACTAAACATTTCAATCTTGATTTAAACCTTCAGTCTTAATTTGAAATACAATTTTTTTCTTGAAATTGTCTCTGAGCTAAGACAAAAGTTGGGAGCATTAAGTATACATTTTGAATGTGTATTCCTCATAAACTTATATATTTTTAAAAAAAGAGTTTTTAATCGAGTTAAATTCTTTTTAATGCAAAATGAGAGACTACATTTTTTTCCGCTTGAGACTATAAGTGCATTAAGACAAGCTAGAGAAAAGCACGAACTTTTCCATTGAATTAGAAATACGAGTTGATACTTCTTATTTTGTTTTCCCACGAGAAATGACTTGAAAACTTTTCTCTGAATTGGATTATATATGGGTAGGACTTTTGTAAGAGAAAGGGAAATTCTTTTCGAAGCAAATGAATAAAACAGCTTTAAGTTTCTGTTTTGATAATATTGCTTTGAAACTGGAAAATAAATGGAAAAATTCTTTAGAATAAATGTATACCTTTGTTTTAATATTTTTTTCAATAATATATGAGCTTAGAAAGTGTAACATTAAATTGATTTTCTAATGCACGAATACTTAATTTTAGGGGACAGAGAAGCTAAACTAATATAAATGTTTTTATTAAGGAACTCTAATCTTCGATACTTATATTTAAAAATAAAATAAAATTATTTGCTTCTTAATATTGTAATATTTTTATTGCGTTTTACTTTAATTATGAAAAGGATTTAGTGGTTTCTCTATTAATATTATGATCTAATTGTATCAAGCATAATTTGTTTTTATAGTTCAATTTCAAAACGATTAATTTTTTGTTTTCAAAATTTTATTTGAGGAAATTTTTACATATTATATAGCTGAGCATTATATTCCAAATATTTGAATAAATATATTATTAAAAAATAGGAAAAAATAGAATGGGGGAAAATGTACTTTAGGGAGCTTTTTCGCGTAAATTGGCGATTTCTTTTCCGGCAAGCTTGTTTCAGGCATATTTGCATAAAAAAGAAGGCATTTAAAACACAATAAACTAACCAGAAATAAACCTACTTCACTAACATCAATAACTACCAAATTTTAATAGGCAGAACTAAATGAAAATTGGAATATTGTATCAACACTTTTGGAATATAGTACCTTCATCACCATGTTGGTACAAAGTATGGCCCTTCTGCAATGGGCTAAAAAGTCTAAACTAATGCTATGAAGATGCCAAGTACACCCAAGATGATTAAACAAAGATTCCCTAGGGTATTTAAACTAATCCATTACACCCCAAAACCATACCAAATCACAAAGAGCAAAAATAAACACAAAAAAAATTTAATATAAATGGAGGAAATGTTTAATACTGCCAAAGTGTTAAGCAAAAACTTTATTTAAAAACATGATTTCAAATCTTAAGAACTTGCAATTCAAATACACAAATTAAGACAAATTAATTAAACACTATTAGAGCTTATTGAAACTTCTCATAAGTCCTGCAAGACTGGAAATTTTTAAATATTTAGAAACGAAATATTTAATATGTAGCTATTTATAAATAACATTAGGGAACAAATTAAACTGTTTAAAAATAAATTACTAAATAATATTCCAATAAATTTCATAAAATACTTTATTGGATAGTAGAACATTGTTTGTACGAGTGATGTAAGGTGTAATTATAAACTACAGATAGGTCACCCAAGCCTTGAGGGTCTATAAGAAGCTTGAAAAGTCAATAGTATTTACAATCGATCATAATTTGTGTATTTAATTTGCAAGTTATTATGGTTTGGAATTGTGTTTTAAAATAAAAATTTTATTTTTTACTTTGCAACATTTGACATTTGCTTTATATTTATATTCAAGCCTTGTATATGTTTTTAGTGTTTTGTGATTTGGTATGATCTTGGGATATAATCGCTTAATTTAGAATTTTGTCTTGCGCCTTTTCAAAAAGTTCATTGGTCAACCCTCCTTGGTAAAGCTGCTTATATTGGTAGACTATTCGAATTATCATTTCATTCTTTTATTAAGAATTTTGGTAATATATTTTATTTTTCAATTCGTTTTCTCTATAAAATTATAATATATATATATATATATATATATATATATATATATATATATATATATATATATATATATATATATATATATATATATATATATATATATATATATATATATATATATATATATATATATATATATATATATATATGTATATATATATCAATTATCAGAATTCACATAAATTTAACAAAAAATGTGACCTTTATTAATTGCAAAATTGCAAAATTTTGCTTAAATGGTAAGAATAACAATATATTGAAAAGATGTTGATGAATAAAAATAATAAACTTGGTAAAATTTTATTAGAATTCTCAAGTATTTAAAATAATTCACAATTATTTCATGATAAGTTTATTTAGGATTTCATTGGTGTAAAATCTTTCTGTCAAATAATGTCCCACAGTTATTAAAATATAAATTATACATTTATTGGGCTTAAACATAAATATGGAATAATAGCTCTAAAAATGTTTGTTTTTGTATTAAAGAAAAAAATTAATATACAAATGTTTTAATTTATGTAGGAGTAAACATTTATTTTATTAAAATTTTTCTGTAAATTTATAAATCTAATTATGATAGTTACTAGAATAGTTAGATTATTAAAGTCGACGTTCTTTTATATAACAGAATTGTTAAGTCTCAGAAGAGAAACATTTCTATCATAAATTCAACACCAAAAAGTTTCGAATTCAGAGCAAATTTCAATGTTATAATTCATAATGCAATTCATTTGTTATGATGAACTATTTAACTTTCTAGAAGAAAAATGCAAATGAAACAATATTTTTTCAAAAGTATTAACTGAATTCTAAGGAATTATGATATTTTGTCATTCATAAACTTCAGATTAGAAGGAAATTATGCATACAATATAATTTATTTTGAATTAATAATGAACTTTATTATTCCTTAAAAATTACATTCATATATTTATGTTTGCTTAGAAATAACTGTGAAATGATTTTTTTGATGATTTTATAAAAGAGATGTATATAATATTATAATCCTAAAGAATGTAATTTTTAACTGTGAACAGAGTATATACTAAACTAATTTCACAAAAGTCAATGAAAAGTAAGGAATTTCACATACAACTTAAATTTTGCCCAATGTACAAGAATTAATATTTCAAGTTCGGTTAAAGTGATTATGAAAAACGAATTCAACTAAGTTTTAAAATGTTAATATACAAATTAATTCGATATTCTTTTTGACATATTATTTTCAGAGTTTGTTTTGATGTGTACATGAGTTCTTTAGCTCATATATAGTTTGTTCATAATGAATCACAAAATTGAGATCGAGCTGATTGTTGAATAATAAGTGCTCAGGATTTCTGTTCAGCAGCTTATAGGTTCAATTCCCATATCGGGTATTATTAATTAAAGTGATGAAGGATCGTCTTTAAATGTGTTAATTCTACTTAATTAGCGTTTTTATGCAAAAAGTGGCCTTAAATTGTACAATTAAGCACCAAAATAATTACTGAAATTAAAGTTAATCTAACTAAAAGCAAAATGATTTAATCATATTAAAGTTTGACACAGAAAAATATAAAAATAATATTTTTTAAAACATCCTAAGATAATAAAAGCATTTACTAAATAAAATTAGGAAAATGACGAATAATTCATACAGTAAACATACTAAAATAATTAAATATGCGTTTAATCTAATTTTTAAGTACTTATAAAAACAACCAAATAATTTTATTTAATCATTCATTATTAATTTTATTTATTTACTCAGAAATTAAACAAAACTGAAAATTTCATTTATTCATAAATGAATAAAACGTATTCATTTGTGAATAAATAAATTTTATTCTTTAAATTTTATAGAAATAATCAGAGAATTCAAAGAAATAAATCACTCACTAGATCCGTAAGAAAAGACTTTATGAATGTTTGTACATTTAAAAAAACTTTATCAGTATAAACAAATAAAGGAAATGAGTTATAAATTACATTACAAATTTTCCCTAAAAGAAACGAATAAAAGTGGAATGGTTTAGATGCACCATGACATTTTAAATAAAAGAGTAAAAAACGGACTATATTGGGATAAAGGAAAGATGCTCAGCACTCAAATGCTATTTTTTCACTAAAAGCCCTTTTCTTGAGCGACTATATTATTTTGAAAGCTGTCTGGATTTAGATATCATCTAAGTGCCTTTTTGTATTCGAGAAAAGTTTCTGTTGAAAGTGCAGTTTGCATTTGATCTTGTCGCCAATTGCGAGAATGGCCTATGCGAGGTGAAGACCCAAAATGTCTATAACTTGGCTTATTATCTTGGAGACGGCGACACTTTCGAAAATTGCGCACGCATAAAATGGAAAAATAATACACTATATATCGCTGCCTTTTCAGATAAGGACAAATGTAAGGCATTTTATATCGATTTGCAATTTAAATGCAATGTTTGAGTGAAACAGCCAAAGATGCATTTTGTAAATGAAATGTCCTCATCAGAAATTCAAATAACTATTTAGGAAGTAAAGAGAGAATATCGAAAACAATTCATTGATAGAAGAATTTCAAAAACAAACCTGTTTGTACGACTGTTTGCATTCATAGGAGCTACTTTTTCGTTTACTTTTGTATATAAAATTTATCAAAAAACATTGAATTGTTAACAATTTTGTGTAAGTAATAACTAAAAGGGTATAGTTATATAATTTTAAACATATGATTAAATTTAAATTATTGAATTTTCTTTAACTTCATTTATAATTTGTGAATTCATTTTTAAGCTGATTTGAAATCATATTTTTTACTGAAATAATTATGTTATAGGTATATTCAATAGTTTAAACAGATGTTAAGATGGCATATAATAATCAGAAATATACATAATTAAAATATAATATTGGTATTATATTGTGTTATAAAAATTATTAAATATTTTTGTTAATGTTTTTCCCAGATTTTGTTTTAAGCATAATTTAAGATTAAATCTATCTCAAATTTTGAAACATTATATTTAGGTCCTCTTAAATGCTATCGGTTACAATGGTTTTCTGTTGTGAACATAATACAAAAACTAAGCTTAGAATTCTTTTGTTCTCCTATTAATAGTGTTCAGACTGAATAATATATTAGATTTTTTAAACTACTAAAAGTTATAAAAGTGATCAATAATGAAGAAAAATAATTTTTCCATTACTTTGAAATATGTTAATTTTAGAAGAAAATTAAAGATCTTTTGGAAAAACAATTGTTATTTTGAATAACATTTTAGAAGAACAAGATATAATATTTTAAACGAAGGCAAATGAATCTATATGCATTGTAACTATCTATGTATATGTTTCTATTCAAATAAGTTGTAGTTGAAACGAATGGAATATCTCTCTTTTACAAACAATTAAATATAAAACAGTATGATAACAATGAATATGCAATGTTTGTTTCATATTATTTCCAAGTGTAATATTTTCTTTAGAAAACTCTCATTTACTTCCTTAGGAAATTTTTTTCCTTGAATATCTGTTTCATTATAACGTTAGTATTGTTTACTAAACGCGATAGAACTATCCCCAAAAATGCAGTTTGCAGGTGTATTGTTTATTAAATTATATTTATGTTTCTCATATGGGGAATATTTTTGTCATCTAAAGACTGATTTATGAGTTCTTTCGTGACCAGAAGGGAAACCCTTAGGGACTTAATATAGAAATTGTAATGTTGATACAGGAAAAGTAACATGTCTAATAAACAAATTGAAAATTTTGCTTTTATGCTATGATAACTTTATATTTTCATTTCAAACAAAGGTAAACATTAAGTCTATATATTTTTGGATATTAATAATTTAATGAGAATTCAAGTATAATTTTCCAGAATAAATAAATTAGAATGAGCTTCTACATGCGATATCTACCGTATCGCGTTAAACATTTTAAGAAAATACTGTAAATATAGGGAATTTATTATTTTTGTAACTTTTTATTTCTTATGATGAATAAAATATTTGATTCTAAAACTTTTTACCAAATATGTAATTTTTGGTAAAAAGTTTGGTTATGCAGTCAGAAATAAATTAAAAAATAACATGTATTTATTATACATAATTTGGGTGTTTTAAATCATTTGAATATTTTGTTTTCGCATTAAATATACAAGATGAAAAAAAAAATAGTCTCAAAAGCAATTAAAAGTAAACAACAATGTTACGAACTAGCTCCAATATAAAAAGTAATTCAATAAAATTCCCTTCAATTTACAAAAACGCAAATTACAAATTTTTAATCATATGCGATTGATTTCATTAAGGTAAATCTGTTCCTTGAATAAGAGAGATAAGTTTACAAAAATAATTTAACAATTAAAAAACTTGGATTTATTTAATTAGATATTTGTATTTATCTACTAAAATATATGATAATACTGTCGGATTTATTTATTATGATATAAAAAAGCCTATATATGAAGCATAAAATAATAATTTTCATGCTCTTCTTATGTACATAGATGTATATTGCCTTGTAATATGGAATATTCCGGATTTTTCGAATATGATATATATTAATACCCCTCTTGTAAGTGAACACCATTTGTCGATGACATTTGTCTTGGAAGAAATCATATAGATATATCGAGGAAACATTTTTATAATTGATTACAGAAGTTTGATATCCATCAACCTTCATTCTGCTTCCCAAAGATTCGGATACAGGAGAGGGAAATGAAATATTAGAAGCGTATCACAATTATGGCTAATACTAACTTTTTTTAAAGAATGAATCCTCCATTTGAAATCAACCAAAAAAGAAATCTGTTGACATTCCACTTATAATGAATTCATACAAAATGTGTGAAGGCAGTTTGTATAAATGTGCTAAATGTTCCTAATCTCAAAAATTCAACAAAACTGAATTAACGAATTTAAAATCTTAAACCCTCCATTTAATATAGCAAAATAATCTGTACATTAAGCACTTAAGGTTTTGAAATGTTGGGAATCAAGAAACATAATAAGTGTATACCATCAAATAATTTTAGTAATTTAAGTAAATTTGCTATAAAATGTGTAATAACTATATTTAATTATAAAAATTTTATCAAAATTACTTTTGTATTTGTTTACATGTTTTGTTTTTATATTTTTATATAAAAGTAATTATTTCTGTTTTTTAGGTAAAGATTACACGAATTAGTTAACATAGTGGGGATAGTTATTTTAAAGTGATTAATATATCAAGCTGTTTTACTCGAAGTATATATTTATGATATTAAAATTAAAATGCTAATAATTATTATTTAAACCATGAATGAACAAACTGTTTTGTAATTTTATAAAAGAATAAAATTCATTCTTTCTTTTGAATGCATTAATTTTACAAACAAACATTTGTCTTAAAATAACTTATCTAGGATTTGTTTCCATACAATATTTTCATTAGTATCACTTAAAGAGATTCTTACATCAAACTGCTTAAATTTAAGTTCATGAAAAAATTAAATATTTTAATTTTGTGTTGAAAGTTATTTGAAAAAATGTAAATAAATTTTAATTTGCAAAATAATTTTTCGAATAAAGGAAAACAGGAATAATATCATATACTCAGCCGTTTTTCTCTGCTCTTATATTATACTTTTTAAAAAAGGTTTTGATTATATTTCAACTAAATAATGTTATTTAAATTCAACAAAACAAATGTTAAGTAAATAAAATTTAAATATATTTTTGCAATGTTTGAAGGTAAATATAAAAACGAAAAACCTTGATTAGATGGATTCAAAATTTTGTAGAATTTGAATTTAATATCATAGTAATATAATTTATGTAGGCAGAAATGGCAGACAAAATGCATTTCTCTAGAAATCTCTTTTTTTTAAAGATACTTTTTATCTTGAAGTAATTTGTCTTTCTTGAGCATTTTCAAATTTTCTTATTTATATAATTTTTTCATGAAAAAGGAAGAAATTTCTGAAGGAGCGAGAAAGAGTTTGTATTCTCAAAGTGAGTTATTTTATATTCATTTCAGTTTTGAATTTGATATCAAGATAAAAACAAATATTTTTTTTAAAGAAAGGATATTTTCTACTATATTTCTAACGGAAATTTCTCATATCTTATTCTAAAAGTTTAATTGTAGGCAAATTTCATTTTAATTACTTCCAAAGTAGTTTATGTTTATTTTCATATTATTTTTTGTAAAAAAATATTTGAGAAATAATGTTACAGAAATGAAGTTTCCTGTTAATTGTTAGGAATATTAATTGAATCAAACTATTATGATAGTTTTAAAATATGTAGATTACAGTATAAAATATGAACACTGAGAGAATAAAATTATAATATTTTACTGTTTTCAGCAAAGCAATAAATTTTTTGTGAAATATGATTTTAGGTGGCTTTAATACTATATTCAATAAAAATCATTCACAGATTTTGTGTTATGTTAAAACGATGAATAATGATGAAAAGAGCATAAAATTATGGTGAGTTTGAAATTCAAATAATAAATACAGAAAAACATCACCGAAATAAAATATTATAAATTTTTTTGAGTAAAAATCTTATTTTTTTTTAAACTTTTAAAATTTTCTCTTTTTTGAATAAAATATTTTTTTACAATATTCTATTCAAAAAATGTCATATTATTGAAGAATAACTAAATTAAATTATTGCTAAAATCAGAATTCAGTGCAAAGGATAATTGTTTTTGAGTTAAATCTGATTGAAATTAAAATACAAAAAAAAGTTAGTCAAATATTTACGGATGTCAGAGCAGTTAAAGAATATAATGTTGAATTCTTCTCAGAAAATTAAGATCTCCCCTTTTGATTATTTATGTAGTAAACAAAGGCTATCTTTAAGGCATAGGGTAAACACCAAATAAGAATTTTGAAAAATATTGAATTAAAGTCCTTATCGTTCGTTTTATCTATTGTATTTAGACAGCAGGATAGTAGAACTGGCAGAAAATATGTAGGAAAGTTTGTGTACTCTGATGCTTCTTACAAAATTAAATTTCAAAATGCAAATGTAATTTTTATTGTTTATAGTGATTGTTTTTATGATTTTAAGAAATATTTTATTGTAAACCTTTTGAATTTCAAGTCAACAAAAGTATGGAGCTTCAATATGAAATGAATCTTAGATATGTTGTTTCTAGATTATGGTTTTCAATCATAATAAGAATTAAATGGTCGGCAATGTAAATACAGGCTATAGAACACTTAAAAGGGGTTTTGGAAAAATTTTTATAAAACACTTCATTATAATCTTCATTTGCAACATCATTATTATTCTAAAAATGGATCTTAATCATTAAAATTCTTTAATGATCAACTATTTAATTATATACAGGTAGTTATCTAAATAATGGGGGGAAACACCTTATATTTATTAAAAAACTATTAATAATAAAGAATAGCACTGCCTTTGGCAGCTAATGCAGCTGATTACTCTTGGAAATTAATTATAAAGTGTGAATAGTATTTAAAGGAATACTGTAAAATTTTTCTTGGAGATATTGAAAACTTTCATCGGAGATGCTAATGGAAGATGCCCATTCTGGGTTGAATGTCTTAAATTGAACCTTGTCAATTTTATTAGATTAGGATTGGAGGAATGTAAGACGAGGTAGGTGTTTGATTTTATTTTTGTGTTTATCAAAGCAGGATTGGATAAATCCCACTTCATGAATAGGCTCATTTACCATCCCAGAGAATCTCTTCTTCTCCAGGAAAAAAAGTTTGTATCATATAATAACATCGATCCGCTAAATCTTCGCTGTATTTCTTTCCAGTTTTTATCTTTCAAGGTAACAACTAGGTTAAAAACTATCAAGGTTACAAGTAGGTGCCCATGTAGTTGCCATGTTAAGACAGATCCATCTCAATGTTTGAATGGTAAAAAGAGACAATCAACGACTATATGCTTGTGTGCTTGTATTATTATTGCTTACTAGTTGTTCTCTAAACATGTACCTGTCTTGAAGAGTAATAATGTAGTGGGATGTAACTCGATAATTTTTGGTAAACAGGATCCCTCAGTATATATTTACTTATTTTGTTGAGAAAAGTGTGAAATATGATTTTCATGAGGATATAATGGTCTTCTTATAATTAATGAATCAGGTTTTATGGTTGTTGCACTGTTGTTGAAGAGGTTTGGAATTAACATTTAAGTGGCTTGGGAATTACTATTTTATTGTAAGTGTTCTATTAAAAAGCTTCTTAATTGTAATTATGAGCGATAGAGAATATTGAGGGAATACAGCCGTCAATAATATTTCTTTTTTCAGACATTATCACCCCCTTCAGTAATTTTTATAAAAGTATTGAAATGAATTTCGAGGAACTGAGTGAAAAATGACTCTTTAATTTAACTTCTGTCTCCGTTCATTATTTTGTTTCAACTTGTCTTTTTCCACCGAGAGACGCTGCCATGACTTGTCAGACACAAACGTAGAACGTCTAACAACTGAAATGTTTCTGTAACGATTGCTTTAGCTAGTCAATCTCCTACAATAAGGCTCTTTGAAAGTTTGTGAAGTCTGACATTTTATATTTTGACAAGACTCCAAGACATATACAACTTATGATTAGTTTTGGAATTTTTGTTAAAGGCATGTTCACCAATATACTAAATTTTCGACTGGCTCATTACAGCCACAACAACCGTATAAAATATCCATCAGACTTTCCGCCGATCCAACATCTCCGCTTTGCATCAGATATATACTTTATCAATGTCGCATAAGCAGCTTAATGAAAATCCTCATGGACTTGGACTTGAACATGTGCCAACCAACACCAAACTTACAGTCATGCTCTGATGACCTAATAGAATTCATCTAACATGTTTTTTTTTGCTAGCCAGCTTAGGAGGAATGGCATATGTTTGCTTACCCTTGTTACACATAAACACCTTTTCTTCGATCCACAGTCCACTATCATATGCATGTAAAGTCGACTTATGTGCTAAAGATATCTGCTATCATAAATAATTTCAATTTAAGAAAATTGGAGAAAAAATACAATTTATTGCTTACGAATGATGGAAACGCTTATTTACAGTGTCTTTACTATTTTTAAAACCACCTGAATAATGCTGCTAAGTGATAAAACTTTTCTTTTTTTTCGGTAGATTAAAAAATTTTTATGTTTATGAATTTTTTAAAACTGGAATAGTATTTCTCTTTTCCTAGAAATTTAAATTCCAGTTTCCCCTTTGTGTTAAATAAATTATAATTCAACTAAATAGTTCTTGTAATATGAAGAACCATTTCTCCATTTCATATTATAAAATTATATTACATTAAGTTTATTTGCTGTACAAACAAATATTGATAGAATTAGAAGACGACTACACTTTTATTTTCGAAATGGTACCCTAAGAACTAATATAATTGATTCCCCTCACGTACCGTAAATACTGTATAAATTTTCCGTTATAGCAGTCTTTATCGATAAAAAATCCTTGAGATCAAATACATACCCAAGTCGTGTTTCAGAGAAGCTGAATTGCATCCATAAAATAAGTTTGAAAAACACACCAGAAAACTTAAAATTTAATCAAATAAAGATGCTATATATTTAGTTAATTTTTCTTTATAAAAAGCCATTAACAACTTCAAATTACTGAATATTTAAATAAGCAATTTTAGGGAATACAATTTATAAAATTATAATAATAAATATGCTAATAAACACAAACTTAATAGTATATAAAAATACGATAATAAACACATATTTAATTGTATATAATTTTAAACAAAATTGTGTGCATTTAGATTATTCTTGTAATAGTAATGTCTTTCGTATGGTCTTTAGAGCTTTGAATATTTATTTAAATGTTATAATATACTTTACTGAAAGATAGTTGTTATTCACACTTATTTTCTACATGTTAAAAAATAGTTGGTTTTCTAAATAATGATTTAAGTTTTCTGTAGATTCAATTCCACATATAGATGCAGTAATTGAAAGTTTTTTTTAAATCTGAAACTTTCTATTTCTTATTATGTCTGCCGTAATATAAGATTTGTTAATTAAATATTATGTCTTATCAAACAAAACAAATGAATGATGATATTACATTTAATAGAAAATATGTTCATGATAATTTCGGAAAGAGTCAATTTGATAATTTGCAAGATTTTGGCATTGAAATACTAATAAACACAGGATCTTATTTTCTTGATTAATAACTCTAGAAGATATGGTGAATCAGGAATACATACTTGTTAAATTCTCATGAATGTTGAGTGTACACATAAAATAAGATTGTGTTTTCCTTAGAAATAATATAATTTTCTGTTTTTCTTAGATTGAAAAAACGTAATACCAGAATTCAACGATTCTCTGGGAACACTGTAATGTGAGCATTATCTGTGAAGTGAAAACAAGCTTGGAAAATTTAATAAAAACAATACAGGCAAATTTATTCATTCTTGTTACATTATAACTACAACCAGAAAAAATATAGATATTTTTAATAAATTTTATCCTTGAAGCTAAGCAAAGCTTCAATACTGAAGCATCGTTATTAAATGCAGATTTATTGGAAAATGTTTATTACACTTCTCTATTACTTCATATTCCGCCGCCCAACTTTGTCTAGTGGTCAGCGTGCCTGATTGCGGATAAGGAGGTCCTGGGTTCGAATCCCGGTTCGGGCATGGATGTACTTTCTCTCTCTATCTATCCTGTCTTTGTCCTTTCCTTGTATGAATGAGGTGTGAATGGTTGCCTACCCTATAAACGGGTACTTATGGCATGTGTGTAGAGCAAAGTCGTACTTTCACCTTCATGGTGCTCTGATTAAAAAGAAAGACGCTCCCAATTGACTTAAACTCGCATAGCCAAGGCATAGCGAGCTTGGCTTGTCCAAGTGTCATTAGTGACAACAACAACAACAACAACTTCATATTCCTTATAAACGTAAGAATAAAATAGCTTGTTATATAATGGAACAAAAAAATTTGCAAAATGCAATGCTTAACCAACATTTTTTAAAATTATTTGCTTCAGTACCGGTTAAATTTATAATATTTCTAATGTTAAACTAAATTAAAACGTATAATTTTAAGATTATGAATGTGAACAATTTTGTTATTTGTCTTTAAGGCAAAATAAAATCATTGTTTAATTGTTAAAACATGTGTATGAAAAATAAACGTTTTTTTGAATAGAAAAATTGAAATATCAGTTTTATTTCGAATTTGTATGCATATAGAAAGATTTATGCCATAATTTTGTTATACTTTTTGGATAATTATGAAAATGATCAAAGATACAGTATTGACGACCATTTAGAATTGCTTAACCCCTGCATAGTTTAATTTTTAAATTTTCACATATAATGTAAAACATTCATGTATTTTTGTCATTTCGAAATATCTACGATCTTTTAATTCTTGCTACATTTTGTGAACTTCTGGCAAAATCTACCGCAATGGTATATTAATCATTTAATCGACTTTATTTCTCATTAAGTTTATTATGTAACAATTTTAAGGAATTTTATAAGCAAGAAAAAAAGAAATATTTATTAATTCTATGAATAGTGTTTTTGTATTAGAATCTGCTCACATCTTTGGAAACTATACACTTGCAAAGTTTTGTAATTTAATTTTTTCTTGGTACTCGATAAGTGTTTTCTAACAGAATGTTATAATGAAACATTGGATTATTTATTTTCGATTTTACTGACATAGTTATGAGGTAATGGAAAATAAAGAATGTTAATTTGTATTAACATATTTAAATTTACAAAATACACAATCCATTTAAATTTAAAGATTCATTACAAGCTTTATGAGCTTTAATATTTCCACAAGTTCTTAAATTCCTGTTCCTAAAGAATTCTGGAAAATTGACTGCACATTGAAGGAATATTTCCCGTGAAATATTCGAAATAAATGATGACAATCATATGGGAGCGCGAGAAAACTCGAAGTAAATTTCCATTCTCTTTTCCCATACAAATGCATAGCTGGGACCATTTATATCAGACACGGCTCTTTCCTCCAGAAAAAGCAACATGAATTCCGAACGCATTTATATTCGGCTTCAACCTCTTCTGCTCATCACTGAAACCATAAGAAAAGTGGTGGGAGAAGCTCAGACGTCATTCCAAAGAATGTAAAATACGTGTCTCTGCATTATAAATTGAGATAAAGGTACGAAGCTTTGTTGGCTGAGCATGCTTTGAGCATCACATTCATTTTGGTTCTGGTTAGCAAGTTCAATTCTACACTCAAGTCAGACATTAAGATCTTTAAATTTTTTATTTATGCAAAAAGGTATTGAAAGAAAAGATATGAATCAATGAAATTCTCCCAAATAAAGACTTGTCTTTAAAATTTAAGGACATAAAACGACATAAATTTTGTTGAAAAATACATTTAAAAATTGGGCACATGTAGAGAAATTTTTGCTTAAATATCCGTCATGTTCATATTAGTTAAAACTGTATGACATAGATGAAATTATTTGTTAAAAAATTCTCCTGAAAAAGTATTTTATTAATCATATTATGAAGAATAGAAACAGAAATAATTTATATTAAACTTCATCAATGTGTGAATACAGTTTCTGAAAATATGTGGTGCACATATGTCACATTAATTTAATAGAAGCATATATCTTTTTAAGGATTATAAGTAACGTTAAATTGTGCAATTATTTAAGTCACTGAATTTTCTTAGAGTTTGTGATTTTCACGGTGCATAAATAATTATTGACAAATTCATGCGTAATAAATTCTGTTAAAAAAGTTCTTAAAATTTTCTCAATTTTATTTCTTATTGAAAAATTTCTGTAATTTGGCTTATTTGGAAAAGTTTAATGATAATGTTATGAAACATCTTAACCCTTATTATATAATTTCCTATTTTTAGAAACGGACAAGATAGTAATTTTGACCTTACTGTAGCCTAGTAGTAAGAGAGCACTTTTCAGAACATAAGGTTTCGGGTTTGATTACAATCACTGTTAAAAAATGGGAGATGAATATTCCAGTTAGTTTTCTGAATTCATGACTGTTGAAGTGGGCTTGGAAGTATTCCGGGTTTCTTCTCCTTAGACACTTGAATACGACGAACGTATTAATTTTAATTAATATATCACTAAATTACGCACACGCCATGTTTCCAGAGTTTTTTCCCCAAATATAATAAGTACAATAAAATAATGAAAGTACTTTTATGTTATAAAAATTATTAAAGAAAATTGATTCGTGTTTAAATCAGGATGGCAAACGCATTTAGATATAGTTAAAATCTCTTTTAGAATTGATCAAAATTTACATCTGAATTAAGGCTTAAATCTAAGACATTTATGTAAAGAAGACAAGACCTAATCATTTTTCTTATATGTAATTGAACAAAAAACATTCTCAAGTTATCTGCATTCATTAAATTTCTAACTGATTAACAATAGTTGAAATTATCTATTTTATATACTTTAAACTTGAATGAACTGTCTTTTGTTAAAGATCACAGTCACATATATTTCTGCTAAAAATGTAGTAATAGTAAAATTCATAGCTATGATTTCAAAAATGCTCATTAATATTAATTGAAAACATTGTAGTTTCTACTTTATTTACTTAATTCTAGTTTCATTAGTTTTTATTCCCGATTTTATTCCCAAGTATATTTTCCCTTTTGTAAATTGTTAACAAACATATAATTAAATTTAAATATTTTAATTTTTTTTATTTATTATTCTATCTACATTCAATTTTTTTTATCAAATTCATATTTACATCGCTTTGAATTGACATGGGCCCGGCTATTAACTTAATGAACAAACGATAAAATTTTTATATATATATTCAATGCACAGTTTTTTTTAGATAAATTAGCTTTCTTTTATGCAAATACAGAATAAGAAATGCTTTTCAATGAAATAAAATTCCTTTTTTTATGCAAATAAAAATATATTATTCAAATTTAAGCATTTCTTTTATGCGTAATAATAAGCTTAAATATAATCCAAAGGATTCTCAGAATTAGAACACATAAAATATTTTTCTATTTTTATAATATCGCATAAGATTTTTTTCTAGTTGTCGGAAAAAGAAATTCTAATATATAGTAAACCTATTATTTATCTTGTTTAACATACTAGCTCTATTTGAATTTTCTTTTATGGTTTTCAAACTTTATTTATAGCAGATAATCCTCCTTTTATTACACTTTATAGACTTTTTATTTAAGAGAAATGCATTTATTTTATGACCTTTTATAAGTATCGCAAATTTATTTGCTTGGAATTTTATGTTTATCATGTATATCCTTAAAAGTAAAAGTTTTATAACTTAGATTAGAGCAAAATTATATTTAATGAGGTTTTGTTTGATTATATCAGCAAAAGTAGGGTACGTAAATTGGAAGTTTAATATTTAAAAGTGTAAAACTTATAAGTAAAAATACTGTATAAATAGTAAATTTATTTTACGCAACGTCTCTTTTTATAATATTTTTAATAATATTTATATAAAATTACACTTAAAAATAAATATTAATTATAAATAATAATGTAAAAATGTTAAGTAAATGAAAAAAAAAAAAAAAACGCTTTATTGATGTTTGTTATTTACATAGGATTGTAAGCCATTTTATTATACTGTTTAACATTATATTTTGTATGATTATGCTATATTTTCTTAAACAAAATCTTTTATTTTCCAAAAATATTGTGCATTAAGGGTTTAAAAGATTAGAAATGGAAAATGTTTATTCTTTATATAGATAATAAATTATTAATGTGTGTGTTTTTGTGATTAAGAAATAAACCAATCAAACTTAATTTATGTAAGCAAATATGCAACAAATTTTAATCCTATTACTACACGTCAATAAGCTTACTATCTATAGTAAGTTGTATGTAATTGAAAAGCATGAAGGGTTGAAAGTTAAACTTTTTAAAATTTATTAGTGAAATCGATTCGAGTATTCATAACGAATCAGAAAGATGTTATAACATTGATTGAATCCAAAAAGATACGCAGCATAAATAATAACAGGAAAACAGTTGTTATAAGATTGGTTGGGTTCACATAATTGATCTACAATATGATGTGCTAATCTAACAATTTATCATAGAAGTTTCATTTCAAAACAGTAAATAGGTAAATAGTAAGATTTCATCAGTATACATGAGAAATAATTATTGTTGTAATTATAGCTATGAAATCTGGAAATGAGGGCTTTTAAAATTTTCTTGAAGATCATAAGGAGATTCTTCTTTCACAAAAATGAAAATTTATAAATAATTATAATTAATATTACAGATTGTAGATTTATGATTACATTTGTAAATCAACATACAAGAATTCTTATTTTCTACAAGGAAAAACTACACACAAGTAAACTATTTCGCAATTAGAAATGATTTCATTTATTTATGGGAATTTTTGTGATGAAAAAATATTTATGATAATATGGTGACTGTTAAAAGATAAAAGTTTTCAACAATCATTATTATTTGTGTTAAAGACTTTTATAAAGGATTACTATCTTTATTTTTTTAATGTAATTTTGAAAATAATTTCAATAAGTAAATTCTTTTTTATCAAATCTTAATTTTGTAAAAAATATATTGAATAAATGAAGAAAGAGTATTATATTACTATTGGACAATTTAAATAAATAATTTGAGAAAAGTAAATAAATATTTTATCACAAAAATTTACCTTCATTTGTATATTTAATCAATTTTAGATATTTTTCTGTTTTTCCCGCAGGTAAAATTTCTGAGAGCTAATTATTTCTATTTTCAATATTGCAAAATTTAATTGGTTTCAGATATTATAAAAAAGTACTGGATATTATAACTTTACTTTTAATTCAAATTTATTAAATCATCAAAACTAATTTAAAGAGAAAAAAATGAAAATAAAGTGATAATATATTTTGCTTAAGTTGCACATAAAAAGGATGATTATTGTTTGAGTAAAAATTAATTTTATTTTTAATTTAAACTGTCAAAAAACAACATTTTTAATGGATTGTTTCTGATAATCTCTACTTATAATAATTTTGGTTACATATTGTAAAAATAATGAAACTTAACTGTAATCGCGGCAAACATTGTTAACCATTGCGCATGCTCACATGGCGCATCTTTCCTTTTAATTGGCAATCTTTCGGCATCTTAATTTAAATAGCTATGATGCTGTGTAATATTACACAACGTCACTATTTGTCTTAAATTTTTAATTAATATTATTAATATGTTAGCAACAATATAATTATTATTATAAATAGTTGATTGTTCTATTACAATCTGAATTAATTCAATATCATTTCAATTTTTAATTTTATTATTCAGAGTGAAAAATAATTGCAACTATATTCGATTTTAGAGTAAATAATATATAGAGCAGTAATGCACATTCATGGAGTCGAAACATTATCGAATTTTTAACACCCAAAGAACACAAGGAAAAAAAGAAAGATTTTTAACTTTACATTCTATCTAATGAAATTTATATACATATCAGTAAACATATTTGTTTATTATGAGATTTTGATGAAAGAAAAATGACGTTTTTCTTTCATCAAAATCTCATAATAAACAAATATGTTTACTGATAAGTATATTAGTAAACATATTTGTTTATTATGAGAAATCTCGATACGGAAATCTACGATACGATACGGAAATACGGAAATCTAAATAATAAAACTTATGTTTATTTCTTCAATATTCAAAATGGTAACAAATGTAGTTAAGAATAATTTGTTTTTGTTGATGCTTCCTAGGAAACAAAATGAATTCTTATAGATTTTTCTGATCAATTTGCTATAAGAGCAAATTGCTTTTGAAAAAATTTGTCGCAATATGTACAGAAGAATATGACCAAAATATTTTGAAAGGTGTAACTTTTCAGGACACTGTGAATTGAATAAATTGACTGACTTCTTTTAATATCATATCCCAATTTCGATTTAATTTTTCTGATTTTTCCCCTTGTTATTTGACATAAGACAATTTAAATAGGAATTCATAAGTTTATGAGAATAAAAGAACAGTTACAAGTTTTTTCTTCCAAATTCTGCTTAATGAAATATAGATGAAAACATTAATAATAAAATTGATGAGGAAAAATAAAAATTACATCCAATGTTTTTGAAAGAGATGCATAATAATGTTTTTGGTAACACATTCCCTTAGGAAATATCATACATATTTATAATTTTGAGTTCTTTTTCATTCTAAAACTTAATACTCTTGTAACTTAGAGAAAATGTAGGAAGTAAATAAAATCGAAGCAAATGAGGAAGAATATAAATAACAAAGCATTGTAAAGTTTACATGTTACTTACATTGACTGAATGTAGCAAGAATTTATAAGCATTACATTAATACTTTTTATATTATTATCGGACATCCTACTTTAAAAAATCTAAAATTTTAGAAATTTTCATGATTATAAATTGCTAAACATGTCTTTTAATATATATGTCTCATTATAAATAAATCAATAAGAATTTAAGTTGTCTGATGAAGGTTTTTATTTGTATTGTTTTCTCTAGTTATTAGTCGTAAGTTCCTGATAATATGTGCATAAGTTTTATTTCATTTTGATGTTAAAAGTTTAGTTAGAAATGAAATTTCTTATTCCTTATTAATCATTTTCTTTAAAAAATAATATTGTAACTCACTTCGATTAGTGAAAAATTCTTATACGTAATGAAAGTCACTATAAAGTTTTCTAAAAGTTAAACTATTTTTAAAACTCATGAAAGATCAATAAACACATTTAGAGAAATATCTCTGTAAGTATTTTAATAAAAAGAAGCATTAGTGGACAGTTTTTTTGTGGCTCATTTAAACTATCACAAAGCTCTTTTCCGGAGCTGAAGTACATTTCATTTTAACTTTCTCTCATAAATGGGAACTTTTATTTTGCTTTCACTTACTAAACTTCAGTGCAAAATATACATACTTATGAATAATTTATGTAGAATACTTTAGACAAGATAGGGCAAGTATTTTTGAGGAAGTGGGAATGTTGTTTAGATGCTTAATGCATTTTGAATGAAGGAGAATTTCAGCCTTTAACTTTTTTATTATTAAGTGTTTAACTATTATATTTTAGTTATATAAGTGTGTGGGATTAGTGTTAAATATCATGCTTATTTTTAAGACATTCTAGTATATTCTTTAGTTTTTTATGAACAAGTCATCTGCGTTAATTAATTACAATTGAATTTCGTAATTAATTAATGCATGTGACTTAAATTTAAAAATGAATTCAGTCTATATTTTTGTTAAAAATTTACAAATGCATAAATCTTAATTATTTCATTTATGTATTTTGCTTCCAGTAAAATTATTTAATAACATAACTAAATTAAAAAGGAAGCACATAACTTTACTTAATAAATATAGGGCAATAAATTTGGCCATATACTAACACAAAAATACATGTAAAGTTAAAAATTATAGTTAATAAAAGAAACATAATAACATGATCAACTACATGATATCATGCATTTGATACAGTGTTTGAGATCAAACCCCATATTTAGTATAAGGGAAAATATATATGTATATATTAACGAAATATACAAGTGATCGGCTTTTTAAGCGAGGAAAAATAGGAAAGGGAAGAAAAAAGAAGTAAATTAAAAAGAGTAAAAGACAAAAAACATATTGCAAATTACTTTTATTAGATTTCAATTGC
The DNA here is from genome assembly GCA_037975125.1 of Latrodectus hesperus. Lineage (NCBI taxonomy): Eukaryota > Metazoa > Arthropoda > Arachnida > Araneae > Theridiidae > Latrodectus > Latrodectus hesperus. The sequence continues at coordinate 72,794,157 of CM075855.1, read as the reverse complement.
AAAAACAGATATTCTGGTTACAGAAGTAGAGCTTACTTTTCTTGACGCAAAACAAATGCACTGATAAAACAGCGTTAGTAGGCATTTGCCCAACTTACTTCAAATCTGATATCTTGCTTTGAAACAAATTAAAAGATTAAACTTGTTTCATTTACATATACTATGCAATTGAATTCTTTATTTGTAAATTTTCTGTTTTTTTAGTGGAAATTGTAATCAATAAGCAAGAGCCAATTAGAGAGCGTTTCAGTATTCGATCTCTTAACGACTTTGTTTGGAATTAGCATGTGTGTTATATAAAGAAAAGTGTACAGAGGTGCATCTAATTTAGAACCAATCAAAGATATATGGATGGTAACGCAATGTTAATATTATGGGCAATGTTCGAGGGCACATTGTTTACATTAAAACATGTTAAGTGTACGCCTGCAGAAAGACGGATGCTTTTAAGTAAAAAGGTATCTTTTAGTTTGGTTTGGTTTGTTTGTCGCTCAACGGTCATTTTTAACACACGAAGGCTAATTATACCGGGACCAACTGTTTAAAATGGATTTTGAACCACTACAAACATCCATTCCCAAGGTGAGATTCGAACCCACGAACTGTTGAACCGAAGGGAAAGGTATCTTTTAGAGTGACGATGCAATGTTTTGATACTGGAGGAAAATAAAATGAGTTTTGCAAGGATTTATCTATTAGATATCGACATGTAAATGGGTCATAGCTGAAGTGGAAGTTGCTTAACGTGGGATGATATTGAAAATCATTTTCAAAGTATGCATTTACTTATGCTGAAAATATTATATAACCGAATAAATCTAATTATCCTTCCCAGAAGAGTTAGAATCTTAGTGACTAATCTCCCTCTCTTTCTAATCTATTATTTTCCACCATTTTTTCTGCAATGTATCAAAAATAAGCTTGCGCTTGCTTTTCTCAAAGGTAGTCTTTAAAAATATTCATAGATATTTATCCATATATATCCTAAAAAGAATCTGTTGTAAATCCCTGAGGAAAATATTCAACATAAATATCATGCTTGAGGTCTTCTAGTTGAAGTTATTCTTTGTTTGTTCTTCAGTAATTTTTGCAGCTGCAAATTTGAATAACGTTTATTCATTTAATGTAATTACGTTTTCAAAAAATTGTCATGATTTGTAAAGTAAACTTCAGATTAATAACTCTTTGTATTTTAAAGTCCAGCATCACTAGTTGGAGACACTACTGGAAAAGATGTTCATTTATTCGCTTAACTTGCTTCTCATTGCTTAGATCTGCAATTAAAAACCAATTAATTTTACTTTTTTATCATTCGAAGAACACTATGTCTTGATAATTTATACATGTTATAGAGCAGCAGGGGCTAAATCTTTCTGCTGGTGTGGTATCGAAAACGCAGTTTTTTACATTAAAGAATCAACTTCTTCTCTTAAAAGTGATTTTAAATTACTATTAGTTGATATTAGTTTAATTTAATTTGTTAGCAGAATAAACGAATTCAGATTTCTATTGCATTGATTTGTAAATTTTGTTGCCAAGTAAATTAATTTATTTTGTTTTATTTAAAAATTTATTTTACTTATTTTTACACTAAACGCAATATAACTATATACTGTATTTAGCATACAACAATTAGTTTTTATCAATATTGTGAAAATTTTTTTTCTACTTGTCAGTGATTTTTTTCATTGTCTCTTTTTAAATATATTTTTTTAAATTTCTCCTATTAAATATAGTGTATTTTTCTTATATTTTCTAGTATTATTTTCCCTTTTTTATTGCTATTATTAAATAAACCACATCTCTTATTTAATCACTATATCATCTCTCATTAACTTATATTTTTATTTAAAAATTCTCAAAACATAAGAGGGTTAAGGAAAAAAAATGTAATTTATGTTGATTTGAAATTTTCTTTATGATATTGTAATTTGGTTTTAATATAAAAATTAAATTAAAAAAAGGCACTTAAACCATTATCAATGATAGAATAAAAAAATTAAATCTGAACAAATGAAATGTATTCACAGTATAAATGTATTTAGGTTTAATAAATGTAGAATTTTTAATTGATAAACACTTTTTTGTGCTCATTATTTAAAAATGTTAAGCATTTTTTCAACTATATTGAAAGTGTTTTTACCTATAAGCTATATTTTTATAATGAAATAATATACCTTTAAAATTATGAGAGTATGTTGATTTATACTTTTTTGTAATATATCATAATTTATTTAATCGTATCAAGTCTAGTATTTAAATAATAAATATCAGCTAAATAATAGTTATTATCAAATATTAATTAATTTTATAATTCTAGTGTATAAAGGGATGGAATAAAAGGTTTATAATTTCTAATTCAACAAAATTCAAAATATGAGACATAAAAACGATCATATTAAAAGCATGATTTACTAAAAGTTTTATAGAATTAAAATTGAAAAATACTAAAGAGGTATGCTATTAATATAGTATTACTTTCTATAAGAGTATGCTTTTATATACTTAATTTATTTATTTTACTGCACAATAATGAAACAAGTTTAATGTTTGATTTGAAATTCATTAAAAATATTCAAATTTACTTGATTAAAACCAATAAAACGAAGTGAAGAAGGACAAAATCAGCTGAATTTCGAACTTCTATTTTATTTATCTTTACTCTTTTTCGAATCAAATTTTTTCTTGTTGTATTGTTTGTTTGAAAAAAAAAAGAATTCTGCAAAACCTTGACTAGTTAGTGTATTCTCTGCTCTTGTCATAGAAAATAAAAACGAGGAGATGCATTACGGTAAAACTTGCCGGAAAGAAAACATGGACTCATTTCATTTCGCGTCAGTTGAAATAAACAACTAAAAAGAATATCTGACTGCAGAACTAACGGAAGTGAAGTGATGAAGTTGGATGTACACTCAAGGAAATTGCATTTATTTTTTTTCGTAGGGTTACAGAAACAGATTTTTTTCTAACTCAAAGTGAAAAGCCGATTTACTTAAAATAAAAGCGAGGAGATCAATTTGATTATTTATTTCAGGTGAACATTGCGCACTCTTTTTAGAGTTTCCAATACTTTGGAGGAAAAATCCGGTCTAATTTTCTTTCCCAAGGGACTCGTAAAATAAAATTTACTTTTAAAATCAAAACATATGAATTTTAGACTATGCATGAAATTCATTTGCAGTGTATATTAAGTGTTACCACATAATTCAATAAAATATGGAGTTTTTATTTACATAATTTTAACAATGGTTTCAATATAAAAAACTCGAATTAATTAAAATTTTTTGACTTAAATTGAATTTATACGGAGAGCTCAGAAACGAAATTTCATGCTTTTTAAAATTGTTATTTAGAATGATTTTCTTTTAAATTACAAAATTATTATCGATTGTTGGCATCGAATATAATTTCACCATATTTTATAAGTTTGAATTTTATTAATAGTTGAAATTTTATTAAGAAATGTTAAAGTATGTATTTAAATAAACAGATATTTATAATTTACTTTAATAAATAGTTATCATTTAAATCATGAAGAAATATTTTTATTTCTTATAGTTTTTAATAAGTTTGTTTTAAAAATCACATGCGTGAATTTCAATTTGGTATTAGGAAACGGATCAAGACCATAGGAAAAATGTTACAAAAGTTTTCGATTCTTGACTGCATATGGTCTATTTAAAGCGCAAGCTTATTAAAATTGCCTATAAAAATCCATTTCCGTCTTCGTTAGTTTAAACAAGTAATATAAAAATATTACTAAAAATATAAAAGTAATATAAAAATATTACTAATTTTAATGGTTTTATAAGACATTGGATTACATCTAAAATTAAAAAAATTAAGTTTATATTATTAACTCACTTGACACAGTTTATTTGATCAATATGATATAACAGGAAATGTCATATGTTGAAATTTAAATAAAATAAAATATAACAGTGCTTCAAAAAGTGAATCCAGTGTATCTCAGATTCTGTTAATAATTTTCGAAAATAAACTCGTTATCTGATTAAAAATTTTAGATTTATATATAGACTTTAAATTATTATATGAGATCATTCCAAATCGAGTTAATAATTCAAAAGTACTGATCCTTAAAGAAATAGGAAAAATAAAGCTCTGCAAAATTAAAAAATAAGTATTATGCGTGTAAGCTAAACAAGATTCTCAAATTAATGTAAGCAATTTTATCCAACAGAAATTTACGATGTGTTTGTTAAAGATAAAGTTTGCAAAAACTAATATATTGTTGAGTTTTTTAGGAATATTGATGTATAAAAATATTAAGTAATAATTAAGTTTCAAATGTTCATATATAGAAAATTTTGTGTAAAGTAAGTTAATAGTTTTTATTATTATCTATCACAAATAATCCATTTATTTTTGTAGGGATTAAGTAAAAAATGTTTTGAAGAAAATCATTTGTCAGAAAAGTGTAAAAGATACATTTGTTGATCATTGTTATTGTAACTATTGCATAATGATAAATTCACATTTTCTAACATCTGTGAGTGAAATTTAATTATTTTAAGAATTCTATTAATAATTTTCATTTATAGTCTTAGTAATTTACATTTAAAGTTACTTCCAACAGTTGAATATATACTCTTCACTTTTGGAGCTTTACAATGAGTTTAGCAGTAAGACAGGAATATATAATTATTTAAATAAGTAGCTTAACGAAACGAAATGAGTATTAGATATTTGTAGAACAAAATACCAATAGTTGAAATTATAAAATAAACGCAAATGAATTTTATTGATAATATTTAAAACAACAATAAGGCAAAAATATCTATAACTAACATCTCACAACTGCATAGTGAAATAATTAAAATATTTATATTAAGAAAGTGTTTTAAACTCACCATTGTATTTAATTTTTTTATTACTAAAAGATTTTATATATTTTTTTTCATTGAAACCATTATGCTCACTAAATTAGGAGAAATGAGTTACATTTAACAACTATTTATTCTCTTTACTCTGTGTAAATACTCAAAATCTATTTTATTCTGTGTCTTTACGTTTGCCTTTCTTTTTAGAAATGAGCAAATAATTTGAGATTCAGGCCACTTCCCGAAGGCTACAAGTATGCAGTTATAATTCAGAACTATTGGCTTGGTTTCGACATATGAGCAAATCTAATTGGTTGATAGAAGCGTTCCCCTAGCGCTGCATATCTTGGGAATTGAAAAAGTGAAAGTAGTTTATTGGAGTTGACAAAAATTGATGATGACTTCTTATGTCGAAATTGTGACATTTGCTGTTTAGGTACTTTTTTTATGAAATCGTGCTTGCCAGAGTAAATGAGAATAAAACTCAATAAAGCCTATTGATTTTCGAAGCTGCCTACGCCTGCAATTTTTACATTATTTTTTTTATATTTAATGACGCATGTAAATAGTTATTTAAATATAAATTATTACATTTTAGTCATATTTATTTAATAGTAATCATAAATTTATTATATTTTCAAATATTTATAAATAAATGGTTAATATGCTTTCTTAATACTATAAACGTAGGTTTAAAATCATTGTGTTCTATTGGATAAATATTTTAAAGGTATTAATATAAAATTAATATAGTTTTATAGTATAATTATATACAATCCAGATGATTGGATATTTAACTATATTAGAAACGTAAGAACTATAAAAGAAATATCTCTAAGAAAACTTTAGGGAGCCATAATTCCTTAAAACTATCTTTGAGTACAACATTTGCTGTAACAAAGCTGAAACATATTTTACTGAATAGAATAAATAGTATTTTTACAAAAGGAGTTTTGAGATCTGAACAGGTATTTCTAAAAGAACAAAAACTCTTTCAAATCTGGGAAAGGGGAAACTGATATTAAGAAGATAGATATAATACTTCAATGAAAGATTCTTATAGATTTGGTATTCAATGTACAAAATACATTTACGATAAATTATATTCATGAAATTAACAATTAAGATTTATAAATAGTAATTTATTAAACTATTGTATTTAATAATCAGAAGTAATAGTGTATATTAATGACAGTAAATGAATCTAATAGATGCATTTTTATAATTTCAGTTGTTATTTTTAAATGGAAAAAACTATCTTTTACTACAGAGGAAATGAAATTTCTTGTTTAATTGAAAAATTTAAATTAGATTAATTTTATTTTTGATATTTTTTGTGTTAATTATAATGGGAAATATAAACAAGAAATTTCATTTCCTCTGTAGCAAAAGATAATTTTTCTATTTAGTTACTAAAATTAATGAAGATAATGTTTGATTTTTAAAAGTATTTGAATAAAAAACTAAAATTAAAAAGAAAATTTAGAAAAATAATATTCCAATTTAAAAATTATTATCAGAAGTCTTTAGGATATCAATTTCGCATTAAAAATTATTTATCATTGTTTGTTTCATATTAATTTTATTTATTTAAAACACAGTGCTATTGGCTTTAAGTTATTAATACCAAGTTCATTGTTTTCTCGAAAATTTTAAAACATTTTGCTATACTTATCTTTGCTTAAATTGCCCTAACAGCAATGTCAATAAATTTACAATTAGTATTTAAACTTTACTCTAAATGAATAAAGCTATTGAAGAGATTTTAAGTAGATTTCATTAAAATAACAATAAGAATATTTAATAAGGGTAAATTTCTCAATTCATTAGATATTATTTATGAGATTTGTTTGATTTCTAAAACGAATTGCAATTTTGAATTGAAATTTTGAGAGTAAGTTTTTAAAATATAATCATTCCTTCAGCAATTTAATGGGCAACTTTTCAAAGACTGCGTCCTTTGATAGTATCATCAATTTTTGGACTTAAGCAAATATTTGTATTGTTTGCATAGTATTTATATAAGAATTCAGAATTTCTTGCTGTTGTAAAATAACTTATATTTAGATAACGCCAGAATTTTTAGAATGAGAAATTGTGTCTGTTGTGATAATCTTCAACGGACTACCTTGCTGAAAATATTTGTACATTAATGCCTAATTGTCTTCTCCTAGTGTAGTAAGAAAGTCCTATGCTCAAATGTTGACTTCGTCTTTGGTTTAAATGACGAATGTTTATAATGTATAAGTTATTAATCAATTAATACAATCCGATGTCCTGATACATTGTTACAAATAAGCAGTATGCATGTGAAGAAAAATATCTCATTCTAACTAACAAAAGAACTCAGTGCCTAATTGTGCTTATTTTTGAATATATAAGTGTTCAATATAAAAAATATCATGAATATTGCTGAATTATTATTTATTTTTTCAAAAAATGAACTCAAATTATCTCAAAAATTTATGGATGCCTTATGTTGTATGCTAATTTTTTTATTTTAAGAAAGTAGAATATCTTAAAAGCAATTAGTTTTAAGAAGTTTTGATCTTTTGTTTTAATCATATCGTATAGTTGGAAATTTAAGGATATAAACTTAAAATAATGAGATAACAGCATATTTCTTTGTTTAAAATAAACAACTATTAAACTTTGGTTAAATTTTGTTAAGTTTTAGTTTATTGTATTAGAGCACTTCATCGTACTAAATTTTGTTGTGGACTTTCTTTTATAAATATTTACCAGTACAGTTTATACATAAAAGTTATGTACTGTAATTTCTTATTTCTTCCATTTAATAAGTCGTTATATATTATGAACATTTATCTTTGAATAAGCACGTGACATTAAACAATATATTAGATGTTTTTCTATTATTTTAATGGAGCTAACTTTATAATTTTTTATTAAATACCATGAATTAGTTTGAAATAACAAGTTAAAAATGTGATTATTTAATTAAAAGTAATTAATTCCCCATAAATTAATACATAATTATATTTCAGTTATTCAATTCAGTAATAATTTTTTACAATTTTGTATTTTATTGATTTAGAAAAATAGTTTATTAAAAATAATACACAATTTTGCATTACTTTTGTTAAATAAGTAAAATTATATCAAAATCGAAAACACACATATTTCATTAAAATGTTTAACACATTATTATTCTTTGTATTCGATTCCAACAATCTTAAAGACAATCTTTCAATATTTTAATTCATGAAATTTCAAAATTTAGTTGCTTGAAACATTGCAAATATTGATTACTTAAGAATCCCTTTCTGAATAATTGATGTTAATAATTTGATATATTGCAAAATGTCATGAGGAGGATTATTCCAAGCCGTTTATTTAAATTAAAGTAAGGCTTTCCAATCAATACATTTTTGTCCCTCATTATTTATTTATGATGGGCCTGAAAATTATGCTTTTGAAAAATAATGATCTGATGTTTGAGAAATGAATATAATTATAAATAAATGAGAAAAATAATTATTTTCAAATTTTAATTGGAATAATGAAAAATGGTTGCGACAGATTTTTAAAAAAAATTGTCCAAACAAGTGCAAGGAGTAAAATTTAATAATACTAATTATCTTAGATTCAAAACTCTATAATAGGTAGCACATAAATTACTTCTCTTTTTTGAAAAACTATTTGAACATCGTTTATAAGTAGGGTATCATTATTTTATATCTAGGGTAAATTATAACTAGGGTAAATTATTATTTTTTTTTACTTTGAAGATGAGAAATGCTTTAAATCCCGATATATAGAAATAATGTCACATTTTATGCTGATGAAATATTTTTAATGATGATAATGCATATGTGTTCATAAATTGTCCTTTATTTAAGATTTCCATTATTAAGATATTTCCGAAGTATTGTTGTTTAAAAAATTTTTTTATTAAGAGGAAGTTTTTAAAAATATAAGGGATTTTTAATTCAAAGTTAAGATAAATTTTATGTGTTTTGTATGGAAATATTAATTTTCTGAAAAGAAAATTAATTTCTTTCAAAATAAGTCTTCTGATTGATATTCTCGAAAAGAGTTTAATCTTTCCATTTCATAATCTTGAAGCATATTCAAGTTGTAAAATTATCAACTGAGTTTGAGGCTTTCGCATAAATATTTCAGATTTATGTGTTTTATATAAAAGTATTAACTTTTTAAAAAGAAAACTAATTTCTTTCAAAATAAGATTTTTGGTGAACACTCTCGAAAAGAATTTTAGCTTTCCATTTCATAATCTTGAAGCATGTTCAAGTTGTTAAGTCACCAATTAAGCTAGAGATCTCCACTTGAAGTCTTTCACACTTCATAATGCCAAACTAATAGCGGAATAATTAATATTATGGTTTTCAATTCAACAGTTCATAGGTTAGAATCCCATCTTGGAAGTGGTTGTCTTTAATTGTTTTAAATATACTCATCAAGTAACAAGTCCTTGTATAAATAGACCTTGTAAATAAAACTTGAATGCGAATCAACAAGTAAAAACCACATCACATTAATGAATTTTAAAAATAATTAAGGTGCATAGGCTTCACTATTATAACCTTTTTGAGTAACTGGTATTCTGTGGTGCTAGTATTCTAGTATTCTGTACCTTCTAATAACATGTGTAACCCCTTTACCAATCAAGTCATTGTCTCTTTAGAAGTAACATCCAGTGATTTATTTTCGCTTTGCTTTTATCAGTAAACCAATAAGATATAAAAATATTAAAATAATTGAACGTTTTCATGACATTTTATGTCTATCAATCAATAAAATTTTTTATTTTAGTTTATTAAGCAATTGTTATTTTGAATATTTTTAAACAAGCCTCTCAAAATCTATTTCAAAACTTTTTTCATGTAATGAAATATACTCAATCATAATCCGATTTATTCAAAATATAGTTACTAAATTTTCAACTAAGAAATTATTTTAAATTAATATGAAACATTTTTATGGGTAAATTATTATACGTGGCTTTCTCTCAATTCTTCAATTAAAATAGTGTTTTATTCTTTTTCCTCAAAATTCAAATTATATTGACTTATAAAACAATACTCATTGTAAAAAATCTTATTTTTAAGAATGAAATCATTATCTGTTTTTGTAAGATTTAAAGGACCGACGAATAACTATGGAAATAGGAACCAATTTCAAATCAAAATACCGAAAAATAAAATGTTTTATTTTTAAGAAATTATTTCAACTAAGCCTTTTTAAATTTTATAATCGTTTCAACTGAAGTATTTTAACTATATTGTTTTAATTTTTTGACTGTGATCATTTTTATTCATGAGAATTTTATGTTCTATTGACTAAAATTAACTTTAGATACTAATGATCCTTTGTCATATAAAAAAACGTAGGCTGAAAATGATAATATGTAAATCTAAACATATTGAAGCTCTTTGAAAAGTAAGCAATAAATAAAAAATCTACTGTTTTTAAATTAGGAAAATTTTATTATGATTACGTCCTTTCATATTAAACTTAAATGGGAAAGTTCGTTTACTAAACATTGAAACTTTTCAGTCTCATTATGAAGTCTTTCTTAATTAGCTGCATAATTGTGTAGTTTCATAAAATTCCCTATTACAATATGCCTAGCAATATTTTAAAAATAATTTGTCACTGTAAACAATTTATTACATTTCTACTCAACTGAAAACATACAATTAAATTATGCAGATCAAAATTATGTAGTAAATTAAAATTAAAAAAAGTATGTAGGAAGGCTTGTTAAAATAAATATTCATTATTAGATACATATTTTGAAAAGTTGATTAAATCCATTATTTGGAAAATGCAGTACAGTTTTATTCCTGTATTTATTTATTTTTCTTAAAACTTTGTTAATGTTAAAAGATATTTTTCGATAGTTTTTCAGATTCATTTTTCTAACATGAAAAGCAAACTGGTTCTTCAAAAATACAGGATCATCAAAAATTTGCAGAACAATAGTAAGTTATATTGTTTTTATTTTTAATATTTTTTTATCATTTTCGAAAGAACATAAAATATTGCTTCCATTACAAAGGTTGATTCAAAGTTTAGAAGTTATGTGTGACCACCAGGGGAGGCATATTGAAGACGTGAAGTTTCAGTGTTTTATTTCATTTCACTTCAGTTTTCTTTTTCTTTGGCTCGGGAGACCTTCGCACATAACTTTCACTTACGAAAATTGTTTATTTCTCATTTATTGGAAAAGGCTTTGATCGAAAACACTCGATCTTCAAGATAAACTTGAACTTGGGGTAAAGATTCTTACTTTGATAGGGGCTTACACGTATCTCACAAATTGTACAAAAACTTTTAGTCTTATAGGAAAAAATCGAAAAATGCATTTACGGCCTTAGTGCAATGGTGTTATATGATTACTTAAATTAACATTAATTTTAATATTATTAAGTGTAAAGTTCACTAATGTAAAGTAAGCAAAAATATTTAATTAATGCTAATTTAATTAGAAAGTTGTAAGTTTGATTTTAAAAAGCCATTCAGCTTAAATAACGTAAAATAATTTTTTATTGAAAATTTCAATATATTTTTCAATCTAGGATGATTATTTAGATCTATTAAGATTAAATGATATTTTACTTGATAAATTCCGAAAATGTTTACAAGTGGAGTATCAAAATTACTTCACAACTGAATAGAAATCAAATGATTTCAATTGTTCCAAATGGATTTATCTCTTTTGGAAGTGAGAGTAGACAAATCCTATTGTGATGTAATGAAGTTAATAATTTCCAGAATTATGTAAAATGTAAATCAGTTTCATAAATAAGTACATTCAAAGTAATATTTGTTATTTAATTCTGACCGATTTCTCGTTAAGAAGTAATATTCATTCATATCGCTTTTTATTATATTGTTAATAGGAAATAACATTAAATGTTTAAAATTGAGAGAATAAGTTTAGTAAAAATAAATTTTTGATTTATTTGCATTCATGAAAAAATGTCATTTTTATTACTGACATTCAGGAATAAAATATTCCTGAATGTCAGTAATAATAAAGAATTCATGCAAATAAAAAAATAGTTTATATGTTGGCTCAACGTTTTAGTTTTTGTAAAGAAGATTTTTATCTAAATGCCCTTATTTTAAACCAGATAGGATAAATTGATTAATTTGAAATAAAATCTTTACCAAAATATGCTATAAATATCTTATTTGTAATCATTTTCTTATATTTGAGAATAATCAGAACAAGCTATACTTACTAATAATCTTAACTATTATAGGTATGACTTTGTTATACTTTCAGTTTGCTTTTTAAACTCTTTACTAGTAGATAAATGAAACATATTGTTTAAAGTATGTATAAATGTAATGTAAATTGATTTTAATTAATTCTGTATTTTAAAAGCTTTATTAAATATAATATAAGGACTTGTTAGCATTTTGAAAAATGATTTATAACTTAGTAAAGTACATTAGTATACATTTATATATTTTCCATGAGTGCATATAGCTTTTGATGCCATTTCAATGATTTCAGAAAATTCGAATTGTAAAATAGCTTTACTGTGAAACGAAGGATTTAATCAATATGAATGAATTCAGATTTTATGAATCAATATAAATGTATTCAAATTTTATGAATCAATATGAATGAATTTAGAATTGAGAGAACAAAAATGAATTATTCATTGACTTACGTTTGAAGTCTATTTTGTAGTGTCTAGAAACATGGAAAAAATTCTCAGCCAAAAGTTTTTTTTTATATATTCCTGTTTCTAATATATTTCATAATGTTTTATATCAAACAAAACTTTCATTAACAAATTGTATTTTTAAATAATTTTAATTTTTGATTTGGAATATATTTTCTCAAAATTACATATGTGACATACTTGTAATTTTGAGAAATATATTTCAATGGTTAGTAAATTGTGAAAAATTTCCTTAAGAGTCTAATTGTTCCACAAGAAAGAGTTTTCATAAAAATATCAAAATTCATAATAAATTAAAGATTATAAAACGTTTGAAATTTTATTTTAAATTAAAGTTAGATTTCTTCTTCTTCTTAGAATTGGGTTTGTATGTCATTGGGCACCTCTGCTTTTATCAGCATTTTGTACCATTAAAATTTTTAGAGATTTACGTACCTTATAATTACTTGAAGTATTGAAAAAAATTTTAATTTGTTTTTATACTATAAAAAATAGCCTCTATATAATTACTAGATTCAAAATTTGTCTTTTTTCAAATAAATAAACTAGAACTATGACTCTCGAATAATATATAGGCTTGTAAATTATCAATATTAGTAAATGTCACATATAGTAATTATACATATTATCTGTGATGACATTGAGAATTTCATAATTGGATGAAGGTTTTATTTAAATTTGTTGATATGTTCACTTAATAGTTTTAATTTGCGTTATTTATAAAAATTGTTAGCGTGGTTAAGCTGTTAAAATGTACATACATTTTTAGAGATATTCTTTAGTATTATTTAAATCTAATTCTAAGTTAAAAAGTTTTTTTTTACTTAGTATAACAGTTACCTTTATTTGAAATAAGAATTAAAAATTTTTATCCGCATAAAAATTATACAATTTAAACAGTTATAGGAAAAATAAATACCATTGGAATTTAAATGCAGTAGATTTTTAAATATACATATTAATTTGCATATCGCCGCCCAAGTTGTCTAGTGGTCAGTGTGCCTGACTGGGGATAGGGAGATCCTAATTCGAATCCCGGTTCGGGCATGGATGTACTTTATCTCTCTATTTATCCTTTCTTTTTCCTTTCCTTGTATGAGTGGGTTGTGAATGGTTGCCTACCCTATTAAAGGGGTACCTATGGCATATGTGTACTGAGGAAGTTGGACTCCACACCTAAATATGGTTCAGTTGAAAAAGTGGAGCAGTGTACCCTATTATGCCAGACTAGCCGGCACATAGCAACAACACAACAATTTACAAATCGTAACTTCCTAAATAAGATGACTTTAACCATATTTACATGATACTGTTAATTTCCAATAAATAGCTAGTAAATATATTTTTTGGATAAAAATGATCTGGTTAAATATTTTTTAAATATTTAAAATTAATTCAGTTTTAGAACTCTGTAGTGCGATTAAAAATATTGCAATATAAGGAATAAGTATTTGTAAAGTTCAGTCTTTGTATTTGATGACAAAGTGAAAAGAAATTTCTTGTTTAGTATAAGTATTTCGGGTTGATGTGGAGCAGCATTTTTAAATTAAACTAGTAGTTATTTTTTTATATTCAAGTAAATATGTGCACAATAGACTGTAACGAACACAATGGATTCTTGTCGTGAGAAACTTATTGTGTAACCTTTTCTGTTACTTGCATGCATATTTAATAGCGTGGGATATAATTATGCTTCCTTAAAATAAACTGACACAAACTTTGTTCTAGCCAATTTTCTAAAAGACGTAAATGAAGAAAAAAGACATTAATTTTGTTCCATTTATTCTCTTTTTTATTAAACTACATTAGCTTCGTTTCATTTTGTTTCTCACGTAAGAAAAGAGTTCCTTGAAGCAGACGATAAAGCAACCGAGAAATTACTTCATTTGAGTTCAATTCCCATTTCCTATTAAATAGGAAGGAAAAAAGAATATTTTTTTAAAGATACATGAAATAGGAGAAGTGAAAGAGCAAGGCATTTCTCCTATTTAAAGGAGAAGTAAAAAAATATAGCTACAAGCTATTAAAAAAGTAAAAAGTATTTTTTTTTGCGAAAATAATTAAATAAAGTGGAAAAAAATATGCAAAAATCTTACATGATGTCAGAAAAGGAATACTATTTAATTTTCTAGGAGCATTATTCGCTTTTACACTGTTTAAGGCAATAAAGATATCGAAACTAGATTTCTAAATTGATGCTGTGGCTTTAGTAATTAAATGACTAGTTAATGAGGTTTTTACGAGTCCAGACTTTAGTTTAACTATTTTAGCATTAGGCAAAAAATAATTCCCATGTTAAATATTTAATTTACTTAGATTAGTTATTAATTTTAGATGAAAAATAAAGAAAAATTAAAAATACTTTTTATGAAGAGTTCTTAATTTTCTTTTAAGTAAAGTTTTTCTTATAATAATTTATGATTGATAACATTTATTGGATGATAATCATGAAATAGAAACGCTGTCACAAACTTATGTTTGGAAACAGAATGTAACCAAATAAATAAAATATAAATAACTTAAATGAAAAATATTTTATGAATCTATTGTAGGAATCACAATGACTCAAACATTTGATGGAATTAATTTTTAAATTCTTTCTCTCTTTATTCACACATTACATGATTCAATTTATGCAAGAAGTGTGACTCATATTTTTCAAGAGCTCCCTTTATTTACTTATTATAGAAATTTAAGTGTATTGGCAATTCCTTAAAAGTAGGAAACATTTGATATGAATATCTTAAACAAATGAGAAAAGAAGTATAGAAAATTTATGTTTTCCCAAAAATTGGAAAATATTTCATATTATTAGAATTTTACTTTTTAGTTCTTACAATTAGCTTAAGTTACTTTTATTTGAAATTGATTAATATTAATTAGCTTATTATTGTTTAAAAGTATAATTTTTAGTATTTTATTAAATGGCTTAATTTTCAGACACACTCTGCCTAACTTTAAAATTACCACATCAAAAAGAAGTTGCCAGAAAGTGACGAAACTCGGAAAACAGAGAGAGACAGTAAGAAATAGAAAAAACTGGTCTGTATTTTGAAATGATGTGCAAAATACAGAGCGAGAACAGGGTCAAGTCAGTAGGCTATAGGTCCACAGTGGACGGCGATACATGAAGCAACACGTCTAGGCATAGAGTCATCGAAAGTATGGATGGCATCCTGAGGAATGGCTCTTCGTTTCTTGTCAACCATTAGCAAAAGTAAGTCTTGACAGTAGCAGGGTCTGCAAATGGGGTCCAATCATATCCCAAATGTGTTCGATTTGTGAGAGATCCGGTGAGTACGGTGAGTGGTGGTATGGAAGCAGCTTGCAGGACATGTTGGCTGATGCGAGCTATGTGCGATCGGGCGTAATCCTGCTGATAAAGGGTACTGGTAAAAAACTCCTAAAGGGACTGCTTTGCAGGCCCACCACCGCTTCCCGCCGGACTTGTTGATACATGACTTTTGAAGTCATTCTGACTGCACCGACAACCTGTGTACCATAGTCTTCACCATAGCCTGTGTACTGTGGAGGTGTCCGTGTCTGTCAGCTGCAATTTGTCGAAAGGGCGAACCTGCCCTTCTCAGTTCGATCACCATGGCCCTCGTAAACTCGCCTGTCTGCAGAAACTGACTCCGTCAACGATGGTCCGGCATTTTCTACAATTACAGGCGTTATTTGCGACAAGAATAAACCTTCAATGATCATTTTGAAAGCAACAATAACAGCGCGAATATTTCCCCCTCGAATGGTTCCTCACCTTATATCGTATCCTACGTACGCTGGAGAGAACACATCATTTGCATAACTCGGTGAGGAGTATATTCCATGAAATTTGCATAATTATTTGGCTACTCCTTGATGTGGCATTTTCAATGTTGGGCAATGTATATTTCAAATTTAAATTATCTTCATAAGTAAATTCTCCAATATTTGAATTATTAAAATATACATTTTAAGCTAACTTTTTTAATACAAATTTTTTAGATCATATTTAATAAATATAAAAAATCTAGAAAATTTATTGATTTATAAACTGAAAATAATATGAGAATTTGTATTTCTATGTAAAATAAAAGTAAGAGAGTCTTTTATTTAAATGTTTACTATTTCTACCCCATTATAATGTTAATTAATACAAATATTATTTTCTTATAATAAAACAAATGATTTTGATTGATATATATTTAAAGAGGCTTCAATTTAAAATATTTTCTTTTAATTTTAATACCAATTAAAATTTTTAGGATCATTAGAAATTATGTTTTACCTGAGCAAAAATATATTTGTTTTGAAAAATACTTCTGTATAAAATACATTTTTATTTTTCTTCAAATAACTTTAACTACATATATTATTGAAAATACAGAGTTATGATATTATTTTTGAAATAACAAAAAGTAAAATAACATCACAATTTAAAAAAAATTGGTACCCTTCTATAAAATAATACAGAAACATTGATAAATATTCAAAAATAAAATAAGGAATCCTGTATTATGTCATCATAGATAGTTTCATCGACTAAGCTTTTATTGAAACGGAACTTAGAGCAAAGTAAGAATGAATGTTCTTCCAAAATATGATGCTTTAAAAGCTGGAAACAAATGGTGAATACTTATCTAACTTTATGGATTAAATACCACTGATTTTAAGGTTTAAAATGCCATTCGAAAGACCAAATTCTGGAAATATGTAAATTACATTTTCAAACTCTATTCGATCAGACGAAACTTTTCCGCAACACTAGTTTCACCAGTTTTCTACGTAATGAAGATTGAGCTTTCGGCTTCGATCGTTAAGAAAATTTTCTGTGTCACTGATGTGTTCCATCGCCGGAAAGAGGAGTTGTGATGGTAATGGTGGAATGTTTGTCGACCTTTTAACCTTGATTACTGTTGTATATGTGATCAATTGCTTCCTGGTGTTGCAATGAATAAAACTTCCATTATCCCCCTTATTCTGTAAGTTACGTTGTTAAACAAACAATTAACTGCTGTCTAAGAATAGGAATTAATGTACTCACACAGAAACAAGCTAAATTTTAAAATTTGTGTGTTCCTATTATATTTTTCGATACATAAATATATATCGGAAAATAAAATATAAATTTTCACGAGTGAATGTGTTTTATAGAGAGAATAAATCACTATTATTATATTATTTTGTTTCTGAATTTCGAACAATGATGAAGGGTTAGTCATTCAAAATTTAATTTTATTTTCAAGTTACAGATTTAAATTACATGAAAATGCTTTTAATCTACAAATGTTGATTATTTTTTTAAATGTTGATATTAAGAAGCAAAACTCTTCAATTTTAAACTCTTACATTTCAGTAGTTGCTTTCGTTATACTTCAAGTTAAATTGTACCATTAAAAATAAATAATTGCAATAATGACAAACTAGTTCTGTTTCATTATCAAATCTTCAAATACGATTTTTTAAACTTACAAAACACTATCTTCCACTAGTCTTATAAATATTGGAATTTATTTTTAAAATAGCTGAAATTCTCTGTCAGAACTAATTGTATTTTGTTAATATGAGTGCAAATAATTTATATTACTATATTTTTTCCCATTTAAAGTAATTATTAAAAGAAGATATGCTTTCTCATTTAAAATAAATAATACTAAACACTATGTTATGTGTATTCATTTACAATTTAACTTGTTAAGACGCATGCTTCAAATATATATGAAATCTAAGAATTAAAAACTTTCAAATACGTGAAATGTCTATATCTGAAAAAAAAATATTTCCATAATATTTACAATAATTAATGTAAAATTAATATTTGTTGGATGCATCTAAGGTATTGAGAGTAATTTAAATAATATTTAATTTTGGAACGTACTAGTTCCTAATTAATTTAAATAAGGTTTTCCATTTCATTGCACTTCATTAAATGTACATATTTTAGGCATTCATTGGTAGAATGATGTTATTCAAAATATTATGTACGTATATTTGAAGCATTCACTAAACTTTTTAATAAATTATGTTAATACGATGAAGAATTTCTAATTAGTAAATTTCGCAATATTTACTTAGAAATTATGGTTTTTGTTGCAGGTAAAATGTGAAGAAGTATCACTTTATTCAAATAAATGCTATTTTCTTGTCAAAACCGAATTGATTCTATTTTTTGAGAGAATCATACTTAATGAAGAAAATGAATTAATATTTTTATATTTATTATAAATTATTGACTACCATTCAAGTCAAACCTTTAACTGTTTGGATTTTGTTTTCGCGGAATTTTTTTTGTATGTTAATGTGCTTTGTGTACATGTTAAAATAAATTGTTAATTATTTTTATTCACAATATAAATATAACGTATAATTATGAAAGTAGAGCGTTGCGATATTCTAAAATATTTGCAAAAGTAACAACAAACTGTGTTATTTAGATTAAATATAGCTTCTAATTTGAGTTGATGAAATAATAGTTACTTGCAATTTTTATTGCTGAATTTAATTTTTTTATTTTGGAAGAAAATATCAAGTTTTGCTTATATGTTTAGCTATACTTAGAAATTAATACAAACATTCAAATGAAATTAAAAGAGGTATCTAAAACAGTTAATGATAACTAAAGAGAGAAATAAATAGAAAAAATTGTAGTGATAAGGAAATGACTTATTACTCTACGTTAATGTACAGAAAATGAACAAATAACCTAAATAATCAGTTTTAAACATCAGCCAAATTTTTATGTGCTAAAGGTTATGACTGAGGTCTACAAAATAAACTAAACAGCTAAATATAACCTGTTTAGGTATATTTAACCTGTTATTTTATACTTGGTTATGTAAGCATAAAAAGTAACGTATTACTTTATACTAGTTATTAAAAGAATATAAGTTTTATTTTTAAAGTTAAATTTTATCACTTAAGAAAGTTTAATTAAATTTAAAAAAAGCAAATAAAAAAGGGATTTAATATTTAGAATAATTTATTTTACGATTTCTCAGAGATACAATAGTTTCTCAGAGAGTGCTTTAAAACAATTTAAGACTTAGCATTGCCGCAACTTGTTGACTTTAACCTCCTGGAATAATTTATACTTGTTGATTTGACATTTGTAGCTTTTATTATAATAAAAATCGGAATTGTTGCAAATAATGCTGCCAAAAATCAAGTTTGGATTAACGCCAAATCCTAAGTTGGCGCTGACACAACTTTGTAAGAATAAGTTGATACAGTGATTGGTCACGTAACAAGAGATTATAGTTTGAAATAAATTGATACTAACTACTTTCAAACAAGGAAAAGGAATAATTTATTAATCTTGCAAAATATATTACATAGGCTATATGAAAGAATAATAAATAAAGTAACAAATGAAATATTTTGTGTTATAAGGAATTATCAAACAATAATTTAAGTTAATGTAACATCAGGAACATAAGATTGCTTAAGTAATCATTCTTATCGAAGTGCTTTAAAAATACTTATATAGTTTAATGATAGAGTATTTATGCTAGGAAATGAAGTATTATTCGACATTTTTAAGATTCTTATTTAAAACCTATATTTAAGTAAAATTCTTTACATTTATTATATTGAACAAACTTTTATATCAATATAAAATTTGTTTTTATTGACATAACAATCAAAATAATTATTATATTTGGTTTGTTGCAATCATAACTGATTATTTTTAAGAAAGTTACATTTTCTGCTGATTTAATCTGTACAAAATCCTTTTCTCTTCAAGTACTCCAACCTGTTCTTATAAAATGCTTTACTGATAAATTCTATAAAATCTTCCTGCACACTTCCAATGCACAAAAGCACAATAAATGGAGCCTGTAAGGCTACGTCAATAGAAAATGTCAGCAACAGCGGACCAAAAAATAGGTTTTCAAAATGTCAAGTGAGATTAGTTCTTCTTCAAGCTTTTTTGGAGTGAATGAAAGTTGCTTGAAGGAGTCTTTGTAATTCTATTTTCCTTTCAAGATTCATGTAAAGTACGCATTCTTGAGTTTTCTGGACGATAGTATTTTTCTTTACAGAAATAACACTGCTCAATAAGTCAAGGCACGTATTGAGCATTTTCCTTTTGTTGGATCGCCACGAGATTTCCTTGAACAATCTGCAATCATCTGAAATATTTACTCTGATCTCTATAAATAGACTTTTATATCTTTGTACAGATATTTACAATCTGGGTAAAAATATATTTAAACCTTACAAAGACAGCAGGAAGACTAAATATGTGTAAGTGGCACTCGATTGATTTTATAGGTTTACTTTTACAGAGAGTTTTTTATTGCTGCCGAAATATCTGTAAATCAAAGACTTACCTTCAAAGTCATTAATAATTATAAACCATTTTAAGATACTATTTGAAATTATTTATTGAAATATTTTGTTATTGTTATTAAAATCCTAAATTTATCAATATAAAGTAAGCTGATTGTAGAAAAGAAAAGGTTAATGGCAATTCAAAAATATTTGAGGTTTTAAATATTTTGAAAAGTATTCAGTATATTACGTAAGCAAAAACTTATAACAAGCAACATTTGGTATTTTATCTTAGATGCATCATTTGCAAGAGAAAATTTTAATACAGAAATAATACTTTGAAAAACAAATATTATTTATTTGTACTGTATACCGAAAATTTCTCTTGGCAATTTTTGTTCCCCAGCTTCAGTTTCCAATTGCAATAAAAGTGTTGTTATTTACCATTTTTAATAAATTTTTTAATTATTAATAAATATAATAGTAATTTTATTTATTATATTAAACCATTAGATATTTTTTGACATTATTTATGCTTAATAAATTTTTACAGATACATTTTGTACAAGTATTCTTTTCAATAACCAGCTGCAATGAATTTTGTATAAATTTTTTATAGAAGAATTTTTAACAAAAATGCTTTTCACTAAACAACAACAATTAATTTTGTACCAATTGTATTAAAAAGACTTTGATTTTGTAAATGAGTTTAACTTTTGCATATAAAGAAAATGGTTATTCACAAAAATATTTCTTAAAAATTGAGAATTACTTTTTAATTATTATTAAAAATTGTGAGAAAGAATTACAAAAATCTCGATGATTCTTTTAATGTACGGAAAATATTTTTAAAAAATACAAAAGAAAACTAAAATTATAATTTAAAAACTGCTATTATTTATGAAGTATTTATGCTTAGAGCATATTGTAAATTGAAAAAAGAATTGAATAATTAAAATACTTCTCTAAAATTCATGTGTATTTGAATAAATACAATATTTAATTCATGTTTAAATTTTTTGATTTCTCATGTTGCGCTACATTACTTTTAAATGTTCAAGGAAATTTATCAACTGTTCATATTCCACTGATATTGTTTTCAAAGATATCTTTCCTAGCTACTGAAAATGAATTAATCACTGGGAGCAAGTGAAAAAAGATATTTCAATACTGAATATATTTCCTATTTTTATTTTTCATGATTGTATTTTCAGCTTTGACTGAATACTTCACATAGTTTAATATATTTTTTTATTAAGATAAAATAATTTACTGTGAATTGTTTAGTTTAATAAAGCTTCTATATATTTTTCAAACACAACGGAAAATATTCCTATCTATTTTCTCTTCAATCGGATGAAAGGCAGTTACATTTGGAAGTTAGCAGGCGAGGAAGGCTGTGGTCTCCCCCTCCGACTGTTGGAAGCTTGTTAACTGCTAATGACTTCACTTCAAGTAGGGCCCAGCTGCATCGACTGACTCATGGATATAATTCGAGTTAGTTTGGGTCAGAAAAGATGATAAATTGAACGGTAGAAAAGGAAAATCCATTTATGAGGGAGAATTCTAAAACATAAATTTAATTGAGGTTGATAATTTGTATGGCATAAATCTGGATTTGTACAGAATCGTATATTAAGGTATAACAGAGACAGAGGTATATTTCTTTTACACATTAGCATTATTTGTTCCAGTTTAATTCCTTCATAGAGTTGTTCATAAGTGTATTTAAATAGGTTTGATTTCAAAATATTGTTTTCTGAAGATAAATAAAAGATTTGTAATATTTTTTAACAGAACATGAATAAATAAAATTCATAATAAAATTCAATTTATAAATTTAAATTAATTGTCTTTAAAAACATTTTAAAAATCTTTGCATGAGATAGAAAACTAATTTACTGAGGTAATTTTGTTTATATATTAATGTATAGTTTTTACATTTTCTTAATAACTAAATTCAATTAACTTTAAATTTCCTTATGGTCAAATACGCACGTGTAAAGCAAAAAATTTCAATAAATTATTTAAATAAATGTTAATACAAAAATATTTATTGTAAGATGCGTTGTTTTTTATTGTTGATATTCAGAGGTAATATATAAATATATTGTATTCATATTATATAAATATATTCGATATATTTGTTCTAAAAAGTAGATAATATGTGAGAATTGCATGGAAGAAAAAGAAAATTTTAAATGTAAGAAATTATTTTTTTATGCTTTTCATAACAAGATTAATATCTTCCACTCAAGAAAATTGTATTCTCAGTTATTAAATGTGCTGATAAAATGAATTTATATAAAGCAAGTACTGATAGAGAATTTTATGCAAATATTATTGAAAAATGAATCTAAATATATTAGGGGATTGATTTTTATTTTTGTTGTAATTATTTAATTGTGAAGTCTCTTGGGGAAGTTGTATTCATTGCTTAATTATTTAGCTTTAAGCAATAACAATTAGAGCAGCAACTATAAAGAAATATATATTGATGAAGTTATTTGAATGCTATTTTATATTTAAATCTTAAGCATCAAATTAATACTCAAATAGAAGTACTTGATAAAGAGCTAATTAATTGAATATCGTTTACTGGAACAAATGTCGGACATTATGTGAAAAAATGTAGAAGTCATTCAATTGTTTAATGATTACATAAAAATTTTGTAGAAAATTATATTTTATAAAATACATTTTTATTTCCCTTGAAGTTTCAATTTTTGATACAATAAATGATATATAATAACCAAATAGCATTTGAGTTTTCAAAATATTTTATGTAGACATGTAGTTAATTATTGTTTATTTAAGAATAATTGAATTTTTTATATATTTTTGTGAATTCTTGTCATATATTTTGAAAATTTGTACAATTTTGCAGACTTCAGTGCAATTAAAAGAAAAAAAATGTATATGATTTATGACAAAGGATTAAAGATTCCCTAAAAAATAATTTTGTCAAGAAAATTTTTTGTGCATTCAGAACGCAGCAAATATACATCAATAATTTTCATTTAACAAGCATGTAACTAATAAAAGCTGTCAAATAATATTTGAATTTTATTCTGTTTAAATATTCGAAGAGTAATTCGTCAAATATTTATAAAATTAAATTTTTTTATCTGATGCACATAAGAGATAGCTACAACGATATTTCTCTTCGGTATTTTAAGTAATGTTCAACATAAATTAGTCCAAAAAGAAATGGGAAGAACAGATTAAAGTGTATCTTAAAATTTAAAGTACATTATGAGTTTGACGGAATTACTACTGGGAAGAAGTTTGGCGTTCATTTTATATATTTAGAATTGATTCATATTAAAGGGAAAAGCACTGATAAAAACATATTAAGGGATGATGCTGTTATAATTTTTATGGTCGTGGTAGCCTAGTGGTTGAGGCATTAGCCTTCTGTTCGGTAGGACAGGGTTCGATTCCCAATGCCGCCAAAGACCTACTGACTACATGTGATATACGTACTCGTTAAATCTGAAGAATCGGAAGCTCCATGGAGAATCGAGAGTCCCGAAAGTCATTGAGCAGTTACCATGGGTGTAATGATCTGTGGCGAATTAAATAAAAGTGTTTTTTTAATATTAAATTCACCAGATTTTTGCCCTTTCTAGATCAATGACAAAATTGAGTGAGTGGATCGTCTGGTGGTGCCATCTATCGGAGGAGCATTTAGAGCAAAATCGAACTTTTATCTTCGTGGTGCTCTGGTTAAACAAAAGGCGCAGCCTGCTTATATAAATCGATGGCAGAGCGAGCTTGGCTTGTTCAAGTGTCGTAAGTAACAACTACAGATTTTTTTTTATGATAAATTAATAATGGAAAAAAAACTGAAAGTCAAAACTATATCTGAAGATTCAAAAAATACTTTTGCTTAAAAATAATTTAATTTATTGCCATTAATGTCAAACTGATTAATAGCTCTGATCACTAAGTACTGACAAACTCCCTATTTTCTAAATTGTGAATCAGAATGATTCCATAAAAATCACCGGTCAAAGTCATTGATCTATTATTCAAAATGTATTGCTCATATAAGAATTTCTATGGGATTAAACCATTCAAAAAATCTTATCCTCTATTTAAAAATATAAAAAGTTGAATTATAATTTGAGGAATATTGGGATGAGAAGTTTCATATCTTTCTAAACATGTATTTAATCAAAATTGGTTTGTGTTAAGGAATTTGCTGTTAGTGCTACATAATAATGCCAATTATGTTATTTATAAGAAATTCTCAAAGAATTAAAGAAACACATCCGGTATAAACATATTAAAAATTCAATTTATTAAAATAAAAAAAATTTATTTAATAATAAAGTTCAATTTTGAAAACTGAACTTTATTTATTGCTTCTTTATATATATATATATATATATATATATATATATATATATATATATATATATATATATATATATATATATATATATATATATATATATATATATATATATATATATATATATATATATATATATATATATATATATATATATATAGTTCATAAAAATATTATACAAAATTGTTACAGTAAATATTATGTGTATGTCTTTTTCAATTTTGAATCAGTTTTGCATTGCAGCAAAATTTTTTTGAGCTCTGAATTTAAATTTTATAAGTAATCTAACTTAAATTGTTAAAAAAAATTATTCCTTTCGATGTTGTTCCTAATAAGTTCTAAATAAGAAATACTTCATATATGCACCTGTAAATGTGTCTTCTTAAAATCAAATCAAATCACATTTTAGCAACTTAACGTACGTTGTTAAATGAATTATTTTAATCTCGCACATTGCGAGATTATCCGAGAATCATCTACAATAGAGATTAAACATGATAATGTCTTGAGATTATTCAGCTGGGAAAGGCAGACGGAATTGGTTCGGACATCAAAAGCTTAAGGTGAATTAAACCAATGCAACTACGGGTGCTTATATTGCCAAACAGCTAATCTCAATGCATGATTGGATAGGTTTACCTCCAAGAGAATCACTGAACAGGGAATTTAAGTCTAGAAGGTTGATGCATAAGAACAGCTATAAACAAGGCAATGACTTTATAGATCTTCTCAGAAAAAGGAGTAAGGGTTATTATCCTTACGGTTAAAGACAGTACTCACAATTAGTTTTATTCATTTATTTCTTTATAAATATTTATATTACATATTTAAGAAAAAGTAATCAAGTAACTGTTAATTCAAATAATCGTATTATTTGTAGTAAAAGTATTGGATTACTAGAAGATTGTTTGCTTGATTGAAATAACATTGATTATAATAAAACACTTACATATTAGCTTATATATTATGTTACGTATTTAAAAAAATAACTATGTATTGTTTACTATAGCAAATGTAAATTTGAAAATAAACATTTACTTTATAAATCAAGCTAATTTTAGCTTTTACATTATAAAGAAAATTTCTTGAGCTAAAAAATTATAGATGCTTTTTACACTTTATTTATTAAATAAATGATTAGGTTTTACATTAATTATTATTATATTAAAAATTAAGTGATATCATGTGTCAAAATATGCCAGCTCAATGAAAATTAAGTATATGCCTCTAAATCCCTTTAATTTCAAATTTTAGCATTACATGCTTTGTTATTATTTACACTAGATTATTGATTTAAAGTTTTCGATTGTTTTATTGCAAAGAAAATGGTCAAGAAACACAGGGAAATATATTATAGACTCCTTATATAGCATTTTATTAATCTTAATAACATTCCATGACACATAAAAATAAAGATAATTTTGTGTAAATTTCGTTATGGATTTATAAGGTATGTATTTCCATGCAGTGTAACGCAATTCACTGAATACGTGTCCAAAAATTGTAGTTTCAAATTAAGCAAATAGCAGCCTAACTTGTTTTTACAAGTACGTAATAATATCATAAGGAATGTAACAAAAATAAATTCAACTATGCTTAAAATTATTTTATTATTCATTGTTGTTTAAAACTGAATACCATGATTTATGTTCTAATTTGATAAATTCCATAGTTATAATTTATAT
Source organism: Latrodectus hesperus (assembly GCA_037975125.1). NCBI lineage: Eukaryota > Metazoa > Arthropoda > Arachnida > Araneae > Theridiidae > Latrodectus > Latrodectus hesperus. Next base: position 72,767,330 of record CM075855.1, on the reverse strand, counting down.
GATTTTACAAAAATCGTAATGTTTGAATTTAAATACGAATGAATTTGAACATGTTTGAATTCAACAAATTTTTAGAATTAAAAGAATTTGTGTGTATAATAAAGGTCTACAATACTGTTGTTGTCGTGTGCCAGCCAGGCTGACAATATGGGGTGCGCTGCTCCACTTTTCAGACTGAACCATATTTGGTGTGGAGTCCGACTTCCTCAGTACACACATGCTATAGGTACCCGTTTATAGGGTAGGCAACCATTCACTCCACTTTCATACAAGGAAAGGACAAAGACAGGATAGATAGAGAAAGTTCATCCATGCTCGAACCGGGATTCGAACTCAGGACCTTCCTATCCGCAGTCAGACACGCTGACCAAAGCTGGGCGGCAAGGTCTAGAATAAATTCAACATTAAAGTATTCCTTAAAAGTAGGTTTTTATGATGTTTTTTCTTAAATTTGTTTTCTTGTTTACTTAATAAACTTTTGTTTAATAAAACAAATTTACTTATTTTTGGTTTATAATAATTATTAAGGTATTAAAATAACTAATAATTTCATTCGATAAATTAAAATTGTCAATTTTTATCTGCTCGTACGTAAATTCTTTAAATAATATCTGCACTTTAAGATGTATAAATTTGTGTGATCTACTGTAAACTTTAAATATCCAGCATTGAACACTTTGTTTAAAGAAATAAAACTTTGTGTTTTATCACAAGTAAAAGAAAAACGATATTTCCAATCTTATGGTTAAGTGATAACTAGGAAAGAAGCCCTTAAAATTGAATGATAGTCAATAATTTTTAAATATCAAAATTCGTCATTTATTGTTGTAATAAGTAGATGGTAAAATTAAATATTTTAATGTTAAAAATCACAAAATATGTTAATAAATTGCTTAAAAATGTTAATTTTCTATTAATTGTTAAATTATAAATGCCCAAACTACTTTGAATATAATTCTGTCTGTACTGTTATTTGAGTTAACTGATTATGTATAGTTAAAACTACAATGAAATTCTTCATTTGATTCGAGATAAATTTAGATTAGTTTTCTCAGACTTATTTCATTGTCATATGACTAATAATTTTTCAAAATATACATTCAAAATATATAAGGATGAGTATAGCAATTAAACTGGAAAAATGTATTATGCGTAAAATTTCCCATCTTGGTTTTTTGCTTCTTAGCATACTAACTGATACTGCAACCACAAGTCTTTATATAATTCAACTACTGCTTATTGTCAATTGTATATAGTTTCTCGTCCAACAAATAGTTCCAGATTTATATAACTTTAGATAACCCTAAATTCTTGGAACTATAATTTTTATTCAAATTACTTTTTTTAATTAATTAATCAATCATTATTATGTATATTTTTTATTTGTTAAATGTTATTGCAATAATTGTACTGATGTGATACTTTGAGAGAATATATTTCAGTTTCATGCTATGTCTAAAATGAAATAATATTTTAATTTGGGTTATATATAATTTAATTCGTATCTATCTATAAAATGCGATTAGGAAATATTATTTAGGAAATCGGAGAACACAGAAAGTTTAATAAATAAATGAAAAATAATTTCTTTGTCAAAAGTTTTATAAGTAATTACTATCTCAAAAAATTAAAATTAAGTGTTGAATAAATATTAAAGAACCAGAGGTAAAATAGTAAATGATTAAAAAATAATATTTCAACTTTCCGAAAGCATAATTCTAATTAGAGGAAAGTACTTTAAGATCCCAATTCTAAAACGAGAGTAATTGAAACTCGGGTAATTACTTCCAGGGTTTTAATACGAAGAAGTAAAAAAACCTCTTTTTTTCACAAAACTATTATCATTTGCATCCAAATTTAACTTTTTAGGGAAAAAATTCCTTACAAAAGAAACTCATTTAAAATTTTCGGTCAATCTCCAGAGACAAAGCATTGAATTTTTAATCACTGAATATGAGAGCAAAACGTATTAAAGTTCATAATAATTATAATTTCTGTAAGAAGCTAGGAGAATTATTGTGCATTTTGATGGTAGTTGTAATTGTAATATTTAGAAATATATGAGAGCATTTAATTTTCTTTAATCAGCCAAATTAAATTAAACTCATTCATTTTGGAATTATATTTAGAAAAAGGATAAAATGTAATAAAAACAAAAAATAAAGAACTGAATTCCCAAAATAAATTTAAAATTTATTAAAATTTTATAAATGCAATAAAATTTTTTTAAAGTTTTAAGTATATGAATTAACAGGCCTATTGTATATTAATAAATGCATTTTAATAAAAATGTTTCAGCAGCATGGATTTATTGGCATGGATTCTTATTTATTCCTTATGAAACCCAAATATAATAAATTTTATTTGTATATATATATATATATATATATATATATATATATATATATATATATATATATATATATATATATATATATATATATATATATATATATATATATATATATATATATATATATATATATATATATATATATATATATATATATATATATATATATATATATATGCCAAAGAGTCGTTATAAAAGTAAAGTCATAATTAATAACCTAAAAAATGTCCATATGATTATATTAATCTCTAAAGAATTGTAATTCAATATAGATTATTATAATCTATATGAAATTTTCTAGCTAATAAAAATAATATGAAAAGATGAAGGAAGAAAAGCATTTCAAAAACAAATATTAAGTAAATGCACATGCATTGTTTTGTATTTTAATATCTATTCTGAAATAATGGAACTAATATACGAAAATATACCATCCCTCTAAAGCATCTATACTAAACTTTTACTTCAATGTCTATTATTTATAAAGTTTGCATAGATAATTTATATTATAAGAATATTTATTGATTCATCAAAATTTTGATATTTAGCATACAAAGGGAAAAGAGACCATTTAATAACTAAAGACATCAGTAAAATCTAAATACGTATTGTAAAAATAAAATAGGAAATTTCAGAAACTACAATAAAATATAACAAATACTAAAATAAAATATAAAACGGGAAATTTCAGAAACTACAAATAAATATTATCAATTCATAATTTTCCAATAGGAGTTCTTTTAAATGCTTTGTGCAAATTTTTATTTATTGAATTATTCATTAAAGTAAACTTCATTACGTTTCCTTTAGAAACTATTTTCATAGAAATTTAATTAATAATCTTAACAAATTCTGTTAAACCTTCCTAATTCAATAAGTACAAACTTAATTATCGGAATAGTACACAAATTGGTCTTTCTTTTATAAAACAAATTAAAAAAACCTTGAAGTTGTATTTTCATTTGATTTCATTAGCAATTTTGTCGCTTATTTTCCTTCAATATTATTCATTCTTGTTTAAAGAAAATGTAAAGAATACCATTATTTTTGTTCAGAGTAATTTAATATTCTTGGAATTTTTAAATCATAAAATTTTGGAAAAATAAATTTCAACAAGAGTTAATTAATAAAATGAATACCCTTACCTAGAAACCGATTAACTAATCAAGGATATTATCATTATTTATCATAAATATTTCGACAGAATGAAACGATTTTAAGAATACTGTTTTAAATATTTTGATCCTAAATTGTAGTGTGTAAGGTAATTTTTACTATCGAAATGAAAATGAAGGTTAATTAACGATTTCTTATAAGGTGAAATTAAAATATTAAGGAATTCTGATTTTAAAACATTTCTCTTAGATTATAGTTTTCTATCTAGATTAGAAATTCCAAATCCAAATATACTTATATTTTTAAGCAGATTTCGCTGCATATATGTCCATGGATTTTTGAACTAAAACTACGAAGTATGATATGAAAACATGTTAAATCATCATATGACTCAATTTACATTATCCTGTTGATATATGCAATGCACATATAAATTATCAGACACAGAGAACATAAGAGGATTAGTGCGTTTTGTAATGTCCAAATATTCACAATCGGATTTACTTATCGAATATACGGCTTTAATACAAAAGGCGCATACAGATGGATTATGGAAATTTATATATTGATGTAGGGAAATGTGTATCAGTAGTAAAGAGGTTGATGGATTAAAAAGATAGATACGTCGGTATGTTATAATGAAGTGATATGGTATTAACCAGATATTTGACAAGTAACTAAAAGAAAACACTGTGAATTGCTTGTTACGAGACCTCTAGGCATTTAAGAACCTGCGAATTAAGTCAAAAGCTACATGTATTCAACATTAATCAGCAAGATTTCCCATTAAGTATGTATTTCATCTTTACCAAATGTGTTGAAAAGCATATTCACTTTAAAATGCTGCACTCTTTGTAAGAAGAATTTAGTTCCAATGCTTTAATCATATATTACTATACTAAAATCCTATGTAAGGAAGATGTTTAACTGTCGTGGTTCTAAAATTGGTAAAGAGTTTCAAAATTTATAAATTTAAATTTATTTATTATTTATTCTGAAAACAATGTAAATTAATTTAAATTTTATAAAATCCCATCTTATAAAAGCATTTACAAATTACCGAATAAATAAGCCCAATTCTGCTATATTTTTAAATTTAAATACATTTATTATCTTTAAAAATGTAAGTAATTTAACATTTTCTGTACTCAGTTCTATAATTCCTAATATTTTATACTAGATCTGAATGGATAATGCGTTTTTTAATTCTTATTATTATTTCTGTCCAAAGATTTATTAAATTTTCCTTAAAAAGATTATTTCTTGAACTTCGAGTATGTAGATTATTAAAAAAGAATATTGCTTACACGCGTCATGTCTTATTCAACCCAATTAAGAATTTAGAAGGTATAATTAGTAAGTGATTTTATTATTTAAATCACAATCATAAGTGTTTTGCATACATTTTCATAATGCATTTAACATGAAGTATTATCCTAATTAGTTTATAATCTTGAAATATTTTACCCATCGTCCAAAATGATGGATCATTGCAACATTACTGCACGTTTTTCTTTTATGATGGCATCATTTACGGTTGAATGATGCACGTAGCATTTCAAAACTTTCATGAATAAAATTACCATACATTTTTATTCTTATTTTTTACTCTTTCAGAATCATTCAGAGTTTTCTTTTATCTCTAATGATACTTTGATCTTATATCTGATGCAGAAATCTATGATTTTTATGGATTTGGTAAATTATTACGATTAGTATATCCTACCTTAATTAAACTTAACTTACACTTTTGAAATACAGCAGTTTATAATTTTTTAATACTCACCATTTTTTATCTGAATCTACATGGTCGAAAATATTAAATTCCCAAATAAATGCAGACCAATTATAACAGGCATACACACACACACTTACACACACACACACACACACACACACACACACACACACACACACACACACACACACACACACACACACACACACACACACACACACACACACACACACACACACACACACACACACACACACACACACACACACACACACACACACACACACACACACACACACACACACACACACACACACACACACACACACACACACATATCTACACATACACATACACACATACATACATACACATACACACATACATACATACACACACACATATATATATATATATACACACACACACACACACACACACACACACACATACACACACACACACACACATATATATACATATACATACATACATATACATACACACATATATATACATATACACACACATACATACATACATACATATACACACATATATATACACACACACACACACATATATATATATATATATATATATATAACATAAAAAGACATGAATGGTATATCAAAGTGATCAAATGTACAGTGCAAAACATTTAGTTTGTAAGTAACGTAATCAAATACATTTATCAATTGTTTTGTATTATACTATTGAATGCTCTATAAAGTTTGTTTTCCATAAAAGAAAAGCAAAGAAATTAGCAAATTTTCAAAAAACAGTTTGAATTTTGAATTATTTAACATCTTGAATTGTTTTTAGCACAAAATATGTAAACCACATTTTAATTCTTAGGTAAAACATTTGAATGTAACTTACAGATTAATAGTACTTGTATCTAAGTGGCAGTACTATAAATATTATCTGGCAAAAAACAAACTTGTTAAAGTTAAAATGATGATACTTAAGTTCTCGAATTAAAATGTTTCATCAGAAAAGTTCCAAATATGTATCATGTGAATTTTATAGTAAATATATAAATAAATAAATATTAACTTTGGTTCTGTAATGATGTGAAAATAACAGCAAATGAATAAAAATCACTTGAATTTTTTAATTAGAAAAGAGAAATAAAGTATTTTATTTCTTTACACTGCAGTGTGATCAATATGCTTGGCAATTAAGTTAATAATAAGCTGAAAATGTGTCAATCAATGAATATATTCAAAACGACTGTAACAATGAAAAAGAAATAGAGTAGACTATTTTTATTCCGTTTCAATAATCAAGTTTCCTTGATGAGTCTGATAGTTAAAAAAAAAACATAACAAAATATTAAAACTATTAAAATCAAAGTAAAGCATGATTTTCAGAAATTGGAGACATTTGAGACAACGTTGTTAGCTCCAATCTAAGGATTTAGATTATATACTGTTACGTGAGCAGCTGCCTCGTTTCATATGAAATACGTGATAGTCAAATTCATTTTTATTAGAATCAGAGAAAACATGATATTGCAAGAGCTCTGACTTACAAAATAGACCATGATTTTTAATGCAATGCATTTGAACTTTCCCTTCATGAGATACTATGATTGATGTGGATGTAGAAAGTGGAAACGAATATATATCAACAGTTATTAAATGATAATTGGCATCGTTTTCAGAATATTTCACATCTGAGAACACATTTTATTACTTCCTCATGTGAATAAGAAAATTTTTATTTGGAAACCTTAAAAGCTCACCATATCGTATGAAAGAAAATGTGGCTTATCTGCACTTAAGAAATGCAAGTTTAATTTTTTCTTACTTTTCTTGTAATCATTTTTGTAAATACTACAGAAGTAAGAAAAAAAAACAAGTTTGTAGATTGGTGTAGTATTTAAATTGTTTCAAGATGCAATAGAGGAATTTTTAGAATACTGCGTCAAATCATGCATGTAAAAGATGAAATAATATCTATTATGTATTTCAAAAATGAATTATTGCAGTTAGAGCAAGAGAATTGAAAGAAATTAAACATTGTCTTCTATCCAATGCTACTTGTGTTCCTATAATGTGTATATGCAGAAATGCAAATTCTTTTCAGGTGTTTTTATCACACATAGGGAGACTTCTCAAACTTCCGAGGTTTTTATATTTTCTAATGAAACTAGTTAATGGTTAAAACGTTTTTACGAGCAAATAACTAACTTTAATGGTAAATACAATTTTATGTCACTATATTTTTTATTGATTTGCATACAGCTTTACCAGTCAAATGCTATTTGTAAATAATGTAAAGAATTTTCAAATTTGTTTTCTAATTGAAAATTTAATTGAATGAAATTCACTATTTATATTCAATATTTCTTTAAGATTTATTCAAAAATAGAAAAATTACCTGTTTCTAAGTATTGTCAATTTAATTTTGGCCTCCTTGTATATAAATAATTTGATAATGTTATTGATATCATGTATAAATCAAAAAATATATAGAATATTTCATATGACTTACTTTACATTTACTAAAGTTTAAATATTAAACTACAGTTGTTTAAAATATATGCATTTATTTATTATTTTAATCCATAAATGCTTTTTTAGATTAGAAAAAATATATAGCAGAATAACTCAGTTAATTTTTTGTCATAACATGAAATAATCTGCTGCTGTAAGACTTGATTGTAATTAATTATATTTTGAAAATGAGTTGCTTATTTTTTCTAAAATATAAAAAAGGAAATCAAGTAAAAATATATTAATTAAGATGTTATTCAGAAAACAATAATGTATATCTTAATTAATGTAATATATAAAATAATATTTACAAATAATATATATGTTGAAAAATGTTGTAAAAATAAATCATTTAGCGAAGAGAATCAAAGGCTTATCAATAAATTAATAAAAGATAACTCTTTTATGAAATATTTTGATTCAGTTAATTTATTTCACATATACTTAATTATTTATCGCAACTTGTTTTCAAATTTGCTTCCCTTCTTTTGAAACATTTCTTAATTATACAATTCCTTTAGAATTTTTAATAACATTTCTGACTGTAACATTATCACAACTTCGATAAAAATACAAATGCTCTCAAAAATCCACCCTTAACTCATTTATTATTCCACATTAACAAATTACATTACAGACTGAAGAAATTCTAGAAAAGTTTTCTGCACAGAAGATGTTAACCAATATCATTGCCATGAGTTACGTTACTCCACGGTTTCTGCTTCATTACGTTGATTGCGCTAGGCAGACACAGCGCGGGAAAAGCTGAATAATTTATTCGCTTGCCGCTGTCGGTATGATCATTAATTTTGAAATTATGGTGGCGCATTGGCTCTTCAAGATACCTGTGTGTGAGCGCAGATGAGCGTATTTTGAGGAACTCGTTGTACCACGTTAATGAGAAGAGGCTTGTTTATTCAGTCGCTAGTTTTGATTAATACCGGTACTGAATCATTAGGGTCCGCAATTGTTCAACGAATTCATATTCGGAAAGCGAATCTTTGCTTATCAGTATTTCAGTTCTTGCAAATAACATAGAAGAGGAATCGTAAATAAAATTTTAAAAAATAAATTGCCAAAAAAGTGATTAAAATCTTTCACGTTAAGCTCTATTTCATATAAGAGTGTATGTACATACATATTTGAATTGTTAGTTTTTATTTTGTTTATACTATTAATTTGTCACAAATTGGTTGGTTTCAACGCTGCAGGCATCTTTTGCACTGGAGACGTAATTTGCATGAAAAATAGCTTAAATTTAAACCACTCTAATCAAACATACTGAAGATGGTAACCGAATTTACATTTGCATTAAAATTCAGAATAATAGCCATTCAGCTTTTACATGTCTTTGAATATTAATATTTGTTTATGGAATGTTGCATCACTGTAAAGTAAAAATACATATTAGAATAGATATTTTTTTATTATCAAATACAAAATTTATAAACTTCAATTTTTTGTGATTTTAATCTGAATGATAAAATTTCAGCTAAAATGTATTGTTGTTGCTATTTTGCTTATATATATATATATATATATATATATATATATATATATATATATATATATATATATATATATATATATATATATATATATATATATATATATGTATATATATATATATATATATATATATATATATATATATATATATATATATATATATATATATATATATATATATATATATATATATATATATATATATATATAGTTATTTGTATAGAACTCTTCTATAATATTTCTTGTTTATTATTAAACTCAAATTTTCTTATTATTTTAAATTTGCAGTTAGGAAATTTACAATAATTTAATTAAATAGTGTTTGGGAGCATTATGAAGCTAGGTTTTACAATTATAACAACTCATTATTATGTTACTCTGTGTGAAAAACAAAAACTGTGTAAGTATAATCCTGAATATTTTCAAAGATTTGTTGTTTTTTTATATCTAATCCCAATAAATGGTACAAAACTGGTACCCAATAATGGTTTTATTTTTTCATGTTTTTTAATAAAATGAATCAGATTGGAGATGGAAAAATCAGATTGATAAATTTGAAAATATTTATTTAAACGTAATTTTTTAAATTGAATTATTTTGTAAATTTATGTTGTTAGAAAAATTTTAAAGTATTAAATTCCCTTAGGCTTATCGTATTAAATATTAGTAAATAATTAAGACAAAAATATACATTCTTTGTTTCACTGCTCTAACGATAGAGTGAAATATCAGAATGTTTTCATGATATTAAAAATATAAATGACTCAAATACCAATTCTTTAATCTACGAAAAAAATAGGTTTTAAACAATTATGAAGAAAATGCTTACCATTCTTTATAAATAATCTTAATAAATTTTCTTGAGAATGCAATTCATTTTAAGTATTCTATTCTCGAAAATCAAATGAAATTCATTTTAAAGGTTAGAGAATTTTCTGCTTGGTATAATTGAAACACCATGTGTTTCAAGTAACATTGACGATGTCAGAATAACTATTTTATATTGTTTGGTGACAACCATTGACATATGAAGGTAAAACAGGAAATAATAATATTTTTTTCATAAGTATTTCCTGGGTGAAAGTAAGTAAACACAACCCACATAAACATTCATGAATAAACCAATACCTTTTAAGTAAACATGGTGGTTTCCAAGGCTCTGGAATAAGGATAATTTTCTTCTTTTTTGATATATCACTCTAGGAGAACTCAGATGTTTAATTCATGAATGGGAATTCCTGGGAAAATCTCATGAAGCAACACTTTTACATTTGAAAATTTTCCCAAAATCTTTTTAGACCAGATGCGTGAATCATCTTTCTTGGACAGGAAGCAACAGGAAAATGTACTGATTTGTAATTTAAAATCAGTCAAATGTATTGTTATTTATGCAGTCTCAAAAATACTTGCTCATATATTTTCCCTTTCTAAAAATTTGTAATAGATCAGTTTTTGCAAAATATATATCCCATGAAAGAAGTGGTTTTAGTATAAAAATTAAGCTACAGAATAAAAATTGTTTTATAAGTAATTGTTTGAAAATTTTAATTTTATCTCTTCTTACTAACTTGGCATTAAAACACGAATGCATCATATCATAAAAACCTGAATCTCGAATTTTATATCTCAAAGCAAATTTTTGATTTTATATTAAGAAAGTTCATTTTGATGTGAACTATTTTAAAAATATGTTAATTATACAATAACACTCTTAAAAACATTTACTTCAAACACGTAATAATATGACAAAATTATATTTATAATAATAAATGCTATCATTGATATAAGATTTTATATACTTAGTTGTTAAAAAAAATTAATTTGAAAACAAAATTCAATAATTTTGTAAATATGTTGCCACAGAATTAATTTTTGTATGATATTCTTAAGCTGAATCTTTGTAAAATATTTTTTTTAAACAAATATTGTGGGATTTCGCTTATAATTTCCTACATGTAAAATATACAGAAAATAGATAAAAGAAAAATAATTTTTTCAAAATTAATTATTTTTTACCTTTAGTAAATTTACCCTACGTTTTTTTTAATTAATACACTACTGGCCATTAAAATTGCTACACCAGGAAAGCGGCACACCACACACGTGAAATTTGCATGACAGGTAGAACTTGCTGTGATATGCAAATGATTAGAATTTCAGCGCATTCATACAAAGCAGGCGACAGTAGCGACATTTACAATGTGTATAAAACCAGAGATTTGACAGCAGTTTTCTCATACTCAATTTCCGTTTCAACGTTGTTTTCGGCAAAGAAAGTTGTTGTAATGCCTCGTGTAAGAAGAAGAAATGCCTATCAGCACGTGTCTGACTTTGATCGAGAAAAGATTATAGCCTACCGGGATTGCGGTTTATCGTACCGCAATATTGCTGCTCACGTATGTCGAGACCCCATGACTGTTAGCAGAATATGGAATCGATGGGTTCAGAACAATCATACGGAACGTCATGCAGACCCCCCATCACTAACTGCAGAGAAGACAGACATCTTATCCGCATGGTCACAAGGGATCGTACAGCCACGTCACGAACCCTGAGTCGAGAAATGGAGTCATTTGCAAGGCAACAAGTTTCTGCTCGAACAGTTCGACGACGTTTGCAGCAGCATGGATTGTCTGCACGGCGACCATGGCTTCGGCTACCATTGACGCTGCGTCACAGACAGGAGCGCCTTCAATGGTGTGATCAGCGACAAACCTGCACGTGGGAATGGCATCACGTCATCTTTACAGATGAATCTCGGTTCTTTATACAGGACCATGATGACCGCATCCGTGTTTGGAGGCATCGTGGAGAATGCGCATTGCCAGCTTGCATTGGACATCGCCATACTGGCCCATCTGCTGGAGTGATGGTATGGGGGGTCATTGGATACACGTCTCGATCACCTCTTGTTCGCATTACCGGCACTTTGAACAACAACCGTTACATTTCCGATGTGTTAAGGCCCGTGGCTCTGCCCTATCTTCAAGGCCTCCCTAATGCTTTGTTTCAACAGGATAATGCACGACCACATGTTGCCCGTACTCTGTTCTGAACTTCCTTGATACAGTACAGGCTCGATTGTTACCTTGGCCAGCACGTTCGCCTGATCTGTCACCAATTGAGAACGTGTGGTCTATGGTTGCCGAGCGATTGGCACGCCATCACTCACCATCCACTGCTGTCGATGAACTGTAGCATAGTATTGAAGCTGCATGGACTGAGATCCCCGTACATGCCATACAATCGCTGTTTGACTCCATGCCTAGGCGGATAAATGCTGTTATTACAGCCAGAGGTGGCTGCTCTGGGTACTAATTTCTAAAGATCTATACATCCTAATTTTCTGTAAATCTAACCACTTGTTCTTTACACTATAATGTATGTGTCCAATAAATATCGTTCTGTTATTTGCATTCCTTGGTGTAGCAATTTTAATGGCCAGTAGTGTACTTCAAAAATGCTAGATATGAATTTTTAAAATAAGATTTTAAGGTTAATTTTACATCAAAAATTTTCATCATATTTATAACATACATTATTTTAAATCTTTCTTTTATAAATATTTTTTTAAATTTTGTTTCAGATCGCAAGTTTATTAAAACTTATTTCATTTAGCGATTAAATATGTTGTACACGATTCAAATTCCTTTTATTAAGTACCTGAATATATGTCTTTTAGTAGAATGTTGCTAACAAATTTTTAATGCACATACACATTTTTTATGTTTATTTAAATTCTTGTATTTGACGGTATTTTTTATTTTATATTGAATAAATTTTATTTAAAAATAAAATTAATTTAAAAAATCTGTAAATTAGTATAATAAAATCCAAATTAATTACAGGCTGATATTTCATAAAGCGGTCTGTTTAATTCTAAAAAAATAATGTAAACCTGAGGCTAACTTAGAATATTTAAAATATAATAATACACAAATCAATAAAAAGGATAATATTTGAGCTATTTTTAATTGTGAACTTTTAAATGCCAAATAATGTAAATAATCATACCTTTTTAATTCTTATTAAGTATGTGTTAAGATATTATTTATGACAAATATATATTTTCTACATTAACGTTTTAGTCTTGAATGAAAATTATTATCTTTAATACACAGATTCAAGAAAGTTCAGTAAAAAAAAAATATTAAACAAAATAGTATTTCCCCCCTAGTTTTGTGCATCTTAATATTCCGTTATAAATACTAGTGAATATAAAATTGAAATTGTTGTAAAAGTGAAGTTTTGAAGAAAAACTAAAAATAGTTAAAAAATAGTAACTTATTGGTCATACTGCATATCAAAGGAATTTCTTGTTTTAAAATGCAAATGAGTTGTATAAATTTTAGATAAAACGTTTAAAATGGACCTAACCCTTTTTAGAGATATTCCATTTAAATATCTGTTATGTATATGATTTTTCTAAAAAAATATTTTTGTACAAATACTAAAGTTATTAATGAAGTACAGATTTATATTTCATACATCATCTAAAAAACATCACGTTTTAAAACGTAAATTAATAATTTCTACATTTTAGTTAATCACATACAATTACACAGTGGAAGCATATAAAAGTTCCTCTTTTAAATGTCTTGGTTTGCGTAAGTAATTCTCAAAAAATATTTTTCTACCTCACTTTATGCTCATTTGAAATCAGATGCATAAAAATACTTTGGGCTTTAAGTAGCTAAGCTAATGGTTACTAAAAAGAGTTTCTAAATTTCGAAGTTTATGAATAAAATACTTTTTTAGATTTACAAGAGAATTTTATATGCATTGCCATTTATCTTTGTATAAGAAAAACATAACCAAGTGCTCGTTTTCTGAATGAGAAATGTTCTTGGGCAATCCTATTACTGCCCGTTGATAGGCTCTTTTACTAAACGCATGTAAGCAGTCAAGTTGAAAGCTTTTCAGAAGATGGAGCGAGCGAGAGAACACACTGCGCAAATAATTTACTTTGCTTGATGAAAAAACCTTTCTTCTGATGGGAAATCGCATCAATCTTTCGGCTTTTCTTTAACCATCAAATGATGCTTTGTGTCCAAACTACGCGAATCTATCAAATGATCAGAAACTCAATTACAGTGAATTTGAGAAGAAAGTCAATGTTTGATAGCAAAGATTACAACTCTTGTCTCTGAGCTTAAGAAGAAACGAAAGAAATATTCGGGACATGAAAAATGTTTGTACTTACAGACCATCTTCGCTCTTCTGAAATTTTCTTTATCGTATAGAAATAGAAAGTCACTTAAAAATGGTTAAAGTTAATATATTGATAGTTTAATATATTTATATTCACAATATAATTATGTTTGAGAGAAATTATTTTTAAAATATTATTACACTCAGTTAAATAAAGAAGCATTCAGTTGTAAATAAAAAATCTGGCTTAATGCTAATTAATGAAAATATTTAATAAACTTAATAAAATTCAAATTTTGGTTTTAAATTTAAAGGACTAATATAATTTTACACTTGTTTTATATACTAATTATAACTTTTTTAATGTAATTCTGGATTGTTCGAGAAGGTATTTATTTGTATAACATTTTGAGTATTCGCTGCATAGAAGTATCATTATTGAATGAAACGACTCACCCAATTTACCGTCTAAATGTAATAATTAAAATTCCTATAATTAGCATTTTTCATAAATCAGTAATTAGTATTAAACAGCCTAAAATAATTTGCTGAAATTTCTTTGCTACTTTACAAATGAATATTTTAATCCGTTGTTACATGCTAAGGAAAGTTGTTCAATCATGATAATATGAGCAATGTAAAGTGATGTTTTGATTAAAGCAAACAAGAGAGCTGAAAAAAATGGAGAAGATATTATTTATTAATTGAAGAACTTTCCATACTTCACCGTAGAATTGCCATGGCATTCTATCCTTGAGTAATATCTGAAAATTAATCATATTTTAAACCATGATAATCAACATCGTACGATAGAAACGTTAGTCAAAGAAAAATGCCAATATTTGTTTAGAAGAATATTTTGTTTGTTCAAGATTGTGTAAAATCATAAAAAATATTAAAATATGAAATCATTCAAAGTTATTAAAATTAAAAATGTAAAATTACAAAAATTATTAAAAGAAAAAATGTAAAATCATGAAAAAAAATTAAAACTAGAAACTTTATGAGTTAAGACTGGATCTGATAATCGTTCACTAAAGACGTAAAAAGAAAACGTTAATGAGCTTCTGGACGTCGGATCACTGACTTAATTTTGAAAAGATATAAAAGAAAACTACTAAAACTTTTGAAGAACGTTAAATTTCTATCCACTTTACTGGAATATTTTTTGTAAAAATTGTGTAATTCAAGGTCCAAGAAATGTTATGTTCAGTCTAACATTTGAACTAAAAGCTCTTGGAATTCTTTAATCATTTGCTTTCACTGTTAATTTGTAATCCGAAGGAAAATGGCTAAAATTTTTAGTATTAACTATCACTGTATTAAAATTTAAAAATAAAATACTTTAATAAATTTCATAATATTCATACCAATTTAAAAAAATTATTAAAAAATAATAAGTGTATGTCAATATTTATGTGATAAATATCGTTATATATTTTTAATTTAAGAAATATATTTCAGTAAAAGAATGATATTATTTTATTTTTATAATGAAATATTTAGTAATTTTTAATGATCTGATATTTCTTTTATCGAACTTTAATTCCAATTGACCAAGTTGAAGAATTCCTTCCAGTCAACTCCAAGAATTCCTTCCAGTTATGAAATATGTGTTAAATTAGCCTGAAATACAACTGAGAAAATTTTCTTCTCTGAAAGTATATGATTTTACTATTTTAAATAGAAGTCCTATAGTTTTGAATAAATTGAAAAATTTTCCAATGTTTATTGCTTAAGACTTCAAATCTGTTTTAATGAAAGATAATTATGCATTCAATTAGTACTGTGTATATCAAAAATAGTTCTGTTTATATTAAAAATAAATGTGCATAACATGCATAATAATATATTCTATATCAAATTTTACAATATGCATATAGGAAATATTTTATAAACAGTTTGTAATTCTATATTTTAGGACATAGGATTTAAAAAATAAAATTCTAATTTAATGTCAAAATGTTCTTCCACAAATTTGAACACAAAACATTAATGATAAATGTCAACAGTTATTAATTTTAAAAAAACATTAAAATTCAGTTTAGGAAGGAGATAAAGTTTAGGGAACTTTAAATTCTTATAATTTACAATACTCTATTAAAAGCACGTTTAAATATTTGCTTTTGTTTTAATTGTCAAATGAATAAATAAAAACCCCCGTAAAATCCTATTTATTTATGTTAATTACAATTATTTTAATAATCAAATGTTTATTTTCATAAAAATTATTTTTATACTTCACAATTATTTCTGTATTATTACATTTACTCGTTGCTTTTCAAAGATAATAAAGAAAAACTAAAAATATTGTTATGAAAACAAATATTATCTGTATAATTATGTGAGTGTTTTTAATCAAAAGTGGCAATTCTGTATTATTTACATGTCGTATTTCTAGAAAATATGCAAATGAAAGTATTTTATTTGCTTAATAAACTAGAAGAAACAATAAAATAAATAATGATTTTCAACAATTTAAGCTAGAAATTATTCTCATTCCTCACACAAAATGCATTTTTCTAATGTAACATTTGTTTTATTTAATTTGCTTTATTTTAGTCAAGCTTAGCAAATTAATTACAGCGCGTAAAAATGTATTAAGATGCATTTAATACTATAAAAGTAATAACAATTTTCCTTTTATTTGAAATTAAATAAATAGGAGTTACTTCATCTTTATTAAAAATGTTTTTAGAATTTTTCATTGAAAAAATTGTAAAACGTGTTTTTATAACGCAAAAATATATAAAATTAAAAGTGAAAATATTAGATTTTCTTTAATATTTTAAGTAATGTCTATTTTTGAGTCGACTTTATACACATATTTTAAATTTAAATATGATAAAACGAGTTCTTCTTCTGTTATTTTAAAACGTTTTTCCAAAGTAAAATTATTCTTATTTTATATTATTAACTGTTAATTATAAAGTTTATTTATGATTTAATTATGACACCAAACATTGCTTTTCGAGATAATTTTTTAATAATCAGCAGTATTGCCTTATCAGAATTTATGTATCGGCTGTAGATATCTATCGGCAGAAAATATCTATCGTTATTTATCTATCGGCAGAAGATATATTTCGGTATTAATCTATTGGCAATACAAAATAGTTGGTATTTATCTATCACAAGGGCAGAAATCCATGTATCATTCAATGCCAACTCAATATGCAGGAAGAGAATACAAAAGTAAAACCAATCAGGCATTATTTAATATCAGTTAAAGCAATCCTAAAAAGAATTGCTTACTCACTGGATTAGGATGAGTGCTTTGGAAATAATAATTGAACAAGATTTTATAAATTCAGAAAAGATAGTACAGCAACAATAACAGTCATTATTAAGGATTTTATTAAAAAAGTTACCACTTCAATGAAAATTTAAGGTTACCTTCAAAATTGCGCGAATATAAAAGCATCATTCAAAATATTCTTAAATCATAAATTATAGTAATAAGTTATATACTCCTAAGAAACATTTTTCGTAAGCCCCTGCTTAGCAACTTAAATTCTAGTTGTCAAATACTAAATTACGCATATTTTTATTATATACGTAATGAAAATTTATGTGAATCTAGTCTTTTAACTTAGATATTTATTTTTTATTGCTGTAATGAAATATGGCAGACCCCTGTCAATGTGATTATTGTTGCCATGCATTGAGTTAAGCACGAAGTTTTCAATCAGTATTTCAAATTTTAGTCATGCACAGAAAAAAAATATTTTAAATTATTTTGAATACAAGATAAGAACTGGCATTTTTAGTGACAATTACAAAGAAAATTTTGTGATTTTTGTAATTGTGATTTTATTATTGAAAATGCCAAATTTTATCTACTTGAAACGATGAAAACACAAGTTTTCAAAACTAAATATTTCCAGAGTAATATTTTTTTTGGGTCTGTGTTAATATCTATGACGTATACATTTTGAATATTTTATTCATTAGAAAATTGCTCTTGAATAATGTATGTAATATATTTCCTAACTTTTCAACAAATGTAAAATCGAGATTTGATTTACGTAATTTTATTTAATTTAGTTTTACAATGAATATGAAAAATTTCTAAGGAATTTTCTAGATTGATTTCGAAATTCAAACATATTTAATTTTTAAAACATTGAATTTAAAATAAATTACATTTTCGATGTTTTAGCTCCGTTTGAATTATTAATAGAATAAATGGCATTTACTTTAATTCAAAAATACACTATTCATTAAATATAAATATTTTATTTCAATTTTTTTACATCAGAAAAACAAATTTTAAGGATGATAAGGAATATTAATTCAATTTTTTAATTGCCATAAAAACCATGTTTAGAGCAAATTGAAAATAATTTTATCAGTGTCAATGCTATTGTTCAAAATATTATTTGGAAAAATATGAATATTGATCGGCGTCCTGCTTCTGACTTTATATCTAAAAATAGTCACCAAATATTTTCTTTAGATTTTGTCACAGATGGACGACAGCAATACTTGCATAAGATGAGATTTATGTATAATTATAATTATTATCCTTTTTTTAAATTTGATTAATATTATACTCATGAATATCAGTTCCAAATTAAATATTGCTTTTTTTATGCAATACATGTTTCAATAAATTCTCTTATTTTACTCTTAGTATCGATTTTAGCAGTTTTTATCAATATCTTTTCTCAAAGTCAAAAATATTACACAAAATATAAATGTGCGCTTGAAGAAATGCTTAGATTTTTAAATTAAAGTTTTAAAATAAGGCATTCAGAATGCAGGTTTGGTTATTTCAATTTTGTCCACATTGCTTAAAAATATTTATCTAAACCAAATCATTAATATTAAATTTCAAACACATTCATTATGTTAATCGGTTTCTTAGAATTCTTTCTATAAAATGTATTAAAAATTAAAATATAAAGATAAAATGAGAAGTTATTTGATTCATTCACAGAGATACAATTGAAATATTTTGTTTTCTATATATATAACTGTGATAAATATTATTTATAAAAACTAAGTCATTATAAAACTTATATGAAGTTATTACACATTTAGTCTAGTAGTATGAATAGCATACAAAACAACAAATGAAAACCTTTTAGTCTTTGAGTATTTTGTGTTCAAATAATCGGAAAGCTTTTACACTCAGAATTAATATTTTACTGTAGAAAAATGTTTCTTGACTAAATTTGTTGATATCTTTGATTGAAAAGTTGAGAATATAAGTATTACTATATGCAAATATTTAGTAATTTTGTATCGCGACCATATTAAAATTTATTCTTCTGTACCTTGATTTCTCAGAAAAATAATTAATTTTTATTCGTTCAATTGTGTAATTTTTCGGGAGGCATTTCTTCAGAACCTAGCAGCAAAGTTCAGGAAAAAGGCATCATCTTGAAATGATGAGAATTCCTTAATTGAATCAAGCAACTAATACAGCAATTACTCCTACGCAGGACACAGCCCTAAAACGAATTTGCGCGTCACGCAAAAGTTCTGTCAAGTTCACAGAATAGTTAGCTGCATTGAAGCCAATTATACCCAGCATCATTGGATTCCCTTAGCGTGGATCTTTATTGCTTTTTCTACGTGAAAACCTCGGCCTTATACGATTTTGTGAAACCAATATAATATGCACCTAAATAGTAACGGGTTGTATACCAGGAACTGGTAACACCTATCGCCTCTTATGAAGCCAGTTATGTAGGAGTGTGTTATTAGCCCCTAGTGATAAAAAAAGTACTTTAAGGGCAAGACAAACAAACACACCTCCACGATTTTATCACTTCTAGGGAATGAAATTGCCTGCCAGTGTCGAAATGAGTTTAGTGCCTTTTTTGTGTTTACTCTTTCTTCTTTATAGTGGGAAGAAGAAAAAGAAATAAAAGCCAGTGGTCAATATATATGATGTAAGCTTTTGTGAAAGTCAAGGAATACAAAAAACGCATTGAACATTCTGTTGAAGTCATGATTAAATGACGTACAAGAAATAAAGCAGTTTATTCTTTTTTTGTTCATGAAATCTGAATTTTTTTCAAAAAATTGGTTGTAAAAACATGTTGAAATACAGTGAAGTTATATTTTTATGAGATAGTTAATTTTTCGTGTTTAAATAATTCTCTTATATTTATAAAAAAACAAAAGTTGAACACTAAAAATAAAATATAAGTAAAGAGTTTGCATAAAGTCTAGCTTTTTATGAGATAAAGTCGAGTTACAAAAGCAAATATTAGAAAACAAAAAAAAAACTTAATTCTTTGATTAATGAATATGGTAATCAAAAGTAAAAATTGTAAAGTAAACCAGCTTTCTAAATTTCTACTACATTCGCCATAATTTATTTCATAAAACTACAAAATCCATTAACTGTATTATAGTACTATTTTCAAGCTCTGCAAATGAATTAAATTTTTAATTAGTTTAACTATCATTATT
The DNA here is from genome assembly GCA_037975125.1 of Latrodectus hesperus. Taxonomy (NCBI): domain Eukaryota; kingdom Metazoa; phylum Arthropoda; class Arachnida; order Araneae; family Theridiidae; genus Latrodectus; species Latrodectus hesperus. Next base: position 72,746,530 of record CM075855.1, on the reverse strand, counting down.
TACGTTCACATATAATAACATTATTAAAAGATTTATTCAAAATATATATCTTCAGAGTGTTTCAAAACAATATATATAATAAGCATTTGCATTGTATATAATTTAGTTTTCAGAGTTAAATTTAACATTAAAAACTAAATTTAAGTGAAAGAATATGAAAAATAATTAAAAAGTTGCATAAATGTTTTTTGCGTTTAACATATATTTCTATTTAAATAATTGTTTCATTTTTCTTTAATTTCCTAACTCAAAAGTTTAACTCACAAACACTCATTAATATGTATATGTATATTCATTCTCATATTTAAGTTTAATACAACCAATATAAATTGTGTAATTAACTAAAATATTTTATTTGGCAAAAATGAATTTCTTAATACTGATTATGTATGAGGAAATAAATAGTAATTTAATGTATTGATAAATATATTTTTTTATTTATACTTAAATCTGTAGATTTTAGGGACAAATGAATTGGGAGAAAATTAAAGATGTACTTATTAACATATAAAGATATAATTTTTTTATTATGAGCATCAATGCATACAAGGAAATATTTTGATTAAATTTCTTGTTTTCAGAACTGTTCTTAGCAGCAAGGAGAAAAATAACTTTTTGGTAAAGTATTAATTGGGTTGAGTCAGTTCGTGAGCTAGGTAAATAACACACACATGTCAAAAGCCAGAATAATCACTTTCAAAGAGCGGATTGCAGCGAGACGTAAGTCAGATAAGTTCCTGAAGGTGTTCATTGAGATGCTGAGCTATGCTGACTCCAATGCTTTGGTTAGCTGCGCTAGATCAAGCTGGTTAGGATCCATGTTGGGAACAGGTTGTTCCCGACATGGATGTGGGGATGTGGGATCGAGTTGGTCTCACAGATTCTCGATTGGGTTTAAGTAGTTGAGTTTGATGGCCAAAGGAGAAAGGTAAACTCATTTTGGTGCTCTTCAAACCAAATATGTGTATTGCCAGCAGTAAGACATTTCGCATTGACCTGCTGGTAAATGTCATCATCCTAAGGCAGATCAATGCGGATATAGGGATGAAAATGGTTCACTAGAACACATGTGTACTTGTATTGATATATCATACCCTTCACAATGAGAGGGAACTCGGAGAATTGTAGAAAAACATTCCCCAGACCAAAATGCTCTCGCCTCTCCTGTACCGCTCCGGCAATAGTTGCAGGGTGTTTGCTTTAAGAAAAGTTTCCTGTCGTATATGCATACGTCCATCTATCAGATTGAGCATAAAACATGACGTTTTCACCTCTGTCATCATCGGAAAGCGTTAACTGTACGTGACTCAGTCGATGTTCCATTGGGGTACTCACATGTACATTCCAGCATTCGCCGTCATTAAACAGCAATCAGCACAGATGCATGTACCAGACGTTTGTTTTGGAAACCCAAACTCAGCAAAACGTTCACTAAACAGTTGTTTGGGAGAAACTGTTAGTAACCCTTTGGTTCGTCTGTGAAGTCAGTTACTCAACAGTATCACGTCTATTCGCAAGAGCGTAACTTGGCAATCATCTCGATCATCTATGGCCCGTTGCGCACCTCATTTATCACATGGCTGATTTTAGACAGTTCCATTTTGCCATGCATGGTTTAATTTTAGCTAGGACGCACACAAACAGTTCACAAACTTAGCTGTTTTGAAAATGCTTCCACCTTTGGCCCCAAATCCAATGATCATGCCCTTTTGGATGTCGGTTAAATTACTCCGTTTCTGCATTACACCAACGATTATAATGTTTTCCTAAGCCTTCACACTAAACTGCACTATTCTGCCATCGATTTTATGATTGGTTATTTAACGCAGATGTAGAAAGTACGTGATGGTCAAATTAATATGACTGGGCGGTGTACTTAGGATATCATCGTCTTTTACTATATTTGACATCGTTATCTCCTTATAATGGAAAGTTAAATTACAACAAATTTTAAAGAACTTATTTGATTTCATTATTTGATGCTAATAACTGAGCTACATTCTTTTGCCTTATGTAAAAGAATAGCTTACATGAAGAACAGAAATACTTAAAAAATCTTCCTGAAGTCACCAATGCAAAACAATAAAATTTATAGACGTATTCCGATGATCAAGTGAAATTGCTTAAAATATAAATTTAGCAAAGCAGAACAAATTGTTTTCTTATTTAATATGAACATTAATAAGATATAACTTTTGAAGACGTAATATTACGTAAGGAGTCTCTCTCTCTCTCTCTCTCTCTCTCTCTCTCTCTCTCTCTCTCTCTCTCTCTCTCTATATATATATCTATCTATCTATCTATCTATCTATCTATCTATCTATCTATCTATCTATCTATCTATCTATCTATCTATCTATCTATCTATCTATCTATCTATCTATCTATCTATCTATCTATCTATCTATCTATCTATCTATCTATCTATCTATCTATCTATCTATCTATCTATCTATCTATCTATCTATCTATCTATCTATCTATCTATCTATCTATCTATCTATCTATCTATCTATCTATCTATCTATCTATCTATCTATCTATCTATCTATCTATCTATCTATCTATCTATCTATCTATCTATCTATCTATCTATCTATCTATCTATCTATCTATCTATCTATCTATCTATCTATCTATCTATCTATCTATCTATCTATCTATCTATCTATCTATCTATCTATCTATCTATCTATCTATCTATCTATCTATCTATCTATCTATCTATCTATCTATCTATCTATCTATCTATCTATCTATCTATCTATCTATCTATCTATCTATCTATCTATCTATCTATCTATCTATCTATCTATCTATCTATCTATCTATCTATCTATCTATCTATCTATCTATCTATCTATCTATCTATCTATCTATCTATCTATCTATCTATCTATCTATCTATCTATCTATCTATCTATCTATCTATCTATCTATCTATCTATCTATCTATCTATCTATCTATCTATCTATCTATCTATCTATCTATCTATCTATCTATCTATCTATCTATCTATCTATCTATCTATCTATCTATCTATCTATCTATCTATCTATCTATCTATCTATCTATCTATCTATCTATCTATCTATCTATCTATCTATCTATCTATCTATCTATCTATCTATCTATCTATCTATCTATCTATCTATCTATCTATCTATCTATCTATCTATCTATCTATCTATCTATCTATCTATCTATCTATCTATCTATCTATCTATCTATCTATCTATCTATCTATCTATCTATCTATCTATCTATCTATCTATCTATCTATCTATCTATCTATCTATCTATCTATCTATCTATCTATCTATCTATCTATCTATCTATCTATCTATCTATCTATCTATCTATCTATCTATCTATCTATCTATCTATCTATCTATCTATCTATCTATCTATCTATCTATCTATCTATCTATCTATCTATCTATCTATCTATCTATCTATCTATCTATCTATCTATCTATCTATCTATCTATCTATCTATCTATCTATCTATCTATCTATCTATCTATCTATCTATCTATCTATCTATCTATCTATCTATCTATCTATCTATCTATCTATCTATCTATCTATCTATCTATCTATCTATCTATCTATCTATCTATCTATCTATCTATCTATCTATCTATCTATCTATCTATCTATCTATCTATCTATCTATCTATCTATCTATCTATCTATCTATCTATCTATCTATCTATCTATCTATCTATCTATCTATCTATCTATCTATCTATCTATCTATCTATCTATCTATCTATCTATCTATCTATCTATCTATCTATCTATCTATCTATCTATCTATCTATCTATCTATCTATCTATCTATCTATCTATCTATCTATCTATCTATCTATCTATCTATCTATCTATCTATCTATCTATCTATCTATCTATCTATCTATCTATCTATCTATCTATCTATCTATCTATCTATCTATCTATCTATCTATCTATCTATCTATCTATCTATCTATCTATCTATCTATCTATCTATCTATCTATCTATCTATCTATCTATCTATCTATCTATCTATCTATCTATCTATCTATCTATCTATCTATCTATCTATCTATCTATCTATCTATCTATCTATCTATCTATCTATCTATCTATCTATCTATCTATCTATCTATCTATCTATCTATCTATCTATCTATCTATCTATCTATCTATCTATCTATCTATCTATCTATCTATCTATCTATCTATCTATCTATCTATCTATCTATCTATCTATCTATCTATCTATCTATCTATCTATCTATCTATCTATCTATCTATCTATCTATCTATCTATCTATCTATCTATCTATCTATCTATCTATCTATCTATCTATCTATCTATCTATCTATCTATCTATCTATCTATCTATCTATCTATCTATCTATCTATCTATCTATCTATCTATCTATCTATCTATCTATCTATCTATCTATCTATCTATCTATCTATCTATCTATCTATAACTATCTATCTATCTATCTATCTATCTATCTATCTATCTATAACTCCTTAGTTTAATTTAAAAGGCTATTTATAACTATTTTAATTTCATGTCTCAATAGTTTTGTTTATAACTACTTTATATATTGAAAGAGTTTATGTTAAAAAAAAAACTGCATTTTGCTGATAATAAAATAGCATTTTATAACACATGATATAAAAGAATTAGTCTTTTAAAATTTAAATTACAATTTTGAAATATAAATTTTTGTTTCAAAAATAAACGAACTAAAAATTTTATTTTCTTATAAATTCTACAATTTGAGGAATGAATTTATCTGCTCTATCAGAAACATTAATCGGAAACATGGCATTGATTTCTTAATGTTATTGTCCAGATAACGTTTTTCCGTTTTCCAGAAAAGATTGCTCTACATCTACCACAGAACTCTCGAGAATCAATACAAGAGTTTTAAGAATTCGTGCAGGATATTTTTCGTTTAAGGGAAATATTTCTTTCTTCCTAAAGCTCGAAGCGAATGCATCTTCAGCCAAAACAAAAACTGCATTTACTTAAGAGAAGCTCATGAATAATAAATGATAAAATATTCTATACCTGAGAAGATCAATAGATATAGTTTCCTTCGAACTGGGAGAACAAAGTGACAGATACTCGCTCCTTGCAAGAAATTTCTTTGGAGCGTGTATCATATCTCTATCAAGGCGTGAAATAAATATGGATATAAAGATCCTCTTGATAGTATTTACTAACCACTTTGTAACATTTCTTTAGAGAAGGCAGCTTTTGAATGTCAGACTGAATTTAAAGTAAAAGCCTTATTCCCGAGAAAAATCTGGAATGGTCAATCTCATATTTTACAGTGTATCGATTCATATTTTATTCTCCTTTATTTTGCGCATGAATATATAGTTAATAAATAGTGAAGTCTATAATTTTTTTTGAAAACTTCAATTTTATACATTAAATATTCCAGTTTATTTTCAACGTAAGGGTTTTAAAATAGTTTTGATATGCGAGCTAACTGCTTTATTTTATATTACTTTGACAGGAAAATTTTTAAAAAAAATATCAATTTATCAGTTAGGAATTTATTGTTTCAAACTCTAATTTTAATTTCTTAATGTTAATGTGTAAAGAGAGCCGTTTGTAAAATTTAAAGTCGTTATTTCTGCAGTTTAACTATAGACTAGATACTTAAGTTTGTAGATTTGAATTTTATACAAATGTCCAGAAACTGAAACTAAATACTTACCTAAAATAAAAGCAAACAAATAAAGAAATGTTATTAAAACACAAGTAGTTATTATTAATATTCATTATTCATTACATCATTATTAATATAGATTGATGTAAAATTAAGCCAATTCAATGTTATTGACTTAATTTGAAACAAATTTATAAATTAAATTCTTTCTCCAGAAGCTTAGAATATACAACAGATTATTTTCCTTCCATACAATTATTTATTTTCTCTTATTAATATAGATTGATGTAAAATTAAGCCAATTCAATGTTATTGATTTAATTTGAAACTCTAATTTTTTTTAATTAATTAGTTAGTAAAAACTAAGTAGCTAAGTAAACTAAGTAAAAATTGTTTTACAGCTTAGAATGTCATTAAGTTATTTGATACTCTTCTTAGGTACTTATCAAGAGAGCTTTCCTATCATTAAATTAGGACGTACACTAAATTAAGGCAATTCTTCAACTCACCTTTTTCTGTTCAAAAATATTTTTAATTCTGTAATATTTAAACGAATCCATCCAAAGGACAATATTAATTATTGTATTTCTTTATATAGCGTTACATAGATATATTGTAATGAATTTATAAGTAAATGCAAATAAATTAAAATTATATATGTTATTAATAAAATAAGTGAACCATAAAATATGCATTTTTATTCTAGTTTATTTATTAACTAATCATCTTAAATGAAGAATTTAATTGCAAATATGAATATCTTATCAATTTAAGTAAAAATTTAAAGAGTCGAACCATTTTCCAAATACTCCAAAGCATCCAATCTGTGCAGATACATATTCTTAATCCACTTGAACAGTTCGTCATCATCTAATTAAGTCATTAATTATTCTTTTCTAAACACTATTTTAGGATTCGTTACTAATTAACTAATGCTTATCTCCTCTGCAAAATTTGGCATACCATCATAATAATTAATATTCTTATTTTTTTCATATCAAGTGCCAATTAAAATTCTGTTATAATTCGAATATATATTTGAAACTGCAATTATTTGCTTATAAAATATTTTATTTGTTAAAAGTAATCCAAAAATGATCAGAAATCTTGAAAATACTTTTGGTAATTTTACAACTAAATTCTGAGTCAAGTCATTAAAGGATATATATATATATATATATATATATATATATATATATATATATATATATATATATATATATATATATATATATATATATATATATATATATATATATATATATATATATATATATATATATATATATATATATATACATACATACAATCTGAATTGCATAGAACAATTTATACATTTTAATTTATGAAACGCTTATATTTGCAGATGGACTTCAAATTATATTGAACATTAAAGCACGGTAAATTTTAATGCCAACAAGCAAATTATTGTCGGATTATAACATTAATTTTTCCCATATTAACTAAAAGTATTTGGAATTTAGAGTAAATAGCAAAACATAGTTATTCAGATTGGAAGATGAATAATTTCCTCATTGGCAATATATTGTTGGAATAAAATATCTGTTATAAGTCTCACTATTCTTCTATTGATGTGGGGAACAATTTCTGAGAAAAGATGGTTGTTTTAATCTTAACTCTGATTGTATTGTTGTTTTAATCTAATGTTTTTTTTATCTAATGTTTTACTCTTAATACTTTTTTTAATCTTAATTCTGCTTCAGTATTTCAAAGTGTATTTCTGGAGTTTGAGAAAAATACATTAACTATGAAAAAATGTAGAGAATATTTAAAATAAAATTTTGATGTTAAATATCATGGAAGATTTGAATAAAATTAAAAAAATGATTACTTGATAAGTGATACATAAGAACTCTGTTATTTTCAGATAAAATTATTCCATTCTATGCAAAAAGTGAAAGAGTCAATAAGAAGCAGGAAAATGTTTTGAAAAAATGTTTGATAACAAAATAAAATAATTTCAAATTGTGAATCATGTCTATAGTTCAATAAGTTTACTTGATTATTTTTAACTGTAACTAAATTACAAGTTAAAGCGAATATAAATTAGATTATGTTTTAAATGAATTTTATAATTTGGTTACCTTCTACACAAGGGAAATGCAATAATATATTTTACACAATAAAACTTCCAATTTTTTCACTGTTGTAAATTTTTTTAACATAGAGAATCAAAATAATTTGAAATTTGTATGAACTAAGTTTATCAAATAAAAATTAAATTTTCACTACTTTTATATTTAAAATGTTTCAACTGCATTGAATAATCTAACCATAAAATGCAACAGGAAAAATGGCCCTCTAAAGAAACATAAATTTCATGTAACAAAAGTGTAATTTGATAACTTTTTAAAGCAATTTTTGCTTGAAAGGGATTTATAGAATTCAAAAAAAGAGCATAAAACTAATTTGTTTTCAGAAAGATTATTCATAATGTAAGTAAAATTATAATAGAGCTATATTTAAAACTAACTAATCATAATTTTGGGGATTAATTACGCAACACATCATATTGATTTGTGAACAAGAAAAAATTCATTAAGACATTTAGTCTTCTTTAAGACATTCATTAAAACATATCTTTAGAAATGATCCTCCCAGTGATAGCTTTACAGGGAATTTAAGTTGATAGAGAATCATGTCTATTATTATTTTGCATGAAAATTTTCAAACTTAAAAACACAGCTTTCTGAATAAAATGTACAAGGTTTGAATTCAGCAAAACAAACAAAAAAACTGTTGCATTTCAGCTTTCGGCAATCATGTCAGACGGAGTGAGTGCTTGAAAGTTTTCCAGATTTCTACTTTTGAGACTCTTACCTGTGTATCATTAAGCATAAAAAATCCTTTATAAAATCATCAACCAGGGTATGTTCAATTCTATCAGCACTTACCGCGAGCTTTGACTATTAGATTTCCCACATAAGAAAACAAGTTTTATTCTCACATCCTTTTTATCCATTTTTGAACCTCGTTTTTAAATGAGAATATTCACCATCATTATATATATTTTCCATCAATTTTTTTTAAAATATCCCTACATGCATTCCTTTTAATTTCCAAGAACTCATGGTTAATAGAGCCACGTGGAACTCCTTTGCTTCCTTAGTATGTAATTATAAAAACAATATTTTAAAATATTTTTTGAAATGATACCGTAGAAACAACTGCTTATATTTCATTAATAAGAATTTTAATTAAATTAATTAAAATTTATTTTTATTTTTGACAGTATAATCTTCGTGTTCAAGGAATTTTAGGAAACTATCAGATTATTTATTAAGCAACAATGCAGCTGTAAACAAAAAAAATGTGCTTCTAAGACAACTGATGTATTGATATGTAGTTGATCCAAAAATTTTATTCATGGAATATTTTTACTAGAATTATTTTAATAAAAATAAAATTTTCAGAAAGTTAAAAAAAACAATAAGAAGAAAAATTTTATTCTAAGAGAAGCTTCAACGGAGAAGAATACCTTTGAAATGTGTCACATGGAAGAAATTTGCTGGGTATAAAGTTATAACTATCATATATGCATATATTTATATTTAGTTCTCACTAGTTAGCTTAATATTTCACATTGTGTGATGGAAATCTCTCAAATCCTATCCCATTTCATATCACAGGATGTAAAGATGTCATGTCTTAATAAGCTAAACAAATAAAAAGTCAAAGATGAATGATTGTAAACTCTTTACCACAAGATGAATCTGCATACAGAGGTTTTAAGCTGCTTAATTTAAAACACTTGATATTTTCACGCGATGAAAGAGCATTTTTTTTTGTATTTACACATTTTTGTCATCTTTAGCGAATAATCGCGTGTTTTCTCGTGTGTCACGCTATATGTCTGAACGAGTGACACTTAGCGTGCTGAAAACAGTCGCCACGACCACCAAATTCACCGTACTGCAAACCTAATAAAAAGAATAAACTCAAAGATTTAACTGAGGTATCGCGTGCAGTTCTCGAAAAACACGATTAAGTTTTTTTTTCTTTTTTGGCTGAGAAATTGTTGTTTACTGTATTTCCTGCCTGCTTGTATGAGAAGTTGTGAGACATCTTATGACACTTTACACCTTCTTAATTTATTTGTTTTCCGAAAATATTCTCGATTTGAGGTGGGATTTGCTGTTAGAGATGTTTTTGAGTGGAAGATATACATGAGACATTTTTTATAACTATTGGTTTTTCTTCTCGGTGAATATAATTTTTTCTGTTTCATGCAAAATTTGCTGATGTGTTATAATTTTAAGAAATAAATTTTAACTTTATAGACATCCGAAGCGTTTTCTAAGCAAGTTTATTTTAAAACTGGGTTAAGATGAAATTGAAAATAAGTGTCAACAACTATTTGTTTTTCTATTATGAATGAACTGTATAACATTTTGGTTGAATTATTTGGGGACGATAAAAAAGTAATTCATTTTTGTCTATGTTGTTGTTTTGGGGCAACTAGGCTAGCATCATGGAGTGCGCTAATCATGCAGTCCGACTTCCTCAGAACACACATGTTATAGGAACCCGTTTATAGGTTAGGCAACCATTCTCAACCCATTCATACAAGTAAAAGGCAATGACAGGATAGAGAGAGGGAGAAAGTACATTCATGTCCAAACCGGGATTCAAACCCAGGACCTCCCTCTCCGCAGCCAGGTACTCTGACCACTTGACAGGGTGAGCGGCATTTTTGGCTATGAAAGACCAACTTGAATATTTACTAAATGCACATTTCTTCATTAAATATATAGTAAATATTAGTTAGAAATAGTTAAAATTCTTCAAATTTAAAATCCAGTTATTATTAATGAAAAGTTTAAAGTGAAAATTTATCTTATATCATTTATAGTAAAACAAGAGTGTTATTCAAATAAAACATGTAGTTAAGGTTAATAAAATTAAAAATTTTTTTTAAAAAATTATTCTTCAAATACCAGCTTGTTATAATAATTAAATCTTACACAAATTGCTCATCGGAAAATTATTTCCCCCTATAATATTTTTAAATTACTTTAAAAATGAAAATGATAAAAAATATTGTTTATCTATTTATGAATTTCGACTTCACATTGAACAATATTTAATTTTCATCCACATAAGACATTATATCATAATATATTTAATTAAAAGACTAATAGTTAATATTAAATAGTATTTAATAATAAATACATGATTTTATATAACAAGAATTTATAAAAAAAGGAAAATGAAAATGTATAAAACAATTAAAAATGCTTCCGATTTGTTTTATTTTTATTATTTATGTGTGTGTATATACATTGTGTTGTTTTTTCGAGAACATGTATTATAATGAATTGGATTGAATATTTTATATATAGTGGATGAGAACTGACTAATATTTTCCTTTTATTTATTATATACTGAATTTATATTCATTTACATTAGAATTGTTCTATTTTCAACCAATATATATACACATTTTTTAAAATACACCTGGCTTAAATTTATAAGATATATATCATTCTTAAATAATAATATAATCTTAAATTTTTAATGTTTGAACAGAAATAAAATTGTTCTTTGAAGAAGTCTATACATATTTAAAGAAGCACAAAAATAAAAATTATCATTAGTGCATAGATGTAAGCTCTTATACATTAGCTTTGAAAAGAACTAAGAAAAATACAAATGGAAAAATAATTCAATTTACGTAAACAAAATGGAGAATAGGATTTTACTTGAAAGACACTTTTTGCTATTTAAATTGCAGAGTTAATGGGTTCCTCGAGGAATATTATCTTGAATATTTTATATTTGCAAGAAGTCTTGAGAAAGTTTAATGTTTGTATAGCATTGGAAGTGATCTGTGAAAAAGAATATTTCCGAAAACGACTTTGGTGAATTTAAATTATGTATGCTTCAAGATAAAGATTTTTAAAAAACGAAGTAAAATGTTCGAAAGAAAATAAAAAAGTATATTTCCTTAATTATCAAATTCCATTGTTTATGCTCCTAGGAACAAAACATTGGAGTAATTAATTACATTTCAGAGTTTGTGTTCTAGTGGGATTCATACAGATATACGCCTCTATTCTCAAAGGAAACCTACGCAGTCTAGTTATTCTTATAAGCAGAAAAGACTAATTAATTTGCAAAAAAGCGGTTGGTATCTACGTTGATCCATTAAGAAATTATCGTCAAACTGATTGCGAACGTGAAAAATGCCTAAATTAATAATTATACCAAAAAATGGTTTTTTATTTAGTAGAAGTGCACATATGTGTATATATATAATAAATACAAATTTATTGAATAAATATATTTGTATATTTCTATATTCCACTGAAAAATGGATTACTCTAGTATACTTTATTATACATTAAGTATTGTGATCAGCGTGGTTATAAAAGCTGTAAGTTCAATTTATTTAACTGCTTAGTTTATATATTTTGTTGAAAAAAAATGAAATAAACAAGATTGATAACACCTGTTAGGTAAAATAAGAAATTTCATTTCTAAACAAATGAATTTAATGTCAAACAATTTGCAATCAAAATGCTTCAAATAATTTCGCTTAAAATATTTTTGCCATAAATATTTGAAATCTTTATTGACTACAAACCTCACAAAATATATTGCAAGATTTCATATTCGTTAGTTTTTGGAAAAGAAACTAAAAATATCTTGAAACACATAAATTTAAAAATCAAAAATAAATTATTTTTGATGTGTGATTGTTTAAAAGGAACAATCTTTTCTTATCTCTACTCCAAATGAAAATATCATCGATTTGAAATAATATAAGAAATTACTAGTTAATTATTGGTATTCAAATAAACTTCTGAGTTTTAGTTAATACTATAATAAATAGCATATTTTTATTATTGATTTATAAAATAAATAAATTTTAAGATAATAGATTTAGATTCTTGATCTTGTAGATTAATTTCTTCGAAAATTTTATTGTTTGAAGTTTTTATGACTTTTGATCCCTATTCTGTTTTAAAATTATATTTTAAAACAAACAAAAGGATTCCAAATTTTTATAATAAACAAATCAAAAAATCATTTAGTGAAATAAAAAATATAGTTTTTAACATATAGGTTTTAATAAAAATATTTAATTATTCAGAATATATTTTGATTCTCTGTATGAAAAATGCATAATTTTAGTGTACAAAAAAGTGTAAACATTAATAAAATGAAATGAATTTATCTTTAAATATAATATGATCATTATATATTTTCTACCTTGAACGGTTGAAAAGGTTTTTTAATTAGATTTTGATCTTTTTAAAATATAAACTCATTTTATAACATCCTTTCTTTACACTAATTTGTTCTAATGGGAGGTGATAAAAATGCTGTAATTAATATAATGGCTTCCTGCTTGCTTTTCATTTTTAATTATATTATTTTGCCGCTTTAGTCTCAGTAAGCAAGTAAATAAACTATTCCCAACGCTGCATCGCTCCATCTTCATTATAAGCTGGCTGAAGAAGCAATAAGCGTTTGAAAGACATACAGAACTGTAATATGTATTAGGCTAATTTCTCTGGGTGGAAGAAGCCCAATAAATAACAAAAGACCTTCTCAGAATTTCAAGTGGAAGGTTGGGCTTTATTGCCATGGGAACGAGGTTTTGTAAATCAAAACGCATTCTGAATACGATATTTGATCCTTTTATTCAAAAAGGGTTTTAGCAGAATTTAATTATGGAGGTATTTAATAGTACAGAATACAAACATGACTTATTGTTAGCAAATGCCACTTTTGGATTATTGCACCAGAGCTGGGAAAACAGCCTTACATTGTACGCTTCACAAAAGGCTCCTAGGGATTTATAAGCTTCTTTATATGCTTTTTTTTAGTGACCGTATTTTTATGTGATCATTGTCTGCGACAGTACAAGAGATTCGAATTGATTAGGATTCTATTTTCTCAAGCAGGAAAGAGAATTCTTACAAATAATGGAGATTTGGTCTAATGGAATGACAATAAAATTCTTCTTCGATTCTGTAAATGCTGCAATAGATGTTTTCGTCGACAAGGCTACGATATTAAACTTCTTGCTTAGCATAGTTGTCGAGAATAAACTTTCTCTTTATTTTGAGCTTATTTATGTAATTAATAAATGCCAAACATATAGGTTTGAATATTATTAGTTATAAGCATTATATTTTTTTTTGCATTACTTAATAATTTTTATATTATAATTTCTGTACTTATAAAGATTGCTGTAAAGTAAACAAGTTTTTTTTAAAAACTAACTCAAATTTTAATAATTTAATTTTAAATATAGCTTTGAAAGATAAATTAAATATTTCTCACTGAAATGAATAAAAGACTTGTAGTTCCAGTTGATTCATGCATTTTATTGTTGAAAATAATTTAGAGATATTGTGAATTATACAATAATAAATAATTATGCAGCAAACTACATCTTAAAGTATTATTAAATAAAAAATTCACTGTTGTTAAAAATTTGGTTTTCTTCTTAAGCGCAATCGGCCAGTTTGAAGAGCAATTAACGCAAACTTTTGCAGCGAAAATGTTCACTTTCTTAAAGTGTCATTTCCAGATAATGAAATCAATGTTTATAAAGTGTAAAATTTAACCAAATATCAGGATCAGGGCCACATATGTACAAGAACTATAATAAAGTTCTGTATTAAAGCCCAGGAAATAACACAATGGGAGATATTCAGTTGTAATAGTAATTCCTGAGGTTTATTGGCATAAACATTTTTTATTCAAGCTGTTCTAAATTGATTGTATAAGTGAAGAAATTTATTGTTTCATCTAAATTGACTATTGAGTTCAGATTATATTCAAACAGATTTGAATTTGTATTTCGTTGACAGTGGAGCACGATGTTGTTGAAAAAGGATGAGCAGAGAGGAACAGCATCTCCACAGAGAGAGTTGTGTAACGTTCTATTCAGAAAGAGTATCAGTTTAGCGTGACATAAGTAAAACACGAATAAATATTTGAAAAGAATTTATTGTAAAGATAAATTTAAAAACAGAATTTTTAATTTAATTTTTGCAAATATTAGGCATAAAACAAAATACATGATATTTTTTGCACATAGAAACCAGACAATATTTAAAGTTAATAAACACATATTTATATATATAAGATATTAATTAAAGTAACTAATAGTTCAAATTTAAAGAAAATGTATGGAACATTGGGCTTTTTATCTTTCTTGTTTAGAAGAAAATAGTAAAATATTATAAGAATTCGTTTCAATAAGAGAATATTAAGGACAATCTAAGTAAATTAAATCATGAATAATAGATTACTATTAATGGTACGGTAAGAAATTAAAATCATGTTTCAAAAGTCTTATTTAACTTCAATATAACTTATATATATTCAAGCCGAGCTGGCAGCTGAATGGTTAGCTCTCTTGCCTACGGTTCAACAGTTCGTGGGTTCGAATCCCACCTTGGGTATGGATGTTTGTAGTGGTTCGGAATCCACTTTAAACCGTAGGTCCCGTTCTAATTAGCCCTCGTGTGCAAAAAATGACCGTTGAGCGACAAACAAACCAAGTGAGAAATTAAGTATTTTCGTTGATGCATTTGACGATATTTGATTTGTTTATTCCGAAAGTCATTGAAAGTATGAAATATATGCTCATTCTTACCATTATGGAAATGAGAAAATTATTTAGATAGAATATAAAATATCAAAAAATTGGTTTCATGCATTAATTTTATATATGATTTAAATAATTTTGAATGTATTTTCAATGTAAGATGTATGTTTTAAATGCATGGTACTGTAGAATTACAATTATGTTATATAGTCTATTCTATGCTTCTGTAAAGCTAATGTTACATTTTAAATATTTATTGTTTTTTAAAATTATTCATAAAATATTATAATGGAAAGAGGCATAGAAAGAATGTATAAATATATTCATTTTCATAGAAGTGATCAATATTAATTTTTCCAGAAATTTGACAAAAAATGCATGGAATTAGAATCAAAATCTTATTTTTAATTTCCTAAAATATTATTGAGAATGCATTTATTTTAGCCCAGTTTACATTTTTTCATTAATTTTTAACATTTAAAATACATTTTTAAAGGAACTGTTAGTTCATAAAATTTTCGATTAATTTTTACTTAGACTAATCATTATCATAAGACTTTAATATTTTTATTATTTATAACACTTGTTGTTTACGAAATTTTCTATGAAATGTTACTCCTTTTTTAAATCACTTCTTTTTATGATTTTTTAATTCATTAATTTTTCCTCAGAGTTTTAATTTCTGTGTACTAAATTTGAAGATAAAATATTTTTATCAAAAGATCTAAATTTCTAAATATAAAGAATCATATTATCTAAATATTTTATTTCCGTATACATATAGTTCATTTCAATTTAATAAAAGTTATGGGGTTAATGATTTTCTATAAGTAACGTAAGAGATTTTAGAGGATTTTGTAAGAATTAATGAAATTGTTTACACTTATACATCTAGCTGCAACATAATTATTAATCATTTACTTAAATATGGGAAAATGTTATCTGGAATTCAATTTATAAAAATATGTAACATCATTATCAAAGGTCTTTACTTTTATGTTAATGATAGTGTGAATTCAGGAAAAACATTAACTTAAAATAGACTATTTGTCAATTTTAAAAATGTACATTATAAAATTAATATGTCTATTTAAATTAAATGAATATGTACTTATCATCGATGATTGAAAAAAAGGACTCCAGTCAAGTGATATAATTCGTTTGTTTTTACATTATATAAATTAAAAGCATACGAAAAATTCAGTATAAAAAATGAAATTCAAGTAATTACAATTATTTTTAATACCAAGAAATCGTGTATGTAAAACTAATAAATCTTTTTAAAAATAAATCCAGCACCTCAGTGAATAATTGATATAAAAAAAAATCTAAGAAGAAATGAGTTAAACTTACACTCGCAATCTAAAATTAATAATATATATATATTAAACCAGTTTATGAATAATAGTGTTTTATTAATTGATATTATTAAGATATATATATATATATATATATATATATATATATATATATATATATATATATATATATATATATATATATATATATATATATGTAAAATGTATATATGATAAGATTCACAAGATCATGTGGCTTTTACTTAAAAATATTTTTATATTAATTTTCTTATGTTAAAATTTCTTATTTAATTAATATATTTATTTCAACAAGAAAATGTATTCTTTAGAATACTATTAAATGTAAGACAAGCTATTGTTTTTCTATAAGAATGAGTAAACCTTTGTAAATTAAATTTCTATAAGTACAGTGAATTAAAACAGATACAAATACGTAAATTTACAGAACTTGAATACGACGATTTTTTTTAAATATTTTCTATTAAAGCATGTGTGTGTTCTGAATATGTTTCAATCTATCATAAATTCTAAGATAAATATTAAATAAATATAATGTTTTTAACCTTTATTCTTAAGCTTCATTGATAATAATTAGTACACTGCTTTGTTTTGATGTGTCTTATTAATAATAGAGATGTTAATAGAATTGATTTTCGATAATTGCTATAGATTTCTTTAGAAACACATGAGAAAATGTTATTTAAGACTTGGGTATTTTCTTTATCTGCATTAAATTTTTTATGTAATTATTTTTTTTAGCTATATGTAAATTTCTTCCATAAAAACTGATGTACCAAGATATTTTGAAGCTGTATATAGAAATAATATGTGTTTGCAAGCTAATTATATTATAAATAATCCTTTTAAGTTACTGAAATGATATCTCTTATGAAGTTTTTATTAACCAAGTATGAAACAGAAACATATCCAGCAATTGGGTAAAGCTAATTACTTCTTTCGCAATGTAGGCTCTTAAGTGAGTAACAAATTACACTAAAACAAGCAAACAAGGTAACAATGCTTTTGAAAGAGATACAACTTTATGTTCCTCTGTTATGAAAAATAAATTTTATGTGACTATATGTAATGTACTGTTGTAGTAAAAGTACTTCAGCCTATTAACTTATTAAGTAACTCATTAAACATTCGAAAATCTGATTAGAGGGTTCTGCATCTTATCGTGTTGCAGAGAATTTGAAGAAGAGTTAATTTCTCATTTTTCTTGTACTCTCACCAGCATTATATAATATCTAGACTTTCCATTAATCTTGAAATTGCATAAAATTCTTGCGATTTTTATGAGTTCAATGTTGATATGAGCTAGTGTAGAATATTAAGGATAATCTATTTGCTACTTTTGTGCATATAATACTCGTATTTTTCCAGGTAATAAGAAAGAATGCAACTTAAAATGAGAATAAATAATAAATGTATGATATAATAATTGGAATTATGTTTATATAAAATAAACTATTATATTATTCAAATAAAAACCATATATTTCAACTATACTTTAAGAAAGGAATTTTTAAAATGTTGGTCTGTACCAGATTAGTGGAAGCAGCCAGGTGGAAATATTCTTAATTTAGATGCAAGGACCAAGTAGATTATTCTCAATGGATGACAGAGATATTATTCTACTTGGAGGATATTGAAACTACGACTTATTTAATGTACCCCTACCACTTTTAGTGAACACGATAGATCTTCGGTAAAGCCGAGATTTGAACTCACAATCTTCAATAACAACATCCTAACCAACGAGACTATTCATTCTTAATAAATTACTGTTTTAATCAGTGTATTTATTAAGTATTAAAAGGCAAATTCTTTGATATATTACGAATTTTAGGAAAGATTGTGATTTCATTAACCATATGTATTAATAGTTACATCGAATGATATATCAAGTTATAATAATTTCAAATTTGAAAACTTTACAGGTATCAAGAAAATGAGTTAAAAATGATTATGAATATCTATGTAAATATAAAATTTAATTTTATAATGAGTTTTTTAAAGAAAAAGGCATTTCATTCATTTTTGAGTATATAAAGAACAACGTTCTTTGAAATGTTTGGTAATTAGAATTATAATATTTTGTATTATATTACGCTTGATTCGTAAAGAGTTTTGATTTGCTAGTAATGAATACAATAAGCATTACTGAAGTTATTCTCACAATTTTTAGCACTGTGATTATTAGATTGTTTTATAAAAGAAGGATTTGTTTCGGTAAGTCTAAAGCTATATATTGACATTGTTTTAAAATATAACACCGTAAGCTAAATTTTATAATTCAGTGAATATAATTACTGTGATAACCCATCTGTTTTTGTCATTAAATATTAAAAGATCTATTTAAATTTTTTACGGTATTTTAAGAAAAATATTATGTTTTTATGCATATATTGTATTAAAAGAATGTTTTTGCTTAGATAATTAATATGGATTGAGATTGAAAAATTTAATATCTTCCTGGTTTTGTTCTTTTTAAATAAATTTAATATTTTAACATCAAACATTGAAAACTAATCTATTTTTCAAGACATAATATTATTTGGGTTTGCACATTTTTTCCAACTCATTTTAGAAGAGAAATTATTTTTCAAGACTTGTAAGCAAAATGGTGCAGGAATTATATGTCTTTATCACTATATACACCAAATTGAGATACGACCTTAATTTTGGGAAACTCATAAAAGTACGGTTTTGCAAGTTCTATTTGGCGCAAAGAAAAGAAGAAAATAAGATTACTTTCTAAAGTAAATACACTGCATAAAGTGAGAAATTCTGCTTCAAAACATGCATTATTCAGTTTTAGCTTAAGGTGAGCTTTTCACCAGATCAAAATAGGCGACATAAAATAACTGTTTGATCGAAAATGTAAATCTCTAGGCTGATAAACAATAATTTAAAAAATACAGAATTTTCATAAGAAAAAAGAACTTTGCTATTGCTCTGCCCAAATGGTGAAAGTTCTTTTGGAAAAGAAAAACAAAAAAGTAGGAAATTGTAAGGGATAAAAAGCAAAGAAAAAGGGAATCATTTAAAAAAGGGTTTTAAAATTTGGACAATTATTTAAGATGTAATCCTAATCGTAATCTAGAAATATTAATAAATATGTGTACACACACATAGTAATTTATCTATATTCATCATGTTACAGTTTATCGATAGGAATAACTCCAATAAAAAGAATAAACCAAGCTAAAATTTGATATGTGGAATATGATATTTGAGTAGGAATAAAATATATAAAAGTGATATTTGCTAAGGAAATTAAAAGTAAATAATTTAAAATTAATTTTTAGGTTTCATCTCACTAGGAGAAAAATGAAATTTATTGAAGGAAATCGCTGAGATATCACAAATGAATCGTTCGAATTATTCCGAATAATATATATATATATATATATATATATATATATATATATATATATATATATATATATATATATATATATATATATATATATATATATATATATAATGTAAAATCCAAAAAACATGACGTTCATTTATTTAAAAGAATAAATAAGAGTATTTCGATAAGTTTACTGAAAAAGTGTTCAGAAAACAGGACTAAATATGAAATGTTCTCAAAACGTTTTTCACATTTTTTTACTTATATCGTCAAAAATTTACTGTGATTATCACAGTAAATAGTTTTGTTAGTTAAAATAGTACTATTTGTAAAAAAACTTAGGAAATCATGAAAAACATCTCTAGAAACAGTTGATAATTTAGACACTTAATGGCACAATGAATTTAAAAAATGTTTCCCAAAGAATACTAACAAGATGATCTGGAAAAAAAAAAGAAATTTGAACTTCTAAAAATATTTCTATAAGATACAAAAAATTATTTAGTTGCGAACTGATTGTATTATAATCAGTTTGTTCTTGTGGTCAGTTACGGACAGGGACATAGATGTCAGAGAGAGTCTAATGCAGCCATACTGTTTTCAGATCAACAACAAATGATTGTTGTAAAGCTGATATTTGATACAATAAAAAAGGTTTGATATGGTGAAATCACAATGAAGTAACACTTATACTTCATTTTTATAATAAAATGTGGTTAATCTATCTGAGATTCCTTAAAATTACAAAGCTCATTTTTCTTGAATGAAAGAGCCAACATTTAGAATTGTTGGATTAAAGAAATCAGAGTTTAACATCTAGCACCCAGTATGGATTTATTATTACATTTCTGAAGTAAACTTTCTGTTTGTTTTGAAATAAACTATATACATATATACATATGTTTATGCATATAATATATATAGAAACGCTTATTTTTATAACATACTATTAAGTGAAGAGAATATTTAGATTTTAAATCTGTAATATAATTTATTTTTCTTGTAATCTGTTAGTATCATGTGAATATATCTGTTAGTATATAGAGTATATATTGCAAATTGAAGATCTTCGAAAAAAGCACCCATTAAAAGTCCCTCAAAACGGATATTAGACAATACAATAGGATAGTTCACAAACAGAAAAATAAAGAAGTAGTAATCTAAAGACCAAGAAGCTTGTTATAACATAGTCCCGCAAGCCATCCTATCCTAGGACTTAGCACTTTGAGAGAAGGAAAGAAAGGAAATTTCATATTACAAGAAATGTTATTCAGTTACAAACTAAGTACTAATTTATTTATAAAAGATGGGGCAAAAGTGATTAAAATATTGGTAATATTTATAAAAATATTGCTTGCTATAGAAAAATATTTATTTTTTAAAAGTGCGGTATTTATTTTTTAAAGTTTTCATAAATGGAAAAATATTTGGATAGTTTTGAAACGTCAAATTATTTTTATTTTATTCTAATATTATATTTTTTAAATAAATAAATGAGGAAATTGTGATTCCATACATTACAAAAACGTATTTAAAAATTTAAAAAAAATATGTTGAAATAAACAAAAATTTATCTATACTATACAAGTATTAAAGTTATACTAAAATAATATTAAACTGCAAGTTGAGTTGTAAATTTTTAATGGTAGATAATGTATTTATAATATTTTAAAATTAATAAATTTCATTATTTAAGCCACAAAAATGTGCATATGAATATTTATATATTATACAATTTTAAATAATTGGAAAAATAAAGGAAAGGAAAGTTATTTAGGTACAAAGCACTAGTTAAAAGAAATTTAAACATTATGAAACCGCCTTAAATCACTTCAATTAGCACGATGCAATGAATTTATTTCGAGCCATAAAAATGTAAGCGTCTCAAAAATCTTTTCATTTAAACATGTATTTCATACATTATTTAAAAACAAACTATGTGATCGTTCATGCATATCAAATAATGTTGTTAGTAAATTTATCACGTACTTTCTATATTATTCAGAACGTTTAATGATGAAAATGTTTGAACATCGTTAGTTCAAAATGTCTTGGGGCAAATTTCATATTAACATTTTCAAGGAACAAGAAGCTTTGAAAACTTCATAATTCCTTTTGCAGGAGAATCCTTTATTGTTTTACGTATCATGATATTGAGAGTTTAATTCAAAAGCAAAAATATTATGCGCTATTCAGTTTTGTAAAAAAGTGTTATAAATAAATGATGGTATGATAAACATTGTTTTTTGATATTTTGATATTTAATTATTTTCTTTGAAAAGATTTTGAAAATTATTGAAAGAATAAAACAATTCCCACGAAAATGTAATTTTTCTTTTTAATTAAAGTTTTATTATAACTTGAGCTCAGATTTAAAATATTTTCCAATACTTTTATATTGTTACTTCTTATACTTACTTATGACTGAAGTTATTTAAACTGTAAAAATGTAAATTGAACGACATTTTGGAGAAAATATTAGCTTATTAGGTTAATTTCATTGCATGATTTAACTTTCATTGCTGGTATATTTAAAAACATAATTTTTATGAAAAGAAAAACTGATTTACAATTAAAAATACTAATTTTTAATTCATAAAAAATCTAAATTATATATTGTAAATGATAATATAATTTCTAATAAATCTTTTAAATGCCTCAATCATATTTTAATTTCTTTTATTCTTATAAATTAAATTAAATGCTAAATAAAAATTCAATTTGGTAGATGTTTCCAAATGATTTAATAAAATATTCAGGCGCACATCCCAATGACAGTGACAATAATATTATGAAACACTTAAACTAATGTTTAAGTGTTTCATTACAAAAATGTGTAAATGGAGACAACTAACATTTTTGGAGAACAAATTTATAAAATTGTATAATAAAGAGAAACTGCTATATAAATCAAATCAATTTAGTTATATTAATGAATTTAATGATAAATAAAATAACTTTAATATCTATTTTGGACAACAAAGAAAAATTATTACATAATATTACTCTTATTCATATCATTTGGTCACTTGAATATAATATAAAGCACATTATTAACTCGTTTTCATTGTTAAGATGATTTTGCATTTAAAAATTCACACATATAAATAAATTCAACAGTGTGCAAATAAAACCAACTTGTTAACTTTCATGCATATTCATATTTAGTATAAGTAAAATGTATTATTAAAACGAAAGTAAGAATCAATTCTTATGTTTTGAAGCATCTTCATGTTAGTTTAATTCATAAATATGAGAATAAAAATGTTAAAAAATTTATAAAAATCATCATCAATGCAGGTTTGTACTTAGAAAATGATTAAGTAAATGAAAAAGGAACGCTTAAGTAAAGCTTATTTTTATTGAAAAATGAATTACACTACTTCATAAAATACTTAAAGATCATTTCTGATTGGTAAGTATAATTAAGTCCTAATATTTTATTTAAAAACTTTTAACTGTAAAATAATTTTAAGAGTTTTTTAAACATATTTTACAAAACTAATTCCTCAAATGATGAACGTTTTATCAACTTTCTAATTCTTTAATGTAATTATATTTTTTTTGAAAATTATGTAAACAAATAAATCAAAATTTTTTATAATTATATTTTGTCACATTGTTTGATAAATTGATATTTGTAAAATTTAGTAGAAAAAATATTTAGGGATAGACACATATATACGCATATAATTATAGTATTGGAGGGTGAACTCAGTGTATTTTAAAAGAAATTATTCTTATATTTTTTTCATATTTTATTCTGAATGTCACTACCATAACTTACATTTAGTATAAATTATCATCACCTATGCAGCACAAATTACAACCTGGGAAGCAGAAATGTTCCAGTTTGATATATATGAATATAAAAGTTGCACGCAATGTCAGTCTTTTTTTTCTGATAAGTAATGAAAAATGTATACAAACCAACATATGCGCTTTGAGAAATAGGCATGAATATTTTATACTAAGAAGAGAAAATTCATTGCTAACTTGTAAGTAAAAGTTTCACCTAAATGAAACTAATTTGTATTTCTTTGCAATGTTTCTCATGGGTTAGTTTTTAACATAAAAGATATTATTTGGTAAATTAATCTAATTAGAATAGCATTTTAATTATTATTTAGTTCACAATTTATATTAAATAGTGTATAATTATTTAAATAAATTATTAATTATAGACATTTTTGAATAATTATTAATAAAAATATTATTAATTTTTAATTATTTTATAAATAAGATTAAATAAATTTTCAAAATGTATACTGACACTAACATTATATTAAAAATCTTAAATTAGTTTTTTATTATCATGGAAACTTTCTTCTTTTTTTTAACTAGAAATAAAAGAAAATGGAATTTTATTTTTTAAAAATGATTTATTTCCTCTGGAGAGATTTCCTCTATCGATTTTTTAGAAAAAAATTCTTTAGCCAAATATTGATTCTCCAACTTGGTTTTGAAAATGATAATACATATGTTAGAATAATTTTAGCAGATGAAATAGTTATATTTTCTAAAAAAAATACTCTTATAAATTTGCTTAAGGCAAATCATGTTTTTGTACGATATGTTAGAAAAATTATATTAAATATAAGATTACCTATAATTTTTATTTCTTAAAGAAAATAAAAGATTTCAGTAATAATGATAAATTACACTTGCTAAAGGAATGATGATAATATTAAATACATGATAATTTAATTATACTTTTATATTTCACACGTAAACTTAAATATATTTTTACAAAATACAAAAATAATTATTATTTAATTGATAAGATAAATTGAAACTAGAATTTAAAATATTCAATGAATTTCGCTTTGATTGTTAAAATGTATGAAAAAATTTTTTAATGTTTATAAATAACAATTAAGCATACAACAATTATAATTATTTTAAAAAACTTAAAAATATTCAAAAATGTATAAAAAATCATGCATACATTAAAATTAATTACTACTAAAGAAACTTAGAAGTGTAAGTGAAATTAGTCTGTGAAAATAGGCAGATGGATTATTAAAGATAGTTTGGTTTATCTAAAAATAATTAATTATAATATAAATGATAATAATATACCTGAAATATTCTTGCATAATATATAAGAAAGAAGTTATTTTACTTATTGGTAGTTATTTTACTTATTGTAGTTTGTATGATCATTTTATGAATGTAAAACTACAAAAATTGTGTTTAATATATGCTTACAGAATAATATATATTCTACAATATTTCATAAATTTCTTGCGAATAAATGTTCCGAAAATATCTATAGAGAAAATATATATGTAAATATTATACAAAAATGATTATAAGCTTTTGATAAAGTAATTAATTACATAGTGGTACACATTTTGATAAGTAAAAATAATCTCCACTCAAGTATGCAGTACTGTATAACTATTCCTGATTTTTCCTATTCTGAAATTCATAAAAAAGCTCTTGTTTAACTAGCAGGGAGGATGCCAAAAATAAATAGGTTGTTAAAAGCCCTTCTTTAAATATTATGACAAGCTTGTCGAAACCTCTCCGGAATACGCTAATAAAATTTTACCCCATGCTTCTCCATGCCCATGGATCAGTGCATAATAATTCACCCTCGTTATCCCGACTTGCTTAATTGGGCTACGGAGCGCATTGAAAGAGTTCCCCCAATAACTCGACGGTTCATGAATATCATCACAATGACGTCATGAACTCAAGCGAGATGAGTTGGGTTGTACTCAGCTGAATGAGTTCAGGAAGAAAATCGCTGACAGGAAAATTTATAATCTCAAATGGGACTTGTTAAACAAAAGGTAAGTGTATTTTTTATTTCACTTATTGCTCACTATATGTTTGATTTTTGTGTAACAAAGACATCACAACATTAGTAAATTTTAGATAAAATTATAATCCTTCTCACTTAGTTAAAAGAGATGAAATGTAAATACTTATAAGTATGATTAAAATATGCATTTTTAAGAAGTTTTGTAATGAATTTATTACTGTTTTTATATGTTATTTAACATACTAAACACGTTGCTTTATTTAGAAATATTAGAAACACATTTTTTTCAACTTTTAAAATACAACAATAATTACATTCAAACTACCTTCGCTGTTCGTTGTTATTCGAATCAAATAGCATATTATAAAATTATTTGATTTCAATATTTTGCTTAATTTTAGTCATTTTTTACTTAATATAATCTTGCTTTTAGGGATTTATTATAAAAATTTTATTTTTCTTCATCTATCGAAATTTAAGGAATTTCCTAAAATATTTGTATATAAATGAACTGCAATAATGATTTTTATAGAGCAATTATGATTTATATGGATTTATGTATTTGATTTTATATAGCAATTATGATTTATATAGAAAGCTGCAATTATGATTTTGAAAATTTTCACATATTTAGTATTATATAATATTGCAAAGTGTAGGTTTGATAACTTATTTTACTCATTTATAATGTGTTAATTATAAAATTACCTTGTGATTTATTTTGTAATTTATGGAAATTTACTTACTGTTAATTTTATAGTATTTTTCAAAACAATTTATTCTTGAGAAATTAGATTTAAGTAGAATAACTAAATCGTTTTTAAAACTTGATACTAAAAATTAACTTTGACTAAATACATGCAATTTACACATGTCAAAAAATTTCTTTTCTTATAAAACTGAAAATCACTTTGATTTAATTTAAATTTTTATAATTTCTATAAAAGGGATCGTAAAATAGATCATTATAGGGTGATAATTTAGCAAAAGTTAGCTTATACATATAGTCCGAGAATATATTAAGTTTTTCAGAATACTAGGATTTTATTTAAAGATAAATACAGTGTTTCATTTCCAATGATTCATTGAAAGGAATATTTATAAAATGTAACATTTTATTTTCAAATGAAATTCATTTTTATGTACACAATAATCAACAATACGATTTTGTTTGTCATTAAATTAAAATTTTAATACAAATTAAGAAATAATTAAATATCCAGAAATATTTTTAATATAATATTTTGAGGAGGGTTCTGTGTCTCACCTTTACGTTGTACCCCTAGAACGCCTTTTGGTAACATTAACGAGACACAGTTTCGTCACTGCAGCCCAATTGTGACTCAACTGGAGCTGGTGTGTACTGCCGAGGATTTTTTGAGGAATCTTTATCTGTGGGATCTGGGGCCACAAACTTTGATGCTGAAATTGAGGCCATAAAGTGTGCCACTGTGAATCTTCTTGGACTGAGCACTCTACTAAAGACAGTTGTCTTTTTTATTGACTCCCAGTCTGCTATTGTAGCCATTACTTCATACTCAATAAGCCATTCATTTCACGTGGAAGAAGTAAAATCACTCTTCAATCATGCCATTTCCATCGGGTGAGAGATTGTTTTTCAGTGGATACCTAGCCATTGTAATATCAATGGGAACGAAAAAGCAGATGACCTTGCAAAAAATGGATGTAAACTGCAACAGCCTGATTTTATTCCATCATACCAACAAATCTGCAACTTAATCAAAAACAAACACCTCAAAGACCTTCATAATTCATATAGCGAAATTACTAAAGACAAGGCTTGGGGTTCCCTGTAGAACTCTCCACTCCCCATGTGCCTTCCACGCTCCATTTTCACAGCCAATTTCAGAATTTTGACTGGACATGACTTTCTCCAAGGACACTTAAGCCGTATCGGCGTGGTCAACATGCCCTACTGTACCCTGTGTCCTTCAGGAGCTTTTATGGACTTTATTCATGTGACAAGCTGTCCTGCACTTTCTCTTTTGAACTGTTTACCTGACAATTTCCACAATAAGGCTAATTTTTATTGGGCTGCCAGAGGACTCATGGCCGATAAGGCCACTGTCTCGACGTAGGATAAAAAAACATTTGTCTTATGAAACAAATGGCTTAATTATTTTATTAAGTGTAAAAAATAGAAAAATTAATGAACGTGAATATGGCTGATGTTTTTGCTTGTACCACCTAAGAAGTATGACTTATTCTTGTATTTCTAATGTAGAGATATTTTTACAAACACGAGGCCCTTATAGTGTTGACTGCCTTCGTTTTGTCCGTTGATTTTTGTTACTCTAATACGATGGGATATGTAAGGATTTTCCAAATTACTTAAGACAAGCGCGTTTTCCCATTTTCTTAAAATAAAAGTCTTACAATTCTGTTGTAAATTTAGTTTAATTAGGAATTTTATTTTGTAGGTAAAATTAAAACTTCATCAATTTACTAAATTGTTTTGAGAGAAATTTTTAAAGAATTTTTTTCATGATAAATTTATTCTTTTACAACAAAAAAGGAGCACAAACGAGAAGAAATAACTATTCTCTAATATCTGTCATAGATGTACCTCTTTCTTATTTTAAAATATATTTTCAGATGTGTTATAACAGTTAATTTTTATACCTTTATTAAACTATTTTCTTAAGAAGTATAATAATGGAGCTTAAAAAGCTTTTCGTTTATCACTAAGCTCAGGATGGCTTACGAATTTCGATGTTTTATAAAAATTTTAATTCATAAAATTAAAAATATTGAAATAATTTTGTGACTGATGTAAAATCTGCTGGTTTAAGTGATCCATTTAATAGATAACAAACCTAGAAGGAATTATTAAAAATACAAAAATTACCTAACTCAAACAAATAGCAGAAAAATATTTACAAACTAAACGAAAAAAATCATATTAAAAATCAAAATTTAATAGAAAAGTTATTCTGATAAATTAAGTTTAATTTAATTATGTATTTTCCCTATACAGTGGATATCAGTTCATTTTGTAATATCATGCAGCTCACATAAATTACTTGATTTAACAAATGCGAATGTTAAAAAAATCCGAAACAAGTGGTTGCCATCAGTAGAGCTTCAATTAGTTACTCCACCGCTGAAAGATCCATTGTCGCCTACCAATTAAAATAGAGAGTTTCCTTGTAACGCGGCATGGTAATTACGTATTTTCTACTTAAAAAAAGCAGAAAATGCAAATTGTTATAACGAAATCAATGCCCAGTTACCAGGGTAACAGTATCACAACAAGGTGTTGCGTTACCAGGTACAAGTTGGCGTGACAATTCTGAAGTTTACGAAAGTTTAGATGCAAAACTTACAGAAAAACACCTTATGTTATCGAGTAGGTTAGAATAAGTGATAATTTAAAGGAAAAAAAGTATTAATACTAAATATTTTTACAAACACGAGACTTTTAGCGTTGTCTGTGCTGAATTTTTGGAGAATGTGAAATTGGGGATGTAAATATTTTTAATCCGTAAATTAAGAGTAATAATACAAACAATTAAATCCCTTAAATTAAATATTTCATTTAAATGTATGAATGATATTAACTTATAAATTTGAGAAATTTTAAAATACCATATGTGTTCATCATTTCATCAAAATGTGACAACAAATAAGTTTCTGAGAGTTATTAAGAAATATAAGAACAGAGTTTAGTTGTTTTTCCTCAAATAAAGTATTAAGTTTGTTGATAAGAATTTTTTCTTTGATGCTACTATTGACATACCACTTACAATTTAATGTAAGAATATGGGCTATTCCTTACCAAGTATATTTATTTTCTGACGTTACTTAAATTCACGGATTGCATGAACTTGTAAAAAGAAAAAGATTAGTGCATGAAAATTCCATTTTTAATATTAGTAATAAAAAGATTTTAGAATACTGACTTATACTATTTTGTGTTGTATGAAAATTTATCTGAATTGCAGCTTCATTTAAACAAATTTCATTTCAAGGAATTTATTATCTTAACATCGAAACAAAAATATTTCATTATGGAATGGAAAATACTTTAATAGAAAGTATTCTATTATATGCTTTAAAATAATTAAATTAAATAAACAAATGGTTAAAATATTTTTAATCAGTTGGAAAAATTAAGAGATTGTTTGATGCCAAGATAACATCATCATTCTGAATTGCCAAAGAATGTTTAATTTAAGTAAAGTTAATTAGCATATTAATTTGAATAAATGACTAGTTCTAAGGTAACTTAAAATTTTTTTCAAATCTTCCACTTCACAAAGAAGTGAATTTGAATTGTGTTTTAGTGAAGACTTTAATACTTTGTTGTTGTTGTACCGGCAATCTTGTTGTACCCTGTGCCTTCCAGTTTGTGGAAGCAGGCGATAACATCCAAATGCTGTTGCTGCACCAGTATACATTCCAGTACCTGGGGCTGAGTTGGGCTTTACCAGTTAGGGATGCAGCCGGCAGATAATTTCCATAAGTTAAAATATCAAGCAGAAACCTCCTAGCACTTGACCAACAATCAGTTATCATTTATCTTGGAGAACATTTTAATTAAAGCCTATTTACCCATTTAATGTGTCTCAGCCACCTTTAGTGAACATGGTAGATCTTCGATTAAGATGGGATTCATCTTAATCGAAGATCTGAACATACTACCTCTCGATAATAAGAACGAAGCCCTGACCAACCTTGACAATGCGACTGAAATTCATAACAAATACTTTCGTGAAATTTTGATTGGACTACAGTTAAATGAAGCTATAAAATAGCAAAAATATCTGTTAATGATTGATGGTACGAATTGAAATGTTTTTCTATTATATAATGGTATTAAAATTGTATGCATTTCCATCAAGATGTATACAACCAAAAATCTATGTAACCATGTCTCAGTCTTTCAGCTAAGCATTTATTTACTAATTATTGCATGAATAGATATAGGCTTACCAAAATATCGCTTACAGAACTTTATGACTCGTTACCCAAATTATAGCTAGGAATAGCAAATATATATATATATATATATATATATATATATATATATATATATATATATATATATATATATATATATATATATATATATATATATATATATATATATATATATATATATATATATATATATATATATATATATATATATATATATATATATATATATATATATATATATATATATATAAAGTCAGGATGTGAAAATAATTGATAGTTACTTTCAAGCTGTCAGTTGTCAGCCTGTGTCCTAGGCAGACTTCTTGAAAATGCATGAAAAAAAAAGTATTTAAGCATGAAATTATATTACTGAAGGAATCCATAGTTTTATTTGAGAGCTCTATTTTTTTACTTTGATAAAGTAATAATAAACTATTAATTTTATTTATGTTTATTATATATTTGTCATTTTTATTTGAGATGTTATTTTTTATTTTAAAAACAATATTTAATTGTTCCTTTAATTAGAAAATGTATTATATAATTGCTACAAGGATGTAATATGGCTATGTAAAAGTGATGTTAACATGGAATATGAGAAAGAAGCTATTTGTAAGTAAATTATCATTATCGAGTGGATGTAAAATAAAATAAAACAACCAAATATATTTTCATTCAAAATAAGAGAGCATTTACCCTTAAATATTTAATGAAGTAAATAAAACATAATCATATGTAATTAGAAAAACCAATAATTGCGGAAAGATTTATGGTATTTCATATCGAAAACGCTTCGAATACAACAAGATAAGGAAACTACATACCATACAAGGCCCCATAGAATTAGTTTTATTGATTGAATATTTGTGTGATCCAATTTTTATAGAGATGATTCTTTAATTAAAAAAATTTTTTGCTTCGTTATTAAAAAACACTATGTGAAAAACCTCTAATTTGTTATTCTGACTCATTAACATTGGATTAAGAATGAGGAAATATATTTGAATGAATAGAATAAAGTAATAAATTATATTGTTCGGATAATTTAAATTTCTATTTTCGAGATTCATCTAAAATATTGTACATGTTTAACAAAATTCCCTGCCTTAAATAATGAAATAAAAATTACGTTAAATATAATGAGTGAAATAAAGGACTACTATAACTACTAATAGTTATATATATATATATATATATATATATATATATATATATATATATATATATATATATATATATATATATATATATATATATATATATATATATATATATATATATATATATATAATGAACTATGTCTTAAAATATAATAAGAAATATGTGGAATTATTTAATGAGTTTTTAATCTGTATTTTAATTTTTTAGTAGGAAATAAACATACAATGAAAGTTGCATTAAAGTTTGAATATAACTTTAAATGAGCATTTGCAGCTATATCTATTGCTTTAAACGTGATTATATGAATGATTTCATTTCTGGAATATACTCGATGCATTTGAGCCAGAAATATAACCTTAATGTTTTATTTACTTTCATATAATTTAATAATCTAACTATTTTATTAGTTTAAAGAAAATAGTTGTATGATTTATCCTGTTTTACTCCTAAATGAAATATTGCTTTCTAATTATTATTAGTCTTAATTTGTTTATAAGTATTTTCTAAAGTACATAATAAATATAAAAATTTTTACATTCAAGATTTCATTAATTTTTTTTTCATAATTCTGAATAATACTGCATTTATTTTCAGTATAAAATTGCTAATCAATTTAAATTTCTGTGTTTCAAATCTCTCTATTAACTTGAGTTGATAGTAAAGTGCACTACGATAGGATTAAATGAATTCATATATAAATAAAAATGTATATCTTTATGTTATTTAAGCATAATTTTCTTTGCAGAAGAAAATATTTAATTTCATTGTAAATATTTTATCTATATTTAAAACAGCGATAATTTTTTTGCTGTTTTTATATTTTAAAATGAAGATAAAATGTAATAGTTTATGAATCCAAATCAGAAGCTTATTAAATTCTAAATTATAATAACATTAATCCTGAACATTAATGATTTTGATTCTTGCTTCCCTATAAGTATAGAAGATATTTCCATTTTTCAGCTATCTGAAATTCAATATTTCATTTCCTTGGCCTGCATTTTTGAAGGAGAATATCTGTGTGATGGAATGAAAAATCACATGTCTATGTTATCATATGATATAACCTAGTTTTTCTGTCCATCCGAGATATATTTCCTCCGAGTGCTTCAGAATTCCCTTTTTGTTTTATAACCAGAATCTCATATACGTAAACTATATAATATGAATAAAAATCATATGCAACTATTTTTAAAGATACAAAATTCAAAATTAATTTTATTTTATTTTAGAAGACAGAATATTTTTTTTATAATGACGAGTTATTTATACAAGCTTTTTAAATTAGATAAATGTTATTTTCTGTGTTTAAAAATTAAAAACACTTATCTATTCAAATTCTATGCATTAATTAAGGATATACTAATCATATATGAATACTTAAAAGATGTCCTAGAGTAACTAAATTCATTTTTATAAATAAACATTAATTTTAAATTATAATTAAAATTCTTTTTTATGTAAATGGTTAAAGTCACTCAGAATATTTAATGAGTAAAATATTTTTTAATAATGTATTTGTAAAACATGTGTACAAGAAATTACCATTTAAAAGAAGAAGGTTTTTCAATTAAAAAATGTCAACATCCTTTTTTGAACTGGACAGAGTCTTTGACTATTTACCTGTTATAAATACGCAGTTACTTTAACAAAAGGCTTTTTCTTGCGTGTGATTTTTCCTAAAGAATAAATATTTAATGCGTTGGACAATTTTGTTTTCATCCGTAAGTAATTTGTGGGATAAATATTGAAAGTAGGAGGTTACATACCCTGAGATACAACCTTATGCTTCTATATATATTTCTTATGTTAATTATTAAAGACGCGTCATATTTACTAATCTATGTCACGTCACACGTGATAAGAATAATTCTTATGGAAGTTGTGGATCTCTTTGTGGATAAAGTCACGATACAATGAAGTATTGAAATATTTGTTTCTGGAAGTTTGTAGTGGTCCAATGTTCCAAAGAATTACAGAAAATAATTAAATACATTTGTGCAATAATAGTTTCCATGGGAACCAATTTGTAAAACGGATATTTCAGTAAAATAGAATCGATATTTTTGTAACAATTATTTGGTGGACTTTCAAATTCACTTAATGTTATGAGAATGACATTTTCCTTCATAACATAATTACATTTTCAACATTTCCATAACTAGAACAGGTTAAATGTTATTATAATTGGGATTTATGGAGCCCCATACTTTAACTAAAATATCAAAGCAATTTCATTCCATGAAGTATCATTGCGTTTTAAACGATTTTTGATTAAGTTTTTTCTAGAGATTTTGAAATAGAATGAATTTTCCCAAAAAATTAAATTTTACATAACAGTAATAATAATTATAATTTAAATGCTAATATGTCTATAATTTATAAAACTAAATATTAAATAAGATATTAAAGCAGTTGTTTGGTCGTTTCATTTTATAATTTTGAAACTTAATACTACACGGAGATTTTAAAACAAGTTTCATTTTTGTGAATTTTTAAATTTCACATGATAGTAATGATAATAATTTAAAAATTTAAATTTTATTATTATTTAAATCATGAATATTAACATTATATAAAATCGTGCATGTTGAAGTTTTCAAAAAATATAATATGTAAAAATAATTGCTTTTTCGCATGCTTTAATGATCTATCTATCTTAGTAGAAAATTTATGCAAACATTTATTCTCATGTTTAACAAAATAATTTAAAATTTCAAAATTTATAGTACCTTAGGATAAAATGATTTATTCAAAAATAAAATTTAGTAATTTTAATGAGAGAGAGAGAGAGACAATAAATATCAAATCTAAAAATGTATATTATATATATATATATATATATATATATTATATATATGATATATATATATATATATATATATATATATATATATATATATATATATATATATATATATATATATATATATATATATATATATATTTACGTAAAGAATATATATGTTTAACAATATATTATCATAGTACTTAAAATGCCATTCATTCGTAGGTAAAATTCTACAAATATTTAAAATTATAATGAAGTTTTTCACAAATTTTGTTTGTGTATCAGAATTGGTTTGGTTTATTTATTGCTCAACAAAAATATTTTTTGTAGTCAAAAGCTATTAGATTGTCACCTGCAAATTACAAACGGATTCTGAATCACGGGAAACATCTTATTCTATTATTGGAATCGAACCCATGAAATGTTGAAGTGATGTGTAGAGCTCAAACCGTTCTTTTGACAGCTTGGTTTTCCCGTCAGAGGAGTAGTGTTAATAGAGTTATTCAATATTTATTGAAAATAATTCAGTATAGAATACTAAGTAGAAATTCCCAAAGTTATTCACGTAAATTTGCAAAATATAAAGATGGCATGGAAAAATGTAATAAGATCAATGTAGGTTATAATTGATAAAATAAGTCATGAAAATGTTTAATTATTTACTGCACTGGAACGTTTACATATTAATGTTTCATAAATAAAATTAGAAAAATATTGAAGAATTTTATTCAATATCAATTGGTGAGATTTAATCTAGATTAAATTTAAAATCAGAATTCATTTACAGATTAATCATAAAACAGAAATTTTCTTTATGTCATTAGAAGCAAGATTTTTAGTTGGATTGTTTGTTGGATTGAGTCAATGAGATAATAGAATCATATAGAACAAATTATAATTGAAATAATATTCAATCCCTAAATTGGAAAAATTATAATTAATTATATTCATCGGATATTTCAGGCACATGTGCGGAAATACAGCATGGACTTTATTAATTAGTTGATAATTTTTGTATAAATTAAGAATTTTGATTCTTTTGATGGAAATTGAATAACTTTTCTTTCTAAGTGCTTAGTGTGCGTTCACTTGCAATATCCTTTATTTTATTGGAGATTTCTGTCCTTTTTTGATACTTTAAAATATTTGGTACCATTTATAACATTTTTCAAAATTTTAATTGCGACATGTCACACAAGTTCGTAATATAGTTAGCATTCAATTTATTAACTAGAATTGAAATCAAATCATTTGTGTTGCTGGCTTCACTCTTCTACGCATGCGTGTAAGCTGATGTCTTTTAAAGTGCTTATGCATATGATTATTTTCTTATTTAAATTGACCCGAACCTTGCGTGAACTAGCACTGCATAATACTTGAATTATTGTCTCATGTTCATTTCTTAAAACAATATTTCACGCTATTGATTTAAATTAAATGCGTTCAGTGTATACTGGTCGACAGGAAGCAAGGGAATTGTCCTTTCATTTAATGGTATGATTTTAATATTAGCATGTAAAAATCAATAACTGAATCACATTTATAATAAATGCAACTAACTATTAATATATTGGATTCATTTTAATTGAATTAAAATTGGTTGGTTTTGAACGGATGATTAAGATTCTATCAATTTATTTATTTTAATTGTTTATTTTAATTATTTATATATTTTAATTATCTATATATCATAGTAATTTTTGTTATTAGGAAAAAAATAAACAATTTAAAAATGATATGTTTAGACGCTTTTCATATTTTTGGTCATGAAAGTATTTATTTGTTTTCGGAATACGTGGCAAGATATGTGTGACTTGTTTTAGATATTTCCTTTTTTGCAAATTTTATTCCTTAAAGTATTAAAATTATTTGTTTCTTAAATTATAACATAGATTCATTTCGAATTCTTGTTCTAGAAAATATACCTTAAACTCTGTGTTCCTAAACAATTTATAATTCCCAGCTCAATGCATATTCAATGTTAACATCATTCATTGCAATAAATAACATTATGATAATTGAGGTTGCAATAAATGACATTACGATAAATGACGTTACAATAAATAACATTACAATAAATATTGACGCATGAATGCTTTGGTTTGTTCACACAGGTTTATAACCAAAACGATATTTTTTTAGTTTATGACTTTTGATTCTGCAAGAATTTGAAAACGTCCTTTAAATTATCGATTTTTAAATACTTTGACTTTTTAAATGATTAATTTAAAATATAGCTATTGATAAAACTTTCACGTAACTCCATTTGAGTTAATAATTAAGTTTTTTCTGATTTAATAAAAATTGTTTGAGTTAATGAATGGGATTGAAATGATATAACTTAAATATTTTCGTAAAAAACCAATTAAATTTTATAATATTTTTAACTTAGTATGGTAGTTATTGAAATTTTTACGTTTATGTATATACATATATATATATATATATATATATATATATATATATATATATATATATATATATATATATATATATATATATATATATATATATATATATATATATATATATATATATATATAATTTTAACATTTTATTCACATGAAACAGAAGCTATATTTTTCGTTTATAGGGATTCGAACGCAGCAGCTTTTCGATATGCATAAATGGGAATAAAATGATGACTTAAATATTTTCATAAAACAGTTTTAACCTGTACAAGCTAAAGTATAGATTTACTGCGATAACTATAAGTGGCTTTCCAAATAAAACAAGTTTAAATCCATCAGAACTGATACGATCGTATAGGATAAGGGAGCCCGCATAACAATACGCACCCTCCTGGCAGAAAAAAACCCACTCTACAAACTTCCCCTTTAGCTAAACTCAGTCCCCCGAATCTCAATTCCGCTCGCTCCTTTAAAACGAAACGAAATGATCTGAATTCTCCACACCCTCCTCATCAGCAACATCATCATGGATCCTGATCCGCAGACCTCCGAGGGGTTCGGGCTCTTCCCTCAAGTCCCGGGGGTGGCAGAATTTACAAATCGCTGGCAGGTGTTAGGCGTGGGTTGACCGAGCGGGGTGTAGGGAAGCGAACCGTAAGTAATGCGACAATGGAAAGGGAAGGAAGTATGAATACGGTGGTGGGTCACATGTTTTGATTATCGACTAGTCTTTAATCCACCGGAGAACAGTGTGGGCACCGGAAAATTACACTCCATCTTTTTGTTGGGCAGGATGGTGATTTTTATCGACTCAATTCGTTCCGTAGCTTACTTCGTTGGATATGCCTTATTTTTTTTTACAGTTTTGTAACTGCTTTATGTTTAAAATTTGTTTTATTCCTTTACAGCTTTTATGTTTTATTTTTTCCTTCATTGAGGGATTTTTATGTTTGAAAAATTCCTAGCATTAATAATGATAACTGAGTAAATTAGATAAGAATAAACAAAAATAAAAAATTCCTTTCATTGGTGAATGACGGACTTCATGAAGTGTAAAAGTATAATGCTTCTTTTAATAATTTTTAAGCAATACATTAGTAGACTCTGAATGAAAAAATTATCATTTATTAAATCAGTTGATTTGAATTTAAATAAATAAATATATATATATATATATATATATATATATATATATATATATATATATATATATATATATATATATATATATATATATATATATATATATATATATATATATATATATATATATATATATATATATATATATATATATATATATATATATATATATATATATATATATATATATATATATTAATAATATGCATGAATTAGCAACAGTGATTAGAGAGAGAGTTGTTCACTTTAACTGGATAAAAAATAATATATTTAAAAGAATTTGTAAAAAATCAAATACTTTAGTAATAACTTGAGCTTATATACTTAAAGTAATAAATGTTTTTACCATAAAGTATTAATTATTATTAATTCATGTCATACTCAAATACACACATAAACTTAATGCTTAGATGTCTTACGAAAAATTACTTTTTCTAAGATAGAAATGGAATTTTAAAAGTGTTCTTCTGGAAAAAAAATTATAGGATAAAGTTCATTTAGATTAACGTTATTAATTTTTAAAATTTAAGGAAAATTCAAGATTAATAGTTGAAATTAAAGGTATGTAGTAATGGTATTAATTTATGGATAATTTATGTAAACTGTTTGGTGGTCCGTAGCTTCCACGGACTACAAATCAAACATAGAAGTTACTGTCCTCCGTACAGTTTACTGCATGTCTGCAATTTACAACAGCGCTTGGAGCGCTATAGCTTTCGAGAAAAAATTGCGATTGGAAAGATAGCAATATTTGCTATTTATTTAATTTTGTTCAAAACACTTTTTTCAGCCATAGAATGCAGTTTCACATACAGATTAACCACAATCAAATAGAATGAGTTTTTGAATGGTAAAAAGTTCCCTTTAACTGCGAAGTTATTAAAACGCCTTTGATTTTCTATCGCCTATAGTACCGATGTATAAATGTATATATATATATATATATATGCATATGTATATATATAATATGTATTTATAATATACTATCTGTGGTGTACTTTAAAGAACGTAAACAGTACGCAGCAAAGAGGCAAAAAAAAAAAATGCTTTTTCAAAAATAATGAAAAACTGTACACAGTAACTTTTTTTTAAACTAATTAGATTTTTGAATATAGAAAGAAAGGAGAAATTGTTGCTGTAAGCATATTATCTCTACGAA
Organism: Latrodectus hesperus; assembly: GCA_037975125.1. NCBI lineage: Eukaryota > Metazoa > Arthropoda > Arachnida > Araneae > Theridiidae > Latrodectus > Latrodectus hesperus. The sequence goes on along the minus strand of CM075855.1, from coordinate 72,707,177 downwards.
CAACAGTTAGACATTGTTGACAATTTTAAAAGTAGACACTTGTAGGGAAAGAGAAACAGGGTTTCATTCTTGAACGAGTAGGATTCCGGTAGGTTATTTCTCTTAAATTTATTAAACTACAAAATAAGTAAATTTACAAAGAGTACACATTAGCATTAAATATAGTTTAAATTAATTATAAAAAGCTAAAAGCTGGAAAGGAAATATAGATTTTTTATTTTACATTAAACAGAGACCAACAACTTCATTTCATTCCACGCAATTATTCTCAATTCAACAGCATATCAAAATTTAACAAACGAGTAGGAAATTTAATTATATAAATAAATCTTCTAAATATTTGGTGAAAATTTTAAATCTTATTAAAATCCTTCTTTATTTTAAAATTTTAAAGATGAATTTAGAAATTTGACAAAATATATACATATTAGAGACATCATTTTGATTACTTTAATTACTTAAAAATTTATTTCTTGAATTTCGATACGTTAAAATGTTTTATTGCTTATTAATTTTTTAAATCAAATTTTTAAATCTTGCTTTTTAATTTTTTTCTTGCTTATTAATTTTTCAAATCAAATAACTCTAATTATTTTTAATTGTCTACAGATATTGCCGCAGTTAGCAAATTCTGCACTTTGATATTACAAGAAGTAGTGCCTTAGTAGTACAGCCACTATCACCGAACCTTGCTTAGTTGTCTAATGAGACTTTATGTGATTTATCACATATCGTAACAAAGTAAAACAGTTTATCACAAATGATCTAATATAATATAATTTTTATATTATGCAATTGTTTACAATTTTTAAACTATTTATTTTTTAAAAAAATCTAATTTCTTATAAGCTAAAATAAAGAAAATTTTAAAATCAAATTATTTGAAATATATCAAAATACATAAGTTTATAATATTCATTTTGTGAGTACATATTTTTAGGATAATTTAAAATAATTTTCATATTCTAATTCTTTACATCACCTGTTTATATTCTTAAATGGCATTTTAGTTGATATCTAATTTAATACCAATAACTAACGTTTTCAATTTATATGCAATTAAAATCTGATTCTGAAAGCTTTTTCTAGAATTTTAATACTTTTTAGATCAATGTTTCTTTATTTAATTCACAACGTTTGAATTTATCAAACTTGCGCTTCCTCAAATTGTAAGTTAGTTTCAATATAATATTTATTATATTAGACATAATTTCATAATTATAATATATTAAATCCCATTTAACGCTTTTTTAATGTTAGTGCATTTTTCTACAGTTATATAAAATTATGCTTTGTAGACATTTTGCATCGTATTCAACATAATGTGCTAAGTTGTGAAGCATTTGCTCATTACCATATGCTAAATTAAAAATGGTCAAGTTTGAAGTTTTTTTATTCAACTTATTTACTACAAACTATAAGTGAATAACTATACTCAATTTATTTATTGTACACTATACAAATGTAAGCTATTTTGCGAAAGGAGCGGGTCACCCGCTCTTTTAAATTAAAATCGTAGTTAATGACATTTATTAACGTTTATTCAAAACAAAATCAATTGCTTACTAAATACAAATTTAGAAAGAGGTAAAATGAAATTATTTTTTGTGTTTTGATAAAATAATTCAATAACAGAAAGAATATATGTATTATTTGATAGTCAATAAAAATTATTGCAAAATTTTTTTAGCTGACTTAAATGATTTTTCATCTAAATGTCATTTTAGAGATTACATGGCTATTTAAATGCTTGGAAAAAACTATTTTTTAACAGTTATGTAATCAAGTTCAAATTTGATTTTAAAATTAACAATAAAATATCACATTCCTTCCATTATTTTCATGAAATATCGTATTTCAAAATTTAAAAATCTAATAGTAAATTATATCTCTCAAAAGTTTTATATATATATATATATATATATATATATATATATATATATATATATATATATATATATATATATATAAGCAATTAATAAAACTATATACAAAAGATAGAATGTTGCTAAAAATATAATTTATGGCAAATTTCAAAAAAATGTGATGAATTCAACAGAGTAAATGGTTTTTCATGAGTGAAATACAAAAATAATGAGATTTTATAAAATACTTGTTAATAACTATATTTAATGCACAATTTAAAAAATTAAATACTTAAAATATGGAAAAAATTTTGAAAATTCAAGATTTCTATTATTGACTGAAATAATCAAATTTAGGAGCAAAATTTTAGGAGCAAAAAATTTAGGAGCAATATCTAAATCAGATAAAAAGATTGTTTTTATCTGATTTAGATATTGACATCCTTCCTCTTTAGTTTTTTAGCATCTAAAAATGCAGGATTTCGATGTTTTATTCTTCTATTTATTTTTATGTTGTTTGTCAAAAGGACCGAAGACAATGGTATTAAGAAAGAATGAATTGGTTACAAATTTTATTATTTAACAAGAGTCTACAATCCATTGTCTAATATACAAGACGCTTCTTTTTCTAGGTAATCAGATTAGTACGCATAACGGGACTTATTCAGTCATACGCTTTTAATGCTTGCGTATAAATAATTGTCATCCTCAAAATATCATTTTACATAACTATTGCCTTCGTTAATTGATAATAAAAGGAAATTAAAATGATGGTCTAAATTGTTAAAACTTACCTTCTCTTTTAACGTTCCCCAAATTTCGGTGCAACACGTTAGAAAAATCTATCAGGTGGGCCCCTTTTGCCAGTCCAATGACCAGAAAAATTAAAGTATTCATCAATAAAGACATCTTAACGAATTTTCTTCAAAATTTCCAAATGAAACGGAGAAATATTTCGGAAAGCGGATTTTATTTTTTGCTCCTGTCTGCTGGACTCTCCGTGATGCGAAAAGATAAGCGCGCAATTGTCGAAGATGATATCGAATAGGAGAGAAATACAGAAGGTTGCGCACAGGTGCGATAGGAAGGGGGTGTAGGCGTCAACCAGACTTGCGTGCGCAATGTGCGTCATGCATTTTCCTTATCCAATAGGAGAGAAAGGGCCCGCCAACGTAGTTATTATTTAGTTATTGTTATAATTTTTTTAAACCATTCTTGCTTTTTTTTCCATTTTATTTTTACTATTGCACCTTCATAATTCTCGGAAATTTCGATACCGTTAACAATTTTTGCATAAGTCTCGTAAAAATTACCGCCGGAAAAGTACTTTCTTTTTCTTTCGCTGGAATTCTCAATTATTTTTGTGGTAAGGTACGTTTCTGACTCCAGGGAATGATTGTTCGAAACGAGTTGGTGTAAATTATGTTAATTTTGTGGAAGATGTTATGCAGAGAAAAGCTGCGAGACATAAAAGTAATTTTTAAATAAAGAATATTTTTTTAAGCCTAAAATGCCATGCCACAGAATTGATAATAACATTCAAATAGTATACTTATATAAAAAATAAAATAGTTCTTAAAATTAAATCCTAATTTGTATGACATCCACTCTACATATTATCATTATAAACCTAAATTGTGGTAGATGATTTAACTGGTTAATACAATAACAACAGTAGTTTAATTTTGCTTTACATTGGGATAATCCGTTATCTTCCAACGGTTAAAGCCAATTATAATGTAAAAAATTCCATAAATCTGTACTTTCATCTGCATAGTTTGTAATAACTTATAATTTTATTCATCATAAATATCTGTATGCAAGCTTCAAGTCTAAATTTTTTATAGAGCTTGAAAAGATGTAATTTGTTTGAATATCTTATCCAAGAAGTTATAAATATATGCCTATATTTTTTCATAAACAATTTAAATACAAAATTCATTTGGATATATAATATTTCTGTTTTTGTAACTATGTAGGGAGTCTATTATACACGAATTAAAAAAATTCAAATAATTTAAAAAAATCAGAGAAATTTAACTCTAATTCTAAACAAATATTAAATAGAAATCTCTGTATGGAATATTTGAAAAGTTAACTAAGTTAATTTATCTAAAAGGCTATAACTTTAAAAATCCAAATAGAAAGGCTAAAAATATCTTTACATTTTTATTCCTGTGTTATGGCAAGACGTTATCAAGCATGAAATCTATCAAGTAAATGACTATTCCAGTGTATATTTATGTTTACATAGAAATAATTATCTTATTTCAAAAGAAATATGAAAGGTGAAGCATAGATAGACCACATTCATTACCTAATTGGAAGCATTGATATTTTATAGTGAAACTTACTTGACATTTAATGTTGCACAAATGATAACTAAATGACAAGATTTCATTATCAAATGTAGCCCATTGGTAATGCGTTGAACTTTTTTAATCCAAAGGTTATGGGTTAAAAACCTATCATGAATTCTTGATTCAGTGAATGCTTTTTTCTTATTTTTTCGAAGGATTGTAAATTGGGGTAAATAATGGAGAACAAAACTACGTAAGACGTTTAATCATGTGATTTATTGTCTAGGAAAAGAAGCTCGGAAAATTGCCTTGCAAGATCTATTATATTATATTCTAGACAGATATTTTAACCAAGTAAACTATTACTTTGATGAAAGTTATAGTCATAGCAGATGAAGCATAGTTTTCATTTCCTATAGATTCAAATCATTGGTTTAAGAATTAAAATTCATTTGCTACTTGTGGTTTTTGTCACCACAAAGTGATTTCTTATAGTACACGAAGTATAAGAGATACACTTCGGATTTCGATCCAAAAAATTAACTGCTTTCACCTATCAAGTCAGGGGTTCCAACATTTTCAACTTAAAAGTATAAATTAACTATTTTTTATTATTTATTAAGAAAAGACTTTTATAATAAAGGAACTCCAAAAATCTTTGCTTTTAATTCATATATTTTTAAATTAAAGACTATGTTTTTAATAATGTAACGATGACATTTTAAATTTAATTTCAGAAGTGTATTTACTTCATAAAAACTAGTATGAAATCAGCATGAATTTGTGATACATATAATAAAAACAATTGATTTGTAAAAGTATTTGTAGTTTGAAAATCAGAAATTTACAGTTCTTGTTATTACATTATTCATAGTAAATAATTATGATAGAACTTTAGAATTTTGTTTTAATTAATGATAATACATATATACTTCACAATTATAATTATTAATAATAAATAAAAATATGCTTTCGTTCATTAAAAAACTCTTAATTTCCTTAGAAATGAATTGTAAAGTTACAAATGCAATATTATATTATTTTATTCATTAGAGGAAATCACGTGTTTAAGAATATGCGAGAATTCCAGTTCACCTCATTTTAGTCTTTAGTCCATTTCAAAAATTCTTTAGAAAGTTTGAGAAAGATTCTCGGATTTAATTTAAATTTCAAATCGAATAAATTAATTTTTGATATAGCTAGAGAGAACTTTACAATTTTCAGATAAATGGAAGTCTATGTAATGCCTACGTAAAATTATGCAATAACAATGCAACCGAAAATTTAAGAAATTAGATGTCTCTATTAAATTGTTTATTCATCGTGAAATAAGTTGTTTCATCCTTTAATATGAAAACGAAAATGTATGTTTTATAATATTTTGTTATTTTAAAACATATTAAAATTTTATAATTTCTCTTGTGGCAACAACCGGGGAGGGATCAAGATAAAAAAATTCAGTTGACAAATCATTTATTAGACTATCTGTAATTCATTAGATATAATTATAGACCCCATTTGACTTCATTATTTCATTTACAAATTAAAATTAAAGATTCAATTAAAATTAAAGATACGCAGCTTTCTTACCAACTCTAAAAAAGATTTTAAACTCATACTAAATTGTAATGCAGATATAAATAATGTAAATTTGGAATTGAGACCTTTCTTTGAAAATCTATTGCCTTATTTCTTAAAAAATAATTTGAACATTTTAACTCATGTACATAGTATTAAATGTATGAGTATTAAATATATATCAATATTTCACTTCTTCTCCATCTTTTATCTTTTGCAGATCGATAAAATGAGTTTTAGGGGTAAGCCTCGGGGGTCCTTTGTTTCACTGTAACCGCATGAGGGGGATATAAGGTACCCTATTATGGACCAAGCTCACGATATCTAAGTTAGTCAATAAACTCCAAGATACCTCAGTACCTAGGCGTTTTATCTTAATGAATGTCATGTAAGGCATCACGCACGAACGCTTATTGCTTATTTCAAATATAGGATTATTTGTAGTTTCAATAAATAAATGCTGTTATAATTATAAAAATTAAGAATAATCACATATCTTAAAATAATAAAAATTATGCTATTTCAGATTGAGGTTCTTAGAAATATTTAAAAAAAAGTGTTTCTTTCAACGTTATCTTTTTAACATCTAGGCAGACTATTATATTTTAGAGTTTCCTTTTGACAATTGATCTTAAGCAGAAATGTATCTAACAGATTACATAAAAAGTTCCATTACTTAGCTCTCTTCAAAACATTCTTTATAAGCATAAATGTTTAAAAATAGTGTTTAATATAATATCCAATTAATAATGTATCGTTGTGTGTACTGAGGAAGTCGGACTCCATAGCAAATTACGGTTCAGTTGGAAAAGTGGAGCAGCGCACTCCATGATACCAGCCTAGCTGGCACAAGACAACAATAAAAACAATAATGTAGCGTAACATAAGTGAATCTATTCATAAATTTTAATAACAATGAAAAATATTAATTCATTTTTATTATAAAGAATAATATTTCGTAAAGATTGCTTGAAAGTTTTTGGTGATTAAAAGTATAATATATAAATATTTAATAGTATTATAAGATTAGATTTGAATTTCACTTCAAAAAATATGAAAATAATTTCTTGTATCTGTGGCATGATATTTGTATTTACTTTAATTTTTATTGCGCAGTTTTTATAATATTAGACAGCATTGAAATTTAAATATTTCTAAAATTGTAATTGAAACATTGTTATTTAAATTATTACAGCTATCGCATAAACAGTTGAATGTAATATTACATTTCAAAAATTAGAAATAATTATAAAGTTCAAAGTTCAATTAAAATTTGTTTTGGTTTCTGTTGAGTAAGTATTCTTATATAAAAGTGAGTATAAGTAATTTTGAGAGTTGAATTCCCTTTTCCTGATAGTAATTCTTGGAATTATTTGAAGCACACAGGAATATTTAATTATTTCAATTCATTTAATGCAAATTTAATTACATCTGTCAATGAATAGTTTGCAAACAACGAATAGCTATTAACTTTATAAAAGAGCGAGATATTCCCAATGGTTTGTTAAAATTGTAATTAAATAAAGTTCTGTGTGCAGTGTTTTTTGTTATTGCAGAAAAATATATAATTAATAACAGTAGCTCATATATTCATTACTAATATTTCAAAAATCATAATTCCTTTACGTTTGTTTGATATTTTCAATAGATCTAAATTTTTTATATTTCCACATAAATATGATACTATATTTAAAATAAATAATTCATTTTTCTCAAATGAATAAATAATTCATTAAATAAAATGAAAAATCTAATTTATTAAAGTAATAACTGAAATGTAAGTAAATAAAAACAAAATTTACATGATTTTTCAAATTCGATTTTTTTTCATTTAATTTTATTGTTATATTATAAAATATCGTTTTACCTTCATTGTTCAACTAATTTTCCTTCACCGTTTTTGTGACGCAAATTATTTTTCCACCATAATTAAACACGCGATTTCAAATGCAAGAAATTATATATTTTTAACTTCTATCTGCTTCTGCAAAATTTTTTTGATGTCGTCAGAAATATCAAAATTTACTTTATTTAAAAATGGTATTGGAGACATCAGAAAAATATCAAATAATTTAATATAAAATCAAGCAAAAAAGTAAATATGTATAAACACTAGTTCATTGAATTTTTTTTTTATCTGTATATGTTTCATTATTATTCTTTGCATTTAATGTTTGCTTAGCTCACTTAAATTAGGGTTTTAAGCATACACCAAAAATATTTCGAAATTGGAGTTGGCAACCTTGTAAATTCGTGTGTCAAACCAATTTACATGATTCAGGTTTCTGTAAAAGTGGAAATATTTGTGAAAATTTTGAATTTTTTAAGTAATGTATACATAGTTAAGAAATAAATATAAAAAATTCAGATTAATGATTATATAATAAACTAATTACGGCTATTTATTTACTTAAAAATAAATAATATTAAACTATTCCAACAACATAAATAAATTGCTAAAATCTTACATTAATTATGCATCTTTCAAAAATATATATTGGAATAAAAAATTAACAATACAAAATGTAAGTATCCTTTCAATATTGTTATATAAGAATTAAAAAAAATAATCTAAAACTTATTTCTGCATTATCATATTGAAATATGTATTGTAAAATAGAGTGGAATATAGAATGCAACTAATAATTTTATCCCGTGCTGAATTAGACACATGTGCCATAGACGTCTATTTTAAATATACATATCTAATTATTTTTATATAATTATTTTAGCAAATAATTTATAAGTTACATTTTGTACATATTATCAATTTGGGTCTATTTAAAGTTAGATACTGCTTGATGGTAAATGTATTAAGTTAAAAAATAGAGCATAATAAACGGTTTTTTAGTACAATTATTTGCATTTATGCACGTTTGCTTGAATCATAATTTTTGAAACAGTTTATATGAAAAGAAAATTTGATAGGATCTTTTTATAATATGCAATGCAATATTTTACAAGATTTTATGGGTTATAAAATGTCTACGAAAATATTATATATTATATGTAAGTATTATGTTCCAAAATATTATATTAAGTGACTTTTTGTGAATCACTGCAGTAGAATGTAATTCAAAATGTTTCATTTCGTTTTCTTTAATATAAACTAATAATTCAGTTATTGCACGCATTGTAAAATAAAAAAATCTCATACTTTTCATTCTCACCATACTTTTCAGCACCTTAATATAATCTCATACTTGATCATTATTTTTTCTTTTAGTTTCTGTGTCATTTGAAATTTTTTAAAGAATAACATAATTAGTATTATTTTTTTAAGAATATTATAATATAATTGGTTATTTTAAAATCACATGTACTTTAAAATTTTAAAATAGAAAAATATATAAGTGATAATATAATAAATTATATAAATTTATAAAAAATTTAAAAACTTGTATACATATATTATTTAAATATAATAAGATATTTAAATTTATAAAATTGATTTTAATAAAGTGCACTATACACACAGGAATGAAACAAAATTTTATCACTAAAATATTATCGATTGATTTTAAAATAATATTCTTACACTAATTTAATTTTTTGCACTGAAAAAATTTCTCTTGCATGCTTTAAATGCTTGCTAAGATCTTAAAAATCCTTTATGGAATTTAAGTCTAGAAATTAAGTTTTCAATAACGTCACGTTTGTTGTGCATCAAAAAACCTGCCTACTGTTAATCAGAATTTCCTTATATATATTAAAAATAGCTAAAGGGAGCTTTTAATTTTTAATTATTATGTGCAATATTCTATAAATATAGATATTCACATTTCTTTTGACTTTATCAAGTTGTTAATAATTTTTAAATCTTTTTTACTTTAACTTAGTATTTTACAATGTCTCCATTTTTACTTTAATTAACAAGCATTAAAATAAAGTCATGGTTGTGTTCAACATTTAAAAAACTTCTCACTAAATACCTATTCCACGTTTTTAAAGCAATTGGACATTAATGTTTCAAAAATAATAATCCACGGTCACCGACAGAATTTGGATCCAAAAAATACTCTATTACTGATTCAATTTCGTAATTGCCCAATGTTGATGTCAAATTTTAATCTAAGCAATGCAGAATAAGTAAAGTGTCCCAACACTAAATTCCCCATACATATTTATAATTTGCAATTTAATGAAGGATTTTTATAATTATAAATGCAACTTAAGTATTGAAAGAAGTACAAAAATAGTGTTTGATTTTTTAAAATTCGGTAGTTAAGACATTTATCATAGAAATGCAAACAATGTTAAGCAAATATTATGATAAGTCCATGTTATTAGAAATTATAAATCAATTGTTACTATTGGTTATATTAATAGTGCTTACATTAATTCCTCATAATTAATGTTACATAACAGCATATTATTAAATTTGATTAAAAATAATTTGATGCATTATTATATTTGCGTTCTGTATTTAGCTAAATTTTTTATACTTGTTTAATTATCTTGTTCAGAGGGGTTTCTTTGTTAAATTTCTGAACAATATTCTTGGAAACAAGAAATTTTTTTTGCATAATTTTGGAGTTCCAATAAGACTAAACAGAAACAACATTAGGTGGTAATTTGATGATAATATCATTTTTAAATCTGTAAATTATTAGCATATAAAATAATTTTCAATTGTGTGTTAAGCAATATATTTTAGATTTAAAATTTCTACAATCTAAATATTATTTAAGTATAAAAATTGTATTTTAAAATTGAAAATGTCTTGATATTAAATTTGCGCTTTTGATCCTTCAGTTCTGCATTTTTGTTACTTGCTATTTTATTATTTGTTGATGTTTTCAGTCAAAAGTCTGAAATATAATTATTATCAATCATAACAATGCTATATATATATATATATATATATATATATATATATATATATATATATATATATATATATATATATATATATATATATATATATATATATATATATATATATATATATATATATATATATATGTATATATATATATATATATATATGTATATATATATATATATATATATATATATATATATATAATTTAAAATAAGTTAAATTTTAATTTTTTATTATTTGAACTTTTAGGACATGGCAAGCAGAATATGAGATATAAAAAGTTTCATTCAGTTACGTATACATTTAAAATTTTCAGTTATAAAAATAATATAATGAAAAGCAAATTTATTTAATCTAATTAATAAATACAACTATTGATTAATTATTAAAATTTTTTGCTGACATTTTATATAGTACTTCTTAAAAGTATTTTGAATTTAATACTTGAATACATTTAGTTTTAAGTATAATCAAGTTAAAATATATTTTTTTACGGAAGTCATTATTTTAAAATAATCTTATTGCAATTTATTGGCCATAAACTGAAAATGAATTTTAAGAATGGGTTTTTACGTTGTTTTCTGGTTTAAATTGAGTAAAAGTATTTTCTGTTTTATTGCTTCTAATAAATAACAAATTGTAACTTTTTATTACATATTCTTAAATAACTGTTATAGTTGAAAGTCTTTTGAAAAGAAAGAAAAAAAATTTAGCCCCATATGACTCATAACAAGATAATTAAACTTTGTTTTAAAGAGAACGTCGTCAGGAAACATTAGTTAAACTCTCATTTTTCTTTGTATGTTATTTGAACCGCTACAGAAATTTTGTTTATTACGTGTACTTTTATTAGCTAGATTTTATGAAGTATTTTTCCTAATATTTTGTAGATATCACTAAGGAGCAAGTGATAAATAAATTACGTGTGATAAATATTTATTTCAGTTTCTTATCTCAAAATTTAAATTTATAAAAACGATATAAAATTATTAATTTATCAGTTTTTTTCATTACATATTTTTAATTTTAAAAATTTTGGTTTAAATGATTTGAAAAATCATCCCTTATTAGAATGTTTTTCATCAAATATATAACAATAATTTAAATTCAACTTAATATTTGATAGAGGAATATTTACAAAAAGCTGTTTATATTTGTGAAATATTTATTAAATTTGTTGAAAATGATAAACTTTTATTATTTTTAGGTTTGCACAATTCAATTTTTGAAATAAAATTCTATGAGATTTATGGTTCAGGTTGCGAAGCCAGAGATTATCATAGATATATCTTTTTAATTTAATTGTGTTAGATAGTGTTTTTCAATTTGATTGTGTGTGTGTGGGCATTAGATAAATCTTTTTAATTTTTAAAAATGACACTTTAAAAATTTGCACTTAAATTATTGAAACTTTATTTGTTTATTATTTTACATCATGATAAACTGAAATGGATATATATATATATATATATATATATATATATATATATATATATATATATATATATATATATATATATATATATATATATATATATATATATATATATATATATATATATATAAGTATACAGTTGTGTAATGAGCACTTTTAACAGAAATTTAAAATTTTGTTATAATATGTATGTTTAACATGGGTTTGCAAATATTTCTATCTTGTAACATAAATTTACAAAAAATTGGTTTTAATAAGAAAAGAGAATATTCATCTTCTTAAAACAATTAGTATTCGGAAATAAATTGCGATAGCATGTAAAAGAATAAACTGTAATTAGTGTTTTTAAAAAATAGTTTTTATATAAATTTTATTTTTCTAATACCTTTTTGACTGAAGACAATACATGATAATTTGTGCTACAAGTATAAAAATTCTGGATTATTTTTTAATTTTAATTCATTTTTGATTTATTTTAAAGATGTGTATTTAATTTCATGGATTTAATTCTTTTTAAAGCATACATATAATATGACGTTTATAAACATTAGTAATGTAGTAAGTATAAGTTTTAAAAAATGCAGCTAAGCATTATTTTCTAAATTTCAGTAATCATTTGTATTAATTTGATAATTCGCTTTCAAAGAATTTAAAATTAATGTAACTTTATTTATTAGAGTGATATAAATATTTTTCTGAATTTTTGTATGGTGATTGAATTATTTGTGCTAATAATATAAAAGCATAGCTTTATTCAAATTCAACTTATCACTTATAAAAAAAAACAAAACTAAAGCTTTTTGTTGGAGAAAATGCTATAAACATACAAAATTGTTGCTGAATATTATAGTAGATAAAATGCATTTAAAATACTTCTTTAGAGCTAAAATTTAATTTTAAAAGTTCAATATTGTACATTAGTATTAAATATAAAATCACTAGTTTAGAATTTAGAAATATTTATTAAGGAAATGCACAAAATAGGAAATAATATTTACATAAAAAAGGAAATAATTTTTATATAAGTTTTTTTTATACAAAGTAAATAAATGGGAAATAATTTTTACACATATATTTTGAAACGTATATTATAATGGTAACATTATAGAACTACATTAATGCATAAATTTTGAGAGTTTAGCAATATTTTCTGAGCATTTTATTAAATGAAAAATTTTGAATTTATTAAATTTGTTATTTTTTTTGATAGTTTTTGAAGTATACATTACAACATTTCTTATATTTTCACTTATTCTAATGAAATATTAGTAATAAAAATGTAACACGTTTTTTTTTACGTACAAGGTAATTCAAAAAGTGCCAAATTGAAAAGGCAAAGCAGGCATAGAAAATGGATAAAAAATAACATAAGAACGTAGTGTCGCAAATGCCTTCCGGTGCTCCTGCAGGGGTTTGCAAATTAAAACAAGAACAAGGCAGGAAAAATCATTCGCCAACATTTTATTTATGCTGTATTTATACAGGAAATGCTCAAAGTAATTGCCTCACGCCTGGAGACATGGACGTTGATTGGAACGACGTTGACTCATACGTACCCGATATATCTGGAACACATTCTGCTACGGCAATGATTCTTCGCGATAAGTCCTCCGGTGAGGAGAAAAATGTTTCGTAAAAAAGTATTTACTTTTCCATAAGAAAAAATCTTTTGGAAACAAATGGGGTGATCGTAGAGGCTAAATTTTGGGATTTGATTTTGGCAAATGATTGGTGCAGATCAACAATTCCAACGTGAGAGATAGGTGACTTACACATGTGTCTGCTGAAACTTCATCGTCTGGAAATCGAATGTGATGACGAGTAGACACAGGAACATCATTCAGAATTTCTCGCAGAACAGTTGGAAAAATTTCAAGATACATCGAGTCGTGAAGGCAGAATGCACCACATGAGTAAACTATATCCTACAATGCCAGTCCAGATGATAAATTTTCATTGCGAGGCATGTGTACATGAATCATGGGAATTGTCGTCTGTTAGCGATACAAATTCTGAGCATTCATCACACCTTTTAGCGGAAACATAGCCTCATCAGTGAAGAGGGCACTTGTGACGAAGTGCCCACCTGCAATACTTTCTCGTAAAAACCACAGTGCAAATTCAATAAGCTTGTTGTTATCTCCCGGCTCCTAAGCCTGGCCACGTTGTAGATGAAAAGGATGCAGTCCTTCATGTTGATAAGACCATAAGCTGCTTAATAGAGGAATGTCGAGAAACAGCACGTGAGCTGGTAGAAGGATTACATTTCAAATCTTGAAGGTGCTTTCTTCTGTAGCAATTTTTCGAATTGTTCGTTGATGTACTATATCCGGATAGCGCACATTCAATGAACCTGATTCACATAAACGTGAATTGCAAATAGACTTACGAGGCACCCGTGAGTCAGGATTTCTCTGACGATACATTCACTCATTTTCTCGTTTATGGGATTTAACAGAGCCATAAATTAAATGCATTTTAGCCATTTCGCAGTAACTGTAGTTACCAATGTTACTCCTATTGCGTCCACGACTCGAATTATGATGCATTAAATCACTCAGCCCTTTTGTTATAAAACGCCTTCAAGTGGCCGCAAATGGCGTTTAGAACACCATGTTTTAATGTTATTTTTGATTCGTTTTATATGAATGCTTTGCCTGTTTCTTCTAAGAAGGTTTTTTTAACTATCCTCCACATATGGAATCTGAAACTTCTTTTCTGCCACAAAAATTATTAAAAATGACGTGTAAGAAGAAGTAAATATTTGTTTATTTCGTATAAAACATTTACCAACAAAGCATTTTACTGTAAAATTTTCATGAAAATCAACTTTGCATTCATAGAAAATGGAAAAAAAGTCAATGATCTATTGCATTTTTGCAATACTTTGAATTAAAATATTGTTCCAAAGTTGTAAACACTATTTTTTTACAAGCTTTGTAACAGTGGTATTTATGGTTTACTTGGCGAGATTATGATGACCACTTAGCGAGATAAATGGTGACTTGACGATCACTTGGTGAAATAATTGGTGATTTGGCGAGAAATAGATAGTTTTGGGGACTTCCACCATTTAAGCTCTAGGGCCATTATTGAGCGAGATGGCCTGGAAGCTTCCAGAACCTTGGAGAAAGACCTAGATTTTAACGCCAAGTAAGCTATAAATACCACTGTTCCACGGACCGAGTTAGTTTCTCAGTTTTTCAAGCGGCAGTGAGAAGTCAGTGAAGACGATCAGTCTTGCATGCTAGATTAGAGCATAGAAACTGTTGTTTGTCTGAGATACTAGAGCTTTCTCTAATTGGAAGCTGCTGTTTCATGTAGTATTAGCTGTATTAGATCTGTGGAATTGTAATTTCCACTGCTGGAGTTTTCTGTATTTAGTTCAATTTGCTACGAATAAAAAGCTTGTGAATTTTAAAGAGTTTGTTTCATCGACTCTCAATCTACAATCGCCGCGCTCGGTACAATATTGCCTTTCCTTCACTTATAATCAAACAATTTATTTAAATGAATCGAACGTCTATTTGAGCGATTAATGATCTGATTTCCGGTTTTAACAGTTCGGGGATTTGAATCCCACCTTGGGAACGGATGTTTGTGGTGACTCAGAATCCACTTCAAATTACAGGTTCTTGTCTAATTAGCAATTATGAGAAAAAATGATAGTTGGGAAATAGACATAGACATACGCAATGGAACACCTAGTCTGTACCTTAGGTTATCAGGTATAGCTCCATCACGTAATACATCTGGTGTGACAGAATTGTTACGAAATTTAGTAACAAAATTGAATTTCAATAGGTCTCTAATATTTGAAATCGATAATTTGACAGAAATATAACATCAACAACAAAACATTTACAAAATTTTCACTATGGGAGATGATATGAGTTAAATATTCCAATAAAAATGTGAAAATAGATTATCCAAGAAACCTTGGTAAAAATACAAATTAATTATCTTGATGATGGTCATAGCAGTCGATATAAGTAGTTTATAACACAAATATGCAAGCAATATAATTAAGTTTCAGTAGAAGAGTATGAAAAGAGCAAATAACTGGGACAGATTTTCAATAAGTACTAGTAACTCCCTCATATTTTAACTGTGTCCTTTAATGTAACATCACAATACCAAAGGACTGCATTGTCTACAGACAGATAGTTAAGATTACATATGCATGAATGATATCCTATTGAGCATTTAACATTTTCTGTAGGTGATAAACTGTAGAATATTTAAAGTATAACAGATTACAATCTGCTGATTCAGATAAAATTTTGCAGCAGCTCAGTCTGTGCACTGTAGTTACCACGATTAAGAAAATTATTGAACAAAAATATAATTACAATACAATAAATAATAAAAAGGATTAAAAAGTGAATAAAATGTATAGCAAAATATTTTACAGACACTCTAATATTACTAGAAACGATAATGAACATATATTGCACTAAAATTGCTCAACAGGGTATTTCTGAAGACTCAAAGCAAACTTGAATATAACCCCCAGTTTTATATATAGTGGTTAGATAGAGAGAAAGTGCTATATCACATGACGTACCATATGGAGATTGTATTAGAAAAAGTGCAAATATATACAATACATTGATAGTATATACATAAATAAAAATAATTGTGCTATATTACAATGCATTATTTTATCACATAATTAACTAGCATTGTCTGTTCACAAGTTATAATGGCTTACAATGTTTAGGAAATATAATGCAAAATTATACATTAAAATTATTAATTGATAAACCTTGCTAGGATATTTAATATTGCACATTACATTATGCTGAGTCAATCAATATTTTTCAGCACCTTAATATGAATAATTATTATTATCACAAAAATATAAAAACTAATTGCTAAACATATACAACACCTAATAATATTCTATCACAAAAAGTGGAGAAATACCTTACAATGATTTTTACCCTTTATCAAATTGTTCTTATGATGAAATCCGCTGTTCAGTTATGGCATTATCCTTACAGAGTTCGGATCCTTTTTCATAGATGAAGGTGATTATGTTCTTTATCTTATGCAGAAGAGAAGGAGTTTTGTTAGCGTAGCGAAGAAACGGAGTAAGTTCCTCCGAGTTTTTAGGCGCTTTTAGGTGCCATTGTTTTGGGAAATCACATTCAAACACGTAATGAACAATGGTCCCAACCTGACCGCAAGAACAAGCACTATTTGGAGCCATACCTCTTTTATTGAGATACTCCGGTGTTGGAGTATGTCCAGAAAGAAACTGTGCTTCTTTGTGGTCCTTGACTAAGAAATCAAGAGAGACAGAGGATTTAAGGCTGTATGTCCATCTACCTTGTTCTGCCTCATTTCATTCTTGTTGCCAGATCATTAGTAAATGTTTGCGCAATTTAGAAATAAAGTATGATTTGGGCCATTTTAATTCAATTTTTTGCGTGTTTGAGCATGCTTTGGCAGCTTGCTTTCCCAGTGTGTCAGCTCGTTCATTACCAGTTTGTCCGGCATGAGCCTTGATCCAGTGAAGACAGATTTTCTATCTATTGCTAAGTGTCTTCAGTCGATTTTGAATGTCCTGAATCAGTGGGCTTCTGTGATATGGATTATATATTACCAAAAGAGCTGATTGGCTGTCTGACCAACTCACTGCCTTGTATAAATTATTTTCAGCTATATGTTTTAATGCTTTATCAATCACAGCCAATTCTGCTTGGAAAACACTATTAGCTTCTCCTAATTGTCCCTGCCAATAACCATTCTCCTGTCCATTTTCAAAAATGCAGAAAGCTGCTCCCACTTGACCTTCTCTTTTTGAGCCATCAGTGAAAAAGTGTTAGTGAATGCCTTGATACTGTGTAGGATTCGAAGTGTGAACCATTTTCCCTTCCATCTGTGTTGCTGGGTGGAATAATGCTTTGAAGGGAATTTCAAATTCGTCTGGGTTATAAATTGCATCCAGGAAAATGATTTTTTCTTAATGTTGGAGAATGTTAGATTTAGCAGCTTCTAGTTGGACCATTAAATATAATGGAAAGACTCCTGCCAAGATGTTTAATGCTGCCGTAGAAGTCGTGCGGAAACATCTAGTGATAGTTAAGGTGAAGTGTCTCTGCACACTTGATAGCTGTCTGACTTTTCTGCTTACCATTAGTTCCGCCCAGACTGCTGATCCATAGCAGATCATTCTCTCAATAATGGTTTTATACCAAAATTTAAGAATTCTGGCATTTACACCCCAATTTCTATTCGTTATTCGTCTTACACTGTTTACAATAGCTATAGTCTTTATCTTTTGTTTCCTGATGTGAGCGAGCCATGATAGTTTGCAATCGAGAATTACTCCTAAATATTTCAATTCCTTAACTTTTTTAATGCTTCGTCCACAAATTTCAATCTTTGGATATGATATTAAGCGCTTCTTGCTGCTGCCAAAAAAGATGGCTTGAGTTTTTTTATGAAGTAATAATAATTGTGAATTAAATGTCACAAAATTGATAATCTAAAAAAGATACAGGCAATTTTTTAGCTTAAAATATATTATTTTAAATAATGAATAAATTCCTATTCTAATGCGAGTTAACTAATATTTTAATCAGTATTAAAATGAAATACAAATTTTAGTATTATTAATAAATGTTTTTGTATCAAATTTACTGTTTAACCGTTATACCATTAAATTCTTTGCTCTTTTACTTCTATATATTACTGTATATAAATGTAAAATACCTATTCTTAAGCAATTGTCTATTATTTGTTTAGTGCTTTTGGTAATGAAATTTTTCAAAGAATTATTCAAAGGTATGCATATGATGATGAGAAAAATGCATAACAAGTTAACTATTACAAGTTAAAGTTACCTGCTATATCTTATATTTATAAGCTAATTATAATTTCTTTTAATAATTTTAGTATTGAAAAATACTTTTTAAAAAGAAAGCATAATCTGTCTGTCTACGTACTTGATATTAATTAAGGTTATTATCAATGAAGACTTAAGCTAATTAAAAGGAAACTTTTTAAATTATATATTTGTATAATCCTAAGAACCACAAATTTTAACCCATCAAAAATTTTCAAAGGTTTTAAAAAATTAGATCTATAACAATTTTTAAAATTTGTATTTTTTAATTGAAATTTTGATTATAATAAGGAAGTAATGAGAATAGAGACTATTACTGACATATTTTTATTTGTAAGAAAGTTTGTAAAGTTTAATTATAAAACCAATATGGTATATATTTTTACTATTGATACCTATAAAGAATGCACTTGAAACGAATTTTAGGTGGAAATAAAGTTGAATATAATCGAATTCACATATATTTTGACTCTCAGAATTAAAATTAATTTATTTTAATTTTTCATGTATCTCTAAGTTACAAAGGTTTTAAGAGAAATGATTTGTTGAAAAATAGTTTTTCTATGCTTAATTATAAAATTGATTAATGTTATATAGTAACCCTTTAAATCATACTAATCAATTTTGCTTTAAAAATACTACGTCATAATTTTTCAAAATGAAGTTTCCCTATTTAACAAAAAATAATAAAATTGTTATAAGTAAAAATATGTAATGTAATACAATGGGTAAATGAAATTTTGGGAAAAATATTGATGGTAAGAAGAAGAAAATAAAGTTTAAATTAGTCATAAAACAATAATTAAAAATCTTAGTATGTATAAATTTAAATGGAATATTTCCATTTTTGTTTATACAAATAGATTTTGCAATGTCAATAGTTTATTATCTGTTTTTTTAAATGTGATTCATTTATAACTTTTCGGATCGATTGTAAAATAAAATTTTTAAATAAATTTGAAAGAAATAGAATATAAGGATGAAAATTTTGTTTTCTGTATTTTATGCCTTAAAAAAGTTTACAAATAATAATTCCCAAATATAATAGAAAAAAACAAAATTTATCATGGATGAGACATATTTCTAGACAATTTCTATTTTCTTATCATTATCATAAAATTTTTGAAGCATAATTCTCTTGCTTTTGTTTTGAAATCATGAATATTGTATGATTTTTCAAGCGAAAGTTGTCATATTTTATGTTAAACTTTCTTTACTTCATCAAGAATTCCTTATTTAAGGAGAAAAAGTTTAGACAAAGCTGAACCTGTCCTATTTGTTAATAAAACAGTGTAGAAAATATTTTATTATTGATCTGAAAAATGTTGTATTATATTTAATTGGAAAGTTTATTATATTATTATTAATATAAGAGTAATTGCAATTAGCAAATTTAATAATTAAATACAATTTTATTGAAACAAATGCTTTAGTATTTTATTAAAGTATTTTATTTCTATTGCGCTGAGATATATCTAGGCTTATTTTATTTCTGAGCGTAATTAATAATGTGAATTCTTGTAATTAAGAAATTGAAGATTTTGGTTTTTGTAAAATATCTATCTATCTATCTATCTATCTATCTATCTATCTATCTATCTATCTATCTATCTATCTATCTATCTATATATATATATATATATATATATATATATATATATATATATATATATATAAATATATATATATATATATATATATATATATATATATATATATATATATATATATATATATATATATATATATATATATATATATATATATATATATATATATATATATATATATATATATATATATATATATATATATATATATATATATATATATATATATATATATATATATATATATATATATATATATATATATATATATATATATATATATATATATATATATATATATATATATATATATATATATATATGTTAATTAATGGATTTTACTTTTAAAAGTGAAACGCATTTTAATATTCAAGTTAAAAAATTTTCTTAAAAATGAATTCATTAATTACATTTTTATATAAATCTATCAATAGAATATGATAAAATAGTGATTTTAATGCTCGGTTATTGTTCATTATATACAGATTGATATTAGTATATATGAATTAGAATTAAATTTAGATGAATGAAAGGCATTCTAAATATCAATAAGCTAGGATGCTTCAATTAATCCACGAATACTTATCAGTTCATATTTATATCAGATAAGTCATGAACTGTAACATTTTTCCATTTAAAAAATCCTTAAATGAATAAGCAATTGTAAATATTACAAATTAAAATTGTAAACCTATATGAACGATTGGTGAAAATCTGTTTTGGAGTATATAAAAACTACAGTTAGATGCATACATAATATATTTTTATAAACATAAATCAGACAGTAAAATCTGATAATAGTTCTTCATTTTCAACAAAGTACTCTTAACCATTATTCTGATTCAAATTTAGATTTTGATGAAAATATAATGAGGATTTTCAATGAATATTAATTTTGTCTAGCTTAACTAAAATTTCAAATTATTTTAAGCAATACATTTAATCATATTTTAGAAATATTTAATTTAAGGAAAGCCAAACTAATTTTTAATATTATTGTATTTTTCTAACCTGCTAAAAATTTTTAACTTGTTCAAATAAAATGCACTTTTCAAAATCTATAAAATGCATCTTTGAACACAGTCAGTATAATTAAACAGTATGAAATCAAGCTACACTAAAATTGAAGGCTGGTGATTTTCCCTGTACGAAGTATTGTTGACTATCAATTCTTAATTTCATCAAAAATTGCAGAAAAACAAAATTTTTTAAATAATTCCTATCCAAAAGATTTGTTTAGTCTTCATAATTAATTCGTTAAAGGAGTTATATTAAATCAATATGTATTTCAATTATCTTATAAAATCTATCTATAATGATCTTTTGTCTTTTATACAATTTTTAAGATTATATAATTAATTTTATTGCATAAATATTTTTTGCATAACTACATAAATATTTCTTATTTTTTAGTTGTATGTAGGATTGGTATATTTGTGAGGATCTTATGTTAGTAGACAAAGGAAATGAAATCAATTGTATTTATGGAATGTGGATTAAAATATTTGATCTTAGTCTTATCTAATAAAATGTGAAAGAAATGAAAATCTCTTGCAGTAAATGCTAATTATGATGACTCCACATAATAAAATAACTACAAGAACAAGTTTATTTTTAAAATAACCACAATATTTACAATTTATTGGTTCTAATAGGAAGAATTGTAAAGAAAAGTTATATTTTCACGTAGGAGTAATTACTAATACATTAAAAATAGCAAAATGTTTCACTGTTATTTTTATTTTGGGAAAGAGCTATACATGGTTTTATTGGGTAATTGTATTAAAACCTGTTTTGCTATAAATATCGAAAAATAAAAAATGTAAAAACAGGTATCGATATAAATTCAGTGATATTTTTCAAAAAGAAATGCATAAATTATTTTTTGAGTGTTCATAAGAAGAAATGCTTACCTATTTTAAATATTTGATTTTGTTTCATATATACATACGTATGCATTTATATAAAGTAAATTATAAAATAAAAGATTATAAAGTAGAAAGCAAAATAAACGAATTCCTATTTTAAGAGATAATTTAAAAAATATATATCATGATTAAAATTTAAATTACATTTATTGCAAAGCGAAATGTAATTTAATTTTTAATTATCATGCATTATAGAAATGAATAAAATATTTTGTCTGTTTATTCTAGACATAAAATAAAAACTTTCAATACTTTAGCTAATGTTAGAACGAATTCAAAATTTAATTTGGATCTAGGTTTTTATTCATGAAAAAATAAGCTTAGTGCATTTCTTAATATTTATGACAGAATTTATTTTCATCGTCAGTGTTAATAGATTTTAAATAAATGATAGTCTTATAATTAATATTGCATAATTGCGCAATAACGTTTTTTCAATTCAGACTGTTCAGGTAAAAAGATTTGGAATTAAGTAAGACTTGAAAAAACAAAGGAAATTTATAAGAAATGTAAATGGAGATATTTACATAAGATTGAATGACTATGTATGATCTACTATTTAATTATGTAATCAAAACTTTGTTAAAAAGACGATTTAATAAAAATATATAATTATTTATTAGAATTTTTTCCAGATTTGTGCTATAAAAGGTTTCTTAATCTGAAACACACATTTATTTAGAAATGAAAAAGTAATGTATGGACTACTAAAGTTAGATGTTCTAGAGTTTCAATGTCGAAACAAGTTAAAGAATGATCAAAATGTAAGCTACAATAAAAAAAGCAAATTATTATAAACATTCATATTTAATAATGTTATAAAATATAATAATTTATATGAATTTTCTAATAAATTAACAAATAAAAATGATACTTTTATTTTCTATCCCACAAGATAAATAGGATGAAATAGAAAAAAGAATGAATATCACATGAGAACTAATGTTTTCAGTGAGATATAAATACACTACTCTGCGAACTATTTGGGACAAACATATTTTTTTTTTAAAATTGTTCTTTTCTCGGGAATTTTATCCCTCAAACCGGTTGCAACTGCATTTTTACAAAGCGTGACTGCACTTGACCAGTTTAAAACTTTGACTAATTGATCACGACATGTCAAATACTTTTTTCTTCCGTTGGGTTTCAATTGCTGAGAAGTTGTCGATTGTGTGAAATGTCTGTTTCTGACATGTATTTAAAAATGGATATCACTCCCATAAAAAGGGCTAGAATTGTGAACCTTAATTGGCATACTTCTTTGACTGTGAGGGATATTGGTGCAGCAGTTGGATTTTGAAAACCAGCTTTTTTCGGATTATTAATGAGCTAAGTATATTAGGACAGTGTCTCCAAAACAAAAATTTCTATATGGACGCAAACGCAAGATCGCACCTATAACAGACAAATTTCTTGTACAAAAAAATGCATCCTCACAAAACACGAAAAAGTGATCAGAGAGAATTATTAGCTACTGGTGTGAATAGGAAATCATGTATAGTTCGACAAAGGCTTATTAAATGTGGGAAATTTGCAAGAACAGCAATAAAGAGCATTTATATCTGTTGTGAAGAAAAAACAATTGGATTGGAGCAGGAAACATCAATCTTAAACTAAGCAAGACTAGACTAGAAGAAGGTTATATGCTGCGAACAAACGGAGTTTTTTCTAAAAGGGATTCAACCAATGTCCAAGATTTTTCAGGCGAAGTGATGGAGAACCTATCAGGGAGCAGCATTTTATACAAACAGTTAAGTATCCTCAGAAACAGATGTTTTGGGGTTATTTTACTTGTAGAGGATCTGGCAGCTTATTACCTGCTGAAGGGATCACGGATCCTAGTACATACATTTCTATAATAAAAAGAAAAATTGTTCCAAAGATGCAAGCGTTCCCTGGCGATGTTAGTGTGTTTTAACAAAATCTGGCTCCATGCTATAATTTTAAGCTAGCAAAGAAATTTTTTCAAGAACAGAAAGTAATGGTTTTGTATTGACCTGATGATTTCCCTGATGTAAATCCTATCGAAAATTTATGGTGTATAAAAGTGTGAATGAAATGAACAGCACAACAAAAACAAAAGATTGAAAATGTTATAAAAGCTTGGTTTTGTGATGATGATATCATAATTTTATATTCTAATCTATTGAAATCCATGACAAACCATATACAGAACCTCCTTCAAGCTAGAGGAAGATATATTTCGTTTTTAATTGTTATGTGGTACATGTAAGTTAAACTATGCTAATTAAATAACATTTGTGAAAATTTTTGTTTTTCAAAATTGATTCACACAGTAGTGTAGGAATCCTTTTTGTAATGGTTTTCCTCCTTTAAAAATTTAATACAATGGCAAAATGATCTCATTACAATAAATTTATATTTAATATAAGTTTACCATAATACTACTTCTATTCTTTTACACTTTATAACACATTTATAATTCCTCTTATTTTTTTATAAGTGATTTCTTAAAAGTTTAATTTATTCAATTAGGTCATTAAGTTTAATTGCTAATTTATTACATATTTTCACAAAGTAAATATAATTTGAAATAAATAAAATACATCTGTCTTTCTCTTCTAAAAATTGCTACATTTTAAAAATTAAATGAGTGAAATATTTTGTTTTTAGTTTTATCACTAAATGAAAACTAATCATTTCAATATTTATATTATTTTAAAAATATTTCTAATTTTATTTTAGTGTCGTATTGTAAAATTATTTATTTTAAGCTAGTCAATACATTACATTTAAAATGAAAGTGCAAGTAGCGCTCATGAAATTAAAATAAATATTTTATTCCTTCTTTTCCATTTTGCAATATGTTTAAATATATTTTTGAAAACATTTCTTATTTATTTTTTTCTATTAAAACTCATTGACGGATAATAATGATTGATTAATATCATAAATGATATGAATTAAATTTAATCCAATATATTAATATTCTAAGCTGAAGTTCTAGTTCCTAGATAATTGTTTCATATAATCAATAAAAACTGATTATTACTGTTTAATAGCGAGCTGATTTCAAGCGTTCCTTATCCTAACAGTAGAATAATTCTATTAAAAGTAAATTTTCTTATATTTGCTCATTCTGCAGGCTTAGAAACTCAGTTGTACCAAATAAAGAATAATAATTCAATCAACCACTTGGATTAAGATGGCTTTTCTCCTCCAAATTGAATAATTATTGATCGTGTTTAGTCACCGATTGTGAGATCACACAAAACGGACTTGAGCGAATTGTGTTGATATAAACGTTTCCTTAATTAAACAAGTAAATTTCTGTTATTTCGCTTCTAAACATCAACAAACATTTAGAGAAGCATTTTACCTTTTATAATTCTAATAAAATTCTCGTGAGAACAGCAACTTATAAAAATTTGATACGATATTCATTTTATGGAAATGTTTGAAACATGAATAAATGAAAAGATGCGTTTAAATATTTCTCACTATGAGAAAATAAATTGATTTATTATGAGTTTAGCTTTATATGGGAACTAAACTCTAAATACTATGCAATGTAATGCATAAAAGTGCTTGAAAATCATTGTAATTACTTTAAGTATAACAAAAAATATATTCTATAGCAAAATTTATTATTTTTTAAGAAAAAGTTTGCATGATTATGTTTATAGAATTCTAAGCTATGTTTTAAACAATTTCTATAAATGCATTAAAAATAAAATAAGAAAAGCTTTTAGTAAAATTTTTCGAAAAATTTTTTATTTAAATAACTATAATGTATTATTATTATAAATCAGTGTTTAAAAATATTTCATTTTCTTAGATAAGTAATAAATTTAATAGATGATTTTTTGATGATGTAGAAATTTACTTTTGTATTTTATTATTATAATTTAGAACCGAAAATTTTCAAATCATTCAAAATGAATCATGTTTATTATTAGTGTGATTCTTCTTTATTTTAAACATATTTTTGAAATTTATTTCTAAAAATTTATGAATTGTGGATAGCGAAAATTCTTTGATGTATTGTGAAATTTATTATTCATGAATTTTTATATTTTAAAATAAATATGAAACTATATAAAATTTACTTGAAGTAGTTACTTTTATCTTCATAAAAGAGATAAATTAGCATTTTTTAAAATAAACTTTCATAATTGAATATACCTAAAAAACTTTTTACGCATCATACACAGTCTAGTCACCTTTATATGACCACCAATTACTTTCGAATTCGACGTTAAACAACTAATTACAGAAGGTAGGTGGCAGTACTGTGCAACTGAGCGTGTGTAAAGGGCTTTAGAAAACAGTGCAATCGTTGACGTAATGCAGAAACAGTGTTATTTATCCAAAGTCCAAAATACATGATCATTGGCTTTCCGGCTTAGTGAGGAAGCATTTACGAAGTGGCTAAATCTGTGAACTGTTCGTGTGTAGCCCGAATAAAAGTATACTATGCATAACAAAATGCGACTGTCTAAAATCAGTGACATGGTAAGTGTGGGGCATAATGGGCCATAGATGAGAGAGGTGAACGACTGCTGTGAATTTGCATTCGAGAGAAAAGACGTGCTATAGTTGAGCAATTGACCACACAGATGAATCAAGGAATTATCAACAGTGTCTTCTAAACTACTGTTCATTGAACGTTGCTGAGTCTGGATTTCTAAAGCAGACACCTAGTTCATGCAATTATGCTGACTACCGTTCATCGGTGACGAATGCTGGAATCAGCAAACGAGTATCTCAACTGAACGTCCACTGAGTAGCTACAGGAAACGTGTTTCTATGAATCACGTTTTACGCTCTTTCAAACAGATGGACGTATGTGTATATACGATGGGAAACCTTTGAACGGAAACACCCTGCAAACACTGCAGGAACGATTCAGCATTATGATCTGGGGAACTTTTTTCTGGCATTCTCTGACTTCACTCATAAATACGGAAAGTATGATGGATCAATACAAATACGCATCTGTTCTTACAGATAATATCCACTCCTGTATGTGCATTGGGTACAACAAATAGTTTAATGTGAGATGCATACAGCTGACAGTGTACGTACGTGATTAGAAGAACACCATACTTGGATATATATCACCAATAAAAGCAACAAATACTATTATACACGTGTATTTTATATAAAAAAAACGTAATGACACTCTCACATGGTCCTAATATGAGTATGAAAATATTTCACATTAAAAGATTACAAAAATTATTAAAATTGTGTATTGTGGTCTTATAAAATGTATTTATAATTATTTTATTGTACGAATACTGACACATTAATTAGATTATTGAGCTCAACATATTATAATTTACTATTGAAAATTATTCATATGACGTTAATGAAGTAATCTCATTACTTTTTATGAAAAAGCAAAAAAATTTGCAAACAATTGTAATACATTTTTAATTTTTGAACAAACTACGAGTACTTATTAAAATGAATTTGTTTGATAGAATCTTTCAATTTTTTTTGATAAGCTTTCTAAATATTTCTTTTATAATTGTTTCGTTTTATTTAGTTATTATGATAGTTAATTAAAATGGAGCATGATTTAAAATATAGCTAATTTTAAATAAAATTTAATTATTTAATGAAAAGAGAATTGCTTATTATTTGTTTTGTTATATACTTTAGACACAATCAAGAATGAATAACAATAGAATATTTTATTTTAGCATAATATAGGTTGAATAGAATTTCATTCCAAAAGTTTAGTTAACGCATAGAATCGAATCTTCACTGACTTTTCTTTCATAAGTGGAAAAAAATTGCTACTTTCTTTTGACAATTTAAGTAAACATATTTCAAGATAATGTATTGTGATCTGTTAAATCTGTTTTATTACGGAATAAAAAAAGAAACTGATGAAATGATTGATATTTTAAGTTTTAATGATCTTAAAGTTAAATATATAATCGATCACTTTTCTTTTTTATAAGAAGATGAACTGTTTTATAAAAATTAGTATTTTAGTTACATTGCGGAAACTTGCAATTATTAAATACTGATTACTATTTTAATAACTATTTTCTATATTTTATAAGGCATAAATTTACTGCTCTACTCGATATTTTTCCCAATATTAATTACTTAGAATTGATGAGAATTTTCTATTAAACTAACGATAAACAACTGAAACATTTAAATTTTTAACAAATTGGTTTTAATACTATATATAGAATATTTACTAAATCTAATACCCATTTGACATATATGGTTTACATATTTGTATAGCATCACAAATTACTTTGTCGTTTTATCTGCATATAATAAAATTATTGTGCATATGTAAATAACTTTTAAATAATATATATTATGAAATATCATGTAATATAGATAATTTTGATTAATATTTTAATTAGAATTTTCTTATAATTAATATACATAAATGTAAGTATGAAGTTGATGTTTTACACATTATATTTATAATAAATAAATTAATAATATATTAAAACCAAACTGTAATTATTAAATTTATATCTCTCTCTCATACACACACTACACACTATTCAAAATTCCGGGTATTCTATACGTTATATTGAATCAAATTTGTGTAGCAAAGTATTTTTACAATATAATGGATTTTGAAAAGCATTTTTCTTTTATTAATTAGTAAGAATTATATTTTTAATAATTATTACTATTAATAAGTCATATTTATATTTATTTATATTTTTGATGTCAAAATAACTTGAAAACGGAAAATATTTCATGCATTTTATTTACAAAAATAAACGTATTATAAACTGAAGCTCTGAAAATATGGGAAAAACTACAATAATTTACAAAATTGCTTTTGGAGATAAATGCTGCTAAATAAAAGAATAAAATTGAATGTAACTACGAAGAAAAATCTTTTCATATGTCAGCGTTTAAAGATATATTTATGAAATTGAATTATGATAATAAATAACAATAATGCAATTAAGATTGTATACAAATATTAATAATATACCACAATATTATTTTAATAATGAATAAATTAATTATTATTATAAAATATCTTTAAAATGGAAAATATTTTTAAGTTTCTTATATATTTTTGAAAAAAATATTTCTTTAATTCGTATCAAGAAACATTTTGATAGTATACATGAAAAAGTAAATACTGTGATTTTTTACACTAACTCTTATTTTAGATGTTGAGAAGATTATGAAACTAGTATATTTTAACAAAGAGAACATTTACTCAATATGCTAAATACATTACTCTACAGTTTTCATTCATCACATATCAAGCTATTATAAGCATGTTATTTCACAAAAATAATCAATATTAAATAGGATCCAGCAATTCAAATCTCACAATTGTTGGAAATATCTCTCCAGACTTATAATTAATAGATATGATATGAGAACTGCTAACGTAAACAATTGTTCATGTATGTATTAACTATTCATCATGTTTAATTAAAATATTACATTTAACTGAATAGCATAGTAGATTGAAATGTCAATTTCATGATTATACTGTTATATGATAATATATCAGCATTTGTAGAAATAATCAAAATGACATTGGAATAAATAAAGAAACGTTATGGTAAATAAAATATCTTATATAAGTGATAAAAATAAAAATAATACATTGTTATTTTTATCACTTATATAAGATGTTTTATTTACTATAACTAAATTTGATTTAAATGTAAATAATGCTAAACTTGACCTATGAATATTTTAAACGAAGTACTTTAAGAATTTTTTTTTTAAATTTGAAAGGAAATATAGGGACTTCCATACTAAATCATCCCATATGAAATAAGAAGAAGATCGACAAGGATATTTTATTATTTCTTAATTCATGAAAAGGGTTCATTGAAGCCTATTAACATGCATTACATGTATAGTTCTTTTTTAAATGAATTATAATGAAGTAATTTGTAAGATTACAAAAAATTGAATATTCATGAAATGAAATATTATGAATATTTTAGTATAGGAAGGATAACCAACTTTATATCACTAATGACTGAAGAGTTATTAGAATCATGTTAGTATTAAAAATAACAAAGATTAAACTTGCTTTATTTTTGAAATGAATTTAATATATATATATATATATATATATATATATATATATATATATATATATATATATATATATATATATATATATATATATATATATATATATATATATATATATATATATATATATATATATATATATATATATATATATATATATATATATGTATGTATATATATATAATATTCTTCTGTTAAATAGTTATTCTGTTCAGTTATAGACTTGGAGTTATAGATATGAAGAGACTAAACCTAATGGTTATTTGATAATAAATTTTTTATTTCATGTAAAAAGTGAAATTCTTATTTTATGGAACTGAGCAATATTCACAGAAAAATAAATACTACAAATAATATCTAGAAAGATATTTGTTATATTGGCATGCTCATTAGATGTTAGACATAATGAGAAATTTATTCATAAAATTGAGTTAAGTTTCCTTTAAGCTAATAAGGAATGTGGAGTAAGAGTAAAAAAAAGGATACACAATATGATTAAATTACATTTAACATTTACAGTTCACATTTAAAACATTGTTCAGTTTAGAATTTCAAATAGTAATGCTTTTATATTCTAATGATTTATAATTTTTAAATGCTGATTATTCTTTAAAAATTATTTTACAAACACAGCTATCTATTCTAAGTATTATTTAACAAGTGAGAGAATTTTACAATAAATGAAATCAAATTAGTTTCCCAAGATTGTCACCTTAATTGTGTTGAGAGGAAACATTATGAATTTAATATTCCTATTTTAGTATAAGTATGTCATTACTTTCATTAACTATTTTAACAATACATGTTACACTCCAAAAAAGAATTTAGCTATTTTTAGTACTTGATGAGTGTCAGATTTATCAAACTTGTATACAATCTTAATAATTTCAGTCTTTAAAAACTAAAATATAATTTTTTTGGCATTCAGTTGACCGAAAAAGATGTGGTTTTGATTAAATTGAGGATTCATTATAATATCTTAAGTTAATTTTAATTTTTAACGTGTTATTTTAACTTTAGGTAAAATAATGACTAGAACTCCTCTTGATATTTTGAAGAGTATAATTATAAAATTTTAATTATGTTATATTCTGAAATTTAAAACTCCATAAACGCTATGTATAATTAATCAATACAATATATATCTTCCTATGAAATACGCATTTATAATTAACAAACAGAATTAAAATACTAGTTACCAACCGTTTTAATTTAAATTGAATATTAATTACATTTTGATTGGAAATTAGTGGACAGTGATTAATTAACTGCGCTATTGTTAAATTTTGCGAAAAAAGAAAGATAATGTGTGTTATAATTTAGAAGCAAAAATTATTATTGACGATTCTTTGAAACTCAATCTGTTAATATATTTAAGGAACAAAGTTAAAAAAAATAACGTTTCGTATTCCATTTTACAGATTCTGCTTAAAATTTTATTCAGAATTTTTAAAACTTGATGGAAAATTTTCTTTGTCCCAATCTGAAAATATCAACCAATTAGGGTACCAAACATTTTTTGCTGGATTATAACTTTTTGTTTTGTTATTGGTATCTTGTACCAATTATATGCAGGCTCTTCCACTTTTCCAACAGAACAGTAATTTGGGATGAAGTTCGTCTTCCTTGGTACACACATGCCATAGGTACTCGTTTATAGAATAGGCAACCATTCACAATTCATTCATCCAAGGAAAGGACAAAGATAGGAGAGAAAGTAAATCCATGCTCGAACCAGGATTAAACAAAGAGCTTCCCTACCCGCTATCAGGCACGCTGACCACTAGACAGGGTGAGCGTAACCTTTTGCAATAAAATTATGTTTTATACATACATTTTTATGGCATAATTATGTATGAATGCAGGAAGCTACAATTGTTAATATTTATAGAAAGATGAGATAGCCCAAGCAGCAACCAAATGGTTAGCGTTGTTGTCTTCGGTTCAGAATTTGCGGTTTCGAATCTAGCTTTATGCATTGATGTTTGTAGGGGTTCGGAGCACACTATAAGCCAATACAGATTAGTTCTTGAGTGCCATAAAACATTTGAAGCATTTTTTATTTACCTATGATTCCTAAAAATGTTAATGTAATTTTTTTGCATAAGCAAAAAGATATATTTTTTTAAGTGGATTTATTAGCAAACAAATTTTATGTGTATTTTAAATGTATATTTTAAACCGTATCAGAGTGTTATAAGAAAAAGAGCATTAAAATTAAATTTCACTTTCTATTTATTATTTTTTACTTAGCATTAGGCTTTGTAATTTTATTTGAATTTATTAAATAATTGGTTATACTAAATTTAACTTACAATTTGTTGAATTAATACTAAATTTAACAAATAACTGAATTTACTATAAATAATTACATTTTTAATAGAAAATATTAGAATAAAATAAGTATCTTAAAACTACATTTAAAATTATGAAGTTATAATAATCTATGAATGATATTCTAAGCGTGTATATATAGATTTCTTGAAAACATCTAAATTTCGCATACGTTTCATGTACGTTTTTTTTACAGGAATTAGGTCAAATATAAGTAGAAAAAATTTGTTATTTTCATAAAGCTTTGCTTAGAATAATTTGAGAAATTCTGGGAAGGAAACATGAAGAATAAGAAAAGTTCTTAGACGTAGGGATAGTTTCTTGATTATTTTTACTTTTCAATTTCGTTAGACTTTTTCGGAAATACAATTCTTTGAATGTTTTCAGTATATTCATGAATACTGTATGATTTTTCAAAGTAAATAGATTTATTTTGCATTTAAAAATAAACTTTCTTTGTATAGTATATTTTTTGAAAGAAAACTATTAGACGGAGAAAAATTATTCACTGAATCTAAGAATAGACTAATGTTTTAAAAAGTCTTTCAATTTGCAGCATGAATAAATTATTGTAATAAATTTACTTCTAAATTAGCTTATAATATATTTTATTTTGTATTTAATTTATTTAATAATTTTTAATAAAAATACTGTATACAAAATTTACAGAGAATGGAATAGAATAATAAACAAGTAAAGTGCTATAGAATAATAAATAATTAGTGGATTAATTAAAAGCAATTCTAACGAAAGAAAGTTGTTACACATCAAAATTATGAAAAATTATATCAGATTTTAAATAGAAGAGTTTTTAATTACATCAGAAAAAGAACACAAGCAATTTTTAACATCACTTTTTAAAGTGCTGATATCTTCTCTGATATTGATTGAAAATAATTTTTCCGCATGGTTAAGGTTTTATACATGTGCTTCACTATAATGCTGCTAAATATAATTTACTATTGTTAGTGTTAGAATATGCTTATAACGATTCTTATTCTTATAACGATTTAATGTTTAATGAATGTACATTTGTAGTTTTATGAATAGCCACGTAACTATAACTAAAACAACTTCTCTTAACTTTTAACTATTTTATTTATGAATGAAAATCAATAAAATTTATTTAATGTATTTTGTCATAAATTTCAGTTTTTACTTATTGATGATTTGATTCTAAATATTTTTCTCATGATTATATAAAACTATTCGCTTAAGTCAGCCACAGATAATAATGGAACATGTCATAATAGATATCTTCCCGATGATTATTGTAATAAATATGAATTTATAAGTATAAGTTTGGTTTAGTTTTCTTGTTACTCAATGGTCATTACTGTGTGCATGAAGGCTAATTATAACTTAAGATTAAGGAATATTGTGAAGCACTACAAACATCCAAACCACTGGAGGCAATAGAGTAATCTAACTGTTAAACTGGCTAGGGAACTTACCATTGACACAAGCTTGTCAACTAGTAAACATAATACCTTTTGTAACATACCTTTTTAGGAATAGTATTATTAATTATTTCTATTATTATCAATATACGAAAATAATCAATTTTAACTCATATTTATATTTTATTGTACTTTCAGAATTGTTCCTTGTAGTCAGTCTTTATACTCAAATTATAAAATGGCTTGTTAATAAGTTAAAAATGAATGTTCAAACAAAAGAGTGTTAATAACTTCTGTGATTGAAAAGGTTTTATTGCAGCTGCACACAGCCCAAATTTAATTTCACATTTTGTTTAATGTCATTCAATGCTTTAGATCAAAATATGGAAAAGGTTATACACAGATCACTCATTGAATGGTTGAAAAATTAGATAAAAAACTTTCATGAGATATAAATAAAAAGTATTTAATTTGGAATGCTAAAAGATTTATTTTTGATTCTCTGAAACAACTTTCTAGAATAATTCAAGATATAGAAGCTTATTTTAAGGAGTTTAAGAAGTTGAGATCAAGCATTATCTTAATAATTCCAGAAACAGATATTGAATGTTATTACTGTATTAAATGTCTTAATTTGTGGAAGTGTGGCATGTTTTTAAAACTGTTTATTATAAGATGATTAGGTTTCGTAAATTATAACTTGTGTTTTAATTGTTTATCAACTATACTCGATGTTAAAAAATGTAATATTACATATAAATAAATGTAAGATGTCTCATCATAAACATAACTCATCATTACAATTTTCGAAACCAAATGATGCTAAAAGATTTTTTGTTAATTTAAGTCTGGTCATTAGCACTAAATATAAATCAATATTTTAAAAACTTAAAACTAATTTACATGAAAAAATTCTTCACATCATTGAAGTAAGCAATTTTTTATTTAAATAAACACTAAATTTAAGTAATTTACATAGCAATTAACGACGCGTAATGTTTAATGGATGGATAGATTTCAATCAATTGTTTTTTTCAACAAGTTTCTTTATTTTAATATAGTTAATAAAAAATTGAAAAAGTTATAGTGGAATAGTTTTTGCATTCAATTATTGTGGGAGGGGGGATAAGTAATTGCTTAACCAATTTAAATTATTAAATGAAAAATAGATTAAAAAGATGAAATATATTACTTATTCTTTTCCTTAAATTTAAGTAATCAATTAAATAATCAATTTAGTTTCATTGATTGCAAGCATAAGTTACACACAGGAACATAAATTTAAAACTCTCTTTTTGAAATCTTTACAGGATGCTAATAATTAAAATTAAGCATTCAGAGATATATCATGATTTAAATTTAGAATAAGCATTTCGTAATTAATATAAAATTTGGTTGGAGATAAATACGATACTAATCATCAAATTTCGCAATTGTTCCAAAATTCCCAACCGAGTCCAATTTGTCTAATGGGCTTAGTAAACTGACAAATTGGGCAAGTGCACTTACGAATATTAACTAATCCTAAATTTTATAGGAAAGAGAAAATTATCTTGAATAAAATTGCATTATAATTAATAACTTTCATTTAATTAAACACTCTGTTATGATTGATTTATGTATACTTAGATGAATTAAGATTGAAAATTGCTAATAAAACGTAGTTTCATATAAAAAAAAGCAATAATTTCCTATAACTTGTATTTTTTGCATTTTCAATTTAAATATTAAATAGAATGACACTATTAATACACTGCTGGACAATTGCTAAGGACGGATGACACTATCAACCATAGCAACAACAAAATGAAAGGAAACAAAATGTGGAAAATTAGAATAAGTGCGGGATGTAGTAAGAAGAAGTATGCGTATGCAAATTTTTTTTCCACAGCTGTTCATCACGTGATAGCGTTCATAAGAGCTTTAAAGGTTTTGACGCGAGTGGACAGTTGTTGTTTCAAGTCAAAGTTTTACAGGAAAGATTTAATAGACGAACTTGAAATTTTTGGCATATCTTCCCGACATCACTTAGATGATTTTATGTGTGGCCGAGTTATAGGAAAGACCGAAGAATGGCGAAAAATAACAGATATTGCCAGGGAGTTCGACATCGCTCACAGTGTTGTTTCACGACTGTTGAAGTCATTTAAAACTACTGGAACGTGTAGTAGGGGGCACGGGGGAGGTCGTGTTAGAAGTACCACGCCTGCAGAAGACAGATGTATCGTCCTATCAGCAAAAAGGAACACGCACACCACAGCTCAGTAGGTGGCAAATCAGTTTCTTGCTGCCTCAGGAAAGCAGATCTCCTGAAAAACTGTCGCCAGACGTTTGAGGGGAGAAGGAGTATACGCCCGCAGACATATTGTGTGAGTCCCATTGATCAGACAGCACCGTACTGCCCATTTGCAATGGTGTCGTGAGCATCCAATTGGACTGAACAGGACTTGGCATGCGTACTATTCTCAGATGAGAGTAGGTTCAGTCTGTCATCGGATTATAGACGCCAACTGATCTGGCGCGAGAGTGGTACTGCTTATCGTCCAGAAAATATCCAGGAAAAGGACCGATATCCGACATGTAGTGTCATGGTGCGGGCCGGCATCATGATCATTGGCCGCAAGCCCCTACATGTGGTTGCGAATGGGACTATGACGGGCCAACGATACATTAATGAAGTTCTACTTCCTCATGTTCGTCTTTTCCGTGGTGCTGTCGGGGATAAATTTGTTTTTATGGACGACAACGCAACATGTCATCGAACACTCGCTGTTCAGGATTGTCTAGACTACGAGGGTATTCAACGCCTCGTATGGCCATCACGTTCTCCAGATCTAAACCTCATTGAAAATGTGTGGGATGTTTTGGGGAGGCAAGTTGCTGGTCGAAATTATCCTCCGACAAACAAGAACTCCCTCATCCGTGCACTCCCAGAGGAATGGGATAAATTCAACAACAACGGCTCAACAGCCGTTGGATAATATTGTGCAAAGTATGATACGACGAGTGGAATGTTGCATCACACTCCACGGTGGACATATCCCGTACTGATACCTTTCTTCAAGGTGCCTGCTGACTTTTAGATGCATCGTTCCACTTTTCCGTATGCAGCATCAAATGAACATTTTATTTTCTTTCAGATATTTCACAGCTTTTGTACTTTCCAGAACAATAAATATTCTTTATTATAATGTCTGAACAGTGTGGCAATTATATTTTATCCTACTAGGCCTCATGTCTCACTTAATGTTATGCAACATTGCAATTTGTGATCCGTTCTTAGCAATTGTCCAGCAGTGTAAATAAATAATGATTCCAAATTTACCAATTTTTAATATGAATTACTCAGAAAACATATTGTATATTTGAATTAATATAAGATAATTTTTATTTTTTAAATCTTTTTTAATGGATCTTTGTAAGTTGTACAATATTATATATTGTATTTTTATCTATTCTCCATGTTTACCATTCTCCATATGTCTTGAAATAAAAGGTTAAAATGATCTATATAAGCTAATTGTTGATTTAGAATATTTATTATAAATAAATTATTAGAAGTAAAATGAAGTGTTATTTCAATTCTATTTTAATATCACTTATTAGAGAACTAGAATTTAATATCACTTATTAGAAACTCAACAAAACATTTTCAGGTTAAGGAAATATATTCTTTAATCATTGAAGATTGGTATGTAAAATTTCAATGCATTTGTTTTTCTGCATTTTTTCCACAATGATTTCTTTTTTTTTATCTACAATTCATATTTTTATCTTTACAAATAAATGTCTAAGTCAGTTATTACTGGTGCAGAAAGGTACAAACAACTGTAAGCTTCTTAAATTTTGTCACAATTTTAAAAAGAATTAAATTAAAGAAATTTTACATTTTCACAGTTGCGTATTTCTTCTTTGTTTTTTCTTTATAAAAGGCAGCAATAATTACTTAGATGTAAGGATTATTGTTTGTTCTCAGAATGTTTATAAAGAAGTTTTGCACACACAATAATATGTGTTTGAACTTATTTTTTTCTTGATTATTTTGAATTACTGAACATTGAAATTTAAAAATGACAGTTGCTTCTTTTGTTGTTTTAATCTTAATGGTAATTGCAACCTTGAAATGCTATTTGGAGTTTTTTAAGAGTTTCCGGATGATCGCCTAGTAGATTCATATCGTAATGGATGTATTAGGTTGGTGCGTATGAAATGTCGGATTCTTAAGTGATTGTATAAAACTGCATATCTTTCTTCAAAAGCTGTTTATTCAATCAAAGTATGCTCCATTCGCTTCAATACACTTTTCCCAACGAGATTTTAAAGCGTAGATGCCTGTCTTAAAAAAATTTTGGTCTTTAGAATTAATAAACTCTGATATCGAGTTTTTTAGACTGTCTTCATTTTCATAGTGTTTGCCCCTTAAAAACAGCTCTAAATGCTTGAAAAAATGAAAATCGGTCGGCGAGAGATCCGGTGAATATGGTGGATGCTGCAATGATGAGCATACGTTTAACCGATCCAGCTTATTTCGCTCTGTCAGTGCGTGCGGTACCCACTTGTCCATCTTCTTAACCTTGCCAATCTCAGAAAGGTGTCTCAATATCGTTGTATGGTCAACTTTCATCCTGATAGCAAGTTCCCTCGTGGATACGGCTGGATCCGCTTCCACTAGAGTCTTCAGGTCATCATTCTTCACAGACGTTTTGGGTCTTCCGCGCGGCTCATTTTGCAGTGAAAAATCGCCAGTCCGAAATTTTTCGAACCAACGCTGCACTTTCCGATCGTTAACCGTATTCTCCCCAAACGCTTGGTTTATGTTGCGTGCAGCTTTTGCTGCACTATTACCAAGTTTGTACTCATATAAGAAAATGACGCGAATGTCGGCAGAATTTATATCGGCAATAAACTCAAAAGAAATAAAAAAGGGAAGACCTTCGAGAAAACCTATTTTGCTGAAATGAGTCTCTGGCAATGGACAATACGAGTATGAATGAGGTTATGCCAAATACAAAAGTATAACGAAAACAGGGAGGAAAACGTCCGCATGTAAAGAGAATCCGACATTTCATACGCACCAACCTAATAGAAAATTTTAATATTGCTTACATATCTGAGGGAACACATGAAAAATTAGATATGCTTTTTACCGATAAAGCTACAATGTAATTTTAGAGAATTTTTAAATGAACAATGTTTTCACTCAATTACATAAATTATCTAACATAAATCTTAGATAAGTTAAATATATCTACTAATATCTATAAATATAAGACCTATCTTTTATGATTTAGATATTACTAAATGCATTTAAAAAAATAATATATATAATATTAACAGTTAAGAAAGAAAGTTTATTTTGGTTTTAATTAATTGAATATTTCTATATGTAATTTAATTATAATCTGTTATTTATAAATAATAATTAAGTCTTAAATGTATGAATTTGAGGAGTCAATCAATGTTTAGAACTAGTACCTTATAGTTAATATAATATACTTAACACGAATATATATATATATATATATATATATATATATATATATATATATATATATATATATATATATATATATATATATATATATATATATATATATATATATATATATATATATATATATATATATATATGTATATATTATTATTATTATTATTCTATACATACACTCATTTTTTATACATATATAGAAACTTTAAAAAAATTTAATTCTAGTTGAGTTTTGATTAATGTTGCATACTTAAATATAATTTCCTATACACTAGCTTATTGTTGTTGTTGTCTTCGTGCCAGCTAGGCTGGTAATATGGAGTGTGCTGCTCCACTTTTCCAACTGAACCATATTTTGGAAATATACTTCCTCAGTAAAACTAATTTATTAGAAAACGCTGTTAATTATATGTGTTGTTTTCCATTTAGATGCTATAACAGTACGAGTTCACCCCAATATGGATTGTATTAGTCTCTGAACATAGTGTTTCGCTATGTTTGTCTATGCTGAAAAGTAGAAATTCTGACAAATGGTGATGTTTTATTATTTCATGTTGTCATCAGATTCTTTATCATTCATCAGCCTATTGCAATTGTAAGCGGAATTCATTCGATCAGCATACCTTCTCTAAGTCAAAAAAACGTCACCAATTTGCTCATGATCAACCAATAACGGTTAACCTTGGTTGATCATGAGGAAATTGGTGACTTTCTTTGTGTTTTGAATCAAAATCAAAGTTACCCGAACTAGCTGTCTGCTTTCATATTCCATCTTTATCATGTATGGCATGTAATGCATTCAGCGATGATATTCTTTTATCGAATGATTTAATGATAAGTCAGTTGATTAATCCAGATTTAACTTACTTCACTAATAACCTGCTAGGATAATGTAATTGCAAACTGATTGCTTGCTTTATTGACAAATTGCTGAACGTGTTTATATAACTATTTGAGATACATTGTTGCTCTATAAATGCTTGTATTTTTTCTAAAAAAAATCCAAAAAACGTTTTTTGTACTCGTTAAGATGAATCCTGTCAAAACTATTTAAAACAGTAGCAATTATTTTCATAAGCAATTAAATAAAACATCAAGTTTGCATTAAATAAACATAAGTTTTCTAAATTTTTATAATGTGTTTTCTAATTTTTTAATTTATTGAATCTATTATATTACTAAAATAATGAAAATTAAAAAAAGTAACATTAACGGTTGGTAATAAAGTTTCACCAAGCAAAACAGAAAATATTTGCTTTTTTACTTAATTGCTTAATGTAGAACTTGCAAAAATATTTCCAGAAAAATTATTGAATAATTTTTCTGAAAATATTTATGTTAGTTCCAGTTTGTGAATTTCCTTTATATATAGTTTAAGCTTAATATCGGTGAATATTTGTCATTGAAGAATATTAATATTATTGTTTTGACTATCACCTACAAAATACAGTTCATTACTTGTGAATATTTGATTGGTGAAAAATATCCATCTTAGTTTATAAACAATATACGCACGCACGCACACACACACACACACACTAATTTAACTAATTTAACAATACCATTTATGATTAAAGAAATATTTTACAAAAATATCGCACATAAAATGTTGTGAAAATGATAAAAAATTCAAATTTTTAGTATTAATTCATCAATATCTCAAATAATCAGAATCTATGACGAATAATTCATAAAGTACCATAA
The DNA here is from genome assembly GCA_037975125.1 of Latrodectus hesperus. NCBI lineage: Eukaryota > Metazoa > Arthropoda > Arachnida > Araneae > Theridiidae > Latrodectus > Latrodectus hesperus. The sequence continues at coordinate 72,665,826 of CM075855.1, read as the reverse complement.
TCGATCATTTCACTATACATTGACATAGATTCATTGTGGATATATTTCGGAAACTCTTTAATAAAAGTTGCATTTACTTTTATTTCAGCCTGAGGATTGATTGCAATCTTTTATTGGGGAGCAATTATTTGCCAGTAACGTTTGTTATATTATGAAATGATTTTAATTTAAGTTTTGTTAAATTTATTGTTTGCTAAACAATAAAACCTAAAAACTTGCTCTAAGCAACATCGAAAGAAAACATTAGAATACCCGTTCATAGGAAAAAAAGGTGCATTTTTTATTTAAAATTAAAAGCTACCTCTTAAATACATTGTGTCATAACACATAATTATAAATATCTTGTCTATTCTAAATAATTTTTGTATTAAAATATTTATGTAATGAATTAGTAATAATACAAAATGCAAAATAATAACTCCATAAAATAAGTGTGTATATTTTTATAAATAAATAAATAAGTAAATATATATATATATATATATATATATATATATATATATATATATATATATATATATATATATATGGTTTTTCTCCTTCCTCAGAGAAATTGAGGTATTTTTTGATGCATAAATTTAATCCCTTTCATACAACTTAATTGCTTAAAACAAAAAATTGAAAAAATATGCATCTTACGATTACTATGCTGAAAATCGGGCTTTATTTTTTTTAAGGATTTGAAGAATTAAAGATTTAATTATCAACATTTAATTAGGTACATAATATTTTTGTTCATTTTAAATACTTAAAAATTTATATTCTTTTTTTATTTAAAGTTTTTGATTTATAATTATTAATGTTTACTGCAACATTTTATACTTAATAACATAAGAACTTTAATTAATATTTATCAAAAGTACAGCTTATAAAAGCATATAATATATATGCACCTGTTCTAGTAGATGACATTTATATATTATTCTTTGATTGAGAAATTTTCGATAGTAAAGTAAATTTCCTTATATTCAGAAAATTCGTGATTGGTTTAATTTAATTAAAATTATTTTTCCTCATTTTACTTTTAAAGCTTATTTTAATTCTTTTTGATTAATTGTATAAGCAATTTGAAATAATTTCTTTTTTTTAAATTTATAAGTTCATACACAGAATTTTGAAAACTTACATTAATTAAAAAGAGTAAATAATAAATATTAACTTATTTTCTCTCTTAAATTTAATTTTTCTCAGATATGTATACAGTCATATTTAAGTTGAAAATCAAATAAATCATACGAGAAAAATTTCGTAATATTTTATATAATATTTATATATCCTTATTAAAAATTTAATTAAATTGATGTTAAGCAATTGTAGAAACCGTAGCATTGTTGCAATACTTAAACTAAATCATGGGAATTATATGACTCGAAGCTTTATAATAAGTAATCTTAAAATTGGAGATGATATATTTGAATATTAAAGTCTAGTTGAAGTCAATTTTTGGGTGATTCCCATTCAAAGTTAATCTTTCCGTTTGTTGACTTTTCTTTGCACTGTTGATCACAGAAATCGGATATGCTGTAATTGCTTTAGCGTTATAACTCAATTTTTATGAAGAAAATATATTTGTTATAAGATATCATTATTTCGCACTTAAGAAATAAATTGAACTTGAGAATCTGACATTAATTGACGCTTTCTCACTGCAACCATTAAAATATACAGATCGTTTTGGTTCAATACGTATTATTATTTACGATATCACATAAAAATTAGTTCCTATATTATGTAATACATTATCCAGTTTCAGATTTCTTTAAATAACCTGAAAGTAAACATAATAATCAGCTTGTGTTTATCTGCTCTCTCAAGTAGCCTAATTTGTCAAGCTAGAGAAAGAACAATTTCATTAATCGTAATTGTTACAAGGCACGTTCTCCGATAATGAAATAATTATAGGTCTCGTATTGTGTTGTTCAGATTCAGTAGTTTGCATTCATTATTTTGTTGATAATAACACTTAAGTTTAAAGATGCGAATGAATTCATATTTTCACTTTAGGTTTTAATTAATCTGAAAATATTAGTTTCTGAAATGGGAAAAAATTCGATTAACAAGTAAGATAATATACAAGTTATAAATCTTCTATATGTATATATATATATATATATATATATATATATATATATATATATATATATATATATATATATATATATATAAGTATTATCACATTATCTAAAATACATTATTTAAATTTAAAACAGTATGAAAATATTCAAAGATTCTTTTAAGCAATTAAGTGAATACTAAGCAAATGAATTACTGTAATTTTAGAAAAAACACAAAATTTTTGTAATGTGAAAATATTTTGAATAACTTATCCGTTCAATGAATTGTTTTAGGTTTCAAGATCAATTAAACTTGATGTATAAATATTCATGCATGTAAGAGATTAGGAGGTTTTTTGAATGTTGAAAGAAATATGTTTTCAAGTTAGAAATGAAACGCTTGTAATGACATGCTACTTTTTACTATAAATATTTAAATTATTGAAATTATTAAATAATTCGTGAACAGTAAATCAATATTTAGTTACCTTTGTAATCCTTAAGTCAAGTTAACTACGATACGATTAATCGAATTTCCCATTCGCTCCAAAGCCATCTCTAAATTTCAATTTGACTAACATGGTTAGGGAACAGACTACTCGAATAGATATACTCGTAAATATTAACGGAGAGAGAGAGATATATAGAGAGTGAGATCATGTTTAATTCAAATACAGAATTTAGTTTAACGGTATTATAACTTAAAGTGCCAATTCAAACACTGTCCGCTCCAAGAAATTTAGATTTAATTTAGTTTTAGAGAATATATAACTTAATAAAAATTAAATTAACTTCATTCATTAAGTAATACTCATTTATTTCTAAAACACGTTGACATTGCAGTTTGTATAATTCATAAAATCTGATTAAATTATCGATAAATACAGTTAATATTTATTATAAAGTTGGAATTCTAAGGTACTCGTATCTCAATATTTGCTGCACATATGAGAGAAAATTTGAATTGTGTTTTGTATATTTGTTTTAAATTTTTCTTGTTATATATTCAATATTTCGCCCTAATTTGGTTTAGAAAAGTGTCGTTATCAGAGCTGTATTTTATTGGATTCCATACCAACCCAGCCAAAGATCCTCCCATGTTCATTATGGTGGCGTGAACATAAAATAGGCCATATTTCTATATCTTCCATGTAAAATTATACCTCTGGGGATGGCAGCCATGTTTGAGGATTTTATGCTTGTTTTCTGCTTCTAAATTATGAGAACCCACTCACATTTGGCCTAACGATTTTAACGTTACACGCTTAGTGAGTACTCCACTATAAAATATGCCATAAGCTTAGCTTCTTGTGCCAAAAAAACGGGACCTCATGGGATGATAGCCAATTGATTGGTGTTGAAATGAATCATGTTGACATCACATACGCAAGCACAAAATATATTTTAAAGTTAACAATTCTCATGGGTGGTAATATACATTTTAGTATCCATATTTAGGACGAGTAGATTTAAGCATTGATATGATACACGCAGTGCGGATGTTTCATCACATCAAGCATCTTATAATTGCTTTTATGCTTACAAGTTAAAAGAAAATATTATTATTTTCTTCTTAGGAATTTAATATCACACTTACGTTTAAGGAGTTTTAAAATTTGATCCAATATATAAATGAGTGATGTTTAAGCAAATTATTTGTAATCTAGACATATAAAAGCAAATGAAATTATTCATAGAATTTCTCTAGTAAAAGCGACTTAATTTATGAAAAAATTTTTTTTTTTTTGTTTATCAATAGTCTTTAAATACATAGCATTGTATAAAGAAATGTGTGAACAAGAATGTATTTTCGATACAGTTTGTAAAAAATTTTATTTCATTAACAATTAAATTGTTTTTAATAACAAAAAGCTTAGTTTAAAATAAATTGTTTCGCTAATTGGTTTAGAATATTTATAAAGTGATGTGATAGTATAAATATGGTAAAATATAATATTACATCTAAACATTAGTTGTTGGCGGAATTAATCTCTTTTCAAAAATACACGGATAAATTATGCAACATTTGAAAAATTAAAATATGTTTTTGAAATTTTCTTTTTCTTTTGAATATTTTGAAATTTTTGAAATTCTAATTTATTTCTGTTGATTAACAGTATAATGCTGTAGTTAAAAATAATGTTAAACAATTTTGTTCAGATGAACAGTGTATTATCTTTTTAAAATTTGAAGTTAAATTGTTTTGAGGAAAACTATTGAATTCATTAAAATGAGATAAGATTATAAAATTCTGATTATAAATGTTTTGATGAATACAAATGAATTAAAGAGAATTGAATGAATTATAGTAAGATTTGATTATAAATGATCAACACCTTCTTTACCATCCTAGTTATAAGACGTCTCCAACTCCAAATTCTGTTTTACTTTTTATGAAGACTGCATGCACAATTCTTAATTGGAAACTTAGTCTTAATAAATTTTATTCATTTCCATATTTAGAATAATTCATTAACATATTCAAATATTAAATTTCTATAAGCAAATTATTCAGAAATAATCCTCTAGACTAAGAAACAATAGAAAATTCACTAATCTATTGCTATTAAAAAATTGAGTAGTTCATTTTCTTGACATTTCTATTATTAGAGCGAAATTTGAATGATTAATTAAATTAAGAATTTAAGATGAGAGATATATTTTTAATTTTATTTAATTATAATACATATATTTCTTCATTTTACTATCATGATATCGTAAAATATTATCTAAATTATTTTCCAGGTAAAATGTAGTTTCTTTTTTTAATTTTTTTATACTACCAAGGCAATCTATTGAATTTTACAGAAATAATTTAATAATTTTTAATAAACTCTTTAATTATTCATAAATAAATACTTATTTTGTCAATATATTAAAATTAATTAGTAATATTCAACTATAAGAAATATATAAGAGTATTTTAAATATATAAGAAATATATAAGAGTATTTTAAATGTTTTTAATTTTAAATATATTTAAAATAATGCCAGTCATTTTAAATAAAATTTTATGGAAATTAATTTTTCGCAGCCCTTAGGACAGAGTTAAGCAATCATAATGAGAAAAAATGTATTATATTCTTTTTAATTTTTTATTAACATTTTTAAGTAATTTTAATTTATTAATATATAGTATTTTGTTAATTTTTATTCACACAATTTATATAGCTATTTTTTAATTCTTTCTTTTCAATATTGTTGTTGTTGTCGTGTGCCAGCTAGGCTGACAATATGGGGTGCGCTGCTCCACTTTTCCAACTGAACCATATTTTGGTGTGGAGTCTGACTTCCACAGTACACACATGTCATAGGTACCCGTTTATAGGGTAGGCAACCATTCACAACCCATTCATACAAGGAAAGAACAAAGATAGGATAGATAGAGAGAGAATGCCATCCATGCTCGAACCGGGATACGAACCCAGGACCATCTTGTCCGCAGTCAGGTACGCTGACCACTTGACAAGTTGGGCGGATTTCTTTTCAATAGTTTACTCATTTCACACCATGTTGGATTCAAACACTTTTCTTTCGTTCTCTTTTACTGAATTTTGCTAAAAACATGATAATTTTGTTTGTTTGCATTATATTCACTGTCGTTTATTTGAATAAAAACATTAAAAAAGGAAGGTCTGTATAATATTGTGCATATTAAATAGCTACATATACGATTGAAAATACATTTTACAAATGTCGAATACTTATGTACGAATATATATGAAGCTTTCTTATTTATATTATTTCTTCCATCATTTTATAACTCTCCAACTTCTTTAAATTATCTTATATTAAATTACTGCTATTACTGCTATGCCAAAAAAATTCAGAATTTGGAATAATGAATTATATGGCACCTGTGCCCTCATTTAACTCAATTAAATGTATACATCATATTGTAACCTTTAACAGTATTCATCACATAACTTTGAGGAGTATGTTGACTTGTGTGTTAAACAATAGTGGATGCGCATCTATATGACTCCATGATACATTCAATTTGGTAGAAGTAATAATAAGAAGAGAACGTGATACATTCTAGGGACAATAACTTGGCGATGAAGTCAGATTTTTTTCAGAATTCATGGACTGATGTATTTCGCGAACTTTCGCCAATATGATCAGAATTCCCTTCCATAGGCATCTTGCTTTAGACGCAGCCTGCTGTTGATTTTCTCATATTGAGGAAGACTATTATTTGCAATTAGCATATCACTACTTACATTCATGAAATCCGTTAAAAAACTACCATTGAATTTAGAACAGAGGCATCTCCATTTGTAACAGCTTCGTGATAGAGTGATATAAATTAAGAACACGGTGTGGGGTTTCTAGACGAATCACGCTTTTATTTAAGTAATAGCAGCATTGTGGAGGAATGTGGTAATAATATCGAGATATATGTTACTACCACACTTCACAATTTCGGAGTGTCATTCGAACTCATTATCACAACGATTCATAATTTGTGTCACTATCGCCAATGATTGCAAATCATAAATATTCAGCATTGTTGATGGTTGAAGGATACGTAGATAACGTGGTTCATCCAATAACACCTCCCATATTTTACGGAATGCCAAATTTAGCATGCATGATAATGCCAAATCCAACATAGGTAAAATCTGCAATAAACGCATAGGTTCCTTTTGTATGTTTTGCAATCTGTCCTGAAAAGTATCCGGTTTTTTCTCTCGCTAAGTATCTCTTTGATTCTTTTACCAATCAAAAGTATTTGAAACGTAAATACAAGTATTTTGCAAAATCGTCACACCTCCCTGGATAAAAGAAAACAATACTGAGCCTGTAGCTATATTTACTGTTGAATGAAAAACCATAAAGGTTTGATCAATAAATTTCTGTGAATGGAGTTTTTCTTCACTTTATTTACATGTGTATCAAACCAAAATAATAATCACTTGTTGTCAGTTAGTGTCTCTCTTTTTACAGATTTTCATCCATCTCGTCCAGAACATTAGCTCTAGATATTTCAGTTTACTGTCACGAAGTATATGTATTATACACTTGTGCAAGATGAGATTGATTTTCAGTATTCGATTTGAGTCAGATTTGTTTTTCTCCTTTAGAATGTTAAGTAAATGTTTTTTAAATTTAGCAAAATTAAAAATATTTGATTGTGATTAGACCAGATTTATTTTAAGGATATTTAATGTCAATTTTAATCTTTTAAGATTTATATTGTTTTGGGTAGTAAAAAAATAAAAAATTCACTCTGACTTGAAATTTACTAAATATTTTTAAAAATGTATACATACGTACATACATGCATAATTACATACATACATACATTCATACATACATACATACATACATACATACATACATACATACATACATACATACATATATATATATATATATATATATATATATATATATATATATATATATATATATATATATATATATATATATATATATATATATATATATATATATAATAATGTTATATATGAATGCATATATAACACTATTTATTTATAAATTATATATAAAATATTGTATTATTTAGCCATCCATTTAATTTATTTTTGTAAACTTTAAATCTATATATTTTTTATTTTAATCTAAATAGTTAAAAGATATTTCAATTCAAAGTTATTATTGTAATTAAATAATTTTCAATTCAAAATTCTTATTTTAATAACATTTGATAATTAATAAGAAGAGGACTAATTGTATTCTGCGAATGCGCTGAGTATATTTTCTACTTTATTAAATTATTTATGCATAGAAAAAATGCTTTACACCCACATTATTTCATTATTTAACGAGAATGTTGTCTCGTAGTTTTTGATATTCTAACACAAAATGCATACGCAAATAAAAAAATATCGTTTTTATATAGTTATTAAAAGTGGAAAAATTAAGTTGAATAAATATTTTTTTGTCTGGAAATTATATATTAAAACTAATTAAAATATTATTTTATTAATTAGTTTTGATTAGATAATAAGAAGTTTAATTAAAAATGATTTTTTTCAAGTAATTATAATGACTGTCATAAAAAGACTCTGTTTACACAGAGTTTTTTTATATTGCTTAAATTTAACTATTATATTCATAAATATTAAGTCCTTAATAATATCTTTATTTATTTTAAAATAATTTTTCTATATTCCTATTAAATACTTTGTTAAGTTAAGATATATGGTGCAGTATAGTGTAATATAAAAAGCTCAGTGAAAACTTTTATAATTATAAAAATCGTTTTAAACATTTGTCTTAGAAATTTATTCAAGCGAAGTTTTAAGATGTTCAAAACGAAATTATATTTTTACTGATTTAATTTACTAAAATATAATTATCTGATTATTTTAAATATTGTGAAATTAAAAATTACTATAGATATGCAAAATTCTACATAAAATTTTAAATTGTGTTTTGCTTTTCTTAATATCATATTTTGATAGTGTTTCTTTGAATTGTTACAATTTATTTAAATTTATTTCAATGAGTGAATGATATACATATGAATATTTATGGCAAAATAACTAGAAATTATGTAATACAAAAGTTCAACATTATTAAATTATATGTATTGTACTAAAATAAAATACTTAGAATGATTGAATAGTATACATTTTTTAGGGAATATTTTAATACAATATTTCAATAATAGTTTAGAAAGTAAATATATTTTCTTTACTTTTTCTTAAGCTAGCAAGTTTATTTATGTACATCTAACAAGGTATTAATATTTGTTAAAAATATACAGTTTGATATGTTTTTGTGTAATGAGTATTATTAAATAATTTTTAAAAATATCCTAGAATACTGATATATTCTGCTTTGAAAGGAAAGTATTTCGATATTGAAAAATACTTTTCATAATTTGATATTTCAGGAAATGTTTTTTTGTAGAAATTCTATACTTAAAAGAACTTAAAATGTGAATTTAAAGAAAAAATTATTTTGGATTTCAAATTTTTAAAGTTTTTAGATCCTTTTTCAAAACCACATAATATTGCATATAAATGTAAAAAAATTATACTGATTAAAAATGGATCATTTTAGCCTTTAACTACCTTAAGTAAATATATTTTTTTAAAGAGAAACCAATATTTACAACAATAAGATGTTAGGATCGTACAGAAATATGTTTTCTAATTATAAATATACAAATTGTTTCTTAATTAGGAGTACTTACGTGGAACAACACGTTATATATGGAGCATTTTCCTTTTACTAGAGATGCTTAAGTTCTGAAACAATTCCAAATGCAAAACTAATTTAAATACCTAATGCTACAGATAATTTTTAAGACAAGTTTCCGTAAGGTAGCTTTGTGAAATTAGAATTTGTGCTCTTTTTTCATTATCTAGATTAGAGAGAGAGAGAGAGAATTTCCTGAAATCTTCTAATTTTCCTATAAACATTGAACTTTCAATTACCTGAAAGTAATTTTATGTACAAGCAATAAATTTACTTTAAAGTATTAATTTTAGACTCTATTGTAAAAACCGTACTTTATTTAAATTTATGTAACTATTTTCCTTTGAATGAATTTTATAAATTTTATAAATTCTAAAATTACAGGTAAATATAATTTTATTTATACCAGTTATAAGCAATATCCAGTCCTAATTTTATATGTCCAAGTGGAGATTTTCCTGTAAAATAAATTACTTTTGATTATATTAACAATTTTGTGTTTGGTTTTATTTGTATCATAAATATGCAGTAAATTTTAATTTCGATAAATGTATTTTAGTTATAATTTATATCTTGCATTTTTATACATGCTTTTATTATTTTGCACGTATTTCAAAATTAATTCCGTCAAACATAGATCGAATAAATTTAAGTTTCATTCAGCTTCTCGTACTTAAATAGAAACAACTATTTCTTTTTTTTGTATTTATATATAGTTTAAATGAAGAAGCATCTTATTATTTTTTAAATTTTTCAGTAAAAAAAATTATATCTTCTATTTAATTAGGCTACTACGAAAGCTGTGGCAATGTTTGACACGCGTTTTTTTTAGGAACAACTTCAACACTTCATGCTATTCATCTTTCAGTTTAGTGGTATGATTATTTTCATAAACCGGAGATTTTACTGTTAATTAATTAAAAACACATTCAATTTTTCTTCAATTGAAAACTTCTTCTGAATTAAATATATACTAACTGATAAAAAGTTAAAAAATCGCTTAGGATTTGATTTTAGAGGTTATATTGAACTTTATTTGATCATTTTTGAACTGCTGCTTTTATAGAGAGATGTTTATTCTATTCATAACTCTTTATAAACTTTCATTTAGTTTGTTGGCCAAATATTTGTCTGGAATCTATTTAAGAATGATGAAGAAAGAACATAAAATGGAGTGAAGAGCGCATACCTTTTAAATTAATTGAAGATATTTTCCTCTAACTTAAAGTATAGGCTGTGGTTTACTTTGAAATTTTGATTGATGCGTTTGTGGTTATTTTAAATCCTGAATAAGGCTGATTTAAGCAATTTTTAATATTTCTTATTCCGTGATGAAAAATTTCGTTCTGAAACTGACTCATTTGAAGAACTGCATATTATGCACAAATTTCCATTTATACTTTACGCTCGGGGAACAGAAAAAAAATATGCAGTATAACATCTTTTTACTCTCCAAGAATGCAATTTTCTAGAAAACAAAATATTTTTATTTTTGAAAACGTATTTTTTTCACTTATTGCAGTGAACGTGTTTATGCTTTTCCCAAAACGTTCGTAGTTGGAAATGCATTGAAATGGGAATAAAATATTTTCCAAATTCAATATTTCATAACTTCATAACTAAAGGTAATTTTCAAGCATTCAACATCTCATTCTGTTTTCCTTTCGTAATCATCATATGAGACACCATTTCGCGATGCAAAATCACGTTTTGAACAAAACTAAGTAAACAGTTTTAAATAAACCGGAATAAAAGTAAGATAATTATTAAAATACAGGGGAATGATTTTTCTGAAGTCTTTTACAAAGATAAAAATTTGTGACAGGTTGACATTTTATCTCGTTTATTGTTCAACCTAGCTCTAGAAAAGGCTACCAGAGCATCTGGTGTCACAATAAGAGGAACCATCTATCAGAAGACAATATAAACATTGGCATTTGCTGATAGCATCGTCTTGCTTGATACCCAGAAAATTTGTCACAGAGGCTTTCAGTCTATTAGAAGCGGAGACTGGCAAATTAGGCCTAAAAATAAATGAAGATAAAACAAAATTCATGAATACTTCAAACGAATACACCTATTCCACATTCATTTAAAGGAAAAAAATTACACTTTTGAAACAGTGTCACAGTTCTAATATCTTTTAACTATCGTTATTACTAACAATGATTTGAATGTAGAAATAAACAACAGGCTCACCATGTCAAATGAATTCTATTATGGATTTAATATCCAACTGAAATATCAATTCGTGAGTTCAAAAACGAAAATTAACATCTATAAATTACTAATTCAAGCAATTTGGTTTTATGGGAGTGAATCCTGGGCAATTACTAATGTACATGAAAATAAATTATTAACATTTGAACATAAAATCTGAAGAAAAAGTTTGGTATATTCCAAGAGAATAATAGCTGGAGATCTTTGTTAAATTTTGTAATCTATTAAAAGTACAAGCGACTTGATAGTGTTAAAATCATAAAATGCAATAGGCTACGATAACTCGGACATTTGCATAGATCTAACAATGCAAACCCAGTAAAAAAGCTCACTTTTACTAATTCCATGGGAAACAGAAGACGATAAAGACCACAAATTAGTTGGCTTGACTCAGTCGGAAAGGACTTTAATCTGACCAATAAGGGAAACTGATGAATACTTGCAACGGATGGGACCAGATGGCAACGACTATTAGGAATGTCCTTGGATTGTAATAGGCTATGATGCTTTGGAAGAAGATTTATTAAAATATATTTAAAAATGACAAGTAAAGTTATTTTCCAACAAATTTCAATCTTTCTCCTAAAGAAAGGTACACTTCCCTTCTGAAAACAATTTTAAGTGAAAGCAAACATCACAAACAACTAGTGAAAGATTGTGGGTTTCATCCACAAATTTAAAATATAATCATAAAATTTGTAGAAACAACTTAGCAAAGTATTACAGATATTTTGCAAAGTTTGCAAAACATTGCATTAAATATTAAATTAAGGTTACTTAACGTGCTTTAGTTTATGGTAATAGAATGAATTTAAAAAAATCATCCTAATTTCTATAATTAACAGAAGGTGATTCATATATATCTTAAGCAATTCTAAGAACAACAAGCATTTATATGCAGTGAACAAAGATTTTGTTTTTGAATAGACTGTAATGAATAGAGTAAACCTAAAATACTATAATATCTTTATTATATATATATATATATATATATATATATATATATATATATATATATATATATATATATATATATATATATATATATATATATATATATATATATATATATATATATATATATATATATATATATATATATATATATATATATATAGTATATATATATATATATATATATATATATATATATATATATATATATATATATATATATATATATATATATATATAGTTCTTTTTTAATAAATTATAATAAACAATTTATAACAATGTGTGTGTTTTATAACACATACATAAATGAATTTATAATTTACATTACATTATACATTATTTACCTTGATAAGGGCAATAAGTTGTCGCAATATATGTTTAACAAAATGGTTGGTATACAATATTAAACAATTTAAAATGATAGCAATATGATTGTAAGAACCCTTATATATAGGTTTTTTCCTTATTATATTATTTGTATAAAAAGAATTTTAATAACTGAAATTGCATCATTCAATTATTTTGTTAAAACACGTGACATTTTTTCAAAAGTAATTCTAAAAAGAATGCGATTTTACTTTCTTATACATTACTAGTAAAAGAAATCTCTGACAGTCCTTATATATGTAATATTTTGTTAAATATATAATATTATTGGATTCATGCGTCTAATCATATGGACTCGGTTGTTTGGTTTGACTAACTTTATTCATATTGAGTATAAATTTTTCGATAACCATCGTGATTTAATTCCTAAAACAATCATCAAAATGTAGTAAATACTTACATAATATTGTACACACTAGACATTATATCTCTCTATTCATCTATCTATTTATCTATCTATACGTGGATGTAAATAAATGTATGTATGTGTGTATATGTATTAAAATATATACAGTGAATTTTGAAAGATATGTAGAAATATATTTTAACTCTCAAACGGAGAATTATTTTTAAACTGAATACATAATTTAGAGAAAAAACAAAAATTTAAGAATAGGAATTTAAAGGTAATTACTGTTTTAGGGATTTTGTAATCTAGAAATGTGTTTTTAAATATTCTACATATGTAAAATATAAAATATTTGTCATACGATAGAATAAAGTTCGATGTGTTTATCAACTATAACAGAAATATGTGAAAATTTCTAATGTTCAAGTTTTTTATTACTACAATTAATCATTTCATAAAGCTATACGAAAACACCAACTCACGAGAGTAAAAATTTTTAAGGGAATTTTTATATGGTTCTATATAAAGCATAACAATTAAAAATAAATAAAATTAGAATACAATTAATAAGTTTGGATGCTGTTTCAAAAACTATATGATAAATTTACAAGCTGTAAGGAAAATTTATAGCAATAATGAAAGTTTATTCATATTTAACTAGTTTTTCAATTTAAAATAACTGAAAATGAAAATTATCATCCAGAGAATAAAGATTATTTGGTTATAAATAAAGATATATAATATTTATTAGTAAAATTAATTACATTACATAATAAAGCTATATTTATTTACATAAAAAAACTTAACATTTGTAATATTTAGTCTTTAATAATACAACTGGGAGTTTGCTATTAAAAACCTTTACTTTAAATTTATATTTTGATTTAGATCAAAATATAATGACGAAAGTAGAGAAAATACATTTAATGTTTAAGCAGTGTAACAAAGAATGTTTCTACTCAACATTATCTCAGTAAAATACATTCGTAGAATTTAATTTTGAGGAAGCTCCATTTAATTAATTATAATTAATTCACAACTAGTAACACAAAGGTTAAAAGGTGATTAGTTACGACAACGTGATTCACGATTTCCAAAATTCATGTTATATCATTTTTCCTGAAAATTCTGAATGACAGCCTCTTACCGCATTTAATATCAAGGCAAAACTTTAGTAGAATTTGAGAGACACAGTCTCTAACAAATATTTAAGAAAATTACTGAAAATCGTTCAAAAAAAGGAGCGCTTTCTAGAAAAATTACGCTTCTTTAAGATTTCAGCCTATCAGTACGAATCGAAAAGAAATGAATAAATTCGGTAGGGTAATTTTTAATAGTCACGACTGGAATTCTAACAGTTTTCTTTTACATAAGCTAAACAAGATTTTAGGACAGTAAACAAGTTAAAAGTGTAAAAAATACGCCAAAGCAATGATGACTTGTTTTAATGAGCTTGGTGGATTAAGAGAGTATAAAATAGGAAATTCAAAGATAAAGTTGAGAAAGAATCAATTTTTATGTGTAGGATTCCATTAAATAGAACAGTATATGGAGTTTCATGTATAAAAAGTAATTATTCTGTTAATAAAAAGAGTTTGTTCTTTTTATTAAAGAGACTCAAACATTCTTTTCAGCATAACCCAAAGAAGCGTTTGATTTAAAATGAAAAAATGTAATTTATTTTATTATTTTTATTTCCCTTCAGAAGCTCATAAGACTAAGAAATTCTATTTTTGTCTTCCAATATCAATCATTAATAGATTTCTATTTCTATGCAGTATATATATATATATATATATATATATATATATATAAATGAAAATTTAATATAAATGAATCTTTAATATTAAAACTGGGAGTTTGCTATTAAAAACCTTTACTTTAAATTTATAGTTCGATTTAGATAAAGAATATAATGACTAGAGGAAATACATTTAATGTTTGAGCAGTATAACAAAGAAGGTTTCTACTCAATATTATCCCAGTAAAATAGCACATTCGTAGAGTTTGGAGAAAGTGCTCCATTTAATTAATTATAATTTATTTACAACTAGTAAAATTAAAAGGAACTGATTAATTATATAAAATTTATTTTTTCCTGTTAACTGCCACGAATATATTCCATATATCAATATTATCCATAGTTTGTCGTTTTAAGTGTCAATAATAAAAACTATTATCTTTTTTATAGAAAAAGTAATCTTTTCACTTTTTGAATTAACAAAGGATAATTAATAAAATGTATATTTTTTATAAAGTTGAACCAACTAATATGTCTATTTACTTGCAATACCATTTTATCCTACTTAATAAACATTCTCAGATATTTAAGTAGTTGAAATAAATCACACACAATCAGTGAATATCATGAATCAGTGACTACATGTTAAGCCATTATTATACTAACAAATTAATAGCTTCAATAATATTGGAAATACGTAAATGAAAAAAAATGTTTGTTTCCTCTGTGGTTGAAGCAAAGTAATTGTGCAAGTCTTAAAGAACAAATGTTTGCAAATTTGTTAATTAACTGCATCAATACCATGCAACTTTTCGTGAATAACTAGTAGTTTTTACGTTATTTACAG
The DNA here is from genome assembly GCA_037975125.1 of Latrodectus hesperus. Lineage (NCBI taxonomy): Eukaryota > Metazoa > Arthropoda > Arachnida > Araneae > Theridiidae > Latrodectus > Latrodectus hesperus. The sequence continues at coordinate 72,650,098 of CM075855.1, read as the reverse complement.
CTTGAATTAACATGAAGTTGCTAATAAATCCCTCGCTACCATCATTTTCGTTGCTTTTAAGTGGATAATTAGCTTATTTAAAGTTTAATCTTCCGTTAATTAAGGTTTATATTAAGTTTATTGGAACCCCTTATACACAATGGCACACTTTGGCACCTTTTATTAAGATTTCAGTTTTGTTGTATTTTAGAGTTTTATGGAATTCTGTTATCCTTCCCTAATATTGTTATTTATTTGTAATCTGCAGAATAAAACTAAATGCGAAAATACAAGTACTTCATGAAAAATGGTATCAAATTTTAGAATTTTAAGTGATTTTAAATTTTTATCATTTTAATAAATTATTTCATTAAAAGTTTCATTTTATTAATTTTCTGCACTTTTTATTATGTATCGAATTTTGAAATAATTATAAATTACTTTTAAGTTTCTATTATAAAAAATAATTTAACCAATATGAATAAAGACGTAATTTAGTAGCAAGAAAATGGAAAAATTAATCATACACATTTTTTAAATATGAAGGCTAATCTCATTCAGACGCCTTATTATTTAAATATCTTTTTAATGAAAACGTGTATTCATGAAATATTGAATATTTTAATTTTCAATGAATAATTTGGTATGAAAACCAAATAAAGCATACACATTTTTAATACAAATTAATTAATTTTGTAAAAGTTAATTAACAGAAGGGGATTGGAATACGTAAGTAAATACAATGACACTTTTAGAAATTAAATGTAGTGTAGCGTAACATAATTGCAGTTTCACTACTTTAAGAAATTAAATTTTGTCTAGCTCAAAAACTTCCCCTCGTTATCAATTTAATGATTTATTTGCAATTTAATTGTATTAAAATAAAACTTAAAATAAAGTATACATTTAATTAACATGTTATATGCTATGATAGCATTTATTATTTATCTGTAATTTTATTTTACCATTAGACAGGACAGAAATGGTCAGTGCATCAAGTAAAACAAACAAAAGTTACAGAATACTCACATTTAAATTTTGTAAAATATGGTGGTTTTCCTTGCATAAAATTTTTTCCAGTTTCATGCTAACTTCATGTATAGTATATATATATATATATATATATATATATATATATATATATATATATATATATATATATATATATATATATATATATATATATATATATATATATATATATATATATATATATATATATATATATATATATATATATATATATATATATATATATATATATATATATATATATATATATATATATATATATATATATATATATATATATATATATATATATATAATTGTATTGATTGTAAGAAAAATGTTTCTACATTCACAGTTGTTTTATGTATTAAAAAAATTAAATGTAAAGTTTCCTGAATGTCTCTCGTTTCCTCTGTTTCCCTACATTTCTATCTCATTTAACATATTAAATTAGATAAAAAATAATTATTTTCTTGATGTAAATAAAGAAGCCGACCGATGAGGAGTGGAAAGTGTCTGTAAATTCGAAGCAGATAGTTCCGGTTACCCCACAGTATAAAGATGCCATCACGTTACCCCCATGTAGCACTGGATTAAAATTGAATCCTAAAGGCAGCCAAGGATTAGAAAAAAAAGTTGTTAGAGAATGTTTCCAACGAAATTTGAAAAAAAAATGAAATTTCAATTTATAAAATTAACAATTTAGAATTACAGAACTTAAATGTTTAATAAAGTTTTTTTATTTAATTCTATGACCAATTTAATAAATACATGCATACATGTGCTATTTAATATAAGTTTCCTTAAATTGTCATAAAACATTTTACATTTAATATATTTTGATGAGAAAAATGTTATTCCATTGTCATTGTATTATTAAAGTTTAAATAAGTTATGTAAATAATGAAATAAAGAAACATAAAAATTAATTTTTATTACAATATAAATTTGTGATTAAATACAGTACTAGTCACCGTAAATGCAACACTCTGAAGGAAGCATGCCAATAACATGAAACTTACAAAATGCGTTAGAGGAGGTGAGATATGAATTTCAGTGCAGACGCAAATCATGCGTGCCTGTGGTGCCACTTCAATATCGGCAAACGTGTTTTTCTTGTGGTTTTTTTAAAAAAAAGATCAATTATGCCTCTTAGAAAAAAGCGATCATTTTTTGATCAAGTATCCGAATTCGACAGAGGGAGGATAATGGCTTACCGAGATTGTGGATTATCTTTCAGGGAAATCGGTAGTCGTGTTGGACGAAACCAAACAAATGTAATGCGGATATGTGATTGTTGGTTGCAGGAGGGTACAACGGACCGACGTCTCGATTGCATATATCTCAGTACACTATTTCATATGATGACAGGCAAATTGTGCGCATGGCAGTGACGAATCGCTCAGACACATCACAAATCATAGCTTAGCACATTTAATCTGTAAAACATCATCCAGTGTCTGCGCGTACCAATCGATGTCACTTACTGCAGAGTGGTCTGTCCGCAAGAAGTCCATTTCTGCATCTACCATATCATTCATATCATTGACGTAGAATTACAGACGTCTCCACCACCAATGAAGCGATGAAAGAAGGATGTAGATGGCAAAATGGAATGAAATTATCTTTACTGACGAGTCACGCCTCTGTATGCAACACCACGATGGTCGCATTCGAGTCTGGAGACATCGTAGAGAGATGGTACTAAACAGCTGCGTTATGCAAGACCACATTGGTCCCGCATCGAGTATTATGGTATGGGTTGGTATTGGATATCACACTCGCACTTCTCTAATACGCATTTCCAGTATTTTTAACAGCCTGTTCTACATCCCAAGGTGTTGGAACCAGTTGTCTTTCATTTACTTTCAGGGCTTGCCCACAGATAGCCTTTTTTCAACAAGATAATGCGTGACCACACATGGCACGCAATGCCCAAGGTTTCTTCATCATTCACCTGATTGAATTGCTTCCTGGCTCCCTCTCCAGATCTTTTGCCGATAGCAAATAAGTGGTCCATGGTTGCTCAACGATTGACCCAGATTACATCCGCAGCTGCCACACCAGATCAACTTTGGCAATGAGGGGAAGCGTGGTTTAATGTACTCCAAGAACACATCCAAAATCTCTTTGAATGAATGTCGAGGTATGTAGCAGTGATGATCTCCAGCGATGGCTGCTACTCTGGCTACTGATTTTTGCAGGACCACACTTCACAGAAGTCCATTAATTTAATCATTTGATTCTCGGTCAACTTGTTAACTGCAAAATAAATTTTGTTGCGATATATCTTATCTTTTTTGCAATTAGGGTGGCCAGCAGTGTAATTACACAATATTTAAGATGAGTGCTTTGGTATCTGAAAATTGAAAACAATTTAATTCTATTTTATATTAAAATATTTAAAATGATAAACAAACAATTTTTAACTGTATCAAATCTACAAATTATAAATGTGTCTTGAATTTCTGATAATTTCTATTTAAATTTTCTGAAAACTGAAAGTATTATAAACAGTAATAAATGCTTCAAAATAATTTTTATGGTTTTCTTTAAAAAATAAATATTTCATTTCCGTCAAAAATATCATCTTAAGAGAATTTAGAGAAGCATTTTTAAAACTAAATATCTAATTAAAAATTTTGTTAAATTTGCTTACTTTCAAAACTAGAATTTGAAATATATTCATAAAGATAAATTTATTTACAATTAATTTATATTTTTGATTGACAACATATTGAACAACGCTTCAAATTTTAAAAATAGTAATTACAAAATTATCAGAGATTTTCTATTTGTTTTTATTAAATGAAGTTTTAATAAAACTAGATGAAAACTTGATGAAATATTTGTAATTAAATTGAATATTTTATATTATGTAAAAATATTTTTTAAGTTAAATAAAAAAGTTAAGTTTTATCTTACTAAAACTGTTTTTAATTTTTAAATCTCTGTGCATCAAAGTTTTCAGAATATTATTTTCATCAAGCAATTTAATTTAATCCTTTTTTTGAAAAAAATATTGGGTAAAAAATTGCAACCCAAAGTTGTAAAAGTAAACCAAAATGTAAAAGTAAACATTAACAACAATATTAAAACAGGAAAAATATAAAATTAAATTTTATATTATTAATTTTGCGATGAAATATTTTGACTTAAAATAGATCTAATATATTTTGATAAAATATTAATATTTAATACAATATAATTATAATAATTATAAGTAAATTTATTATAAACATTTTTTAAGAAAATGTTAGTACAGAATGTGCATTTTTTAACATTGTTCTTTTGTATGTACACATTGTTATTCAATTTAAATTCTAAAATTTCAAAATTGAGATTTTTTTCACCTTGAAAACCAAAGTTTTTTAAATTGGTTTTTAAGTTAATTTCTTTTTGTTGAATGTATTACATGTTTTATTTATTTCATGGAAAAGTATTTTTAATACAGATCTATCGGAATCACACCAACGCAGATCTTGAGTTTCTTCATTCTAGCAGAAAACAAGTATATCAGATTTTGATAGTGAAATAAAATACAGAATAGTAAATTACGTCAATTTTATACAAGTATTTTTGATTGCCTAATAAAAATACAATATATAAACTGAAACGACAAAGGTACTCAATTTAAAAAAATGATTATTTTTCAGTTTGAGTTTAAGTTTTATTAATGTTTCATATTCATAAGATGTTGAATTCCTTTATAGATAAACCAGGTATCATTTTAAAATTAGATTAAAAAAATTTGACAGTTTTTCTTCCAAAAAATACAAAGCATATTTATTACTTTGGAAGTATATAAAGCATATATAAAAATATATAAAGCATATTTATTATTTTGGAAAAATATGTTTAATCCAGTAATTGTGTGTTTAATATATACTATATTTGTATTATTGTCTTTATAAATTTTTCATTAATTCTCAGTTAGGAGGGTAAATATATTTTTAAATTTTAGAAAATTGTATTTACAGTAATCTATGTATCATTCACAATATTTTAGTTTCGTATATTTTCCAATTTAAATTTTGTAGCAAATGAAAATGCTCTAGGTGGGCGTAGTCTTTTTAGAACACTATAATCTCATGATTATAACTGTCTTGGATTGTAAGTTATTTTGGTATAAAGAAATCATTTGGATACCATCAATTGATGAATAATCGATGCATAAATAATATGTAATGAATAACTACACTAAAAACTAATTTATGATCATGAAATTTTTTTTAAAGAATTTTAAACAATTTCTAATATTTTTCTTAATCTATGAAAAATTTTAAATTAAAATAAGGTATTTTTATTTTTGATTGAAAATTTATTTAGCTTTTTTTGGTTAAAATGTTAATAACTCATGAAAATGGCACATATATTTTAATTCGACTTTTATTTAAAGTTTCTAAGTTAAATATTTAATTGTATTAATTAAATTGTTTGTTGTTGATTTTTAATTTAAAGTTTACGAGATTTAATCTGTAAAAAACTTTAATGTCTTAAAATTGTATTTTATTTTAAGTTTTTCTTTTTTCTTTTCAACATTTTCTTTATTTGAATTTCCTTTTGAACATCATTTATTTTATGAATGAACATTATTTAAATATCTTTAAAATGTGTTACAAGTTTTTCTTTTTTTCATATTGATTGCTTTATTAAAATAATGAAATTTTGCAATCATAAACTTTTAAACTATGCATGATTTTTAATTACCTAATTTTTTATTAATACCATCAAAGGTAATGTAAAAACAAATTTATTTAACATTTAAATGCATATTTCTGTAACTCTTTGAATGCTTAATTTGAGTTCATGTAAAGTTTTAAATCCCACTCTAAATTGCAAATAAGTGAAATGAATATTATTCAAAAATCATCAAAAAAATTAAAACATATAATACTTTTATTGACGCGTTTTACATTAAAAACAAATCAATTTTATAACAATAAAATTTAAATTTCTGATGAAAATAATTGTTATAAATAAAACATCACCTATTTTTGTGTCTGAAATTTATTAATATTCTTTCAAATTAAACTTATTAATATGAGACTTAAGCTTATTTAAATTTTTCACATTAATTTTTTATACTAAAAATTTTAGTTAAGAAAAGAAGGAATGTAATGTTTAATAAACCATGTTTTATGAAATTCACTGTTTCAAATGATTTTATTTTTTATCACTGGAAAATATTTTTCTTCCTACCACAAGAAAATTTCTTTTGCATTTCCTGGAAATTAAAAGATTAATATGTTCAAATAAGCTTCTTACTATGCATTATACTTATTATAAGATACTTTTACCACCAAGTTTTACACAGAAATATTTTGTTTGAATATACATAAAAAGAAAAGAAACATTTTAAGATAACAGGTAAATGTGAAAATAGAGTTTAAAAGTAAATTATAATCAAAAAAATTTATTGTTTAATTTCTGATTTAAATTTTTGCTATGATACTTATTGCATTTTAAATTAAGCTTCTTTGAAAAATATTTTTTTCAAAGAAGAGAGTTTGTTAGAGCATAAAATATTTTTCTTATAATATGAATCAACTAAGAAAAAAATAATTAATAAATATTTTCTTTGAGAAAACGAATTCCTATTTTGAGCATTTATTAATCGATTGAGTATTTTCAGAATTTTATCATTAAAATTATTTAACTAAACTTTGTGAATATATTTTTAATTTTAAAATTTTTTATAACTTTGTGAATAAATAGAAATTTTTGGAAAAAATTTGAAACTAATAAAATTGAGGCATGAGATATTTTAATCTTGTAAAATGATAAAAATTTAATATTATTCAATAGACAGGAATATAATTTTGATTGATTATTGGCTTAAATCTTTACCAAAAATAATCAAAGAGAAATATATGTTATAGCTGGTTTGTGAGTAATAAGATTTTTATCCCACAATATAAATATTAAACATTAGAAATTACAGAGAAGTTAAATGAGGCCAAGAAAAAAACACCTTTTTGATTTCTTTTTTACATTTCAATAAAGATATAATTGATTTTTAGAAATGCAAATATTATTTAAGCAGGAAGTTTTTAATGATTGCCAAGAGCATAAAATATGTAAATAATTGTCAATAAATAAACTACGATATAATTTATTTAAATGAATGGTAATTCAAAGGAAAGTATGCATAGTATAAAAATAATTTTCGGATAATATATAAAAATGATTCCTTCCCTCCTTTATTTTTTGACAAAGAAGTAATTTATTTAAACTTAAAAAGCAAATTTTCTGCAAATAAGAACTAGAAATTATAGAGTCAGATAAACATACTTGAATACTTCTTGTTTAATATTATTAAATTTGTAAAAGTAAAAAAAAATTAATTAATTAAAATGAAAATTATGTTTTCATTTCTAATGTAAATAGTATGATTAATGTAATGATAAAACATTAAACAATTGAATTCATAGATATTACATAGTTTGTCTTTGAAAATTTATTATTTGTTTTAAAACTCCTTTCTGAATGTTTCGCGAAAGAAGAAAATAAAAATGATTTGTATTCATAGTATGAATTAAAAATTTTTGTTTAGAAAATTTATGAGATTCATTACATTAAAACAAAATTTATTGATAAAATAAAAAAGAATTTTAGAAATAAAGAAGAATTTCATTAAATATCTTTTAAAATTTATTATTGTTATTTAAAGTGTAAATTAAAATTTTGCTAAAATTCACTGTATTACAGCTGTAATTAATTGCCAGAAACATTCACCTCAATGATTTTTTCCAAAACTCATTTACCTCAATGATTTTTAAGAAAAGTTTAAAATTGTGTTCTATGTGAATATTAATATAAATTAAAGTAGTTTTTAAAAAATTAAGTTATTTTTTGAGATATCCTTAATTTATATAATTTTAAGTTTAACCTGTTATTGACAGTTCTTTGCAAGTTTTTCTGAAAAAAGTAACTTTGCAACTCTCTTAATAGCTTTCTTTATACATTTTTTGGACTAAATTCGGAAAGTTCTAAAAAATTAAGTTCCTAAATAATTTTTATTATAAATAATTGCAGTTGACAAGAAATAAATAAATTTATTTCAAATAAATCATGAAAAGATTCATCAATAAGTATATATTTTCTTGATATAATTATTAAGTATATCTTTAGCACAGCATTATTATTAATTATGATAAGACTATTTTCAACATAACTCATACCATTCAATGAATCTACTTAATCAAATTCAATTAAATAGAAATATAATTCTTTGACCAAGTTTTTAACTATACTTATCTTATTCTATAGAAATTATATAAAAACACCATGTTAAATGTAAAAGTATCCTATATTTTCCTTAAAAAGCAAAATTTTTCCTTAAAAAGCAAATAAATAAATCTTTTAATAATAAAGCTCTTTAGTTTTTCAGTATTTGTTATCACCGCCAAGTATTTATAATTATTTCAGTTTTTCACATTTTGTAGGACCATGACAGAGGATTAATATCCTCATTATATATTAGATGAATCCATAGAATATTAAGTTATTCTTAATTTAAATGTTTATTCAACTATTTTATTTTGATTTTTGTTTTCATTGATTATTTATAATATTATGAAATTTCAACTTTTCATCACTTTATTATGAAAAACATTTAAAATACAGCTTAGTAAATTCTTTATTTTTGATTGATGTTACCTGTCAATTTGAAATTCTTTTAAGTCAAGAACGTATTCGATAAATAATATATTTTACTTTAGAAATATATGCGCTGCTTAATTTTCTATTTTCTTACTTTAATTTTATTTAAGACGCATACTTCACTATTTTGAAGCAAAGAGGTTTAAATCAATTTAAATTGGCAGCCAAACAAGGGACTGAAACAGCATGTGAACCTCATTATTTTAATGAAATTCTTGAAAAAACAGTTAAATAGTTGATTTCCATTCGAATAACATTTTAGTATTTCTTATGGAAACACTGAAAAATTTATACATTCTAAAATCCTAACAAAAATGTTCTGATAAAAAATATTTAAAATATATTTTTGTTAAACTTTTTTTTGAATATGTAAATATTTTAAAGTTCCTGTGTATTTAAAAATTCTTCAGAGATTTTGTATTTAACTAAAATCTAAAACGTGTCAGGTGAATATTTGGCCACATAATCATAAAATGACGAAAATATAAAATACAGAACAATGATTTAAAATAACAGTTCTGTTATCAATTTTTTTGCCATTTTAAGTTAGTTAATATTGATAAAGTGATATAATGCATGCTATTTGTATATAATTTAATTATTATGTATTTAGATTTCTATATCCGTTAGGAGAACCGCTCTCAATATTAGTGTCAATGATAATGTCTGGATTGATGTTCAGAACCCTCGAAAATATGTGATTGTAGAAATGCAGTATTGAAAAGCATTATCTGAATGTTGATGACCATTACATACGTTTATAGAAGCAAAGAGATAAAACGTCAAATCCAGTGTGGATGACATGAATGTTGACATGACAATCCCGAGGGTAAAATGATCTGCTGGATGTCGATCATTTCTAATAACATTATATGTCAATTTGACAATTTGGAAGCTTTATAGCAAGATTTAGAAATTGGTGGTTCCTAAAGGTCAATCTAAGCGGATGACAGTTATTTACAAAATAACTCTCGACCACATACTGAGTGATTTTTTTTTTGCAAAAATCTTCCAAGATTGTAATCATGAAATGAATACAGGAAAATGATTATGTATGGGAAACGAGTGAGTTAACGTTTAAATACTTCAAAATTATAATAATCAATAAGTAAATATTATTTTTATAGCAAATATATTAATTGTAATGGCAATGATAATACAATCGTAAGTATTTACCAAATTTCTTTTGATGTACCACTGCTGTACTTTTTGTAATCAGTAAGGACAAAATTTACTTTTACAGTAGAAGAATTCTACATTTTTAAGTAGTTATAACTACTAAAATTTACAACAGCTTTATAAAATTGCATGTGATATTGCATGTGAAATATATAATATTATATATAATATATAATATTACATATTTAATATTAATATTATATATAATATAATATAATATAATATAATATAATATAATATAATATAATATAATATAATATAATATAATATAATATAATATAATATAATATAATATAATATAATATAATATAATATAATATAATATTATATATAAATATATTATATTGCGTGTGAAAAATTTCAGAATCAATCAAAGCTATCATAGCTAAGTGTAAAATTAACTGTCATAGCTTCAATTAATTCTTATTCTTTTCGTGTAATAAAACGGTAGCAATGAATACTTTTGCATTGTGAAATCTCAAAGGAAAAAGTCAAAATGTAATTTAAAAATACCAGTTTGCAAACTCAAGGAAATTTACTTATTCCCTGTTTTCCTAATGTATACGGATGAAATATAGTAAATAATTATTAATATGAAATTGCATTATTATTATGAAATTATAATATGTAAAAGAAACAATGTTATATAAGCGGTTTTAAGATGAAGGTGCATTTTAATTTATTTTATAGTACCACTTAGTTAAAATTTTAATGTTAATTTAAATATCATATTAATTTTTTAAAATCGGGTAATAAACTTTCAATTAATGACAATTCTCTTATATAATCATTCATTATTTTATTCAAATAAACATGTCACACATTCTAACAATAGGCAGAAACTAGTTTATTGCAAATTTTCAAGTTATCTAAGTACCTACATTCTTTGATAACCATTCTATTTAATATATAATAAGCAATTTAGGAATCATTTAAGTAATCATTCGATATATTAACCAATTTATTGATCTACATTCAAAATTCAGCAAGAAAATAATGACTTGAAAACAGATATCTAAAATTTTTAAAATGCAAATAAGTTCGTGTTTTATGTCTGGATAGATTAAGGCAACTATGCCAGGGAGTAAAACCAATATGTGTATACTATTTTATTAACTTTATTAACTAAGTACATAAATTTTCTGAGGACCTTTTCCAAATTATTCTTTGTCTTTGAAAGCTTAAGCCTTTTGATGAAATTTTTAATTTGCAAAATTATTCTCACTTGTAAGAAGTAATTTAAGTTAAATAAAGCTTAATTATTTGCTTGATTATAAGTACTGCATCAAGTATATTATGAACAGATTATTTTGAGAGACCCGTATGCATTAAATATTTATTCATTTGTATTTATATGTTATTTTTTCAATTTCATTGAACATCATTTTCTACATGCTAGACTTAATTTCCTCTAATAAGTTACAGAGGAAAACTAGATTTAAAGTAAGGAAAATAAATAAAGAATTATCTTTCTAAATAAATATTATGAATTTGAATTATTTTTGTGACATTATTTCGTTGGTGTTTTGCATTTCTCTCAAACGTAATGCTATTGAGACGGATATAAATGTTCATTTTTCACATAGAAAAAGTACCAAAAAATTATACTTTACACCAATATATATATATATATATATATATATATATATATATATATATATATATATATATATATATATATATATAGTATAAGACTTCTGATTGATTATCGTTTTATAATAAAATGTAACCATATCCTATCGATGTAAGATTCTTGATCAAAATGTTTGATCCATTCAAACACATATATTTTATTAGAAAAATTAAATGATAGTAAATGCATTATTAAGAAATCAAAACATAAGTTCTTTTTATTGTATAGTATAACTGTATATGGTGTTCGGTTGTATAAATGTATAACTAATGGGTTGTTCGGAAAGTAATTACGTTTTTCCTACATGGATCTGCTTTTTGCTAGTAATAACCAACCACTTTATAACTGTGGAATCTTGCTACTACCAGAAAGATGGTAAAAACTATTGGACTAGAGTGAACAATGTGCATAGCAATATAATATTTATTTGTTGCACGTTTCTCATTTCATGAAAAACGAAATGACTTTCCGAACACCCTAATATATTTATTATATTGTATAATTGTGTTGTACATTTTCAAATCAATCATAAATGATATTTCGTAGATGCTAATTTGGCTTTTGTACCAAAACAAGTTACTAATATTTTCTAAATTTTTAGTATTTTTTAAGAATGAAAGTGAAACATCATAGTTGTGTTGTCCAGTTAAGTAGTGAAATTGAATTAAAGTACAACTCATGAAAGGTAAAAGTTAAAAGAGTCACCTAGAAGATCATCATTAATTATGTTGAATTCATGGTAATAGTATTTTTTTTTTATAAATGCTACATTATTATTTGAAACTTTATGTAGGATATTAGATGAAAGAGAATGCTTTTAAAGCTGTGAAGATAACTAAAGCTTTTTATAAAAATCCTGTATAATGTGTCAATATTCTAGCAGCAATTATTAGCCTGTATATTCATAATTCTGTATTACATAACCTTGAAATCAACCGAAAAGGCAAAAGACATTTTTTATAAATGAATTTTAGACTTTTTTTATGCATTTTTCACTCCGTTTCAACAAAATAAAGAATAAACAGTAAAACTAGAATACTTCAAGAAGATATAAGGTTACAGTAACGAAGTTTCTATACATAATGGTCAGTGAAACTTGAAAATCTTTCAAAAGCAGTTTCTACATATGAGATGATATATAAAATCCAATCCATTTCAGCAGTTCCATTCTTTCTTTGCGATGGAAAACACGTTTTTATTTGGTGTACATTTCTTTGTTCTTAATTACTGAAAATCAGTCCATAATGGTATTTGACTGAAAACATGCACTGGTAGGAAATAGAATGGGTCTCTTCTGGAGCATGACCATCAGAGGCAACCGGGTCACAAATGTAAACCATTGTACCATTAGAAACTTGTGGAATTGTGTTTAAATTGAAGAAAAAGTTTCACGAATAAATAGCACAAAAGTCCTATAGTTACAACCGAACGTGAAGATCCTAATGTATGTCTGCCAGCTTGGCATTATTGGACAAATTCAACCAGTCATTGCGAAGTCATCAGGAATAGTGATATTACGATTAACAGTTTGCACAAAGCTGCGTGAAAAACACACTTATTACAGACGACCTCTGTTTGTTGCCACTGTTAACGTCTCACAGAAGAGCTCGATTACAATGGATTCTATCACATTGATTGGACATCACAACAATGTGTCAATGTATTAATCACTGATGAGATTTTTTTTTAAAAATGTTTTCCGACGGATAAAGAATTGGAAAAATCCCAGGAACTCCATGCTAAGCTTAGAACAATATTAAAAAAAATAGCTACAATAGTTAGTTATTGTTTGGACAGGAATATTTGTCAAAAGCCGAACTGAATTCCTCATCTTTTCTCACTGCTCAGTGACAGCAATTATTTAATGGAATGGAATTCTCGACTAATATGCTTATTTATGCTCAGTAACCACGCGTCTTGATGCTATGATGTTTACAATAATGCACGAATGCATAGACCTCGCGCTGTAAACCAGTATGTAGATTCTAAAGCACAGATACGACTGAAGTGGCCATCGTGCGTTTCCAGCTAGAACATAATAGAGCATGTTTGATAAATTCTTGAGATAGGTCTTTCTGCTCTGTTCAATCCTCCCCAAAACGTTAGTAGCTTGAAAACATATTTTTCGATACTAGACAAAGATTTCTCGTAAGCTATTGATGACCGGTTTGCAAGAATTAATTGTCAGTAACGATCTCCATCAGAAGTTTGTTTTCATCAACTGGAGATGAGAAGACATAGGCCCTACTGATATAGATTTGCAACTTAAAATTTTGTAACACAAGTTAGGAACATTATTAATTATGTAGCTTATTTAAAAATGACTATTATTTTCCATTCTTATTTTGTATGGAACTGCCTCTAATTTCATATAGCAACCTGCGAAAATTTTATGGCGTTTCTATAAACTGTTTTAATTTTATTACCAATTTAGAGTTTGTAACTTATTTTTGGAGATAAAATGTAATAAATCCAAGTCCCTACAAATTCAATATTTTAAAATCTGCAAGAGTGAATAGGAAGTTAGCAAGTGTAAAAATTGAGAAAGTTAAAATTTAAATGGAAGTATACTTTTGAGTTTTAATTCTACATGTATAGTTCTAAAAAATATACAATGTGAGAAAGATATAGATTTCCTAACAAACAATTTTATATGTAATAAATTATCAGTTAAATGAAAATATTTTATATTTTTATATGAGTACAAGTTAGATAAAGAAATTTTCTTACATATATATATATATATATATATATATATATATATATATATATATATATATATATATATATATATATATATATATATATATATATATATTAAACATAATATTTTATATAACATACATATATAAAAACAATATAATAAGTACTGGTAAATAATATTTAATAATTTCCTTTTAACTACAAATAACTTATTTATTTTATTGAAAAATTTGTTTAAACTATTCTTAACTTCAGTAATCATAACTAAAATATTCAAAAAAGATGAATTAACAAACAAGTTTTTAACTTTTATTAATTTATTTAATGCTGTATTAAATATACGTCAGTTGTGTCGAAAGCAGTTTCTTGAAATTTCTAATTTAAGGTGATTTTTCTTTACACGGTAATTTTAGTATTCATCATCAATTAGAATTATTCTTTGTTTACTTTAAAAATTGAATAATATTATTATACTGCTTAATGTTTATATTTTTTATATAAATGTACTTAATTTTTAAATTTTTATTACTAATATTATGTTTTTGTTGAGTAAGTTCAATAAAAATTCATGTTCACTTAAGAAAAAAAATTCTGATGAATTAATATGACATTTGCATTTTTTCTTATATGTCTAGTTAACAATAGCCAAACTCTGGAAAAATGAATTGAAACCGTGATAGCATTTTATCCGCATAATAATTAACTGACACCTTCAATTATGTTTCCCAATAGTTTATGGATCTCTATTATTCTTATGAAACGAAAATTTATTTTGAAAATATTCAGAATTGTTAGAAATAACACAAAACTATTATATTATTTGGCACGAGTTGCTTTTTAAGTTCTCGCATTTTAAAAATTTATAATTTTGAATGTAATATGTTTATCTATATTTTGTAAAAATAAAACTTTAAAATTGTGCATCATATATTTATTTAGTTTATAAAGGTAACTATATGAATATTGCGTATTTTATTGAATGCCTTTTCTAAAGTTAATTATTTTAAATTAATATAATTAAAAGGATGGATTGCAAGATTAATGTTCATCTTAAAGTATAAGTACATTAATAATAATTAATTTATTTATTCTTTAGGATGCGTTATTTTTCTCATTTTTATTTACATTTAAAATAAAGATTGAATTTTTTATTTGTCCGAAATTTAATGATAGTATAATAAATAGAGTTTACTGGGTTTTGGCTTCCCTTTTTCAACAATATTGTCTTATATATACTATACTTTCCTATATATTACAATCTCTCATATGTACTCCTTGATAAAATTAAGGCATTCTTAGTAAAATTTATTAAGAATTCATTTGTTAAATTTAAAAATATAAATGATTGCTCAGTTAAAAAAAATTATGACATGAATTCTGCCTTTAAATATAAATCTACCATTCAGATCATAGAAATAAAAAATTATTTTAATATCCAGAGCTAAAAACTATAATCATTTTTTGACTTCTTTTTATTTTAAATACTATGAGTCCAAAAAAATAAAGAAATTCTGTATTTAAACTTTATATATGTGGAAGAACTGAAATATTTATTATAGAGTCAAGGTTTATCACAAAAATGTATAAATTCTTTATAACATAAAATACAATCTGAAGAACAATAACCCAAGTAAGGCAAAATTAGAAATATCAAGGACGAATTCTTTTGCAGTGATTGGATTGCCAAAAGATTATATTTACTGGTACTGTATTTTATTGATTTAATGACCTTTCATGTACTGTATTTTATATTATATATTGCATTAACTGTTTATATTACATAAAATACTTAATAATTATCACCTAAGAAAAGTATTTTTAGAGAGATGTTTCTGAGCTTAGCTGCATTACACGTGCAATTGGAAAATTATTCTTTTTTCATTAATTACTTTTATGCCAATAATATTTTATAATGTGATTCAAAACTTAGTTTTTATTAATTATTTCCATATATTTAAATTCAATTAAATTGTATTTGAGTTATATTTTGAATAAATTGATGAATCAATTTATTATTCTTTAAACTCATATTTAAATATTATTGTAAAACAACTTTAAACATGCCCTTCCAATGCAGTTTAGTATTCTAGAAACTATATTTTTCCTAGTAAATTTAAATGAAAATGAAGTATTCTTTGTTTTGTAGAGACGGAAATCTTCCTTGATGTAAGAGAAAACATATTGCGATTGTGACCTCTTTTACTATCTTACTATCTTTTCTTGGTAAAGATCTAATAAACCAAGCCCGTCTTCTCAGATCTTGATAGCCAATTGATCGTTAAGGGGAGCAGGTGTTCAAGAATTGAAGAAAGGGATTTTTTCTATAGGATCTAGCTTCTTTTGTGGTTGGATGAAATTTCACCGCTTGTGATGCACTTTCGAAATAAATTTGTTTTTAAAGCATTTTTGCATATCAATGTTCTAAGATGCTTTTTTGATACTTCAGTGAAAATATATCGCAGAAGAAAGGTCTAAACAGATATCTTTGAGAAATGATACTTGTTGTAAGAATTCTACGTTCAACAAAATAGTAAAAACAGAAATGTTGACTGTTACATATATTTTTATTGTATTGTGTTTGTATTTAAGAATTGTAGCTATCAAATTTTCTTTGTAATCTTCGAATAATAACTGTTATAATAATTATCTGCTGAGCAATTTAGAATTGATATCAAATTACAAATAGGTTACAAAATTTTTATATTTATTAATTTTTGAAAACATTTATATTATTCTTTTCAAATCAAGTCATTTAATGTGTTGTCTCATATATATTCTAAATCACATATTAGGCTTTGAAATTCGGTAAATGCTTCATATATTTTATTATTTGAAAAGCAATTAATTTTTAGGTAATGCTAATAAAATTGTAAAATTGGGGTGAAGTGATTGATGTGTTTCAAATGCATCTTCTTATTAACTTTGATTGAGATTCATATTGTACGTTTCTAAGATTTGATTTTTAAGGAAGAATTAAGCATTGAAACATTATCATGCTGAATAAATTTTTTCTCGTAGTTGACAAAGCAAGCTTATCAGGATTTAATTGCTTGTAATTATTGCCAACTAGTAACTTTTCGTTGGCTAAAACCCCTCCAAGTTCTGAACAGCACATAATGTATGTAGATAGGTTGAGAAGTATACATAATTTTTCCATGAAATCAGCTGTTAAAATGTAATACATTAGGTCTATTAAATATGTATTCATTTTTGTCTAAAATATGTAATTTTAACTTCTTTTTGTTTTTATATACATAGAAAAGTTTTGACTTTCATTATGCGTGAGTGTACGAGCATGAGTTTATTCTACATTTCCTGTGTTAAACGAGTCTTCCCAAGTTTAAATATAGAGCGTATTTTACTACATCATAAGATACGGTATAAAATCAATATTCTAGTTTTTGCATTCTTATCATTTCTAAAGTATGATATTAATAATTTTTTTACCTAAATGTTAAAGTAAGGTATTTCTTTTCTCTCTGTAAGTATTTACTGTCGTTTGAAGTTATTGCTATTACATTTTTTATCGATGTTTTAAATTATAGAAACTAAAATGACAAACATTCAATATTAATGCCAAAAATCACATTTTGTTTATTTCATCACATAATTTAAATCTTAAATCATGTCAACTCATACCTTATTAAATGCTATATTTATTTAATGTTGATATATAAAAAATAATGAGATATAGATTTCTATAAATGGAAATTTTAAAATAAATAAATAATATTATACCAGGATTTCAATAAAAGTATCTAAAAGAATATTATTTTCCTTATAATTATAATATATGAGGAATCTTTTAAATACCAAAAGTATACTTTTTTGAGAAAATGATATTAGATTCAATAATTTAAACATGTATACATAAACATTTGCTGAAATTAAAAATGTTTCTTTAAAGAAAAATATTAGTACTTTCAATAATTAATTTAATTTAGTTTTTAAAATATTTTTACGGGAAAATGTAGATTAAAGCTGTAATACATGGAATTAAACTTTTCAGTCAAGAGATTAAAAGTTTTCCTTCTACATAATGGTGATTGCAAACCATTAAAATAAGATTAATATTTGCTTAAAAACGAGCATTTTTTATATATCTATAATCTTTATCATGACAAAAAATAACGAACAAACGCATCTATTTAAATAAAAAATTTTCTTCTTGAAAAGCAGTGTTTCCAATCAAATACCTTCTAAATAAAGAGTTTTTTTAAATAAAATGTTTCTAAAATTCTTAAGGAAATCTTTTGATGAAGTCTATATGCCTTTGAATCAAAATTATTTTCCCATCATTAACATAGCAAAAAAAGAAAGCAAATAAATGTATCTACTTAAAGAAACAAATATTTTCCTAAAAATAACTGTTTTTTATCAAATAATTCCTAAAAGATATGTCTAATTATAAAGTCTGTAAAATTAAAAAAATAATTTTTGATGAAGGTTTTGTATTCCTTTGAGAGTTTGAAAAGTATTTCATTTATTAAATTGTTGTTGCTCTAATAACTTGATTACTTCGGTTCCAAAAATTTCTTTTTTTTAATAATATAGCAGTGAATATTTTACTTACAATGTAACCATGGTAAAATATTTACATTATTTTAAAATACATAATTTTCTATAAGTATGCGTGAAAATATAATATTTTAATAAAACCAGAAACAAATCCAAAATTTTTAATTTGGCATTGATATGTATTTTCTCATTTAATAGATCTTTTTTAACTTTTTCTCTTTTTATTATGGTCATTATTAATTGCTAGAAGTTTATCACTTATGATACCCAGCCTAAAAGAAAAACATTTTATACCTATTAATTTAATAAATACTATATAAATGCTTCATTAAATATTTTTATACGATTGTACAGAGTTTACTACGCTTTTTTTATTTTTTAATTATATAACGTAATGCTTTGGTAGATTATTAGGTAATTTGTGCAGTATAAATTAAGAAAATAAATATATTAAAATTGTCGTATTTATATATTAAAAATATCAAATTTTTTAATAATAATTCTCTAATAGTGATGAGAAATGAATGATATAAAAACTAAATGTGATATTTGATACTAAAAATAATAATTTCATTCGATTTTGTTTTTGTATTCAAAAGAAATGTAATTTTAGTTTTTTGAATAAATTGAGTCTTTCCATAAAAATCAAATTCTTATCATATGACGAATAAAATTTCCTATTTTGGAATTTTTTTCTTATGAAAGCGAATATGTGTACTTTAAAATAAAGATATAGTTATTGTAATTTACCTTAAACTATATGAAGGGAATTAAAGTTTAACACAAAAGTTCTATAAAATTTATAGATTGTTGAATATATTATTCAAATAAATTTTTATGATAATTATAAAAATGATAGAACCATAAGCAAAATGAAAAATTTATAAATTTTTTCTTTTTTTTATGAAATGTTAATTTTATGATGAAACAGAAAGTAATGAGGGAAGTATGTATTTTGACTCATGTTTACTGAATTTGTTTCAATATATGTAATTATGAATACTTCACTTGCATTTTGAATCTATAATTCACTTATCAAGATATGTATATAACGTTCTTCAAAAACTGTGGTTTGAAAAATTAGAATAGTCCTATTAAAATAAAGATGGATACCAATAAGCTTAATAGCCTTTAAAATAAAGCAATTTCTTTGCAAAAGTTAAAAACATAAAATGTTTATAAAGCAACAAAAACAGCAGTGCAACATATAAAATGGTTCTAATTTAAATGTAAAGATTCTATTTTGATTTTACAATTTTTTCGGTATACACCATTAGAATATTTATTTTAAATTCTCCACAAGATAAATCTGTAGCTACTAATGCATAGAAATGCTACTAGATGACTACAAAATATAGAGAATTATTTCGCATAATATAAAGCCATAAAAAATTAATTCAATATGTCAGAAGGATTTTACATACTGTAGTGAAATTACATATTTGATAAAATTTTGACTATAAACCCAAGTTCTTTTAAATCAATTAATTAATTTTAATCCAAATGAACAGTGAAAATTTTGGAATATTGTAATTATATATGTAACACATGTTTATTACAAGCAATTTTCAATTTGATGCTAAAATTTAGCTTTTATTTTGTGTGTGAATACCTTTGGATTTGATAACTATTATATGTTTTGCTGAAAAATTAATGATCATTAAAAACTTCTGTCAGAACACAAAAGCTGTTGTCTTAGAAAAACATAGTCATTTGTAGTCTTAGAAAAACATAAATAGACGTAGTTACTCGATATAAATATTGCAGTTATAATGCTTTAGTGAGGGAAAGGATGAGAAGGTTCTAAGGAAGGCACCTAATCAATACATAATTTAACAGGTGTCCTAGTGTAAAACGACATAACCAAACCCTGGGAAAATAGATGTGTATATTTTTATTGTCACTTTAAATTTAAGAGTTTCCTCTTTTCCTTTCAAACTATGTTGTTATAAAATAAGGGAAAGGGTGTAATAAAAATTGGCACAATGAGACAAGTGCAATAAAAATAAAAATTTTTCTTTTCGAAATGGATGGGTGATCTCGATGGATGAGAAAATTGAATTTCGAAATGGATGAGAAAATTGTAAGGAATGTTTGTGTGTTTTATGATGTTTTATATGTAATTCTGACCCGTCGGGATTGAGGGGGACAGATTTCTGACCAATCATATAGAAGCATAGGAGGTACTATAGAACTTTGGAAAACCATTAATGTAAAGAGGAGGAGCTAAGATGAGAATTATGGAGACCAGAGAAGTCACACAGAAGGCTCTCAGAGAAAAAGAGTCCACGATTGAGGACTGGGTCCTCGTTGAGCATAATGAGAAGCTAAAAAGATTTTAGTTGTAAACGGAGTATAACTGCTCTGTCCAGTAGGAGCCCTATCTCGAATTTCCTGAATGGAGCTGCAGATGTCCGACAAATGGATGAGAATTAGAAGAAGAGACAACAAAATCTGAAGAGAGATAGCAGAGAAAAAGAAGAAAACTCATGAGGAATGAGCAAGCCAAGCGAAATGCTGAGCAGTGAGCCAAGTGAGATGTTGAAATATCAGTCGATGGAAATGCAAAGTGAAGATGCCGAGTAAAGGACAAGAAGTAGATGAGACAAGAGATTCATTGACATTGGACAGCGGTGATGCCGTTGACGATAGGAGACACCACATTGCTACTTCTAAAAGGGGTGAGTCTGATCTCTCATTTTAACTCCCAACTGGTCAAATTTAGTTATGGTACATTATTGTGTAAATGTCATAAAAGAAATATAAAGTTAGAATTTCATCAATTATTTAATCGAGAACATTTTGATTGTAAATGTAAATTTCTCTTTTTGCTAAAATAAATTATTAAGTTTTATTATATTTGTTTTGAATTAATCTCTGTCATTTAATTATTAAAAATGAATCTGGGTTTTCCTCGGAATTTTTCTAAAATTTCATAATATCACCACAACATGTATCGCCATCCTTCGTATAAGTTCAGCAATGCCAAGACAGCACCTTACAAGAGTTGCTCGTTAACCGCGGCACAGGGGACTTAATTGAAAACCGAAGAAAAAGTAACAATATGAATTTACAAAGAAATGAGCAGACAGTGATGCTATTTACAAATGAAGTAAGGAAAAATAAATTTAATGCTTGATAAAATGGATGTACAAATAGTGAGGCATTTTACAGAAATTTAAAATTAAAATCTATAAAAGTTCTTAATAACAACTTAAATAGTTCATTAAAGTGTATTGAAAAAAAAGAGTCCATCAAAGTCTGTATGAGTCGAAGAGTTACAGAGTTGGAGACGAAAGGGAAAAGAACAGCATCCAGTTCTGAGAGGTGAGAGGTGTGGAGTATCCTCAGGAAGTTAGATGGTATTGTGCCGGAGATGAAGCCTTACACAGATCCAGGCCATTACGATTCAGGAAGTTAATAATGCAAATGATTTTGTGCAATAAGTGTGGTGAACTGATGATATAGCAATGGAGTGGGACAGTGTTGATCATTGATTCTGGTTTCCTGACATGTCATTTTGAAGTTAATGTGCAGTTGAAGATATAATGGTCCAGATTTCCGAGGCTGTTGCAGGTGTAGTTGTTAGAAGATGATCTCCCGAATCTATTAAAATATTGCGGAGTAGCAGTGTGGCCAGTAAGGTATTATGTGGTAAGTGGGTTGTTGACAATTCTATCGGTTGAAACCTCTGGATAGAAACCAAAAGTTCTTCTACCTTCGATGATGGTGTTCCATAATTTTGTCCACTGGTCAAGAGCAAATTTGCGAA
This sequence comes from Latrodectus hesperus, assembly GCA_037975125.1. NCBI lineage: Eukaryota > Metazoa > Arthropoda > Arachnida > Araneae > Theridiidae > Latrodectus > Latrodectus hesperus. Next base: position 72,627,638 of record CM075855.1, on the reverse strand, counting down.
GTGTTTGGGTGAGGTGGGATTTTGGACATTCAATCTTATTAGAATACTCCGTTATCGAGGTTGCAGTTTTGGCAAGGTATCATTTCCAAGGTAATTATTTTGCTTCAATGATGGCAGGAATATTTCAAAAAATGAAAGATATCAATGTCAGAATGGAAATAGTTTATCAATGTAAAGAAAATTCGTCATCATTTACCCAAAACCATATCCGTGGTAATATACAGTATGACTTTTACAGACTATTGAGAAAGTTAAATTTATGCTCACATTGTCCCTTACATCATTTACTTTATAAGTGTACAATTAAATTATGCTGACTTGATAATCAGGAGCCACCTTGTCTGAGAAAGAATAATTTGCTTCATTTTTGACTGCATGCTTACGGCAATCACATATGTGTGTCAATGTATCTGGAGCAAAGTGAAAGTACCATCCGAAATGACAACAATCCGAAATAAAGTGTTGTCGTTTAGCATGCCCTATATTTTGATAACAGCGCGTTGTTAAAGAGTTCTTCATTAAAATTTGTAGTACATTGTGATTGAGTAGCATTCTACAAATAATTTGATTTTGACTCCTCATACAACATTCTTAATTTTTCAACAAGAGGTTCACAAGCTATTTAAACTTATAATTATAAACTGTCATAAGAATTTCTTAATTTTTTTGTTAGATTGATCAATGATCTTTATTCTATAGAGCACATTTAACACTCTATAAAAATATCGCTGAAGATGTTTTTCAGCATTTTGGAAATTTAGCATAAATGTTGAGACAATTTAATAATATATTTTACAGACCACTATCCAGGAGCTTTATCAATGCTTTTAACAACGAATGATAGTTTGTGTGAAGGCCAATGTGGGCTGACATTTATTGAATTTCAACTTTTATAATAATGAAAAGCTAAAATAATCATTAAATTATCCTGGTAGATTTAACATTTTTTAGAATAATTAAGTAAATTATTTTTAACTGCTTAATAACTGTTTCATTTTTGTGTATATGTATACCCATCAATTTTATTTCTATCAGATGATACGTATTTGGTGCGTCAACATTTTTATTGTATCTACACAAGAATACATTAAACACATGAATTTGCTTTTTAACACCATTGTGTTTCTCTACAAAAAAGTGATTATTTTTGACTTAAAATACGTAGAATGTATTAGCTATGAACGTTGATAAACTTTAATCCTACGAGAATTAATATACTTACTTTATTATTATCAATTCAAAAAGGTTTAAAAAATTTCAATGTTTAATAAGTGTATTTTTATCAACGATGTTTCATACTACCAAAGGAATCAAAGTAACATTAAAATCAAATAAATAAGACCCTCTAATATTTCTTCTTGAAGCAAAATCATAAGTTTTGAAAAATTGTTTACTAGAACAAATATTTAATCTTTGCTTTTAAAAGACAGTTAAGGCGATATTCATTATTTTTGAAAGAACATTGAAAATACATTCTAGAGTGAATATAGTATATTGCAGAAACGTAAATTAGAATTCCTGTGAGTTTTATATTATGTGCTAGCGTATCAAAAAACGGAATAATTCAGCAATTTGGGAAATTAACATATAGAATAGATACATTCTATATAATAATACTGCATTGTGTAATGGCATTAAAAATAGTTAGTAAAATTCATTGTTTCACAAGGATTAAAAAACTCCAAAAGTAGACTTTTGTGATTAGAAGAGATTAAAATAATACCTGTTTTAAAGTCTCTTTAAAATAAAAATAGTCTTTAAATGATAAATAAAGGAGTAATTTTGATGGATGAAATTAAACCAAAGGTGAAGTAGAAAATATTTAAAATTTATAGATCATAGTGACAAAGGTAAAATTATTTCAGATGCATGTTTATTAAAACTAGAGCTGCAACTTGAGAATTCATTTTACGGTTAAGGAAAAATTTTATTTGAAAAATACAAATTATTCCCAAGAAAAGTGATTAAATTCTTAAAAATAAGAATTTCATTTATAGTACGGTAAAAAAACCGCATGATAATTTTACTATAGATTATATTCCAAATGAGTATTAATCCAAACATAATTCCAAATGAGTATTAACTGAACTTTGCTTTGATGCTATTTAAAATAAATTTTTTCATGTTATAAGAAACTTGAAATATGAAATTGTATCAAAATTAATGAAGAACTTAATAACAAAAAAATTAAAAGTGTTTTTCAAACATTCCAACGTATAAATGAAGGTTGTATCCAGGGGGGTAGGTAAGCTAAGCCTTTCATTCCATCAGTGTGTCGATAAAATTGATAACCAAGCATGCTTGAGAATTAAACAGTGAAAGTTTGGTTGAGCACTTAATAAGGACATTTGCTTCTAACTTTATGATCCTCTGTCATGAAAACAGGTATAGACACTGTAGACCTTGGCCGCTATATGAGCTGTCGTGCCACTGAATGCAAATGAGAGTTGTATAAACTGATTACAAATATCACACTTTTTTCGAAATTTTATAAAATGCGATTTAAAAGTTTCAACGAGTAAATTGTTTTCAATTGAAAGATATTTTCTATTTAGTTAATTGAATTAAATAATATAAAATTTTTTATTATGAAATCATACATAGAAAAATTTAATGCAAAATAATGTTTTAGCTATCACATTAAATTATAATAAATCCATATTGTTATGCAATTATCATAAAAATATAGATTTATTGTAATTTATGCAATATAAATTTATATAGAAAAAATTGCATAGAAAAATTTAATTTAAAATAATGATTTAACTATCGCATTAAATATACAATAAATCCATATTTCTTTGCAATTATCAATCAATCTTGTCATTATTCAATAAATATTTAAAGTTCATAAACATTTAGAAATTCTTTTCGTTTGTGTAACTAATTTTTTTCGACATAATATTTGCAAACATTTAAGAAGTTAATGTATTTTATTTTGAAAGTATATCAATAACATCCAAAATTTGGTGTACCCAGTTAAATTTAATTTAATCGTAATGAATACTGAATTATAAGTCGTTAAAATTTTTCAGATAGGTTGCCAGTTAATATTGTCAGGGATTATCAAGTTTTTTTATGGTGGGAAATTCAGATTGAGTTGAATTTTGTAAAATTTTATGTATAAAATTATTTTATTTCGCACATCACGTAGGTGATATCTTTTAATAAGGGTGGCATTTTATTCTGAAGAAATGCAGAATTCCTATTGAAATAAACATTTTATGCAGTGTTTTTGCCTTTTCGACTTTTAGTATTAAAATTTAATTTTAATCTTTTTAAAGAAGTCAGTTATCGAGACATTTTTCCTAAAACTCAAAGCAAAACTCGTTGTGGGAATCTTATTCTTTATGATTATTTGAAACAAAACACACATTTACAAAAATTCTGTTTGCCACTTTACTATTTTTTTAATTAAAAAAAATAGTCATAGACACATTTCTCGTCAAATGTTACAAAGCAAAGACCAGTTTTATCAGAGATTTTTTGATAGGATATCGTTTTTATAATAATAATTAAAATAGTCTAATAATTAATAATGAATAATTTTATGGTTTATAAGAATTGCATCACCAAAAATTGCTTTGAGAAATTGATTTCATATTTTCAAAGCACCTGAAAACTTAAAAGTACATAATAATTTAATACTCTTAGTTAAGACAGTGTTTCATATTCCTTATAATTATTATTCAATTTTAATTTAAAATATAAGTTAAATAGTTATTATATTAATTTGAATTTGTGTAACTCAAAATGAAGGGAAAAGCATAGAGAAAATTATTTTTAGGGGATAACATTAACTAAATATATGTTTCTAAGCAATAAATTAGAATAATTTATGGATATTTTTAATGAATTATTTGCTTAAAATATATGTATTTACAAAAAAAAGTGAAAATTTTTTATTTTGTTAATCTTTTATTATTTAAAAATTTTTCTTAGTATTTCATAATTTTGTTACTTTTAGCATTGGAGTAAATTATTTTGTGCATTTCAATACTACATTAATTAATTCCTTTTCTTTCTGAATTTAAGTATGCACAAGAATTTCTTTAATTAATTTAGTCGTCTTTGTCTTTACTTTTGTGAAACTTTTAAAGATTAATTAATAAGAACTTTCATTTAAAAAAGATAAAACAAATGCTACTTCTTCAGATTTAATTAATTATCATGCAAATAATAAATAATTATACCATGAGATTAAATTTTGTTTATAATCAAATTTAAAATTTGAAAGTTCATTAACAGTTTTAATCAGAAATAATAAAACATTAAAACAAAAAAATCTGTTTTTTTGCTTAACTTGAATTATATACGTGAAAAATCCTTTCTTATGTGCATTCATTTTAAAATTAAATACTTACTTGAAACTATATAGGAATAAGTGAATTTTCTTATTTATATATTTACACATATATATATATATATATATATATATATATATATATATATATATATATATATATATATATATATATATATATATATATATATATATATATATATATATATATATATATATATATATATGTATATATATATATATATATATATATATATATATATATATATATATGTATATATATATTATACATATGTTATATTTAAGAATCGCTATAATAAATTGAAATTTACGTATCTGTTTAAAAAATAGTTACAATTTTTGTTCTTTATATGTACATTTATTAAGTTGAATGTATGGTTTTAAAGATGAAATATTAAATATTTCATTCAAATAAGTACAGTGTTCATATAGATAATATTGCAAATTTTATATTTTGTCTTATCGTATTTTTATTTTATAAGAAATGTACTTTGATTCTTATAATTATTACTCTATGTTTATTGAAATATATAGTTTTCTCTGTATAGTTTCTCTCTTTTTCTTATGAATATGGTTCAGATATATTGAGTTAGGAGAAATTCTCAGATCATGACTTTGTTTTTTTTATAAGTTAAACTGCTTTATGAGAGATTCTGGTGTCAGAAAATATACAAACTTTAATGAAATTTTGAAATTTGTTTGCTTGTATATTTCAAAACTTTTACTTCATAGAACCATAAATATCTATAAAACAATTTTTAAATAAAGCATAATTATTTTCTGTAATCAGTCATTTAAATCAGCAGCATAGCTCATTTATTTATGTTAGTGTCTTATTGTATTGAAAATAATATTGATTTGGAGTTTGAATTCATGTTAAATTATTAAATGTTGATTATAATGCTGATTATGGATTAGTAGAGTTTTTTTACAAATTTATCTTTGCGAATTACCAATGAAACTGCCCTTTTTTAGGTATTTGAATTACGAATCTTTTTCCCATATTTTACTGGAAGTCTTGGATTTCAAACATTCATCGTCAATATAAGTTCATGCTGAAAATTTGTAATATAATTATTGCTATAAAAGCATTTCTTTCAATAGGAATTGCATCAAAGAAATGTATTTTCCGCAATGACTGTGTACTTACTAGTAATTTAAATATGCCTTTTGGAATATTTATAAAAATAAAGACAGCTTGCTAATCTCCTAGATAAGTTGAATTGATTTTTATATGTTTATATGCGAAAAATATTAAATGCGATTACTCCACTAGCTTTACGCAATTTCATTTTCTACAGAAAACTTAATTAATTTAGGATAAAAATCAAAATCTTTAAAATTTTCAAAAATGTAAAACATAATTTTCCCTAAAACATTAATATATATATATATATATATATATATATATATATATATATATATATATATATATATATATATATATATATATATATATATATATATATATATATATATATATATATATATATATATATATATATATATATATATATATATATATATATATATATATATATATATATATATATATATATATATATATATATATATATATATATATATATATATATATATATATATATATATATATATATATATATATATATATATATATAGCTTGTGTGTGTCTTTCTAATATTTAATTAAATTTATGAATCATAATTATTTATTATTTAAGCAGTAAATAATCCTTAAAATTTATAAAATCAAGAATGCTAGCAGTAAATTTCAATATTGTATGCTTATTTTTGTCTTTGATTAATGTTTTTATTGAAGAAAAAATCATAATTATTTCAAATGTTATGAAAAATTGAAAATAATTACTTTAAGATAATGCTTTTAAAATAATTTGAGAAAAAAAATTATAAACTAGAAATTCATAAGTACAATAAAGTGGAGAGGTTTATAAATTGATTTGCATAATTAATTGGTACATCGCAAAATAATAATTTTAAGAAAAATAATTTTAATGTGCATAGTTTATCACTATCTATAAAATATATTTTTTGTCCTTGTTCTTAAGCTGAAATAATTAATATCTGTTTCAAATAATCATTACTTAAAATAAAAATCATTGCTTAATATTAGGAATTCAATTATTAACGTACAGTGTTGTCTGAAAACAATTTGTACAATTCTTCTTTCTAATTAGATAGACATTGTTAAACTTATATATATATCATTAATTTTTTGCTATGATCTCTATCAATAATGTGAAGTCAGCTTCGCTTTAATTTTGTTATCATCATGCAAATTATATATCTAAAATATGTATACCTAAATTATGTCTCACGGGAAAGGGAAGATTAAAAGAGCTAAACCTATTTGCTAATTTATGTGTAACTTTAATGATGGCCATACATATGAAAGATTTATATTTTAAAAATCTGGATCATTAAAAAAGTTAATAGTTTTCTAAAATTCATATTTATTTTCTGAACATTTTTAAACAAATAAATTTTTTAAGGAGCATCATTCTTTTTTCCTGTTGTTTTGTTTACAAACACAGAGTTAAGATATTTTTTTCGGAATACTTCGATTATTCATTGAATATATTTATTTTACGTGTATAGCACAAATTATATTCTTAAGTTAACTAAGAAAATTTTTATATTTCATAAAATTATTAAATGATTTTTAGAGTAAATTATTCAACTCACTTTGATTCTTCTAAATAAAATTAGTGATTTGAAATTTAAGCAATAATTCATTTCTTTTATATATGTAAGGAGCGACATATTGAGTCCGATAACTATTTCCAGACTTAAAATGTTATGTATTACTATTTAAAAAAGATTATCATATATATAATGCGGATAATCCTCTTTTCAGATTTTGACATTTTTTTGAAGTTTCATCATCTGTCCGAAATGCTTAATTTAGAATTCAACTAATAATTTATTTTGAAAATATTAAGTTGCTTTGGTAATAATAACTTAATTGAGAATGATGTCTCCCATATGAAAAAAGCTACTGTGACAGGTATTTGAATACTACAGCTTTGATAACATTATTTTTCAAATACTGCTGTTTTTAAATTTTGCAAGAAACTAGGATTGTAGGAACTATGATTAAGTAATATGGAGACAGGATAAATATAATAACGAAAACCTGGAAAATATTCCTTTTTCTTAAGATGCTTATATGTATATTAAAATGTGTTAAAACAATTTATGATATTTTAAAATTTTTATTGTGTCCTATTTTATGAGGTATGTTGCATAGATATTATAAATGTATCACCTTAATTATGTAAAGCAAATAATAATATGCTCAATCCTATTTTAAATCTGGATATTTTTGGTTTGATACAAATTTTGTTGAATTAGAATGCATGTTCCACTCTTATTGTAAGTGATAAAATTAAAATCTAACTAAATCAATGTTTAATACAAGATATGCTATAAAAGATTTCAAGAACTAGTAATGTAATGCTAAAAATATATTATAAAAGAATTGTTTCAATCTGAAATATTTTTATTACAAATTACAATAATAATTCATCATTTCAGGGGAAAACAGGCAGAATTCGCTAGTTTTTTAGCTTTTAAGCAAAATAATAAATATTTAGATAGGTATCTAAACATTAAGAATTAATTTTTACAAAATCACACAATTGCTTACATAGATAGTCCCCAAAATGAATATAAATGCTTGATTTATTGATCAAAAATCTTTAGAATTTTTAATGATATCAGATCTTACAAATGCAAAAGACGGTTAATGCTTTTAAAATCCTATCTTACACATTATTTTTATTTATAAAATATGCACAAAAGCATTTAATATTAGAATTTTATAAGTGCTGGTGTATTTGAAGTTTTGTTGAAAATCACAAAAAGTTACGTAAAGTAAAAGTAAGTATATATATATATATATATATATATATATATATATATATATATATATATATATATATATATATATATATATATATATATATATATATATATATATATATATATAAATATTATATATATGTATAAATATTATACATATGTTATATTTAAGAATCGCTATAATAAATTGAAATTTACGTATCTGTTTAAAAAATAGTTACAATTTTTGTTCTTTATATGTACATTTATTAAGTGGAATGTATGGTTTTAAAGATGAAATATTAAATATTTCATTCAAATAAGTACAGTGTTCATATAGATAATATTGCAAATTTTATATTTTGTCTTATCGTATTTTTATTTTATAAGAAATGTACTTTGATTCTTATAATTATTACTCTATGTTTATTGAAATATATAGTTTTCTCTGTATAGTTTCTCTCTTTTTCTTATGAATATGGTTCAGATATATTGAGTTAGGAGAAATTCTCAGATCATGCTTTGTTTTTTTTTATAAGTTAAACTGCTTTATGAGAGATTCTGGTGTCAGAAAATATACAAACTTTAATGAAATTTTGAAATTTGTTTGCTTGTATATTTCAAAACTTTTACTTCATAGAACCATAAATATTATAAAACAATTTTTAAATAAAGCATAATTATTTTCTGTAATCAGTCATTTAAATCAGCAGCATAGCTCATTTATTTATGTTAGTGTCTTATTGTATTGAAAATAATATTGATTTGGAGTTTGAATTCATGTTAAATTATTAAATGTTGATTATAATGCTGATTATGGATTAGTAGAGTTTTTTTACAAATTTATCTTTGCGAATTACCAATGAAACTGCCCTTTTTTAGGTATTTGAATTACGAATTTTTTTCCCATATTTTACTGGAAGTCTTGGATTTCAAACATTCATCGTCAATATAAGTTCATGCTGAAAATTTGTAATATAATTATTGCTATAAAAGCATTTCTTTCAATAGGAATTGCATCAAAGAAATGTATTTTCCGCAATGACTGTGTACTTACTAGTAATTTAAATATGCCTTTTGGAATATTTATAAAAATAAAGACAGCTTGCTAATCTCCTAGATAAGTTGAATTGATTTTTATATGTTTATATGCGAAAAATATTAAATGCGATTACTCCACTAGCTTTACGCAATTTCATTTTCTACAGAAAACTTAATTAATTTAGGATAAAAATCAAAATCTTTAAAATTTTCAAAAATGTAAAACATAATTTTCCCTAAAACATTAATATATATATATATATATATATATATATATATATATATATATATATATATATATATATATATATATATATATATATATATATATATATATATATATATATATATATTTATATATATATATATATATATATATATAATATATATATATATATATATATATATATATATATATATATATATATATATATATATATATAGCTTGTGTGTGTCTTTCTAATATTTAATTAAATTTATGAATCATAATTATTTATTATTTAAGCAGTAAATAATCCTTAAAATTTATAAAATCAAGAATGCTAGCAGTAAATTTCAATATTGTATGCTTATTTCTGTCTTTGATTAATGTTTTTATTGAAGAAAAAATCATAATTATTTCAAATGTTATGAAAAATTGAAAATAATTACTTTAAGATAATGCTTTTAAAATAATTTGAGAAAAAAAATTATAAACTAGAAATTCATAAGTACAATAAAGTAGAGAGGTTTATAAATTGATTTGCATAATTAATTGGTACATCGCAAAATAATAATTTTAAGAAAAATAATTTTAATGTGCATAGTTTATCACTGTCTATAAAATATATTTTTTGTCCTTGTTCTTAAGCTGAAATAATTAATATCTGTTTCAAATAATCATTACTCAAAATAAAAATCATTGCTTAATATTAGGAATTCAATTATTAACGTACAGTGTTGTCTGAAAACAATTTGTACAATTCTTCTTTCTAATTAGATAGACATTGTTAAACTTATATATATATCATTAATTTTTTGCTTTGATCTCTATCAATAATGTGAAGTCAGCTTCGCTTTAATTTTGTTATCATCATGCAAATTATATATCTAAAATATGTATACCTAAATTATGTCTCACGGGAAAGGGAAGATTAAAAGAGCTAAACCTATTTGCTAATTTATGTGTAACTTTAATGATGGCCATACATATGAAAGATTTATATTTTAAAAATCTGGATCATTAAAAAAGTTAATAGTTTTCTAAAATTCATATTTATTTTCTGAACATTTTTAAACAAATAAATTTTTTAAGGAGCATCATTCTTTTTCCTGTTGTTTTGTTTACAAACACAGAGTTAAGATATTTTTTTCGGAATACTTCGATTATTCATTGAATATTTATTTTACGTGTATAGCACAAATTATATTCTTAAGTTAACTGAAACAATTTTTATATTACATAAAATTATTAAATGATTTTTTGAGTAAATTATACAACTCACTTTGATTCTTCTCAATGAAATTAGTGATTTGAAATTTAAGCAATAATTCCTTTCTTTTATATATCTAAGGAGCGACATATTGAGTCCGATAATTATTTCCAGACTTAAAATGTTATGTATTACTATTTAAAAAAGATTATCATATATAATGCGGATAATCCTCTTTTCAGATTCTGACATTTTTTCGAAGTTTCATCATCTGTCTGAAATGCTTAATTTAGAATTCAATTAATAATTTGCTTTGAAAATATTAAGTTGCTTTGGTAATAATAACTTAATTGAGAATGATGTCTCCCATATGAAAAAAGCCACTGTTACAGGTATTTGAATACTACAGCTTTGATAAAATTATTTTTCAAATACTGCTGTTTTTAAATTTTGAAAGAAACCGGGATTATAGGAAATATGATTAAGTAATATTGAGACAGGATAAATACTAATAACGAAAAACTGGAAAATATTCCTTTTTCTTAAGATGTATTCATACTAATATTAAAATGTGTTAAAACAATTTATGATATTTTAAAATTTTTATTGTGTTCTATTTTATTAGGTGTGTCGCATAAGTATTATAAATGTATCACCTTGATTATATAAAACAAATAATAATGCACAATCCTATTTTAAATCTGGAAGTTTTTGGTTTGATACACAGTTTGTTGAATAAGAATGTATGTTGCATTCTTACTGTGAGTGATAAAATTAAAATCTAACTAAATCAATGTTTAATACAAGATATGCTATAAAAGATTTCCAGAAATAGTAATGTAATGCTAAAAATATATTATAAAAGAATTGTTTCAATCTGAAATTTATGTGTAAATTTTTATTACAAATTACGATAATAATTCATCATTTCAGGGGAAAACAGGCAGAATTCGCTAGTTTTTTAGCTTTTAAGCAATATAATAAATATTTAGATAAGTATGTAGGCATTAAGAATTAATTTTCAAATAAACACACAATTGCTTACATAGAGTATTTCATACATAATGAGACGTAATCGTCTTGAAAACGCATATCAACATTAAAAGAGTCCCTAAAGTGTATATAAATGCTTGATCGATTGATCTAAAATCTTTAGAATTTTTAATGATATCAGATCTTACAAATGCAAAAGACGGTTAATGCTTTTAAAGTCCAATCTTATACATTATTTTTATTTATAAAATATGCGCAAAAGTATTTACTTTTAGAATTTTATAAGTGCTGGTGAATGTGAAATTTTGTTGAAAAGCACAAAAAGTTACAGTAATATCTTCTTGCAAATAAATTGAAGGCACGTAGTTTCAGTTTATAATTAAAAAGCCATTATATATATATATATATATATATATATATATATATATATATATATATATATATATATAAATATAAATGCAAAATCAGATGTGTAGCCAAAAGCTCAATAATACATAAAATATAAGTGCAAAGTTAGACATATAACCAGAATCACAAGAATACATAAAATTTATGTTTTAAGATTAGCAGTACATTTAGCGCAAAAGCAGCTAGAATAGTATTACTAAGATATAGTTAATAATATATATCCTAAAGAATTAAAATTAATAAAAACCAATATTGATAACTTAAAAACTGAATTTCTAGATATTTCAATTACTATAAAAGATAACTACACATTTACTGACATTTATGATAAAACTAATAATTTTACTTTCAAAGTTAATAAGATGATTTTCTGGAATTCAAACATTTCAATTAAAATTTATAAAAATATTATTTTTAATCAACTTAATAGAATATATAATATATGTAATAATTTAAATAATATAAATAAACAAAAAAACAGACTAGAAAATATTTTAACTCATAATAACATTCCAACTAATTTTATTAAGCACTATTTGGCTAGTAGAGCATTGCTTATAAGAGTGAAGTAAGGCGTAGTTCTTATACTACAGAAGGGTCACCCAAGCCTTGAAGGTCTTATAAGAAGCTTGAAATGCCGATAGTGTTTACACTTAGTCACTAATTTATATGTTTGGTTGGGTTCTTGCAGATTTGGATTTGTAATGATTATTATGTATTGAGTGTATTTTTGGCAACATTGTATTTTAGCGGCATTGGATTTTGACTTGTATATTTTGGATTGAATTCCACTTGCATGTTTTGGATTGGGTTTTGCTTCTTTTCTTGTTTGATGCTTTGATTTTTGATATGGCTTTGGGGTGTGATGGCTATTTTAAGACTATGTCTTGGGCCATTGCAGAAAAGCCATAATTTGTGCCAATGTGGTCAACACCCCCTGATGAAGCTGGCCATATTGGTACTTTATTCCATTTATATTTACATTTATATTTATCTTTCTTTAAAGTGTTTTTAATGTAATTCTTTTCATTGTATTTTTCAATGCGTTATTTTCCATTTGATATTTCAATATATCATTTTTCCATTTAATATTTCAATGCTATAATATTTTAATGTGTTGTCTTCCTTCTGATATTCTACTTTTGACATTTAATTTTTCAATATACTATTATTATTTTTTATTTGGCATTTTTCATTGTATTTTGTCTCATTATATTATATTCTTTGCATATTTTATAAATTATACTATTAACTATATATATATATATATATATATATATATATATATATATATATATATATATATATATATATATATATATATATATATATATATATATATATATATATATATATATATATATATATATATATACATATATATATATATATATATATATATATATATATATATATATATATATATATTTATATATATACACATATATATATGTATATTTATATATATATATATATACATTTATATAAATATATATATATATATATATATATATATATATATATATATATATATATATATATATATATATATATATATATATATATATATATATATATATATATATATATATATATATATATATATATATATATATATATATATATATATATATATATATATATATATATATATATATATATATAAACATGAATAGAATAGTTTAAATGTAAGAAATAAAGTTAAATTAAAATAGTTATCGAACATTTTCTAAGCAAATGCAGTAGCTGTAAAATTGATCCTTACAGAAAAGGAAAATAATAGAAGTGTTGGTTGATATTGAAGCACTTGAGTAGAATTGAATATAACGTTTGGAAAGCAAACTATTATACAAGAAAAAAGAGAGAAAGGATGAATAGAGAAAATGTGAAATCATTAGAGAACTGAGAGAGAATACCGTTTTTCAAAAGGAGTATGAAATAACTATCTTATTTTTTAAAGAGCAAATGCAAGCAAATAGGCGGAATAAATATAATAATATATTAAGTACAATACTTCAAACAGCCAAGTTCACTAAAAAAGGAAGAATTTTGTGTTTGTTATGTCAAAAATCAAACAGCTGAAGAAAAAGAGAATGTCAGTGCAAAGAAAACTGTTCAAGGAAAAAGAGCAAACTGAGATTGAATGTAATAAACCTTTGTTAAGTAATATTTTTCATTCTTTGGAAACATAAGGAGTCTTTTGATGAAATGAATGAGCTTATAAGAAAGATTAATTTATTTTTAAGGTTGCATCATTTAATGTAATTTTTATATAGATTCTAATTATGCTGAAACTACAACTATTTATGAAACCAGGATATTCTTTATAAAGATTGAGATTAATGCAAAGTATATTTGCGGTATAGAACAAAGAAGGTGGAATTGTCTTTATTGTGTTTTCTCTGAATGTTAGAAAAAGAACTATTATATTTATATATTTCTCAGATAAAAAACTATGTCACTCAGTTTCTAGTATTATCAAGCACATATTTTGAAATATTGTACTTAAAGGATTAATTAGCTTTATGTCATCAGAAATACCATAGAACTCATCAAAGATTTTAAACTAAACTAGTGAATCTGTAAATTTTAAATTTCAATTAAAGAGGTTGCATACTCAAATAGTTTATAAAACTAAAAATAATCTAGATTTTCACTATTTTTTTAAAAACAAATTTGTAGGTAAATTATGACACAATACTTTTGATATAAACTATTTTAAAATGAACCTTTGTATAACTTAAAAGAAAATAAAAAATAGGTTTAAAGAAATTAATTCTAATACTATATTTCTTTAGTAACATTACTGTATTAAAAGAAAAAAAAGTCAAGTATTCTAAATTTCATGAAGAATTTTCAATACAGAAACTAAAACAATAGCGCAGCAAATATTGAAACTAAAAATATGAAATTTATATTAATAAAATAAATAATAAATATTTCTTGATTTTATAAGCATTTATTCTTCCCATGTGATGGCCAATGCGTTTTTTTTATTATCAGAAGGTAATGATTTCAAATTCCGTCACAACCGAAGGTGCGTCATTTTGCTGATAGCACACATATTTTTCATATAAAATAGATCCTAAGTATTTTTTGCTGTTTTGTGTAGTGTATGTAATATTATTACACAATGTAAAATTATGTGATATTATGTGATGATATATATATATACATATATATATATATATATATATATATATATATATATATATATATATATATATATATATATATATATATATATATATATATATATATATATATATATATATATATATATATATATATATATATATATATATATATATATATATATATATATATATATATATATATATATATATATATATATATATATATATATATATATATATATATATATATATACACACACACACACACATATATATATATATATATATATATACACACTTCGAAATAACCAGAAATTATATTCTATAATATTATCAGATTTGAAATATTTATTATATATATTCTTAAGAACACATTTGTTTTTATATTTGAAGTTCTAGACATTTTTTATCGTATTTGTTCCACATTTTATTTTTTACATTAAATGGTTTGATTTTTGTAGTGCTTTGTTGTGATTTTTCCTCTTTTCTGCGTTATACAAGTAGACAAAGAATATTAATTAATTTATTGCTTAAATTTTTGCTTACAACTTTATAATTGAATTAATCCCTTAAATGCTTATTTTTAAAATTTAAATTACAATAAATAAAATGTGTAATAAAGAAAATATTAACTTTAAATTTATAATGAAGAAAAACTTATGTAATAAAGGAAATTTATAATAAAGAAAATATTACCTTTAAATTTACAATAAAGAAAAATTTATATAAAAAAGGAAATTTATAAGAAAGAAAATATTACATTTAAATTGATTTTTGTTAACAAGAATCCAAAGAAAGTATGCATACCGATAAATTGTGTTACAAGTCCCTCGGGAGCATTTAAGATATAAACAGAAAAACATAAATTGAGTAACAATTAATAAATTAAATTTGAATGTTTATCCTTTCTGTGAATTTTTTTTATATTTTTTACTTAATATTATTTCATGCTATTCATTCTTGCTGGTTTTTATTTTATATTTATGAATATTTCCACTTTGTTTCTGGCTGATGATTTATGAGTCCCAACGAGGCTTTTTATAAGATAGAGAACCTGTCTCTGTTTAAAATTATGACTTGTAAAATTATGAAAAATGACTTTCTGGTGGGTTTTCTCTCATATTAAAATATATTTGCAGGTTTTGAAGAATTTCTTTTTTTAAGTATGTGCTATTACAGCACCGCAAATTATGGCTTTCTGAGCAAATGTGTTTAAATCTTTTATAAACATATAACAAATACGATAATGATTTATCTTTCCTTTAACCACTTGATTAATTTTTAAAAAAGAATGTCTAGTTTTCTCTTAAAATACTATACTCTTAAATAAATTAATCTGATAATGTTTTTGTGATCATAGAGAAGCTATTTGCTTAAAATAAAACATTAACAGAGGAATATAACATGAGAATATTTTAAATTAAGCTTTAAAAAATTATATTTAATGCTATATTATTTATTAATTTTAAAAGACAATACCTTTGTTTACAACTATTTTTTTAAATTTTCTTAACTCTATTTCTTAATATCTCAAACATTTAAAGATTCTACATTAAAAATTACACAATTGCTGATTGTAGCAAATTAAGTAGTTTTCTGCAAAAGTATGTATACGATAAGTACGTAGCTAAATTGATAGTTCTTTTTAAAAACTTTCATAATAATTCTCATCTCTTTTGTTCTTCGAAAAGGGCGCAGGTGTTTTACTTCCATGAAACAAGTTTTAGATTTTTTGTAAGGAAATTTGCTGTCTGATGATAGGATTAAACGCCCCAAGTTTTACTTTGTTTCTGAAATATAGCGAAACAAGGCTTTCGTAGACGAATTTCTTTCTTCAGACGGCCATCGTTATACATATGCGGGATAGAAAATTCATTCTTTATTTTTATAATACTTCCTCCTTTTCATATTTATTTTACAAAAAATAAAAAAATTTCATTGCATTAGGTAAAAGTTAGAAGGCCAAATGCAAATGTCATATGCATTGCTAATTAACCGATAAAATGTATTTCTCATATTTCTAATTTCCGTAGAAATTATTATATTAATAAGTTTCATATGCTCTTGAATAAAAGTTTCGGGTTAATTTCTGGTCAAAAATGTTAAATAATAAAAACACCATAGATTGTTATCTTTTTGCATAAAAAATATCATCTACAAAGATAATAATTCCATGATGAAAAACTGGATTCAAGATTAAAATTTTAAATATTTAAAAAAAGATAAAACATTAGTGAGAATATGTATGACTGAAATGATAATGAAATCTATAAGAAATAATATTTTCATGAATAATAAATGTTTTTATTAAATTTTTTAATGATGTTTCTTGCAGGGGTAAATATTATTTAAATTTTGGGTGCCGATGTGCTTTTTTTAGTATTAAGCATTATTTAGGGAAGCAACAACGGTAAACAATGAAATTATTTTGAGAACATTGTTTCATATTCATGTTTAACTTTTTCATTATCACAAATATCTATAAGCTAATAAACCAATTTTATAAATTTTTTGGGTGAAATAAAGCGTGCATGATTGTAAGCAGAATTTTTGGAAGCTGCGATGTCAAATATCTAACAAGAGTAAGTTGTGGGTGATTTGGAATCTTAAAGTGTCTATAAATAGAATAATTTTTTAAAGAACAAATGATTCTTGAAAGAGATGAAGTTTTAGTTTTCATTGATGTCATATAGCATCATTTTGGGAAATGGATTTTTTACAAATAGAAATTTTAATCATGTAGCATAATAACGAAACTATTTTCTATTCATATAATAATGAAAAATTAAAATTTGGATTACTATGATTATTTCGGAGGGAAACAACTATTAAACTTCAACTTTTTCAACTATATATCACAGCACCAGCATATTAAATCCTATTAAAATAGGATTACGAAGGAAATTTTTTAGTAACTGAATAGGAGCTACAATTTAGAATTTTCATCAAAATGCTAAAAATATCTGGCGTTAACTGACAAAATGAAAGCATATTTTTTATATAAACAACAAAAATGAATTTAAAGAGAAGAAATTTATATTTTATCGAAAGTTTTCAAGTCAAATATTATTATAAGAGAATGTAACATTCGTTAATTGACAAAAGCAGTTTCTTTTGTTTTTAGTAGTTGTCATTTTGTAGATATTGCTTATTTTTATTTCTCTACAACGTTCCTTAATGTAAAAATTTGTTTTATTCATGTGCAAATAATGGAATAGGAGATTCTAAAAAATATCAATTAATTTTAAAATAAGATTTTTTATTCCATCCTTCAATTTTTCTATTTTATTTTACTCAAATAAAATGAATTTAGTATGAATCTGAAAAATAAATCTTTAAAGTACATAACATATAAAAAATATTTTCGTTATGAGAAATAAAATTAATCTACAATATGAAAAAGTACAAACCGTCAAAAGTACAAAATGATAATTATTTTCTTAAGTACACACAAAATCCGTTCATCGGTGTAAATATTAAATAGTTACAGCATATTTCCTTTTGAATTTATTCTTTGCTTAAGGTATATTAAATTATTTTGAATTTTAAAAAATATTTAAAATGAAGTGATTATCCCTTTTTAGAACTACTAAAACTCATTTTAGATATTTTTATATGAAAACTCTTGTTTCATTCTTTTTTGGAAAATATAAGTTTATATCGAAGGAATTTGTAATTTTGAAAAACACTGTTGCTGTAGTCATGAATACTTTTGTTAATATTTTATGCTTTTATCCTAAATTTTAAATCTATCAAATTATATTTATTTATATTTCCACCTCAATATATTTATTTTTAAATAATTTCAATCACTTTTAAAAATCAATCTACAAAGTTGCAATTAAAAACATTATATTTATAACTCAGAACATTTCTTTAATTAATTCAAAATATTCTTATTGTTGGAAAATAAAATCAAAATTTTTATAAAATATATTTGGAAAGAGAATTACATATTTTGATATGTCACTTTATTGTAAATAGTGATACATTTACAGGAATGTCATTATTTATAAACCATCCATTCCTAATCTTCAATGGGTTACTAAGCTTCATCTTTTGGTTGTACAATAACATTTAACGAGTTAGAAATAAGCCTCTCGTAGTATCAATTGAATCAAGATATTGAAGATGTTTAATAGGTCTTTAGTAAAGAGAGAGATGCATTGTATGATTACTTAAATAAACTGCTTAAATACATCATACATATTACTAAAATATAATGCATACTTTGTAGACATAAATACAATTACAAACATATATGGATAGAATTTATGTTGTAAATTCTTACCTATTGTAAAATTATTTGTAATACATACACACATGATTTGTATATTATTAAAAAAAATACAGAACAAGTTCTTTGAACAGAACAAAAAATTAAGATTTCAAGAGACTTTGAGTAATTAATTTTGAATCATTCAAATATAATATTAAGAAAATACTGCACCTCCTTGTATATGTTTAGTATTTTATTTACTGAAAACATATTTATTTCAATAAATTGAAGTTATCAGTAAATGAGCTGCTGAATATTTGCGAGGAACACTTTGCAAAAATGATATTTGAATTTTTTAAAATAGAAGATAATTAAAACAAATTGAACTTAAAAAATTACCTATTATGGATATTAACTTTTAAAATTTAGTACATGATTTAAGAAAATTTATTTAATTTACATTAAAATATTTATATATACTGCAGTGTATAAGATATCAGCTTTTCTATTAGTGACCCTGGAATTAGTGGATTTTCTATAAATGATTATGATTCTTAACTTATGATTATCTCTGTATTTTAAATCAATGTTTATCATGAGAACGGTTGGTTTATTTGGTATTATTTTGCTCTTTTTTTCAATTCAAGGACTAATTCAATCGATATTTACATTTCCTAAAAGAATGAAGTTTTGTGATAAATTTATAAGAAATAGGAATAAATGCCAAAAATTGTTGAAGAAAAGATAGAAGCTGTTAAACTGTTAAATATCAGTCAATGATCTTGAATTGTTATTAGAAGATTTCAACTTTGAACTGATATAAACATTTTCCATTCAATTATAATCTGTGGTTAGCTTGTATTATTTTAAAAGAAAAAATAGTTTTCAGTATGAAGGAGAAAATATTATATAATAATTGAAAAAAATTGGCCATTTGTATAGTTAATAATTATTTCTTATATCAAAGTTAAATAGTTTGAAAAATTGGCCATTTGTATAGTTAATAATTATTTCTTATATCATAGTTAAATAATTTGAAAAGGAATGAAGACTATAAGATCATGTTAGGCTATAAGACGTAGACATTTGTTATAATATAACTCCTCGAAAATTTTCTCAGAAGTAAACAATTGGTTCCTACCGTTTTCAAAAAGATAAATAATTCATATAAGCTTTCATAAAATAAACAAAATTAAAACATAATACATTTTTTATCTTGGCATTTTATCTTAAAATTGAATTTAACAATATTGAAACTTTTAACATATATGAATTTCCATAAACAATAGAAATTTATGCAGAGTGAAACTGACAAATTTTGAGCAAAAATAGTAAGAACGAAAAATATTTAAGAGACATAAATATATTTTTAATTCCAAAAATTCAAATATTCTTCTCGGTAATATTTTTTAGGAACTTATATTACATAAATTTTTAAGTTCAAATATGTTAAGATTACGTATATGTATGCATATTATAAGTGTTAATATAAAGTTTTTACTTTAATTTAATAAGCCTACTTGTATATTTTCCCTTATTGAAACTGCAAGCTATTCATTCTCTCTTTACAGAATCAAGTTCGTAATTGTTATTTTTGTAAATTGAAATAATTATTATTTTTCTTCAGAAGAAATCCCGCATGTTTACATTATTTTGATTTTTTATCTACTATTTATATATATTTCTAAAATATACAATTATTATTTTGTTATGGAGACATATAGCAGTTTTATCTTACAGCTTTTAGTTATATTCTATGTAATCTAAGCCATTTGGTTTTGAAAGTTTCTAATAATTAAGATGATTATGAGACAAGAGAATGCTTCAAATTTAATTAGAAAGTTTTTTTACAAATTTGATAATTCAAAAGTATAATTTGCCCAATAATTTTGAACATTTAATTATCTTTTAAATATACAAAGATAGTTTAATATTTTTGTTTAAGCAAATTCTTAAGTTTTGCAATTGATGCTTCCTTACAGAAACTGTACTTATAAAATCATTACAAATGTTATAATTTCCACTTTATATAAGATACAAGTCAATGTAAGTAGATTGAATGTGTTTTGAATATTTTCATTCTGAATGCTGCAAAGAAATTACCAGACAAATGAGCCGGCCAGATGGCTATAATTGAAGCATTGATTAAAGGAATAAGATATGTTTCTTTTACGTCATGATACTGCACGCTAACCACTAAAACATTGCTGGTTATCATTAATTGGATGTCTCATATTTCAGGAAAAAAGATAATGGACATTTGTTAGAAATAATTAATATATGTTTCCTTAAGATTTACCTCATGTAGATAGAAAAATATTTTCTATAATTTTTTTTGCATTAAAACGTGCAAGGATGTATAAATTTTAGTTTCTTACATTAATTATACTTTTATAAGATAAAATGTTAGAAATATGATATGAGATCATAAATTACATTAACTGTAAATGTGTCCTTAGTCAATACAGCTCAGCAAACACTAATACACTCATATTTGTCTCCTATTTAAATATTACTTTACAAAAGTGATAATTACGATTTTTAAAAAACAGTCCAATTATTTAACAAAGCTACTAAAATAGCAATCAGTAATCAGTGAGTTAGAAATGTATCATAGTATTTATGTATTTATATATAGAAGAAATTTTACATTTAGCTTATAGATTTTTTATAGACAATAACAGCAGTGTTTTCTTGCATTCATTTGCAATAAAATAATTTCCAGATATGTATACTAATAATCAATTGGTCACATATAATTTTTCCTTAAAAAGGTAAGAATAATATCATATTTTAAACTTAAAGCAATATTATTAAAATAGTGTTTTACATAACTTTTATACAATTGAATAAAAGTAATTTAATTCCGCCCACATTGATGCTTTATGAAAAAATTATAAAACCTATCTATCTTTCTTTTCTTTTTTTTGCCCTCTTAATAATCACGTTGATTTTTATAAAGAGTTCCTTTACAAGAATAATTAAGATGAATGGTAGTTGCCAAATTGTTTAAAAATAATCCAAAGTTAAAATCTGATACAAAGTAATAATTTCTTTCTGTGTAAAAAAGAATTACAAAATTATTGAAACCAGAAGAACATTTATCACATAAAATGCAAATGTATATAAATGCTCACCTTAACTCTGTTGTAAATAAATAACATCTTTATGTTCAAACAGACGTAAAATACGTGTCATATAAGTGATAAATATGGCGAAAGAAATTTTTAACTTGAAATGCATTTACATGAATCAATACTGAAAAATACTTTTCTACCGGCATCTGTATCATATATGAATTCATATTTAACGGAAATAAACAAATAACCAAATAAAGAAATATACTGGCAATCATTAAAACTGCTGCATCATGAAGAAAATCAAATAAAAAACATGCATTTTTATGCGAATAGTTTTACGTTTTATGCCAGGAGACCATATTGTGCCTAGCTCGGTAAGAGTTTTACCAGTTGAGAAAGAGGTGACTGAAAATTTTTTTTGATTGTTTTCTTTTTAGAATTATAACAAGGAGCTCTTAAGATCTTCTAAACCATAAATAAACAAAAAATAAATAGGTAAAAATAAATCAAAATATTTACATGAGTTATGAAGATGCTTCATCTGAATAACTGTGATTAAAATAAACTTAAACTGTTCATTCTAGACGTACAAAGGAGTCAGGCATAGAAAAGAAAACTGAAGTTCGAGTTCCTTATGGAAAATTCCTTTGCTTGGTTTTCTGGTAATCTCTTTAAAGGTAAGGTCTAAATTTTATTTTTGTCTGCTATATTTCTTTTGTTTTCAACCAAAAAAAAGAGTTGCTCATAGTCAATCATAAATATGATTTTTTATTTATATATTATTGTCTGAATTGTTGATTTTCCTTAAGTTTCATTTTCCAAACTATTTCCCTCTGAGCTGTTGGAGCTGCCAAATGCCACGATGTTGTAAGTTGGAAAGTTGTCATGTAGAAAAATGAGTTTTTCCTTTAGACATGTATACGGGTTAAATCTGTATTAAATCGTTTAATATAAGTAGAGAAGAGTCTTGATGAGTGAGGAAAAGTATCTCGTCTCTTGATTAATGTAGAGGATGAATAGAAACATTAGGTTCTAGATCAAAGATGTAACGGCGTATTTTACAATTAATCCAGTCTTCATACTAATTTTTTCACTATCCAATTTCTGAGATTGGTTTCTTTTAAACATCTACTTAAGAGTTTGTTTGTTTTTCATTGTGTGAGATGCTGACATTTTTAGCATTTTGTCTTGTTCTTTCATTACCTGAAGCTCCATCATATCTTTGACCCAAATGATTGTAATGTGAGAAAAATTAGAAGCTCATTTTATATGAATAAACTATTGACCTTTTACTGGTTCGGTTCAGAATTAATTTAATACAAACTTTGCTGTGTGTGTCAGATAAAATAGAGAAAGATTGATGTTGCTGATTTTGTGTAATGGCTTCTCGTAAAGATAGAATCTTTTTCTTCTCGTATTGAATTTCCTTATTTGAGCTTGGTCTGTGATACTGATGCGTAACCATCCTTGCCGAAAGAGACAACTGATACTTCCATGTGATTTCCTGTTTTTGACCTATCGGTGAAGGTGTTGATCTTATCCTCTTTAAAGGTTGGGATATTAGTTTTCTCCTCAATTGAGATATTTTGTTCTAGATGAAAAATTCTTGAATTAATTGAATCGACATTCATTTGATTTCATTGTCTGATGGTTTTGGGACAGAAAATGCAGACAAACTGATAAAATTCTTAATCAGTTTAGGGGTCCACAGGATTTTTAAATTATTGTAAACAGTTGCTACCCTTCTCAGCTGAAACAATACTTGCCTAGTTAAACATGGAGTCAAGCCTTAGAGGACAGTATTCGGAAAACCATTTTATCTGCTTTATGTTCATACTATACATCATCAACTGAGAAAAGTAATGATAAGATGTCTTCAATTGATTTCATGTCACGATATACAACATTTAGGCCTGCATTATCTTGCTGAAAGAAAGATTTTCGTTAGCTTCAAAGATAGGCCACACATACTGACTTTCATATGTTAGAAATTCATTAATTATCATTCAACTTTCCTTCAATCCAAACTAATGGTTACCTATATCATTACACCAGATACAGGAACTCTATGACGACATCAAATGCAACCAGATGACCTGAGTTCTATTCGAGATTCAGACTTTTATTTGGCCATCAGACTACTACACAAAAAACAGGAACTTGGCTGAAGAGATGACACCATGCCACTACTATAGCTAGCCTTGTCATTGGACTCACAAGATTCACGATTTGATTCTAAGCTATATTTTCAAGGAAAGCTGAAATATTGGTAATCTCGATGGCAATGCTTGCTGCTCAAATTATAGTCTCATTGGATGAGTTGAAAGCAAGTCTTTTTCTTAACCTATGGTCCATGCTGTCGTTTTGCAGCTTGCTGACTCACAATATTCTCTCGAGTTTAGGCATCGAAGTATCTTGAGATTCTACATTCTGTCCAGTATCAGCAATCCATTCATTTCCTATTTGTGGAATTTCAACTAGAGCGAGAGGCATTATCACGGAATGATAATTCATATTCTCAATAGGCTATATGTTTGACTCTATCGTATACCGACACTTATTGTTGAGCAATTTATTTGAAGTATAACATCATATTCTTAGAAACTTCTAACTTTACAAATTGATTCTCGAATTAGTAATACATAGCATAACTTTTCAATCATCATATATAATTATTTTATTCTTACATGTAAATATTCTTACTCTTGAGGCTGTGCTCAGTTGATTGAAGGTGACATGGTTTGATGTTGCAGTGAACCAGGAGGGATAAGCCCCAATAGCAGACATTCTTACCTTATGGTTTTTCTTAACTTATCTATACTTGTGAAGAAGTTAATATTTTTTAAAGTAGTTAAAATAGCTGAGTTTAAATTCACTGTTCCTGATTTAATGGTAATTATTTTTTTAACATCATATAAGCACATTTAATGTATCACAATTAGTGTTTTAAAAGTTGATTATAATCAGTAATTCAAAATTGTATTAGTGTAATATTAAATGAATAATTATAAAAATGATAGTTAGAAACACACATATTTTTTTCTTATTTATAATACAAAATTTATTTAAAAATGAAATTTCCTCTATTCTACTAAACTTCATGTAGAAAAAATTACAACTTCTAATTTTTCTAAATCATTAGAAATGAAGAAATATTTATATTTTATGTTATATGGAATATATTTTTTATTTAAATATTGCAAAATCGAATTCACTAAATAACACCAGGTATAATTTATTTACTTCAATCAAATTTCATTTTTTATAAATCATACTTACATTCGAAATTTTATTTAATATACTGAGACTTATATGGATATAGGCTAGAAATATTTATTCATTTTTTTACATAAATGATTTAGGTTAGACAGGAAATTAAATATGATTACATAGCCATTCGTGCTGTCATTTAAGATGATTTATTATAGTTCTCCTGCATTATTTTTCAAATGGAAAAAGCGCAGGTGCTTCAACAATAGAAAACCAGCTTAGCTATATGTTTCGGAAGAAAGTGCTTTCTTTCTTGATGAGATTAAATACTTGAACCTTTCTCCTTAACTCAGATTTTCGAACAAGACGAAACAAAAGATTTTGCTAAATATTTTTGTATTCAGTTGACCTTAGCTGGGGAAGATGCGTTGAGAATGTTAACGGTAAATTATTCATGAAATTGTTCTGAAGGAACAAAGTATTTATTACGTTGTTGTATGTTTAAATTATTTAAAAGTGCTCTGTAGTATTTTTGTAAAACACTTGTTTTATCAATTTTTGGTTTTTGTTTTAATTTAATTAGAAATATGTTTCCAAAATATTTTTACACTAATTAATTTTGATATGTTAATTTCTTTAAATCTGCTTCATTGTTTTCAATGAAGCATTAGTCACTAGTGCTTCAGTGAAGATTATTACACTAATAACATTTTACAACAAATAGCTCATTAAGTTGCCATATTAGATATCACAGTTGCAGGTCATTCAATAACAAATATTATGTAACAACGCTTACTTGTAATGACATCTGATTAAAAATACTCCGAAAAATGAAATTCGCTTCTATATAGAAAAATGTCTTATTAACCAAAATATATTCTTTCTTATTGATTGGATTTGTAATTCTTAATAAAGAAACTGGACTATACCTTGATGTTACTTATGAGATTTTGTTTCTTATAAATCTCTTATTAAAATTATATCTTCTTTTATAAAATGTGGGCATCATATGCAAGAAGACAACTGTTAATTATAATAGTTGTCATTAAAGCAGTTGATTTGTTTTATTTATAAAAAAATTTTATTTATAAAATATGTCTTAAAGTATGATTGTTGTTGTCTTGTCACGTAAATTAATACAATGGAATCAAATTTATTCAAAAGTGCCCATGACAGCTCTGGTCACACCTATAATGTTTGAGGAATAGAGGAATTGATGCGGGGGATCGAGATGGATTATGAACAGTTTTACCAATATGGATGCGTAATCAAAGATATGGTCGAGAGAGAAACCAGTGTATGTGCAGTAAGGAGAGCTTCTATAGATTTGATGGATATTGGGAGATATTTTCATGCCCTAGAGGTGTTTAGTCCTTAATCTGGCTATGGTTGTGCAGATAGTATTTTTACTTTATAGCACTTTAGTGCAGAGAGGGAATGTTTTCGAAAAGAAGAATGAAGTAATCTTGGGCTAACTATTGCACTATTCATGGAAGAGAATAATTTCCCCCATCTCCAAGGACTTCCGGCTATTGGTCTGTGGAAGGCATTTTATTTCTCTTTTACAACTCAAAGAACAATCCAATGGAAGCATTCCCCTATCCACCACATGGGCACTCCCCATTTTAGGGGTTACAGGCTCTCTCGAGTATGATTGATTCCATTATAAGACAAGATTTCCTACCAAAATATTAATTCTTATTACAAAACCAGACAACATGGGTTAATAGACAAAGTTTTGCAGTTTCGAATTTTATAAAGGCAATTTTTTGTCAACTGTAGATTCCATTAAAAAGATTATTTTGTATTCAACGAAATTGTATAGATTAAAATGCTCTTCATTAGTTAAGCAAATATTATATATCAATGAAATTTATTTTAGTTCTTTAATACATAATATCTATAGGAAACTAATTCTTAAATTTATACTACAAAAGTACGTCCACTGAGTGTGTGATATAAATCTTTCCATTTCAATCTTTTAATCAGGTGAGTTTAAATTCAAATTTTAATAAAATGGTGGAGTTGTTTTGTGATAGTTATTTTTGATCTCTTTTTCATAGCTTTCGCTGGTATAGTATAGTTTAAGATCAAATCTGAGAAATATCCTTGACAAATTCAGTGAAAAATTCCAAAACAAAAGAGTAGTATGACATGGAGCTCAAGTGTAATATTTATCTCTCCAAGGTTTTGCTTAAGTTCTTGAAACATATAGTCATCAATGATTGTCTAATTGTTTTATTTATAACAGTTACACCCATAAAATTTGTTTTCATTCATTTGCAAGTTTAAGCATATTTCAGAATTCTTTACTTTTTATTTGTTAAAAACTCAAGATTACTTTTTATAAAATAACTCTATAATTGAGCGCTTTTAGTTAAAAGCTAGTTAGTACTAGTTAGTATAAAAGACAAAAAAACTATATAAGTTGAGTTCTCATTTATTTTCTAGCTAGAATAAAGCGCTGTTACTTTTTAAAAAGTAAACTTCCAATAATTACGTTAATTTTATTCTTAATTTTTGGAATTTTTTCTTTTATCTTTTGTTTTCAATTATTTTTAAATAAAATGTTTCCTTAAAAAACATAATTTGGATTATTATTTATAGATGCCTATATAATTAAAATTAATTTCATACATTTTTATTTTTTATGAAGTTTTGTTTGAAGGATATAGTAACTGTTTTGTCATTAAGATCTAGAATTCTTTGTTTGGTCAACTAGATATAAATAAAATAATAAGAACACTAAATATTTTCCCATTGATCTTTTTATATTTTAAGATACATAATATTTCTTCTACCTTTTATTCAACAATCAATGACAATTAAATATGTTTTTTTATAAAAACTTTTTTGTAAATATAAAATTATTGCTTAGTCAAAATATCACTAATAAGTTTCTTTATTATGAAGAACTAATGTTAGACTATGTAATATTAACAAAATAAGTTAATAGAATTCATTTGAACATTCTGATATAAATTTTAAAATCTCTTAAATTAATATAATTATATTATTAACCTTATATGTAACAGTTCCTTAAACTTTCAATACCTTTGGAAAATAACTGGAAATTTCTGACAATTTTAAAACTACTTCTAATTTAATTAATTACTACTCATTTTTCCAAATTTTAAAATTACCTGTTTAAATATTTTCAAACACAATAAAAGAACTCTTGGAAATTAATAATATTAATTTTATTAAGATAAATGTTGGACTGGAGCTGAACTGATAAGTTGTACTAATGTACTAATATATATATATATATATATATATATATATATATATATATATATATATATATATATATATATATATATATATAGCTTTTTTGTTGCCCAATGGTTAGAAGAAGCTATTTAGTTCGATAATCTCAATAATGTAATTATTATTGTAATATTTGTTGTCAGATAATCCATGAAAAATATTCAATGCCTACATTCAAGGTTTCAAAGTGTTCATTCTTATAATTAAATGAATTATGAAGTACAAATCTAATATTAATAAAATGCTGCCTGTTCTCTTTCATCGAATAAAATTTTCAGTTTGTGTCATTGTGAAAATCCATGGGTTTAGAAGGATTATCTCTTAAATTAAATATTGAAAAGTTTATAAAGGATACAAAAAGAGAATCAGACAAGTATTATATTTCTTTTTAAAACATGTCTTTCTCAATACTTTCTCAATTGATAACTAAAATAGTTATTATTTGATATATTTACGCCAAAGTATCAAACAATTTTGAAAAAAAAATCGCATGGTTTTTTTTTAAAACAAATAAAATGTAATTTTGAAAATATAATAGTTTTATTAGTTTTGGAGAGTTACGTCTTAATAAATAACTGAATGATCAAAGATATTTCTTTCAAAGTAATGCTTTTGCAGATTTTAAAGACTAATGCGTTTATTAAACAATTTTATAGAGACTGAACAGAATACAAATGAAAATTAATTAAAAATATTTTAATTAAAATATATAGCTATTAATAAGTATTTTAACTTTATAACCGCAAATCAAAATGATCTTAATTAACTTATGTAACAATTTCTAAATTTGTGTAAAGAATGTTATAATTGTTAAAAAAAATTATTCAAACATTTGGATACATAACATAAACACGATTTTCTTTCGCATAAGAAACGAATTATTCCAAAATTGCGACATTATAACACTATATAATTATACTGAATGATCAAAGAGATTTCTTTTATAATAATTATATGCTTATACAGATTTAAAAGGCTAATGAGTTTATAAAATATTGTTATAGAAATTGGACACAGACTATATAAAAAATTAATTAAAAATATTAAAATATTTTAATTAAAAGTTTATTTCCTCATTATTATGCATTTCAATAATATATTGGCATGTACAAGTAATCTTAAGGATTTATATAACACTATACTTAGCGATAAATTTACATAAAATATTATATTTGTAAAAATTATTAAAATATTAGGATGAATTTAAGATGAATAAAAAAGGATTTATTCCAAAAATATTTGCAACAATTGAAAATTGTTTTCAAATAATATACCGTAAGAAATGAAATTTCACACCAAAATATGGTTCAGTTGGGGAAAAAAGGAGCAGCGCACCCCATAATGCCAGACAAAAATAATAACAATAAGAAATGCAATAAATGTTCCCACTTGATTCTTAAAGCACTGAAAAAATTTATTAGTTGAACCATTTTGGTTACATAAATTTTAAAGAATGAAATAATTCTTATAGGATAATGTAGAACGTTCAAAATAAATTTTCAATGCATTATTTGTTGATGTTAGCAATTGTTTTGCTAAAAATGTTAATCCTTATGTGTAAATTAGTTAGATTAATTGAAAAACAGTGATAAACTGATGTTTTATTTTTAAAATAATATTTTTAATGTTAATACTATAAGTTTTTGAGCAAATTTGTTGCTTTATAACAGGGTTCATACAGATTTCCAAGAATTAAATTGTAGGAGTTTCCCCGGAGTCAAATCGTAAAATTTTCAGGTGTCAAATTTTCAGGAAGTATCAATATTCGCGTTAAACACAATTTTTTATTATTTTATTTAAAAAAACTGTTCCTACCCCATATGCATATAATTACGTATACTCATGTCCATAAATTAAGGATAATTCAAATTCACACAGAAATTGAACTCTAAAATAAAAATTTCACATGTGTGTAGAATTATCACACACATCTTGAAGAAAAATATGCAAATTACATGAAACCACCAGATGGCGCCGATAGTACGTCACAATGACGAGAGTGAAAGAGAGGGGTATATGAGGAATGGTTGTTAAGAAGTAAAATTGTTCACAAGTGCTTTAAATGCCTTTCTGTGCAATAACCGCATAGTTATGGCACAAAGGAAGCACTTGGATGATGTTTTACGTGAGGAATGTGGACGTACCTAACTGGAAGTAACCGAAAAACTTAGAATCACCTACAGTGTCATCTCCAGGCTTTGACAACGGTTCCAAGATGATGGTAATGTGAGTAGACGTTACAGCACATGTCGCTCCCGAGATACAACGCCGAATGAGGACCGGTATTTGTCAGTTACTGTCAAAAAAACAGGCGGAGCTCAGCATCAGACCTGTCTCGTCAACTCTTTTTAGCTACCGGTACCACAGTTACAAGGTAGACCGTGTACTAGATGCTTTGGGCACATTGGTCTATAATCTTGTAGGCCTGTCCACCTATCGCAACTCACTGTCACCAGTGGTTATCTTGGAGTAGAGAACATGCATTATGAAGATAGTAACAGTGGTCTTGTGTGTTGTTTTCCGAGGAGTCCAGGTTTAGCTTTTAGTCTAATTCTCGTCGGAATTTCATTTGGAGAGGGCTAGGTACCCGTTATCATCAAGAGAACACCATTGAACGACACCATTACGTTGGTGCTGGATTGCTCATTTGGGAAGGAATTATTCTGGGTTCCAGAACTAACCTGCATGTTCAGAATATAACCATGGCAGGCCACATCTATCGGGATGTCATTCTGGAACAACATGTACATTTATTTCGGGGCGCCATGAGCGCAAAATTTGTGTTTATGGATGACAACACCCGTCCTTACCATGCAAACATTTTGGACGATTGGCATTAAGCGGAGGATATCACACGTATGGACTGGCCAGCATACTCACCGGACTTGAATCTCCTGTAGAGCATGCTTGGCCTAGAATTGCAGCTCATCAACCCCCTCCCACATGAATACCAGAACTTTGGAGAGCATTGCTTGTTGATTGGTGTAATATTCCCCAAGATCAGATCGATAATTTGATACTCAGCATGCCTAGGCGTTGTACGGCCTGTATTGCATCATCTGGGGGACATACTATGCATTAACCATCATATCAACCATGTTTTATTGGTTTTTGTAAATAGGTTATTTTTCGAAATTTTTTCCAGGGAGTAAAAATTGCATTTTTTATTAATTATGTCCAACATATAGCGTCTTTTTTGCTGTTTACCTTTTGTTTAATAAATAAACTTTATAAATAAGTCACATTTGTTTTGTTTCTGTCTCTTTCTTTGTCTGAATTGCATTATCCTTAATTTATGGACACGAGTGTATATGCAACGCATTACAATTATAATTGTAAATAATAGAAATAGTAACTGCAAATTTAATGATTTTTTATTTAAGTTAAAATTATATTTAATGATCACTTCAAAAGCCTTTAATAAATTTACAGCTGTAACAAAATTTTTTATTTAAATAATCAATATTCCTTAATTCACTGAATTATACATTATTGTATAAAATAATGTGTATGTTTAGAGTTTATAAACATCTCCATTAGATTCCTATCTATTAATTTATTGAGTTTATCAAAATGCGTGTGTACAACCCCTTTTCAAATAAATATACTTACTGAAAACAAAATACAAACAATTATTAGAAAAAGTTTTCCAGATGAACTTTTACCTAATTATTATTTAATAATTGTAAATCTAAATTTTTCTTCTGTTTATTTCGAAACTCTCTAAAAATTATACAATTTCACATCCATATTCTATACATTTCTATTTCGTTATTCATTTAATAAGTTTTATAGTTAATTATATATGCAAAATATTCCTGCTAGGAAATGCTACCTTTCAACTTCTAAAACTTTTGCTTTCAATTCATTATCAATAGCGAGTAATAATTGTTGCTTCTCTGAAGCACCAAGGAGACACATGATTGATTTTGCAGTTAATGTTAATTTAACAGTTCTTTCAACTTCCTCAGCATACTTCACTGTAGATTTTTCAAATCCATTTATGTCCGCTTCCAATCACTATTTTTATTTCCAGTTCATCAACATCTTCAAAAAGTGCTTTTGTTTTCCTTCTGTTTTCAGGTGCTTTTTACTGTTCTACTTCATCTAAATACAATTTATACTTTTGCCTGTGTCACCAGCAGCAAAACTAAGTGTAGGGTTTGCTAATTATTTTTTGGTTAACACCTGATATGTATCGGACGTGATAAGAAATTATGTACTTAATCATAATTAATTAATTCAATTCTCTATCATTAAATTTTTGTTCACTGAAAACCCACGTTCAATAGATGCTTGTTTATGAGAAAGTAATAAAAGAAAGTTAACTCCTTTCCGTAAGTGACAACAATTTTGTCTATTTGAGAGGAAGATGAAAATGAAAAGTAATTTTATTTTTAATAGGGTCAAATTTCTCATCAATACAATCTTTAAATCTGACAATCAGTTGTAATGATTCTAACTATTCCATATAAAACAAAGAAATTCTTTTTTTCCTGATCCCCTCGAAATCTAAACTTTGTATGCCTTTTACAGAATTCGCTGGTTATTGAAAAGACACTTCCCACTTGATATTTTAAATAACTTATTTCAGCCTTTATTTCATTGGTAAACAAACATTTTCCTACTTATTCAATGAAATTATATTTTGTTTTTACCAAGAAAGATATGGAAAATATATTTTAACTCAAAAATTTTATCTATAAATATTAATATTCAGTGAATTTTATGAAATATGAATGAAACGGGAACCAGTAGAAAAAAGAATCAATTATGAAAATCTCCCATTTGATTGCAACGTATGAAGATCTTATTGATGATTACTCTTTATTTTTACTTCACACACATAAATCTAAATACTAAATCCCACCTTGACTGAACGGGATCATAATGAAAGTATTGTAGTTGAACTGGATATTTATTATAGTCAACAGCTATGATATATGTACAGCAATCTAATATCGATCATGCCATCATCTAGTGGTAACATTAAGAGCTAATACTCCAAAAAATTATATTTTATAACAAAAAATAAATGCGTCAAGGTAAGTAAAATTAAAGAGGTAATTCACGATTTTCAAGCAAACAAGTCAAAATTTCAAGAGTCCTTAAAAAAATTCAAATTCTATTAGTTTTTAGGAGTTGTATGAACCTTGTTATAAATCAAATAAAATCTCCTGAATGTATCTAATGTTAAAGAAAAAATGTTGCATGACAGATATTTTTCATCGAAACAGTTACTTTAATCATTGCTCTTCTTTTAATAAAAGAAATTTTACAAGTAAACTTGCAAAAAAGGTTGATTAATGACTTTTATGAAAATTTGAAAATGTCCAAAGGACTCTGAAAAATGGAGTATGATCCTATTACGTATTTTATACTACAGTTACATAAAGATATTACAATCAAGTTCTTAAAAACTACATAGAAATAACTTCAGCATGTACATTTTATTGGAAATACAATATAACAGTATCTACAAATCATTTCTTTATTCGAATAAAAGTTGTTCAAATGATTAATTAACAACATTTCAATAAATTGGAGATAAATACAAATCGATAAAAGAAACAATACAGATATTCTGAATGCCTAACCGCTTACGAAAAGTACAATCAATAATTATTGAGTAAAAGTTCCTTTAAAACGAATCCTCAATATCAATTGATAAATGAATAGTGCCCTTTTATGAGTGAAATTAATAATCAATAATATTAGTTGAATGATAACAATTGTCTGCAGAAACAATAGATTAAACATTTTGAAAAAAATGTAGGAAATAAAATGTGAAGTGGTAATATTTTGAATCATGTTACGTTGATATTATGTATATTCTATGTAAATGGAAGTATGTAGCTAAAAGGATTTCTGTATAATAATGAATGCATAAATGTATTCTTGTAACTTAATATATAAATGTATTCTTAATTTAATGATTTCGGGAAATGATTTATAAAGAGGAAAAAAATTACTAAGGTAAATCGTTTGATTTATTTTTAAATATTATGCAAAATCCAAATAAACTAAATTTGTTTGTGGAATTGTTAAAAAAATAATTGGTTTAAAATAACGTCACTATTATTAATGTGAATACTGTTTGTATTATAATTAATGTAACTTATCACATTGGAATGAATTCATAAAATCATTTAACAGACAGATAGCTAATACAATCAGTATTACTTAAATATATTTTACTGGCTTATTCTTTCATATCCATATAGTTAATATGATGTATAGTTCTTTGTATCTTAATTATTTAAAGTTATCTCATTAGTTATTTATTGTTATCAAGAATTGTTTGAAATCTCTGGATTAAAAATTTTATAAAGATTATAAAGTTGAAATTTTTCAATTATATTAAAAATAATTTTCTTGTCTTCAAACTAAATAATATTTGAGAAATACGAAATTTAGCATATGTATAAAACTAACTTCCATATCAAGTAAAAAATAAGCGAAAAATGTTACTTTTAATCTATTAATGAAAATGAAAAACTGTAAGCTTAATCTATATTAGTAAGAAACACAAAACTTGACTATTAATTTTTATTAAGATTTAAGCTTAATATTTACTTTGTTAGAATGGATTTTTTATCCTAAAAATTGTAGTAAATTTCAATTAGTTTTTGTTGAAATACTCAAGTCCTTAGAAATGAGAAGGAAATTCGTGAGATTAAAATAACTTGCTTGCTTACAAGAATACATTTTGCTTGATCCTTCTCTCTTGTTATAAATATATACGTACTTTTATGTCATTCTTAAATTAAATTAGAAAACTTATATAAAATTTTAAGCAGAGTTTATTAGTTCAGTTTACTTTGAGATAGTTATCTCTGAAATGACATTAATATAATACAAATAACCAGTTTTAAATTTTAAGAATAAATCATAAATAATATTTTTTTTAATTGACTGTGAATTAAAACTGAGCTCATTTCTTTATCATTATATATTGAAAACAACCTTATACTAAGAAATAAAATTTGCTTTATTATTTTACTACATTTTACGCATTTTTCCAACATGCAATTTTATTCGGAATATGTAGTTCTTTTTAAAATATTTAAGTGTATTAATATTCGGTATTTTAAATAAAAATAATAATAATATGAAAATGTGCGTATATTTTAATCAAATATAATCTGATTAAACATTTTACTACAAATATTAAAAGGACTCTTGCACTGTGTAAAGTAATTGCAAATGGCATAAATTTATGTAATACTTTTTATAGAATTTTTAAATATATAGATTTGAATATACAATTAATTACAATATATTTGGTATCACAAAAATTTCTGTAAATCATGTTAGTTGAGAATTATTTTAATTTATTAATAAATTAATAATAATTTCATTAACATATTATATTTTGTCTTAAATTTTCATTAAATTAAACTAGTAATTGCGTAATTGCATATTATACGTGAGATAATGTTTATAAAAATAAATCTTCGAAAAATTGTATTCTTAAATATTTCCTTAAAATAATATATATATATATATATATATATATATATATATATATATATATATATATATATATATATATATATATATATATATATATATATATATATATATATATATATCTGTGTGTATATATGTATGCATATATGAGCCGTTGTTGCACCAGCATGCTTCCTTGTACATAGCCGTGAATTGGGTTCTACTAGTTAAATAGAAATAGCCGGGTGGAATCTTCGAGGTTTTGAAGCAGTGATCAAGAAGATCCCAATACTTTGCCCGCCACCCTCAGAGGTATCATTTCACTTGCAGTACATTCGACCACGTTATGTATGGACCGCGGTAGTCTAATTAGTTAAGGCATCGGACTTCAGTCTGGAAGGGCTGGTGGGGATTCCCAATACCGGCAGAGACCCCCTGAGTACATGCGTGATAAGTGCTCTTTAAATGTGAAAAATCGAAAGTCCTATGGTCGGTATATGAGCAGTTACCATAGATTGAGTGCTTGGAAAAAATATCCTCCCCCTCCAGATCAAAATCAAAATTAAGGGAATGCTTCCACTAGTGGTGGCACTTATCGGAATGCATTAATTTATGTAATACTTTTTATAGAATTTTTTAATAGATTTGAATATATACAATTAATCACAATATATTTGACATCACAAAAAATTCCGTAAATCATGTTTGTTGAATATTATTTTAATTTATTGATAAATGAATAAAGTTCATTAACATATTATATTTTTCTTAAATTTTCATTAAATTAAACTAGTAATTGCATATTATACGAGAGATAATGTTTATAAAAATAAATCTTCGGAAAGTTGTATTCTTAAATATTTCCCTAAAATAATATATATATATATATATATCTGTGTGTGTATATATGTGTGCATGTATGAGCCGTTGTTGCACCAGCATGCTTCCCTGTACATAGCCGTGAATTGGGTTCTACTAGTTAAATAGAAATAGCCGGGTGGAATCTTCGAGGTTTTGAAGCAGTGATCAAGTAGAAGATCCCAATACTTTGCCCTCCACCCTCTGAGGTATCATGTCGGCTAAAGAGCTCGGCGAAGAAGAAGAGTTGTTAAAATATTGTGTAACACAGAATTTCACCTTAAAACTTATATTATTGACGCGGAATCATCCAAGAATCAAAAATTAGTATTTACTTCTATAAAAAAATAAATTGTCGTAAAGCTAATCTCATGAAAGCGTATATTTGTACAATATTAGAGAGTATTTATTTCAGATAAAACGTATATTTGCTTTTTAACGAAATTATAAATAAATGCTAAATTTAAAAATTGTCTTACTTTATATTTTCATTATTCTTTTATGATCACATACTTTATTGATGCAACATAGTAAACAACAAAAAACATAATAGTTTATCAATATAATAAATGAAATATGGAATCTAATTTTTAAAATCTTTCTATTTTTAAATAAGTATTATAACTTAAATATTCACAATGATTATAAGTTATATTCCCTCCAAGTATTTTGAACGAAGTTTACTTGTTTACCTTAATAAATATGATGAGGATATCCAAATCTTTATATCCTGAAAATGCATTTTTTCATATCATTAAGTGGTTCTGCAAGAGTATAATCTTGATTAAAATATCAAATTTTAGTTGTTCATTTAAGTTGTGCATTTTTACCAGCAATTTTACATAGTAATCAGTTTCATTAAGCATTAATAAAACTTATCATCATATTGTAGAAATGAGAAAAATACCTCATTTATGAATGAATACAAGGAAAAATTATTTTATCATTCATTAATATTATTTATAAGAAAGAAATACCTTGTGAATTATTTAAAAATTGAATTAAATTCAATTTCCTTATGTTCCAATTACCTTTATGCATTTAATGATGCAAGTAAGCCCGTAAAAGAAAACTTCTTTAGCCTTTTAAGAGTTTCTCATGAAATAAATTGGAATCATATGTTAAATTCAGTTTTGAAAACTGTCAATAATATAGGAGAATATCAAGGGAGAATATTTTATTTTGTTTTACTAAATTTTTATTTACATATATCTGAAGTTAATACATACAGCAATAATGTTTGAAATATTGAACCTATTTTTACTAAAATATTGGCAAATTCAAGTTCAAATATATTTTTTTAAAGATATAAATAATAATGAATATGTATATTTGTGAAAAGGTACCAAACAGCAGTGATTATTGTATGTAATAATTCAAAATTGAAACTATCGATACTTTCAAGGTTTTTATTTTAAATAGTTTTAATATCAAATGCAAAATTATGTAATATTTGGTGGAAATGTTAGGATGACGTTAAGGTAGAAAATATAGAGTTTTTTGTGAATATAAATATTTGATTTTCGTTTACAAACACATCACTAGAACAAATAAATGAAGACGAAAAATGTTTTTTGTTAACAAAAGAAGAATAACAGTTATTTGTTCCATACCACTTTTTTACAGAGTATTAATATGCTTCAGTATTGCCCTCTTTTCTGAAGCAAAACTTTTGGTATTTGTGGTCAAGTGTAACGATATTAGGCACTTTTAAAAGCTCTGATGATTTTTTCCTACACAATTTAAACAGATGATTTCCTTCATCAATCTTTCCTTTTCAAATTGTGAGAAATAAATATGATATTCTCTTTAGACAGTAGGGAATCTATCCAGGTACTATATAATGTGTTACATAATAAAACCGTACGAAAAATCATTCATTAAAATAGTAGATTCCATAAAATGAAGAATTTTAAAACAGTGAAGCAATTGAAAGATTTTTTATTTTCTTAAATAAATTATTAAATAAGAAATTACCTATTTGACGGAGCAAAGGAATTTTGAAATTTCTGGGTTACATAGATATAAGATTTCTTATTCAAAATTATTCTTTCTTAATCATGTGTAAATTATAACTTTGTTTATTGAAAAGTGGAAATGATAATATTATAAAAATATAATTAATTTTTTTGTAGATTTCATAACATTTCACGAAAGAAAATTATTTGAAGAGAAGGAGCTCATAAAAAATCTGATTTCTTAAAGGGGGACAAATATTAAAGAGAAAATAAATAGGCTTTCTCTAAATCCTTAAATTGCTATTCCTAATATTTTAACTAAAAGGGGTATTTATGGGAAATATAACTATATAAAAAGAAGAGTAAATTATTAACTCTTTCGTGTGTGTGTGATAATAAAACTGTTTTCAAGTCAGCAACCAGATAGATATAATCAAGTCATAAAATAATACAACAGGCCTGTAACATTTTCTGACAGTGATGTATTAGACAACAGTTTGGCATTGGGCATTTTACGAATAACTTTAAAAGTTGCTTTTCTGAAATTAAAAAGAAAACTAAGATTAATAGCAATATAAAGATGAAATGCTAAAATGAGCAGAAGAGGTAATAATTTGTGTCGGTATTTGAAAAAATTATTGTAGTATTTGATTATGTAATATGCATAAAGATTGAACTGCTACCATTGATTAAAAATCAATAGTAGCATTTTTCCTCTATAGCACTGACTTTTCAAAAAATCTTGAGTATATATAAGGTATATAGACTGTATTAGCGCAACTTATGGCAGAATATTATTGTTGCATTTACTAACTTGGTGGTATTCTTTAAATAAATTTTATACACTAATTTTCATTGAGGTAAATTAAACATGTGATTGACTTTTAATTATTATTTGCTTCAACGTCATCAAAATTAATTCCAGTTATTTAATGAAATTTAATTAATTTTTTAAAATAAATTTATGAATCTCAAGGAGTTAAATTATTTATTTAAATCTTCTATATTTGATCTCTCTTATGATTTGAAGGAGCTTGAGGTATAAAAATAAAAAGTACCTGTTTATTTGCATGGCAAATTATATTCTCCAATTTAAATACTAAAATATCTGTATGAAATCTTTATTTTGTAGGACCATTGAACTTTTGTCCTGCATTGAATTGAAAATGGTTGAAAATGGATGGAAACTTTAACGAGGATGTCTGTCTTTGGCAAACTAAGTATAGAAATTAATTTTCCTATTGGAATTTTGATCACAGAACTTGTGGTTCATTTAAAAGATAATTAATACTTATTTGAACTCCCTTAAAGATGCTTAAAAGCCGCTGCATAATTAGTTTATGTGATGCGGTAATATCGATGCGGGTACATTCACATATTATAACATTAAAAGATATCTGAATTATTTGCTACAAAATGTCGAAACACTGAAAAATTTGACAAAAGTAAGCTATTAAGAGCTTTTGTTTAATTCATAAATTAAATATTTATATATCTGAAATTTTCTTGGGAGTTCATATGTTTTAAAATAAAATAAAAGGAACACTGCTGTTTTTTCCTGCTACTTTTTTTACAGCTTTCATTTTTGTTTCTTTCATGCTAAGCCTTTTTAATTATCAGCCAATACAATATTTAAATTTTCAAGAGAGAAATTTCTGAGTGCGTTTATTCTCTAATAACATATATATATATATATATATATATATATATATATATATATATATATATATATATATATATATATATATATATATATATATATATATATATATATATATATATATATGTTTTGTCTAAGTTAATTAAACATAAACTTAAAAGAATTTTCATAGCTTCAAAAAGTCTGTACTTTCCTTATTACACTGTAATAATATTTGGCAAAGGCATTATAATTGAATATAATTAGCTTAAATATTTTTTCCTTTTCAGCTAATCATATGTTCTGGATGCTGTGAAAGATGAAACGAAAGCATATGCTTAAAAATGCGTGGGTGATGTATACATAAGTGGTTATTTAATTGTATAACATTCTAATCTACGAACTAAAAATAAAATTTTTAACTCACATCTTACTTTTAAATTTTGTCAAAATATTTGTAAAGGACATATATTAACTATGCATTCCTTTTTAATGTTATTTTATAAATAATAGTATTAAGAGTAAAATATATAAAACCTTAACTGAAATTGAAATATCACAGAAGACTTATATTTAAATAATTATATTTTTATTACTTGAGTTTTATTATTTAAATAAGACTGAATAATGATGAGATTAATTGAATAGTAATAAATAGTAATAAATTTTAATGACAGGGTAATATTTATTATAATGTCTTTAAAGTTTTAAGTATTTATAAGCAAATGTGTGAAAATAAATTAAAGCTTTAGCGATATAATAAATTTTTTTATGCATAACTTATCATACTTAAAACAAGCATAAAATATTTCATGTAGTGTTTAAAAATTTTTGCTTGCATTCAATAACTACAAAAGTTGAAACTCTTACAATAGTAATGATAAGGTTCAAGAACATTTAAAAATTTTATTCCTTAAAAGGAGCTACCTATGGCTGAGTGGTTAGCGTCCCCAACTTGGAAGCAATAGGTCCCGGGCTCGAATCCTGGTTTTGGCATGGGTGTTCATTTCTTTCTCTGTGTGTGGTTCTTTCACTTTCGGGGCACAATTGGCACACTGGGTGCACCACTGTGTAGGATGTCATCACCTTCACTCCTTATAGCGCTGAAAGGATTAATACTCATGGCATCTGGACATTGAATTAAAAATTCCTTGAGACATTTTATATGCTTCATAATAGTGAAGAAATTTATCATTTTCGGAATATATATTGTATAAGAAAATTAAATTATAGTTGAATTGTAATACTATATTACTAATGAATGATTTTAAGCATTTATATAAACAGTTCAAAATAAATTTTTTAAGTTATTGTTGTCCTGTGCCATCTAGGCTGGCATTATGGGGTGGGCTGCTCCACTTTTCCAACTGAACCATATTTATGTGTGTAGCCCGACTTCCTGAATACACACATGCTATTGATACCCGTTTATAGGGTAAGCAACCATTCACAACCCATTCACACAAGGAAAGGACAAAGACAGGATAGATAGAGAAAGAAAGTATATAAATGCCTGAACCAGGATTCGAACCTCGGATCTCCCTATCCGCAGTCAGGCAGCCGAATGATTAGCTCTTTTGCCTTCGGTTCAACAGTTCGTGGGTTCGAATCCCACCTTGGGCATGGATGTTTGTAGTGGTTCGGAATCCACTTTAAACCGTAGGTCCCGGTCTAATTAGCCCATGTGTGCAAAAAGTGACCGTTGAGCGACAAACAAACCAAACCGCAGTCAGACACGCTGACCACTAGACAAGTTGGGCGGCAACTTTATGAGCGAGATCAAGTAAAGCGTAGGCTGGAACTTAAAAATAATTAATTTGTTAACTCCTTAAGACTATTGATTATTTTTGCATATTTAATGAACATAAATAAATAGATTGTTTTTATGTATTCACAGAAATAAAAGGAAAATTGCATAATGTCTGAACATAGCTGGAAAATATTTGGAAAATAAAAACTGCAATTTCATAAAGAATTGTTTTAATTACAATTTTTGAATCAAGAATACAATGCATTTAATTAAATTGATTCCTTATGTAAGAATAAAGACTTCATTTCTGTAACTTTAGTAATTCAATTAAAGGAATAAAATACAATGTGACATTGCTTGAAATATTTTGCTGAGTTTTGTGGTACTACAAAAAATTTTCAACTTATTTTAAAGTGTTTTACTTTTAAACTAAAATAATTGCATTGTGTGTGTTCAATGAATGTTGTTTTATATTGTTTATTTTTCACTAAATATTTGAAATGTATATTAATAATCATGTTTTCTTTGAACATATTTTTACAAATTTTGAGAATTTCTTTAATTTAGAAGTTTGTAACACAAATCTTTTTTAAAATAACTAGCAGTTTTTTATTATAATGTTTTTTTGTAAATTTTTCTCGTTAACATTTTTTTTAAATTTACAACTAACACAAGTTTCATTTTAGTATCATTTTCAAATAACATTAAAATATAATAATTTTAGAATACGATATGATTGTTTGAAAGGTGTCTGACAGATGTATAAACTGTCATTATTTTGACTTATGATATACGCCTAGGTTCGAGATATCTGTGTTTCATGAAAGTTAATTTT
Source organism: Latrodectus hesperus (assembly GCA_037975125.1). Lineage (NCBI taxonomy): Eukaryota > Metazoa > Arthropoda > Arachnida > Araneae > Theridiidae > Latrodectus > Latrodectus hesperus. The sequence goes on along the minus strand of CM075855.1, from coordinate 72,584,210 downwards.
AATTTCCTTTTATCTTGTTTTTAGATAAATTATGATTTACAAATATATATAAAATGAATCAAATTTCGATTACAGCATAATTTTTATGAAATTGGTTATTTTCTGCAAGTTTTAGGGAAAATTCAACAAAACGGCTAACACTCTACTCAAAGTTTTAATGTATCAATCTTAATTTATAATTTGAGCATAAGGCTTATGTGACAATGTTCTTTGAAATGTAGAAAAATCTAAGAAAAATCAGCGAATAAGAAAATATGGTTAAAAAGTTACGTCAATATTGATATCTTACGAAATGTTACTGAACATTCCCTTTAAAAATTGATGTAAATGAAAAAGTTCTTTATTTTTATTCAAAATTCTGCATCACTTTATAGATAATAACATTTAAACATAAGGCCAAGTTTCATATAAGTATTTTATATATTATTTGAGATATTGTTTTAACGGAGGCTGTATTGGAGATTTTATTCAAAGTTTTGAGAAAATCACCTTTAAAGCCAAATAATGATCTTATACTTATAGCTATTAATAGAAAAACATGTAAATCAAAGAAATAGTAAATAAAATAAAATAAAATAACATTTTTCTTTATCACTTCAGATTCGGAAATGATACTTCCTGCTTCGCGTTTTTCAGAAGACTTAGTTTATTTTAAACTTTCTTTCTATTTGTAACGAAATAAAACGCAAAACTACTTTGGAAACTGGAAAGTTCTGAGTACTAGATTTCCAAGTACACCCACACGCACAAAAAAGAAGAAAAAACTACTGATACTTGTAGTTGAAAATTAACATTTTAAAGTTGGAAGAAATCTTAAATGAGAAACGAATGATAACCTTTCTTAAAATTTTCTATTAAATATTTAGTGGCATAGAAAAATTGATATTTTATCTGAATTAAAGGTAGTTTATTGACAAAATATTTCATATAATTCTAAAATGCATGGCAATTGTACAGACGAAAATATATTTTATATTCAAACACATTATTTCATTTGTTAATTGATTGTTTTGAATGCAATATATTTTCTTGACTTTGATAGTATTTTCTAATAAGAAAGAAAGGAATTTGTATTAAAAATTTAAAAAGTTTGTAAAGGGAATAGTTTATCAAAATACTCACATTTATTTGCTGAATTTTCTTATATTATAAACTAAGCTAAAACTAACTTCTTAAATAAAAGTTTTAATACTTTATTTTTTTGGAATAAGTTTTTATGATAACAAACAGTTAGTGGGGACGACATTTTAATTATTTACATTTATCTGAATATGCCCTCTTTTATTTTAATGAAAAATATATGTTTGCTAGAATTCTATTGACAGTTTATTATTTTGATCAGTTGTTTATATATATATATATATATATATATATATATATATATATATATATATATATATATATATATATATATATATATATATATATATATATATATGACAATAAATTAGTATTGTTTATGTTAAAAAAGTCATAGTTATTTTATGTACAAATTTCTCTTTTCAAGAAAAAAATGTTTCATTAAAGAAAATAACATTGAAAACATCGAACTCTAAAAGTGAATGTAACTAACGTTTTTGTTTGTAAATTTGTAATAATGAACGTTTAAAAAAATGGCTTCAAGATCGTTCAATAACATTTGATAGATATAATTCATATAATGTTAATGTTGGTATGCCATTTAATTTTTCTCTTAAAATATGTTTGCAGTTTCAAGTATGTTATATTCTTCTATAAGGGATAAAATAGGCGTTTTTGAAGGTGTTTAAATAGTTGCTCTGAGTCAACAAGAATTTGCATTTCTGACCATTGGTGGAGGAATAAATTAAACAGAATAAACTGTGTTGCCACTATCTTCTTTCAATTTTTGGAGATATATCACTATTATGCTTATTTTCAGAAGAATATTATATTTGAATATTAGGAATTTTATATGAAATTTAGTGATTATATGCTTTTTTGTTGCGTTTGAAAAAATATATTTGGATGCAATTTTTCTATATATTGAATGACAAAAATTTCAATTTATATGAGTTGTATTGTTTGATGTATTAAAACAAAGAAAATATATTTATTTATAAGTTCAAATAATCTGTAATATAAGACAAATTCTTATTGGATAAAATATACTTTATAACTAATATCTTGCCGATGGCTGAGTAATTAGCATTCCTGACTACTAAGCTCTTTGTCCGGATTTCTAATCCCGGTTTGGGCATATGTGTTCCTTTCTCTCCCCTTCTCTGTGTTTCCTTACCCTTTTTCTGAGCTGACGAATGAATGTAATCTACCCTATAAGCGAGTTTGGGGTGAAGTGACACGAGAACTGCTATTCGCGTCCATGATTTGGTTCAAAGGTACCCAATGGAATAAATGAGAAGCTATTTCTGGTTTTGTTGTGGTGAATGGTTAATCACGTCACCCAGTGTCAGCCGTTTCTAGTAAAAAGAAAGAAAAAATGTAATTTTGAGAAAATGAGATATCCAGGTAAGACATCTGTTTATAACGAAAAGTCTAAATTCAATCTCTTTTAAAACACAGGTAAAGAAAATATGAAATATTGTATTACATCACACATATAAATATTTCCATTCTGAACCACACATTTCATAACGAACGTCAAATAACTGAATGGAATATATATAATTTTTTTTATTTTAAAGCAGAAGTTGTCACTTTGTTTTTATTTCTAAGGATATGTATAATATTACAATTTGATATTTTTTCTTAATAACATGCATTACATTTTAAACAATTTTGTATTAAATGTAATATTTATTATCCTTTTGTACAATAAAAACTAAAAGGGATTATGTTAAATAAATGTATCTGAATTTCAATGAATGATAATTTTTTTTCCATAATAATGGTAGACATCAGATAATAGATAACATTTAGCTAATAATCAGATCCAATACAATCAGATATTTTCATGCTCTATTATATGTATCACGATAAAAATGTAATACGAAAAAAGCCAAATTTGTAACCATACAATTTGCCTTTAATATGTATAACAAGGATCTGTATACATTTCAGTTTTTAGAAGAAAATAATTATTGTTTGATTTATTAACTAATACTGTTATTATTGTGTTTTTAATTTATATTTACCTTACATTAGTTTTGTTCTCCAATCATTTTGAATAGTTCCTTTCTAAATACCAGATATTTTTGTTAATATCGCTATCCTTTTAGTACAAAATATTAAAATATTAACTCATAAAATAATTGATAGTTTTATGTCAAAATTTTTTTTTTGGGCTCAATTAGATAAGTTTCTAAGCCATCAATTCTTCATAAATCATAATAAAAAATTCATAAGATTTATATTAATCTTGCTGAAGGTATTTTAACTCTTTAAGCAATAACAAGAATTTTCTTCTATTTATCAACCACAATAACTAAAATCAATATTTCAAATTATAAATCTTTATTTGTTTTTATTTATTTGAATTACTGTATTTCACTTAATATTTATAAGTTACTGAGATATTTTATTTTATACATATTGTAAAAATTACCACATCAATTACATTATAATTACTTACGTATCTTCACAAATAAACCGCATTTATCTTTCCTGTTGATCTAATACTGCTAATTTTCAAGTGACAGTTGTAAATAAAATTTTTTGTCAACAATGCTTAAAAAAAAAAAACTGTGAATTTTAATAATTTTCTAGAAAAAAGCTAATTCAAGTAATATTTAAAACTCAAGTAGTTTTAACTCAAGTAATATTCAAAAATTTGTAATAGATTTTGATAAGCTTAATTGAAGTAAATTTATTTGTCATGCATTTTTGCTCATATGATATAAACTTTGGTAAATTCATATTTTTTACAGATGTGTTATACTCTTAGTTGAGAGTTGAGAAGTAGAAAATTTGTAAATTAGTATTAAAAATTTTCCGTCTTAAAATTGACTGTATATATATATATATATATATATATATATATATATATATATATATATATATATATATATATATATATATATATATATATATATATATATATATATATATATATATATATATACACATTTTATTTTATACATATCTCCTTAAATCTTAAATACTCAAGAAAATTTCTTTTCATCACAAAAAATCCCTATTAACCTATAAGTATAACTTCTAGGTTAATATGGAACATGAAAAAATTAATATGAAAAATAATTAAAGTACTACTTTAATTTTCTTCAATAATGTTTGGAAAAATTTGTTGATATGAAAGCGAGCTTTGAAGTGACTTTTAAGTGCCCTGCTTATCACAAAATTTTACGAAATTCAAAAGTATTGTATATTTCGAGCAATAAAATTCAATCCTTATTCTTAAACATTTTAATAAAATTGAATTTGAATATGTAAGAACTTAAATATATAAGAATTCCTTAAATTGTAAGAATAAAAATTTTTATGAAAAACGGTGGATAACTCTTATAATGAGTATAACTCATTATTTTAATAATTGATGAATCGAATGCTTCAGGTTTCATATTTTTCATTGATTTTGTCAAGAAAATTCTGAAGAAAAATCATAATGAAAAGTCTTGTTGTATTGATTCTATTAATCACAATGCATTTCATCTTATAACAATTTTTTAAGAAAGTGTCTTATTCATTTCGCTGATTTTCTGAGATATCTACTAATGCTCTATTTAAAAATCTAATTTAAATAAGAGAACTATTATTTAAATCAACTCTAATAATTAAGAAAACTTTCTTTCACCATTCAATTAGGTAAATCTTTAACGACCGCTTGATTAAGAGAGATATTTCAATAACAGTTTGAAGAATTCAGAAGAAATGTAAAGGCTAGCTTAATTCAAAGATATAAGTGACTAGGATAGCTAATAACTGTAATTTATTAGACACGCAGTCAATTTTTGTAAATACAATCATCCAGAATAATTTTACTTCTTAACCATACATAAATAATAATTAATAGCTTGTTAAAAATTTCAGTGAGACTTACTAAGCATTTTGAAATCACAATGAATGTTAATCATGTGAAAAAAATATTTTCTCTTTTTTAAAATTTCTCATTCCTTAGTTTATTACACAATCCAATTTTCATTGTTACACATGTGTCTTTTACATTTATTTTTCTATTCTACTTAAGACAAATACTATATTTTATTTTAAATTTAAAATATTTATAAGTATGAATAATTTAAACATTAATTCCCTTAATTGTCCTTAAATAATTTTCCTTATAAAGAATATACTGTTGTTATCTATAATCTCAAGTAAAATAATCGAGTCTCTTCTTAAATCGTCATTTTAAGTTTTGCAATAATCAGAAACACACATACAATAGATAACTGTTGCAAAAATCATTCAAATCACTTTTAAACAAATAAAAAATTCTATAAAAAAAGATTTAGTTTATTAAAGTAGTTTATTTTATTTGTAAGTTAAATGTTGCTTTTGATTTCTTATATTATTAAACACAATAGAGTAAATTCTTAGCGTATATCAGTAGTAAATTATATCAGAAATATCAGAAATTATTATGAATGAGACTAGAATGCAATAATTATTAAAAACATAATTTTAAAAAATAAAATATGTTCCGAAATGAGCATGAGAAGAAAGCATAAATCAATAATTCAACTGTAAATTTAATTAAAACTTTAATTTTAATACGACTAAAATTATGTGTGTTATTTCTTTAAGAGAATATCTTCGTAGCAAATACGGTTCTGTTTTATAAAGAGTAATGAGAAAAGTGAATCAAAATACTACCCACAAAATAAGTACAACATTTAATCGCGCAAAATTCATATTACTTTATTCATTATGTATTATTTTTAATTATAATGAATTAAATACTATGAAGCATTATTACTATGAATTAAATACTATGAAGCATTAAATACTATGATAGCATTATCTGAAGCAAACTAGCATTGCCTCAGATAATCCAAGATATCCTCACCATCCTCATAATTGACTTTCCATCCAATTATGAGAATGATGAGGATATCTTGATTTTAAGCGTATATATAGCACTTGCAAATGTAATATTTTTAAGCTTTCATTAAAAAGATACTTAATCTCAGAATACTTTCATGTAATGTATTTTTACATATTTCCCAAAGTTTAAAATTATTAATTATGATCTATGATGTATAATTAAGAATTTTATATTATGAAAATCATAAAACATATATTACCAATTCTAGACAAAAGTAAGCAATATTTTTTGCATAGTGTCGTGGAATTAAATTCAAATTTTTGTAAAGTAGTTAAAATCTACACTATTCTTTTTTTAGCAAAAAAATGAACTTACAAAACATATTACAGTTTCTACTAATTTATTAACTGTACTAATTTATTAAAAACATGATTAAAAATTTTTTTAATAAATGCTATGAGTCGAATTGCCATTTCAGGAACACATAAACATTTTAGAAAGTAAAGTCAAATTAAAAGTATGATTCGATACAATTTTTTATTATGTTTTCACATAGAAAATATGAATGAAAATTAAAGTATAATTATTTTAAAAAAGTAATAAATAAAAGAGTTTTTAGACAAAAATTGTCTACAATTTATGATGCAATTTGACAATGCATATTTAAATATACCTAATTCAAATATTTTTTTTCAAATTGCATCATAAATTATGAACGAAATATATGCTGCATTAATTGACAATGATTAAGAAAATAAAATTTTACATATTTAAAAATCACTAATGACAAAAAAATTTAAAATTCCTCAATTTATTTCAATAAATCATCATTAAGATCAGTTAAGAAAATATCCTTCTATTTTAATTTGTTAAATAAGAAAATAGCTACTAAATAAATATATCAGGATACAGGTATATTCATTAATAAACTAAAAAAAGAAGGGTTTTTCCCACGTATAGAACTATGATGCATAATATTTAAATTACATATGAAATATACAATTTGAGTGAAATGAATGAAGATATTAATAATTAATTGATTTTTAAACTATTTGATGTTCATTGATCTGAAACCATGTTTCACGATGAAGAAAATTCAACTGAATAACCTAATACAATTTCATTTGATCTTTTCTCTTAATACCTTTTTTGTGATTTCCATTACGAACGGTTACAAGTTTCAAGAAGAATGTACACAGTTTAATTAATTTCAACTACCTGATAACTTTGTGTGATGATTTATGAATTAATCCTCATTTCGCGGACGAATTCCCAGGCTTTTCATTACCATGCTCTGTATTGCAAAATTCGTTTGATTTGCGTTTGTTCAATTCACTTCACTTCATATTCTGCTCTTTATTCCAAAGGAAGTCAAAATTTCAAAAGTTTTCAATTTATCCGTTCATTGCTTAGTAACAAAGAAGTTTAAATAGAAATTACATAATTTTAAGTCTATCGGTTGTACAATTTTCAATTTTATTATATAATAATTTTTTGAAATATTAACTCTATTTGTAAAGGAAACATCTTTTTTTTTTACTGTTTTAAAAATTGATGTGAAAGCAAGTTTATTTAATCATTTTCTCACTTATAAAAGAAATAATAAGTTATTTTGAATATATGTGAGCTACGACATTTTATAGCAAGAAAATGAAAACCATTTTGGTAATCAACTTCCTTTAAAATTTCATAAATGGCATTTTGATAAAATTGTTTTAAAATATTTTTATAAATAATAATTATAAGTTTAAATATAATTTAATTAGTTGTTTTTTTCTTATCAAAATTTAATTACTTTGATCTACTTTATTCACTGTATAAAATAGATATATTATTTCATATATCTATGAAGTCATAAAAGAGAACTCAAATTTATCTTCATATTTTTAACAACTGTTTCCATAGAAATAACTGTAAATTGCTTAATATAAATTCAAAACATATCTCAAAGGAAAATAAAAAAAATAGCAAATAAGGTAAGAAAATTACACTATTCACTGTAGAGATGTCATTAACCTAAATAATCATACTTATCATTTTATTTGCGGATCAGTTTTTTAAGTACATATTGAATCGATAGGCTTCTTTGGAAAATGGGTAATTTAGGAAAGGTAATTATCATTACAAACGTAACGTGGATGAGGTGAATTGAATAATTTAGTAAATGAGTCCTCAAAATTACTCTTTTATGACCTGTACTAATTTATTAAAAACATGATTAAGCATTTATTTCATAAATGTTATGAGTCGAATTGCCATTTCAGGAATACCAGCATTATAAAAAGTAAAGTCAGATTAAGAATGGTTCGATAAATTTTTTTCATAATAATTTCACACAGAAAATATGAATGAAAATTAAAGTATAATTATTTAAAAAAGTAATAATAAAAGAGGTTGTAGGCAAAAATTGTCCACCATTTATGATTTGACAATGCATATTTAAATATACTTAATTTATTACAGTATGTTTTTAAGAAATATTGGATTTTTAATAAGAGGTAAAGTATTTTAAATTTATACTTAAAGGCGTCATAACCATTTGTCAGGGTATTTGAAATGAAAACGTGTAGGAATAAAAATTTAGTTTCTATTTTTCATATAAATAAGTTGTCCTTGTTTATAATATGTACAATGAAATTAAGTTATCTACATACTTTTTTCGAAATGAGAATAAAAAATAGGAGGGCAAAATACGAAGGCATGTTTCATACCAGGGCTAAATGGTGAAGCTCCAGAGGATACATAGAAGATTTAACTCGGATAATTAGCAAAAGCTGCAATAATGTTTTCAATATTTCAAGAAAATATTAAGAAACCACCTGTTACAGAAAAATGACTATTGAGCAATTCCTTCATAAATATTCTATAGATAATTGTATAGTGCATCAAAACTATGGAATCAACAAAAAAACATCAATACAGGAGCTTCTAACTTTATTTTAACTTATTAACACGTCATTATATTTTGATACGATTCAAATTGATTTACAGCAGAACACAAAAACTTAAAGCTATACCACATGCAACATTGTAACCAATACAACATAACCAAATAACATATGCATACCTGCCAACCTTGGAGAATAAAAAATCAGGAAACACTACTAGCGACATTTTTACTTGAAACATAATGCTTAAAATGGTAGTACAGCAAAAAGACAATTTTAATCCTTAAATTATTCATTCTGAGAATGATTCATGTTAAACATATTTTGTGTTAATCTTAATATTTTAATAAAATATTCATCAATATTATAAAAGAACTATGAAGAATAAAAGAATATACTAAATGCAAAAAAATGAACATCTATGTTTATGTTCCAATATTTATTTTATAGGGCCACGTTTACTACACTAGTGTAATCTGTAAATATTTAACTTATAAAATTACATAAGAACATAAAATACATTAACAAATAAATTTCATTCAATGACAAATACTTCATTTGATGGAAATATTTTCCTAATTAAATTACTAATAACTAGTAATATTCCTCCTAATTTAACTGCTTATGTAAACATGCACCTGGTGTCTGCTCTGAATGCGAATTTTGTGACTGCCAATTTGCAGGAAATTTGGCAGATTAGTGTGGTTAGAGTGTCATCCTCCCATGGCGGACGGACGGGTTTCCGAAACTCAGAAGAACATATTTAAAGAAACAAATATATTATTATCTTTATATTAATGCGCAATCAAGCTACTAAAACAACTCATTAGACTTTTTTCCGGCAAAACTTCGGCTGCCTTTAAGTTTTTTACTTAAACTGTCAAAAATCAGTAGATTTTCATATATTATTGGGAAATCGGGAGAAATGATGAAAAATCAGGAGTTTCCCGATAAAATCCGTAGAGTTGGCTGCTATGCATATATGTAATTGGGACATTATTGGATTCCCCATTCCATCCCCTATAAAGTGGTAATTTTTAATTTTAAATTTGACGTTTATTGACGGAAGATTATCTTGAATAATTTATTCTTGTAAATCTATTTCTTTTATATTCGTATTTTAATCATTACAGTTTTTGAAGCAGTCTTAAAATAAAGTGTGATTAAAGTCAGTCTGTACTATAACTTATGTAAGATTACTTGTTTTATTCTTCCTTGAGTTTTAAAATCATATTTTACTTCCTTATCATTTATATTTATTTCTTATTATTCGTTAACTGTTACCAATAAGTTTATAATATTTTCATTTATTCTGAATTAAAAAATTATTTTCATTTGTGTCTGATTTTGTAATACTTAATTAACCAAAAATTCTTATTGCAAATTTTTAATTTTTAATTGCTTCTTTATCAATCAAACTTGAATATTTTACCTCGTGACACATGAAAGAAATATTCTTAAAGAGAAAAATATTTAACGACCTCTGTGTCAAATTGTATTTTAATGAATCACGCAAAACAGTTAATTAAATATACTGGAAATTCAATAGCTTAAAATTCTTTTATATGATTCCTTGAAGATTGTATTGATAACATTTTAAAAATGTATTATTTAATAGAAATATATTTTTTTTATATCATTTATGTTTAACTGTACATCTTTATTCATTCCTGTTCATCAGCATAAACATAATTTTTAAAATAATCAGTGTTAGAATTCTAAAATGCTATGAATTTTCTTGAAAGATTTATAAAATCATATATATGTCCTACATCTATATAATTAAAATTGTATAGATTTAATTAAAATTAAATATATACGATGTTAATTATAATAGATGTAGAAGGTATGATAAATTAATGTAAATTATAATTATACAATTATTATAATTAGATAATTTATTATTGTTTATTATAGTTAGGTAATCACAGATAGATGTAGAATATGTTATAGATTAATTTTTAATTAAAATTATGTTGATTCAAAATAAATTTTGTATTTCTGTAACATGGTGTGTATAATCAATGTTTGGTGAGCAATAGATTAGTAGAAAAAAATTAGCTTATACACATTTTTAGTGAAGATTAAGATATACATATCTGAATGATTTAAACTGAATAGCTAATTTGTATTTTGAAGTAAAAATTATACAACAAGTCTATGATACAAAAAAATACATATACATTATACCTATTTGAATGTTTCTTAAGTGTCTATTAAACAAAATGATATGTAATATGTTTTATCATCATTTGATGAGAATAGAAACATCTCTGTCGAAAATCATTGAATTTTTATCGATTGAAATACTATTTTCTTTGATCCTCGCAGTAAAATTTTGATTTCCAGTTTATCCAAGTTTCAGCATTTTAAAATGAATGATTACCCGAATACCCCAACACATGCATAATCGTGCTTTTAAGCGATACAAAACATATATTAAAAAAACACTAAGTGGTGATTTACTTGCATTAAAACACTGATTTTTATTTTTGGAACATTAAAGACAAATCATCTTCCTTCTTCAGTAACTATACAATAAAATGTAAGTGTTGAATGGTTAATTCTGTGCATTTATAACATACAGTGCAAAACACATACATTTGATTTCTAACCTTATTTTATGTGTGTGTTGTGTGAAACTTTCATAAAGTGTAATATTTTTCTGGAATTTGTCCCAACATTTTCCCCTGTGCTGTAAAGCAAACATTACAGTTTTATTATTTACAAGCCTCTTTATCATTATATGTTTTTAGTACGACTTTGAACTAAGGTGATAAATAGTAAATAATTTTATGACTTGTTCAAAAACATTATTTTTCTGTCCCCATGTGTGTATATAATACACATATATATATGTAAATATTCATTATTGAGAAACAACGAAGGTGTGCGTTCAATTCTTTTTTCGACTTGCATTTGAAAAACTTGTAGTTCATAAAAGAAAATTCATAATTTATTGTGCATATGCTGTTATTGTCCTTTAAGGATTTGAAAAAGTTTTTTCTTATTTTTTAATATCTTAGCATAAATTAACTAAAATCTAGAATTAATTTTTAACAGTATAAATAATATATATCAATAGGGGGGGGTTTGTGTAATAAAATTTAGAGACTTTTGAAAATCTTCGTTTGGGAGAATTAAATACAGGGAGGTAATAGATGCTTAATTCAATAAAAAAAGAAGTAAGAATATAAATCTATGAAACATGGTATTGTCATAAATGTTTATCTATCTTAACAGATAAATTCCTTTGGCTAATTAGGTATAGTATTTCTTTTTTGTGGAATACCTGAAATCAGGTTGAAATAATTTTTTTTGAAGTAAATATTTTACGAATTTTTTTCCATTTTGCTTTGGTAAGAAGATTGAGTACTTAATTTCTCTGATGAATTAAAAGTACACAATCTAAATAAAAAAATTATAACGTTTAAGTTTTATTACTTTCTTTATCTGCAATAAGACTTACGAGTATTTAGACTAATACTTATCATTATTTTTCTGGAAGCTTAGTGAATCGTTAATCCTCTGCAAATCTTCCCTATCGGATAATTTAGCCAACCGAAAACACATCTACAGGGAAAAATTCTCCTTCCGTCATATAATTAGCAAACATACTCTGCTCAAGTGTAAGCAGACAAGAACTAAAAAACATTTTTTAATGAATAAAAAAACTAAGATTGTTAAGTGTGTACATAACATAAAAAGTCAGATAATTATTTTTAGAATATTTTAATTTTTTTTAAACTAATCTCTTAAAGTACTTGAAAAACGATTTTTTAATGATTCATTTGGAATGATACAAGTTACAAAGAATACGGACTATTTTTTTCAATTATTTTCATTTCCAAAAATCACCAAATGCCTATTTGAGAAAAGTAATATAGGATAGTATAATTAATTAAAATTATCGTAAGAAAATATGCTCCATTAAATTAAATAAATTGAATTACTGTGACAATCATTTCAAGGCTTAAACTTTTGCAATATAAATAAGAATTGTAAGGTAGTTTTTTTGAATAAAGGTTTTAAGAATAATTTTAGATATAAAAATTTTATAAATAACGTATGTATGTATATGTTTAAGAATAATTTTAGAAATAAGAGTTTTAGAGAGAATAATTTTATAAATATTCCGGTTGAATAATAAGAACTGTTTTATTTTAAAAATGTTTAAGTGACGTATTAAGACATAAAATGTGTTTAATCCATGATTTAGGTGAATTTTGCTATAGTGAGTATTTAAAAAATGGAATATAGAAAAATCAAGTAGCTGATCTTTTATCAAAATACATATTTATAAGAAATATCTGAAATTAACTTTCCTTTATATGGATTTTAAGAGGTTTAGGACAAAAACGAATTTTTAATCTGTCATTTAACTAATCGATTAAATTCCAAATAAGTGCTAAATATTGAAAGCGACAGTTTTAAAATAGACATTTTTGTAATAAATTTTAAATAATGAAATATGAAACAAATGATTCTTCTTTGCGTTATTGTAACTTTTGAAAATGTAAGGACTTCGTTTGAATGCTACTGTTTTAATAATAAGGCTAGTATCATTGTGTGATCATTACAAGAACCAACTTTAACATCTTATTTCTTGGCATCGCACAAAGCTAATTATGTTCATAGAAACTAACAATAAGACTAAATTACTACTGAAAATGCATATTTTTAGGAATAAAACGTAACATCATTGCTATTTCAACTTCTAGATAACTTTAATAACAATTATGTGATAAAACAAACATAAGAAAAAACTGTTGCCATTCGCAACTTAAAAGATAATTAAAATAAATATAAAAATCTCTCATGTGCTGGCTAGTAATTTACACAATTTGAATTAAAATTAATATTTACTTGAATTTATGGTATTTTACGAGTTTTTTGTGATACTTTAATATATTATTTCTAACTTAAAGCAACACATTAAAAGAGTTTATATATTATTCTAATTTTATAGTTAAATTATTATTCAAAATACTGATGTTATTATCAAATAGAATTTTTGAAACGAGGAATTCCTACGATATTATTATTGGTTTAAGTTTTTGTTGATAAGAATAAGTTTAAATTGTTTGTATATATTACTTAATATTAAATCTCCTCCAAGTATTCACGTTAAAAATATGTGACTTTTCATGGAAACGTACATCGTCGATACAAAATTTAGAAATCAACTGTAAATTTGCATAGACTGTAAATTTATAAGACTGGATATTGTATAACAAAATAAATATGTCCCGAAACCTTGAATGTGCAGTCAGAAACACTCATAAGAGGAAAAGGATTCTTTAACTTTGATATTTAAGTGAACACGCATAGTTATGACGCAATTTCTTATATTACTTTCCTTTCATGATTTATTTTATTATTTTACGTAAAAAATGTAAGTAAAGAAAATATGTATTGATAAACATGGCAAGGAGTGTCGACAAATATTTCCGACACTCGTCTAGACAAAAAGCAAGCACATCATTCTTTATGTAAATATTAGCATACACCATTCTGAATATGGATTGAAATCGAAGTTGTCTCCTATTCATCAATTCAATCCTGTTATATATTTCTTGGAAAAGATGCTTATTGATTTAGATAATGCATTATATTCAAATATAAGGGAAGTCTTTTTATACATATCGGGTAAGCTAAAAGGTAGTTCAACACAAATTGCTGCACATGAAAATAAGACAAGTATAAAATAGTACATATAGGTGTGTATAGAATTTCTTACTTAATATTCAATAGTGCAAAATGCAAATATTTAATATTTGCTTTTATGTATATATTCTAATTTTTACATTAACACGTGAAATATTTCGTTTAATATTTTTCAGAAATTGAATCAACCATGAATTACATCAGAAACATGCTATGGATCTTTAGCTTTTATATAAATTTTACTATGAAGTCGCAAGTTATTTGAGATAAAAATATGTAAAAAACTACAAACACATACTTTGATAATATCTTTAACCTTCAAAACTCTGTTTTATAAGATAAAGATAATTTTAACTGCTACATTTCAGATGAATTACACATAAGCAATTTTTAGCAAGAAATCCTTTCCCTAGTTATCTCCCTAGTTATCCGAGAAAAATTAAAAATGTGTATACAAATTTTAAAAATTTGTAATAAAATATTCCTAAATTAAAATGAAATAAAAAATAATTATTTAAAATTTTGTGACATTGATATATATAGTAAAAAGGAACATTTTTTTTATATTTTTAATATTAATAGCAACTTATTTAAATTATTATCAGCAAAGTTCAATAGTAATGGTTGAATTGGTCTATATTATGGCATTAAGTTTCAGATCAGAATTGAGTAAAAATCTTATCAATGGTAGAATGTTTGTATATTGGCTAAGAGCCCACTTCAAACAGGTAAGTTAAGTTTTGATTCAAATAGATCTCTTTCTCGTATCCAAAAAGGGACAATAGAGAGACAAACCTATCAAGTAAAAAAACCGAAAAGACACTTCTTTTCTGATCTAGATTTTGTGTTTATTTTCTAAAACCATTTTAATATAATTAAGAATTTTACTGTAACTTTTAACTATACATTTAAAATTATAATCAAATTTATTTAGAAAACATCGGCAAATTTGAGGTGAATTTTCACAAATATACAGGATATTCAAAGAATTTGTAATTTTATCTGAGAAATTTGTAGATTCCCACACAAAAATTTTAGTATTATTAATTATTCAAAAATTAAAAGGATATTTTAGGGAATTCATTTATCCCAATTACATTTTACACTACTTGAGTGATGTAGTTTTAAGAGAATAAATAATTTAATACTTCAGTCCAGGAAAGTTTTGACCTATATTGAAATGCACTAAACACAGCACTTAAAGGTTGTGGAAAATTGTGTGACCGAAATTAACCTTAATGCTTGATCTGAAATAAAGTCATTTTGTTATTCATAATTTAAAGTTTCCTAGAAGAAAATTTAAGATTCGGATTATAATATTTTGTTATTAATTATAGTCCATACATATATATATATATACATATATATATATATATATATATATATATATATATATATATATATATATATATATATATATATATATGGTTCGGTGTAGAATTATGTACTTCTTGATTTTACAAGAAATTTGGCGATAAAATGTAAATTTTGGCAAACCTTGTACTTAGTATAGCTTTTGTTTTGTCACATCTGACGCCTAACGCATCTGGTTTGTAACATCTTGGCACCTAAGTTGGCTACAAAAACTCTCTAAGCAATCAAGGGATACCAGATTTTAAACTTTAACCTTTGTAAAATATTCGAAAATAGTGCCAAGGGCGTGACAAAGTAGGAAAGTATAGAAATAGAAATAAAGCATGAATGACACTATGATTAGAAATGTTTCTATAATGACTCACTATGTTTCAAGGAACATTTGTAGCAGATAAATAAAATATGGAAAAGGGAACTTCAAAGGCAAGTCAAATCATTCTAAAGCCAAAATTTCAGTATTCATTTCCTGAAATATCTAGGATTTTCATCCTGCACATAATTTCATAAGGATCAAAAGGACATTTTATTGTTGCATAAATTTCACAATATGTTAGTATTGAAGCCAAAATCGAACATTTTCCTCTTTCATAATGGAGTCTAAAATTATTTGGAAGTTCGGAAATAAGTTTATATTAAATTTCCATTTATATCCTGTTAATATCGTGTTTCATATTTCGTCAAATTGATTACCACATTTAGATGAAAATGAGATTTTTTTAAATTTATTTAAAATGCATTAAATTTACTCATCTTAAAACTAAAATCGCTTCATCAATTTAACTTTTAAATTTTTATCATCACTATATGCATTATGTTTACTGTTTTCTCTTTTTCCTTATTTTGTTGTTAAATAAAAGTTTCTTCAAGTTCTAATTTATAGTAAAATTTAATTTGACAAAATAATTATTTAATTCTTGTATAATTTGATGCTTTCTTGTATAATTGACTTTTTATATTCATTAAGAAATATGAATCAGTAGTATATATATATATATATATATATATATATATATATATATATATATATATATATATATATATATATATATATAAAGTTTTTGCAAAGTTCCTGAGACAGGTGTTTTGGAAATTGATAGGCAACCCAAAAAGGGTGCCAATCACCCTGGAATTGTCCTGAATAAACGGCTGGAGTTTCACTCGACTTGAAATTCTCCCTCCATTATTTTATTCATTTTAAACATCTAATTAAAAATGAATAAAATAATGAATTTCAGTTATTAAAGATAGAATGTTACAAATCATCACTACATAAAGGGAAACAATAAATAGAATAAATTTAAAAAATAGATTCTATAATTTCAATTATTATTGGAAATTTAAATATATATATTTATATACAATACATACAATTTTAGAAATTCTATGCCTGCAGAAAATAAAATAAAATTCTTATCTTCATTTATCATCCGGCGCTCTACATGTACAGCAAAATCCAAATTGAATATAAAAGACAGGATTGAAATTAGGGCGTTATATCCACAGCGAAATACAAAACGAATATAAAAGACAGTATTGGAATTCCGGCACTTTATCCACAGCAAAATACAAAACGAATATTAAAGACAGTATTGAAATTCCGGCACTATACCCAAACCGAAGTAAAAAATGTGAGTATTAAAGACAATATATTCCGCGCTACATCCGAAGTAAAATAAAATATAAATATCGAAAAACAGGTTTTAAATTACCGCGCTTTACACCCGATTATGACAAATCCAAAATAAAAATGGCTAGCATTTCCTGGATGTGGGGCGGAAAGACATTTCGACGCTGTATTTGGTGACACATTTGGCGTCTAATCGTTTTTAAAGATATTTTAACGAAAAAAATAATCGCCAAATTTTACCAGATTTGGCAAATTTTCGCGCTTTACGAGGTGAGACCGTAAAACTCAGTTTAACCCTTCCAACTCTAATGAACCATGTTTTATCACAAACTATGAGGGTATTAACTGATATTTTGTAGTGCATAAAATAATTGAAATGAATCCGACTTATAGTATAAGCTAGATGACTACTGTTAGCTTATAACCATTATTATTTTCTACTTTTTTTTCCTTATTGCAACCACTGCAATATTTTTACACCCCACATATTTTTCCTTCATCAATTGTAATAAATTTCAAGTTTTTCCATTCTAAATTCTTTTTATTAAGGGCATTGTCAACTCTCTTTAAATTTTTTCTCCAGTAGTCATGCCTGAATATTATAAATCAAGAAGTTCTTCATGCATTTCATAGATTTTATTTACTCCTCGAATAAAAATCAACACTTGAGACGTTGACATCTAACACACCTTTTGACTCATCGAAGGCCATAGAAAATCACTCAAGATGCTCATTTTTGTCAGACATTTGAGATGATAAATTTTCTGCGTTGTTTTGTACCCCCCCCCGCGTACCGGTGTTTGCTGACAAATTGACAGTTTTAAATAAAAATAACTTTTCGAAGCACGTTTCTTCGGCTACATCAATTACGCATTCTTTGATCATTCAATTGTTTTGCAATTTCAAGAACTACGTGAAAGATGGCACGAGTTTTGAAGCTTTTTGTTTAATACTGAATTTTGTAAGCAAAGATTATTGCAATACCACAGTCAGGGCTTCAAAGCTTTAAATTTTTCTACCCTATTTAAGTAATTATAATATTTTAAGTAATATTGAAAATACTTCGTTTTATAATGACATTTAAAGTTATATTATTTGAGAATGGCTATACTTTAACTGCAAATCAAACATAGCATCTTATTATTGAATTCAATTGCAAAATATTGAAAATTCCATTAATATTTGAATGTTCTATTTTTTGCCCCTGTTCCATACTAAGAAATCAACAAAAAACTACAAGTTAAATCCAAAAACAGTAAGTTATGTATGGTTTGTTACATTGGTCTTTTAAAAGAGATTACACACTACTTTACAATAGACACCGCTCCCTTTCATTCGCTATGCTTATTTAGACTGAGTCGCAGTTATGTCGCTAACTTTTCATATACTAATTACTACGATCTCGAAATGAGTAGAATACACTAGAACCTTTTCGAAGCAATGAAATTATTCACGAATGTTTAATTAATATTGTGCTTTCGATACTACGAATAGCGCCATCTGTTAGCTTTATTACTCATTTATTTCCGTTTTTGACCTCTAAATGTCGTAAAGTGTCATGGTCGTATCAATGCAACCAATAGTAACTGTACTAATTGAACCACTGAATTTAGCAAGTGTTTTCTCACTCAGACCACGTACTTGGAGACTAATCTAGAAAATATAGATAATGGCAAAAATTTTTTAATGATTTTGGGTCTTGGTACTTTTTGGAGTAAACAGCATGGCCCTAAGGCTGGAAAGCTTGGAAACTCCTGATGCAGTCCATTTTACATGAAACCTCATATTGCTTTCGGAAAAAACTTTCAAAAATATTCTTTCATACAAAGGCTGCAAAAGTAAAGTATCTAAACCTTGGTTTCCAATATCATACACCGATTTGCATGTTGAAAGCAGGAACGAAACTACAAACTTCACTTCTTCAGAAGGTACTCAATTAGATTTAAAGCGAAGAATTATGACACTGAAAACAGCGGTTTTATCACTAAGTTACGATAAACTTCGAATTATTGGAAAAAAAGTTGCTTTTATTGAGATTTGTAAAATTAGTCAAAAAGATGTACAACTGATGATAATTTTAAGTATTAAAAACAGCTAGTATATTTAACGACCAAAACATTTGTTCCAACTTATTCAATGAATTGCTTATTCATTCTTTGCGAAGAATGTAAATTTTAAAAAATTTATGTATAAATAATATACTATCATGTTTAACAAATTAGTACTATATAATAATTAAGGACGCATTATTTTTCTTTCACTTATTTCAAAATTCACCTGCATTACTTTTAACTGCAACAAAGTATAGAAAAATAATAGCAGAAAGATTTAGTAAAATAATTTAAAGAAAAAAATACCTAGTTATGTATATAAAATTATTTAAAGTAATAAAAACTAGGGGAAATTTACTCATATTATAAAAAATATAGTGTTAATTTACAACTATGCACACAATAAATTTCAAGTTTTCAATTGATTGGATTGGCAACATCTGAAAGTCCATTTCTTTGGAATATTTCATCACTTTTATTTAAGACATCTTCAAATAGCTGCTCGCACTTATAAAATATAACTGTATAAATAAAAGAATTGAATGCTATTTTTAGTTTGATATATTTCAATAATTATTTTAATACATAAAATATTTTTAGTTCGATACATTCTGTATAAATCTATTATGCTTACAAAAAGAAAAATTTTGTTTCTTGTGAAACATAATTGTCGCAACTTTTGAAGTATTTTTCTGTTTTAAAATGAATCCATGGTAAAATCCTGCCAATATTTTTTATTGTTTTTTAAAAAAGAATACCAGATTCTTTCCAATAGCAACAAAAGAGAAAAATAAAATATTTTAGCTGAACAACTATAATTTAAATTAAATATGCACTTCAATTCTTTATTTATTTACTGTTATCACTAAGAAAATTCAAATTTGCTTGGAGTCAAAAAGATTTTTGGATGAATTGTGAGTCAAAACTACGATTTATTAAACTGAAAGATACTATGGTAAATAATAGTAAGCAATTTGGAAAGTAAATATATAGGAAAAGTACTTGCTGCACATTTTTGTATATTGTATGAATGCATAATGGAAATAATATACATTAAAATATCAATATACAAGAACTAGATATTTGAGAGAGATTCTCAAAGAAAAGAAAAACTATTTGCCACTGAAATACATAATAAGAATTTTAAAATTATGAGCTTTGAATTTCTAATTAGTATTCATTTGATACTGTTGAAATAATTTTGTTTGCATTTTATGATTTATTTTTTTTAACATTGCAAGTCTCATGTAAAAAAATATATAACAAAATTAAAATAAATAACGTATTATTCGTATAATTTTATTTACATATATTATTATTTAATTATTAAAAATTTTCAAGTCTGAAGAATTATATTATAAGCAATTTTTTACATAAATATACAACTCAAATTAAATTAAAAATAAAGTATTCTTAGAATTCGTTTTACCTAAGCAGTCTGAATATCCAACAATTTTGCAGTGCAGTTTTAATGAGAATCACAACTTAAACCTAGGGAACAGTAGGAAGTGTTCGCCATTAAAATTTTACTTTGGCGTGAGAATGGTACGGAAGAAAAATCACTCTGATTTATTCAGCGACTCGTTAAGCGGATCTCGTCTTTCAACTTGAGTTTCCTCGCTTTTGTCTTTCTGTTTGATGTCGGAACACTCCCATGTAAACAGGCACAATTAAATTCAAAGGGGGAAAAGTTAAGTAGAGTTGTAAAAGTTGTAAAAGAACAAGTTGCAGAAACAAGCCGACTATGTTAGCTTGGTTAATTTGATTTTCCGTTGTCTGGAAAAAGTAGAGGTTGTGTTGTAACTTGTCCAGACTTACTTCTTTCGTAAAAAGAAATTTTTTCGTATCAATGAAGGTTGCATATGAATTCAGTTGCTCTAATTTGCTTAGTTACGAATAGAGATTCACACATTTATCATACTACATTAGTATTGTTTATTCTTATTATGTGGATGATATATAAAATGTGCTTGCAATGTGAAAATTTAATGCGATATTACTTGCTGTATTGAAATTAATGCTTCTATCTTTAAAATTCTTCTGATTTAAATCATCAACTGCATATATTTTAATGAAATCAAATCATGAAATCTGCCAATATTTTTCTCATAAATTTAGCAAGTAGTTAGAAAATTGCATCAGTTATTTAGCAAATATATGTATAATTTGAATGTTAAAAATAATTAAAATGTAAAATAATTTCAAACCCAGTTGGAAAATCATTTGAATTAAAAGTAATAAAAAAATTAAATTAAAATCATTAGTTAAGACTATCAAAAATAAAAGTATTAAATTTTAAGTTATAATATTTAAGTACAGATGAAAATTTTATAATGAAAGTAAAATATGGCGTTTCGTGTAATTAATTGTAATTCCTTAAAAAAGAATAACATTAAGCTTTAATTTAAATATTTATTGCAAAGGTAGGTCATTTAGAAGTATTTGTTTTAAACTAAGTCCATATACACAGTGAAATAAGATTTTCCAAAATACGTTATGCAGAACTATCTTTTATTATTTTTATTCAGGAAAGTGTACTATTTTTCTCGGTAATTTTAATCTTGTTATTGGAAAACAAGACTTATATTATGCAAAACACTCAAAGAAAAGATTCAACGTCAAAGCTAACGAATATTTTCTGATTTATTTGCGAGCTTATAAAATTAGTTTTAAATAATCTATAAAACATAAACGGGTTTAGTGATCAAATAAATAAAACATTAAGTTATGCATATTTAGTTTATATTATCCCCTTTTTGAAATCACTTTTATAAACAAAAAGAATTTTAAAAGTTTATATAGAATTTCTTAAGAACTTTTTATAAAAGATATTTTTCTTATTTTTCTTTACGTTTAATTTATTTAAAAATATTAAGACAAATTCAAATATATATGATATTGCAGTCTCAAATCTTATTAAAAATTCTGATAATTAAACCTGTGCCACAAATACTATTCAATTTAAGCAAGTCATGATTAAACTGAAGTTTATTTGATGAAAATACGACTTAAAAAACTAAAGAGTGTTTTAAATGTAAATCATTTTTACAATTTACCACTAGATTTTGCTTGAATTGCACAAAAATTTGTGAGCATTAACAAAAAAGATTATTCTAATAAATCTACGAAAATTTCTATGATTACATGTTTTTCTAATGTATTCAATATATAAATATTGATTCAAAAGAAAATTTTCGTCTACTCATTTTACTATTGCACACATATTTAAAATATATTTATGTCTAATAAAATTGTATAAAGAAAAATGCAAATAGCATAATATTTATAAACACATATATCGTAATGAAAAGAGCAATTCATTATCAAAAAATTTCAAGGCACTGAAATGACAGTGTTTCTCGAAGTAATAATATTTACTAGTTTATAACAAATGCTCGGAAAATTGGCTACGATGCCATTAGCTCTCTGGCCATACAATGTCTTAGATCAGTAAATATAAAAAAATAAGTAGCGGGAACGAATCCAGATGATTAGTATAAAAATATGATCTTATTTGCACAAATGACACAAACGAGAACTGCAGAGTTGAAACCAATACAAAAATGCCGGCAAACTGTAGCAAGCCTCCTTGCAATGCACCTTGGTCACGCTATATACTCTACAGCTGCTCTTTATTCCTTGTGTCTGGACACTTTTGAGAAATTGCGAATTTTATTTTTAGTTATAATCAGTTTATTGGCTTGAGTAGGGTGCTGGAATTACAATGAATTACATATATTGATGCAATTTTAATATTATGATAGAATTTGTAGACCATATTGAATAATTTTGTTGCATATCACTGACTTTGAGGTCATTACATAGATTGGGTAGTCAGCCCGATTTTAACAAAAGATAATGTGAAAGCAATATTTTTTCTCAATAAAGCATATTCTGCATTAAAAATAAAGTAAAGTTATGATACGAATTTGACATTTTATGTATTTGTATCTTAGAAATGGAATACTTTATGCATTTTGCATTACATAGTGAAACACATAAGTAGCCATTTATGTCGCCATCAGAAGAACGGAATTTATTGGGAAGTGATTCCATTAGATTATATAAGTTAACTATTGAATGCACAAAAAGAGGCAGTATTATCTGTCATATATCATTAAAGATAAATGAACTCATAATTGCAATGTAGAAAATTAATACTGCTGAACGTAGTGTTCATCCTTAAGGTATTCACGCAAACACACCTTGAGTTAGGAAATACAAACGTTATTTTTTCGGAATTTCTGCTTAAATTTTGATCAGGTTATTAGGTTCTTCAGTAAGGTGGTTTTTATATTAAATGTCTGACTTTCTGACTGTTAGGTAATAAGAGGGCGTAGAATTTCACAGGGCATTTCAAATGATCTTATTTCATATCAAAGCTTCTAAATTTACATTTAAATTACACAAATCTAGATCAACACGATCAACAGTTCTGTGGTAAGATAAAGGCATTTTCCGAAGGACTCAGTTTAACCTCCCTCAAAGTCAGTAACTTTCTCGTGAAAAAAATTCAAGTCTTTAATTAGAGGTCTGAAAACAACTTTCTTGCTTGGAAACAACTCTCTTACTTTCAAACAATATTCAAATGCAATTTATGAGGGAAAAATAAATAAAAACTCTTTTTTATACAAATATCTTTCTTTTTAAAAAATCAGTATATAGTTAATTCTGAAATTTTGAAAGGGTGGAGGATTCCTCCTTGCCATCACTGGTACGCGGGCAAAGAGCAGGACTCTTCATTCGCCTCAATTGTGACAGAGCCTCTAGAACAGCAATTTACAGACTAGCAAACGACCACAGAAGGAATCTCAAATATTTCAAAGGCAGGAAAATCTTTGAGGTCTGCTCTAAATGTAAAACTGAGCAGGATTCTCCTAATCACATTCTGGACTGTTTGGGACTTTCCAAAGAGGATATAAATTCCTCTACCCTTTTGGCCCTCGATTTCCTTAGAGTGAACGGTCTGATGAGCCTTGTCTGACTTCGTCAGACGTTTGGAGGATAAGCCACAACAGCACAACAAATATCAATACTATAACTTTTTTGCAAGCATAAGTTAAAAATAGAAACATTTGCTATATACATATATTATACATTATATATTATATGTTTTATATATATATATATAAAACACATAATATATATTTATATATATATATATATATATATATATATATATATATATATATATATATATATATATATATATATATATATATATATATATATATATATATATATATTTTTTTTTTTTTCCATTAGGATATTTCGTTCAGTTTCACATACGACATTCGATCGTTTTGACAGATAATTCTCAACGAGAGTTTGCTAAGTATTTTTTAGCAAATTCTTGGAAATGTTATTCAATATTATTTTTCTGTGTGGCATGATTATTTTTATCAATAATATTAACGTTTTTAATTTTAAAAATAATTATATTTCAAACATACATGGGTTGTCTTCTTCGCTATGATATAATATCATCTTAATTAAATCTTATTTGGTCAAAATTTAATATCTTTCTTATTATGTAGAACCAAAGTTTTAGAATTTTGCAGATTTAATTGTTCTATGACAACTTATCACAATATCATTAGAACATCAACACAATATCATTAGAAGACGCATCATCTGCAAAAACAATTTGTTTATGATACTTGTTAAAAGGATAATATTTAAGTATGTAATCCATATTACTCATTACATTAATATGATTAACATATTTGCGTTGTTTATTGTAAATTACAATTCATTTAATTTATTTTAATTTCAAGCTATATTTAAATTATCCTCAGAAAATTATATTCATTAAATATTCAGAATATGAATTATAATATTAACGTTTTATTATTAGAATACATGATGGTTAGATTGATTTATAGTTTTCTTAACTATATATTCAATCAGGATAGCA
Source organism: Latrodectus hesperus (assembly GCA_037975125.1). Taxonomy (NCBI): domain Eukaryota; kingdom Metazoa; phylum Arthropoda; class Arachnida; order Araneae; family Theridiidae; genus Latrodectus; species Latrodectus hesperus. The sequence goes on along the minus strand of CM075855.1, from coordinate 72,558,766 downwards.
TCAATTGGTAAAAAGATTAAATTTTATCAAGATTATAATAAAATAAAATGCTATTATATTAAGTTATTGCTTAGATAAAATTCTAGAATTATTTTACGTTTTGTTTTAAAACAAATCTTATTATGATGATGTGCATTTAATGTGCATCAAGAATTCAGTTTATTTTCATATATTAAAATGTTATTATGCTTTTGGTATGAACCAAATTGATTTCTAAAAGGACAATATAACTTAAAGCTGTACTGCAAGCAACAATCTAACCAAATATTGGAACACAATTGGACTTCCCATTCCTCACAAGCAGTAATTAGTAATTTTTAATTAGAAGTGACTTTTATTGATAAGATTATCTTGCGGTATTTACACTTGTAAGATTCTTTCCCATATTTGTATTTCAAGCATTACACAAAAGTTTTTGCATCAGACTTCAGACATATTTATTCATCATTATTTATTAACTGTTACCAATATTTATATAATATTTCCATTCCTTCTGTATTAAAATTTATTTTCATTTGTGTTTGATTTTGTGTTATTAGTCTCAAAATCCTGTTGCAGTTAATTAATTTTAAACTGTTCCGTTATCAATCGAACTCGAATATTTTACCTCTTGTTTTACCTCTTAACATGATAAAAATATTCTTAAAGCGAAAAGATGCATAAAAAATTACCTCTATACCAAATTGTATATTAGTAAATCACTCAAAACAGTTAGATGAACAAATAAAAATAAATAAATAACTGTAAATTCATTAGCTTGAAATGATGTTATGTGATTCATTGAAATTTGTATTGTTAAAATTTCACATGATGTATTTTTTAACAAAGATATAATTTGATTATTTTGATATTATTTTCATTTTATTATATAAGTCTATTTCCTTCCTGTTGATTAGCATAACCCTAATTTGTAAATTAGTATACTAGAATGCTAAAGTTAAAGAACGAAATAACCTGCATATATATTCTGATACATTGAATCGATAACTAGAAAATTAAAAAAACTGTCATGCAGCAGTTATTTAAACATCTGATATTTAGTTTATAATGTTCAAAGGCAAATATTATATATATGACTGCTCTGTCTCAAAGCATTCGATTTTTAAGATTTTAATAAATGTCTAATAAGTTATTACTATATAGAGAAAACAGAATAATAATGATTCTTCAGATAATTTAATCAAATATTAATATTTATATCCAGGAATTTTTTTGTAATATATTGAAAGATTATTTATGAATTTGTGATTTGCATTTGTTTGAAATGTTATTTAATTGATAATTAAAATAGGAGTGATGAAAAAAGCATTTAAAATTCTTTGAAGGAAACAGGAAAATGAAGGGAAATTGAAGGTCAGGTGAACTAAAATATATTGCTATATACCATTAAAAATCAACTATGTAAGTGACTAAATAACAGTGTTTCTCCATTAATATGATTCTTTTCTGACTTTGTGATTACCAATTAGTTTTATTTAAATACAATTATAATTCTAACATAATATTTTAATTGTAAAATATTCAATATATTATTTATTTTTTATACTTTGTGAGTAGCTATTACACAAAAAGAACTAAGCATTTTTTTATCTCAATGTATATATTTCCTATTTTTACAACTATAATGAAAAACATTACATCATTTTTAAATTTTTGGAAAGAAAATTAGTTTAAATATGATATTATGAAGCACATTTAAAATACATATTTTTTAAACATAAGACTCGGTGAAAGAGATAGAATAAATAAGAAAGCGAAAAGACAATAATCAAATAAATTTTATTTATTTGCATTAATGTGTAAACATAATTTTAAGATAAATTTTAAGGATTTCTAATAACAACTGTATATTTTGAAATCATTTTGGCAAAAACAACATAGGTAAAATAGTATTTATTTAAGTAATTTATTTTTTCTAGATTTTTTAATTTAATACTGAAAGATCATATTTTTAATTAATTTACGCTTATACAACACAAATTTCCTTTCCAAAGCCTATGAATAAAAAATTGGAGGAATTTATCAGTTTTTTAAAAAAAATTAGAAACACAGTTGGTTTTTAAATCTTTAACACACTGGTATTCTATTCTTCATTCATATTCTTTTTTTTACATTCTACTCTATTTAACGTAATTTTCTTCAAGAAAACGCTTATGAATTATGTTAGTTTCTGCACTATAAAATTATATAGGGAGAAATCAAGTAAATGTTAACATGCTAAAAGTAGAAAATATGCTAATAATGTAGATGTAGTAAATATTAGAAATAAAACGTAGCATAGGCTTAACTTAATGACATTTATTTGTGAGTATTTTTAAAAAGGTTTTTACTCACTCCTAATTTTGTGTAATTGCATTGGATCAAGATTTTTCAATGCATTTTTTTGTAATCCGAGCTATTACAGTCAACGGTTTCAAAGCTTTTAATGGCCAAATACAAGTGAAATATTTAATTTTATATTTACTTACACTTCAAATTTTCTAAGATTTCCACGATCTCTTTTGCTATTTCCCATAATTTGAAATATTTTAATAAAATATGAACTTTTCATTTTATTTATATTTTATAAGCTAATTTTTTGAAATACAGTTCAAAGAGGATAACTTTAGAAATGGGATGAAATAATGTTTACAAACTTATAATCTCAGCACTATTTTTTACACTTGCATGCAATGTATAGCCAATATTAATTTACAAGTTCAGCTCTACGGTAAAACGAATGATATGAAATGACCTATTAAATTTAATAAGAATAAGAAGAAAAATTTTATTATTCTTTTGATTGGCTGAAATGTTTTTATGAAAAAATATGTATGTAAAAGTATCATGGTCAAATTTCTAATGAACCATAGAGTCTAAAAATGTAAACATAATAATTTTAAAATGAAAATTTATGATTTGTTAAGCAATAGTCTAAAATTAATCTACATGGTCTTTTTACGAAAATGTTAAAATTCTTAAAAATATATACAGTTATATATTTTTTATAGCATCAAGGTGATTCGTCCCCTTCACTTAATATATTTATACCTTAATATATATTTTAGAATTTTCACTTTATTAAACGAATAAAATATCTCAAAGGTTCCTTCCATATTACTTTTCCTTGAGTTTCTAAAAGCCCAGGTGCATAATTCATTGTAATGCATAAGAAAATAAACATTAATTCTATTTACTTATCGTGACGGCGCATGAAATAATTTATTAAAGAAACGCTTTAGAGAAGAAATGTTTTGCATAAAATCAAATCTCATACAATTCTAATATTTAACTTTATTTTCAACACTAGTTGCTGAGAAATATAAAAAAGTCTATAAAAATAATAGCAGTAAGAACAGTATTCACAAAGTAGATGGTCATATAAAATTTTTTATGTTGCGACCTGATAAAATATGCTGTGAAAACAAAATTAATGTAATTGCACATTTATTATAACTAAAATAATGAGTTTTCACGCCAAATATTTTATAAAAAGGAAAAACAACTTGAAAATATTTAAAAAAATTGGAAATTAGGTAACAATATTTATGTAAAATCATGCATAAATCTTGTTACTGTTTGTTGATACAGTGATATTTATTAAATTTTACAAAAATGGTATTATAATATTACTTTGCAAAATTCTTTAAATCTAATATAATGGTGATGCAAGTATTTAACTGCATATTAAAAGAATGCTCTCTCTCTCTCTTTAATAATAAATATATAAATTTAATTAATTTAATTTAAATATTAGATATTATTTAATTTATATATTAATTTACACTTAATAATTATATAATTTGAAAACTTGAAAGAATCAACAATAAAATATAAGGAAATAAAAAAATAATATATTTCACATAATTTTTTTAATTTTATTTATATAAATGTATTTATGAGATATTTTTTGTTATTATTGCAATCTGTAATTTAAAATAATGAAAAAGAGTTATTAAACTATCATTTAATATCCTTTCGTACTTAGATAATAATCTTAATAGAAAAATATATTCATTTTAAAACTTATGTTCCTAAACAATTCCTTTTATTTTAATTGTTTACTGAACTGGTGATTTAGCTGAAACAAAATAAATGATATATAATAAAATTGACTTAAAGATATAATTATGAATAGAAAAATGTGACATAAAGGATATTTATTTGTATCTAGAGATCTGCTCAGCTTAATGTTTAAATATATTTTAAAATGCTGATGTTTTACTATATTTTTAAAACTGGTAGAGTAAGGTATTTTTACACTGATAACTATACACTCAAAACAATCTTAGAAATATACAAATGTATATAAGATAATGAAAATTTCATTTATTTGTTTTAGATGTCAATAATTGTTAAATAACTATTGTTAAAACATCCTTCTTAAAAAGTGAATGATAAAAACATTTTTTACATAGCTTTTTCTAATGCATCTAAGTTATGTTTGCAATTTTAACCTTCAGAGTTAATTAATTAAATATTTTTGTATATATATATATATATATATATATATATATATATATATATATATATATATATATATATATATATATATATATATATATATATATATATATATATATATATATATATATATATATATATATATATATATATATATATATATATATACAAACATATTTATAAAAATTTATTTTATTACTTAAAGTAATAAATTTACGTACCTTAAAAATCCCTTATAGCTATTTTATAATTTTTTTATCCTTTTAAAACTATGTGATTTTCCAAATTAAATGATATTTGTTTAATATGAAAATTAAATCTTATTATTATAACTTTCTAAATATTTTGGACAGGAAAAATTAAGCTAGAATTACAATTTGTTTATATACTTCATTTTCTAGCAATCAATTTTTTAAACAAAAGTTGAAATATTTTACCTCAGATTATTAATTATTGAATAAAAGAAACCTTCGTGATCTATTGTTGAGAGTAAACAATCAAAGTAAAAATTTTGCGGGTAAACTGGGAAAGGGAAGTTAGAAAAATAATTAGTTTCCTATAGTTTACATTTTTCTCAATAAAATAACAATGCTATTTACTATTTCTGTATAATAAATGCAAAATTGAATTAGTTTATTTAATTAATTAGTCACATATATTCATTTAATTAGTGTTCTAGAAAAACTATGATATATCCTCATTAAATTTCTGTTCTCAGTGAAGTATGCGGGGGCAGTTTAAAAGTGACTGTCAAAAATACTGATAATGCCCTTTAAAAGAGGTAACTTAAACCAAAATAAACAACTTATATAGTCTCTATTGGTTTTAAGCTATAAATAAGACATTATTACAAATTTCATTACCTGCAGTAAAATTTGTTTCCCTGTTATTTTTTATTTTGCTTGAAGTGCACATTTTTCAACTAGCTTCTGTAAATTTAACACCAAACACAGATAGGACTAACGTGGGCAGAAATTAATTAGTTGATAGTGCTTGCAATTCATATTTTACTATTTTATTTATTTGTAAAAATAAAGAAAATGTGAAAGTTTACACGAAGAAATGCATATTTTTATAATTATTAAGTTTTAGGATGTCAAAAATTAATGGAAGAAGTAGCACTGGTAATTCTGTAAACGCAAAAAACATCTAACGCTATAAATCATTTACCAGAAAAATGTGAACATGTTATTGCATATGTTAAAATTTTTGAATATTAAACTGACATATAATACCCTTTTTATGAAAAATAATTTATAAAATAAATACAAATAATAAGAATTATTTTCAAAATTTTCATTTACGTAAATAACAGAATTTTAAATACAGATAAAACGCATTTACAATGTAGTTTTTTTATTTATTTTATAAAATGATCATCAGTCAGATTAAAAATTAAAAGTAATTTTACTATATATATATATATATATATATATATATATATATATATATAGTAATTTTACTATATATACTATATATATACATATATATATATATATATATATATATATATATATATATATATGTATATAAATAGATAGATAGATAGATAGATTAATAGATATTAAATGTGTTTCTAAGTATTAGACTTCAGATTTCTCAAAAATGGTATACCATGGAGTAAAAATTGTAATACTTATCCGATATCGAAGAAAAATATTGTATACTTTTTCTAATAAGAGAGAAAGACATTTTTTGCAAAGATAAAAGTATGCCGGTAAAGCTCAAAGCATGGGAAATAGAAATAAAAAAGGGTGTTACTACAAAAGCTGAAAGCATTAAAAAATAGTACTATATTACATTTACTCTCATTTCAAAGGAAAAATATTGGATGAAAAAGGTAAGTTGAAACGATCAAGAGGATTGTTCTCAATATACAATTAAAAAAATAACTATTTAAAAAGAATTCAAACACAAATTGTTTTAAGACACAATTTTAAATGATAATAAATGTTAAATAAAAAATATTCGTATATGTATACATTTACAATGAAATATTTCACAAATAAATTCATGAAAGTTAAAGGTATAAAAGAAAATTTTTTAATCCTTTTACCGTACATATTTGATTTTATATCATAAATTATTTTTAAAAGAGTTTAAAATTATTGAATATTATCAAATGTTTGTAACAGTTTTTTTATAATGTAATCATACAGTTAAAAATAATTATATACTTTTACATATTTTCTTTTTTTCAAAAAAAATAATAAATAAATAAATAAAATAAATAAATAAATAAAATAATTCGAAGATGAAATTAAATCAAGAATCACTAAAATATCATACAATTATATTTACAATACAATTATTTTAATTCTAATGCAATTAGTTTGTTTTTATATTAATAATAAATATTTCTAACGTTTCGGTTTTTTTGTAAAAGATTTAAACATTACTGATAAAATATGATTCAAAACAAAAGGTTATTTCTCATTAAAAATCATTCTATCCAAATAAGTTTATTTTCTTATCGTAAATACAGAATATCATTTAAAATACTTAACTTAAATTATTACATGGTGTTTAAAATTAAACGAAATTACTTTTATACTTTTAAAATTATTTACTGTTAATGTCTGCGGATGCAAAATGAGAAAAATTAATTAAAATAGAACAACAAATTTATTTACAAGTGTTTCAGCTCATTAATTGTTATTAATATGAATGACTAAAAACACTATACTATTTTTTAAAAAAGTATATACGAGTTTCATTTGGGAAATTTTTATAGATAATATACTTACATTGCTTTATTTACTTTTCTTATTTTAAAAATTTTAACTAAACATTGTAATTTAATGGAAAATATTAGAAGCAATATAATACTTACATCTAAGCGTATCTTGCTATAAACAACTTAAAACTTGATATTATATTTTTCAAATGTTCAAAATTTAAAACAATTTATAGGAAATTATATTTTTGCTGAAAACAGAATTAGATATTAAGAAAAAATAACAAAGAATAATTTAAAATTTATATCAATGTATTGAGTTTTAATGGTGTCGAGTTTTGTTACACAAATATGGTTTCATACTATTTGCATGTGCACTACTTTCCTAAAATATAGGACATTGTTCCATTTAATTCTGATTTATACGAAATGAAGATTTCATAAGCGTATTTATATTAATGTAATGAAATTTATAGTAATCAACGAAAATGTTTGAAATAATTAAAGTATTTAATAGATGTGCGAGTATGCTTTTCCTGCATTAAAATTTCTTCTTTTAAAAGCAATTTGATTATTTGACTCAATGTGTAATTCATAACATCTTTAAGTTTCACAAATGGCTCTAATCAATTAATGGTAACTGAATGGTATATTTTAAGATACCTAATACGATGGTATTAATTAAAAGAAGTTAAAAGTGTGTGTATATAATACATGAAGAAAAATATTATCTTACCTGAATTTTTGTCATATTAAAGAAAAATGGATACTAAATGATAAAATAGAGAAGTAAGAAACTAGAAAATCTTAGAAATAATTACCAGAATAACACTATAATCTGACAATAAAATCATTTTATGTTGTAGAGGTTATTTTTTCATCTGAGCAATCATTATTAAATAAGGATAAATAGATAATGTATTTTTTGATGGTACATCTTCGAAACAAAGCCTTTAAAAAAACTGGAACATAAAATGTATAAAAATATTTTTAAAAAATATACACATTAATGAGAGTTTGTGGCTGAGAGGTTTTGTAGTTTAGGCTTTGTGATTGAAAATGTCCCCTATTTATGAAAAATTCCTCTCTGGAAGCTTTAAAATTGTGACGTCAATAAGCTTTAAAACTTCATCCTGTATTTAGGCAATCCGTAGTAAGATAAAATTAAAAACCAGTGAACATGTCTGAATGATCGACATCTATTTCTTACTTTTTCAAAAAACAAAAAAAAATTGCTGATTTTGGTACATTTGTTATTGGAAAAACTCGGACTAACAGTTAGAAAATGCAACTCCTATATCAATCTTCGAAATTACTATGTTAATTTTTGAAAATGTACTTAAAGTTGCAAATTGTGTTGTTGGGTGAAAAAGAAGCCTTGGGAAAAGACATGAATATAAAATGTATAAAAATGTTTAAAACAACTTTATGTATTACCACAAACTTCGCTTAAATAGGTCATGTTCATTTCAATGAGAAAACATTTACGACATTTTTAAATCATTGCTTTTCAATAGATTTAAAAATGAAAACATTAAAAAAACATATAAACCTTGGGTATATGTCCTCACAAGAAACAGAAATGCAACTAATCGTGGTTATTAATTCAACAGAATTTATTGAAAACCGTAAACAGAGATTTTGGGACAACCCCAACATATGGTTTTAGAAGAATAAGAGTATGCTTTTTTATTTACTCGTCTGAAGGATTGAAATTTTTAGAAATATAAATAACATCTATAGGAAATAGCAATTTGACTTTGGTGGTGTTACTTATCTCAGGTTGTCTAGCTAGGCTAGACAACCCCCATAAAACCAAAAATATCTAAAATGTCTAAAAAATGTGATGGGTCCCAAAGGACATCGTCTTTTTTAAAATTTAGGCAGGCTAAGATATTTCCAAGGGAGGCTATATTTACAGAACACCAAGAACAGTCTGGAAATGTCATTTACCCCTGCTGAAAGGTGATTCCTCTCGTGTGCCCACTCAGGTAGCGGGAAAAGGCAGTTTGATAAGATCTTGCTCTAAGATTGAAGGTTTCACCCGGTCTTTTGGCGAAGTACCATGGATGGTTGGGAGGAATGTTCATAAACTTATTGAATTCAGTTTTTGCCAGGGAAGAAATCTCACTGAATGTGAGCTCTCCTCCTGGGTTTACTCCCTTCTCTGACGCCGATCTGGCCAAGAAATCCGCTCTTTCATTCCCCTCTACTCCCACGTGTGAAGGGATCCATTGGAAAATTTAGTATGTCCAGGCTAGTTTCATCTCCAACAGTGCTCCAATTTAAAAGATGCTGGATTGAAGCACGACTGTCAGTCGATATCCAGATATCCCTTAATTGATCTTCCACCTCTACTGCATACTGTAAACCTCTTCTAATGGCTATTAGCTCTGATCTAAACACGGAACAATTATCTGGGTTTCTTATTTTAAATTCTAGTTCTCTGGAGACTGTGTTTATGTACGTCCCACTGCTTGAGACTCTCCCACACCTTTACTACCATCTGTATAGATTTTCAAAGAACATGAAGGGATATTATGGATTGTTTCAAGTGTCAGTTGCTTAACGAGAGCAGGAATCTCTGAAGTGTTTTGTCACAGTTGTTAGGAGCTCCTCATGGAAGTATATTTTATCAAATTCTAATCCAGCTCTCATTGGTTTCAATGAGTGACCCTCTACATTCGAAGAAGGGAGATTTAGTGCCCTTGCATAGGAAAAGGAGCTTTTTTACAACCAACAGATATCTTTACAATTATCATCTTCGAAACCTATTGAATGGAACTCAATTGAACTACAATAAAAATGCCAAATACTTTGGTTATATCCTAGATTAGGAAATTAAAAGTAATAAACATATTGAAGGACAAGTGCTCAAGGCTAGAAAAAGGCTTGATACTTTGAAATTTATATCAGATCGAGATTTGGGTGCAGAAGCTAGCAATTTGACTTTTCTTTATTCAAGGTTCAAGGTTAAGCCGAAGAACTAGAGGACAGAAGAATGCTTATTTTGTGATTAAAAAGAAAGAATCATATTTGATAAAATATATGAATAAAATCATATATTTAGAACATAAAACCTGAGGTCTACGGTTACATGTTATCACTTTTAAATAATATTGACTAAATTCAAGCTCTTCCATATGTTCAAACATTGTAACGTTAAAAATTTCTAAAAATGAAAAAGAATTTGCTATGTGAATTTAAACTTTTCACTTTTAAGATCATAAGAAATAAAAAGGAAAGAAAACTAGCAGCACTTTTATAATACTTCAAAAAAATAGAAAACCTATTTTTATCGGAAATAATAGGTTAGTTGAGGGTAAAAATAAAAGAAAAAATATTTAAATCTAAAGTGGGAAAATACAATTTAAAACAATTCAAAAGGGAAATAAAATATAATAGAGGTCTTATGGAAAGAAGGAATAATGGTTTTACAAGCTGAATAAAATAAATGCTTTGAAACCAAAATTTGACTTTTATACTCTGATTAATATATTACATTTTTTCATAATAATATTCTAGAATAAAATAATATGTTTTACACTTAAAAATTCAGTGTAACTAAGTACACTGAATATATATATATATATATATATATATATATATATATATATATATATATATATGTATATATATATATATATATATATATATATATATATATATATATATATATATATATATATATATATATATATATATATATATATATATATATATATATATATATATATATATATATATATATATATATATATATATATATATATATATATATATATATATATACCCTTAATAAATACGCAATCGCTTGATTCAAAATCAAGAATATCCCACTAACTGAAGCATGTTATTTTATTTTTATTATTTTATTAGAATACATGTCTTACTGCCTTAAAATTATTTTAATCTTCATTAGAATAATTCTTACTGCTTCAGAATTATTTTCTTAAAATATACCCCTTATGAGATATATTTTTATGTATTTTACGTAAAAAAATATCAACTCATCACACACCATAGATATTACATATTGCTTATGTTTGAAACACAAATTTCAGGGAGTAATAAAACACACAAAAAATATCTTTTTTTAGCTCTCTTTGATATGAAGTCTTTGATTAAGTGCTGGTAATAAAATTAACGCATGTTTGAAATGAATTGTCTGATAGCTAAGGATCCCTTAGTGAAATTTAGTTGACTATGCAAGTCAGAGTAATTTGATTTCCTATCGTGAACCTAATTAATCAGATTACAGTATAAATACTTAGATGTGTGTGATATTCATTCATTTTGTTAAATTTTTTCCGTCTAAATTTGATTATTGTAATAATTTCTCTTTGATAATTCCATAAATAAAAGAGGAATCCTTAAATAAAATTTAATTTGCAGTGGATAAGAGAGATATATCTCTGGAAAGGTTTGTTATATGTCTAATTACAGGTATATGAAACTTTTACAATTCATTACTAATCATTATTTGGCAACAAAATTGGCCAAGCGAAGGAAAACAAAATTATATTATAGGAAATTTGCTAAAGTTAATGCATATTTTTGGTAATAAATTCATTTATTTTGACCCAGAGTTTTTAAGTTTATTGTTATGTCTGTATATCAAATAATATTTTTATTTTATTTTGATTGTTTAAAACTGAATATGAAATAGCTAACACAGATTATTCATAAGACACTTTACTAATTTTAGTAAATTATATAATAAAAAATTTTAATTTTGGAAAATCATTGAAATTATAAAAAGTAAAATGTTTTTCACAAATTTTATGTATATTATATAAATTCTTTATAAATGGAAAATTAGATAAATTATTGCGAGTGTAATTTTCATCATAGATTCTATCTGAAATTACATAAAATCTTTTTTAATATCAAAGTTAATCATTATTTTATTAGCACCACATTTCTAATTTTAATTCAGAAAAATTCATTATTAAATCATATTCTTTATGTGATTTTAATTAGTTCAATACTTTTAGAGTGTTAAACTAAGAACCGATTAAATTTAATAATAAATTCATTTCAGTTTCTCATTCTGTATTGAAAATAAGTTAAACAGTCCGTTTGGATTAAAATTATGAAAATACATTAAAAATGTAATACGTTTTTAAATTAAAGTTATGAAAGACAGGGTTTTAGAAAATATATTTTAACTATTAGAGAAATATTGTGATTAATAGTAGAAATATTTCAATGGAAATATTTTCATCAAATTATCTAGCTTGTTGGAAATTATATATCTTTTACTTATGAATCGCTTGCAGTTTTTTGCAGTTTTGCCTATGTTATTTAATTTGTTTAATATAGTTGTCTATTATTTCATAAAAACAAAATGCATTATTTATGAAAACAGAATTTACATATTTAAAAATTTTACATAAATATATTTAATTACAATTTACGAACAAATTTACATATTTAATTAAACTTTATATCCATGGGAAGGCAAATAATATTGTGTCAATAAATAGTATGAAGATTATCTGCCTTTACTGTAAGGAATTAACGGAAATCTTTAAAACATAATTATTTAACTAAAAGGAAACAAAATGATATTTTAAATAATTTATTTGCATGAAATTCAGAAATAAATTTACTATTATTATTTATTAAAACATTTTCATAGTGTTTAAAATAAATATAAAAGGTTTATATAAAACAAACTTAATTGCAATAATGAAAAAGGCATGTTATATCATTATATGTACCTTTTAAGAATAAAATATTAAGTAAAAGATTACACATATTAAATATAAAAAATAAACTTTTAAAGTATTTATAATTAATGGAAATAGAAATATAACTTTACAATGTTTTAGCAATTATTACAATTTTATAATCATTTTATTTAAACTATTTTTTTAATTTTATACTATAAATTTCTTATATTGTTTAAAATTGTGTTATTTTTCAAATATTTTAAAATTATTCTTAGGAAAATAATAAATATATTTATGTATGAATTTTGCAGAGATTTCAATTTATGAAAAGTATCTTATAAAAATTAGAATATTACGTTTTATTGCTTTATAAAAAGTAATGAAAATTAATAATACATTCCTAAATTTAAAAGTAAGAAAGCGTCCAAAATTTAATGTTCCAGATAAAATGGTATTTAGAATTAATATATAAGAAATTAAAAACAGTAAATGTACTTCAATTATTTTTATAAAATGAAATGTTTATTTTGCTACAAAAATAATGCCAAAAATATAAACACCAAATGCTGAAACACAAAAAAATTATAATTATTAAGCGAAAACTGCAAATTTCGCAAAGTAAAACAGCAAATAATAAATAACATTAAAAAATCTTGGCTGCATTTCTGGAGAAAAAAATTTGATTATTTAGTAAAGTAAGTAAATAATGAAAAAAGTATTTAATAATGATATAGAAATTATACTGAGCCAAATATTTTCCAAAATGACTGATATCTTCTGTTTACATTAAGTATAATTGAATTAAGCTTTTCTCATAGAGATGTAGTTGTTTTTCTGTCTGACGCTTTCGTAATATATGCTTAATTCAAGAAAGTTTTGTTTTTTTATACAGAATGTATTTACATAAAATACTCGCTTAAAAATTTAGTTTATATTTATTTACTTCAGGGTTTTCCCAGCCCAATATTCTATTCGGTACAGAAAAACATTAAAATATTTATTTGATTACACATCTAGTGATAATTAGTTTTAAAAAGTAAAAAAATTGCTTAATTCTCTTGAATTTAACTTCAGCTTAAAATCTTAAATGTAGAATAAATATTTTAAATATCTATCGATTTATCTGTCTATATATCTATCAATATATATAACAGGAAATATTAAAATGCATGTTATTATCTGTAAAGCATTTAAACATAATGTTTATTTTCATCAAAAAGTGATGACAAAATTTAGAAATTTCGTCAAACATCCCTAAATAAATTGAAGTCATTGTTCTGTTCTTAAGTTTCAACAATGAAATTGCCTCAACAATATCAATATAACTTTTATAAGGAAATATAATTTGCACTTAATTACATTAAACATAATTGTGTCTTTCAATCTTATTTAAAAGCATATTACTCTCGAAGAATAATTTATTTTATAAATATTCTTTATTGGATAACCGTATACGTAGTCCATTAAGTTGATAAAGACATTGCAAAGAGTTAATTTGGTAAACGTGTCATGATCATTATCATGATCATGACACGAAATCCATAAAGTGAATTTATGGACCGAAGATTACATTTCCATTGCCTATTTGAATTTATTTATGTTATAATAGGACATTTGTTCTTTAATTTTGTTACGTCTATTACGTCTTAGGGAAACTTCTAAAATAATGTAAAAGATTATAAGCGAAATATTCGGAAGATAAAAGTACCTTTGAATGAAACCATACAAATGTGGAAAGCCATAAAATTTTACGATTAAAGGAAAGAGGTTATTTAATGGATAGATATTAGCAATATTCCTCATAATGTATGAATAATACTTATAACTATAATAATTATTACTCTTAAGAAAGCTAAACGCATTTCGCATATTTAAAATTAATTTAATAATTTATAACATCTCTTATATACTAAATTTTATCTTTTTAATATCCTCAATATATAAGCATTTTTTCAAAAGAACATTATAAAATCTTTTAATAAATGATAATAACTTTTTGCTTAACACACTTTTCACTTAAATGAAATATTTTCAATTTCATAATTTTTTTCTTCGTTTTATCTGTACATTAAAAACATGCAAAACCATTATTTCAAATTTTAATTTTACTTATTATTGAAACTGAAAATGTATCATTCATGTCATTTTGTGCTTGTAAATAGAATTTATATTTTTATCATGTAAATAATCTTTATAAGTACAAAACAAATGCAAAATGGATTAAATGTGGTAAATGAGAAATCATTTCACGTTCAAAAATATATTTAACAACGATTGTTCACTATTTACATGTGATGAAATTAGGAACATTAATAAAATTATCTGTATTCAATTAGCTGTTGGTTACGAATACAGCAAGTATTCATAAATATTTGAGAAGAAATTTGAGATAAGCTTTTTTTTGCACTGTCTGTTATATCTTATTACTTTGAATCAATGTAGAATAAATAAAAATATAATTGGCAATGGTAATAAGTATACACACAAATATAAGTGATTAATATCAATAAAAAATTTAATCTATAGTCAGCAGAATGTTATTTAGATACATTTGACTTTAATACTTAAAATCTTTACTGCAGGTGAAATAAGGGCTTTGAGAAAGTCTAGACACATCGTTATTTGTTTCGAAAGCGAGAGAAATCATTATAACAAAGTTATGTTTTATTAGGTTCTTATTTAATGTGATTTAAGGATCAGGGAACATTTCTTTGTATAAATTAACAACGGAAAAGCATGTTTTGGTGTAATAACGCATACTAATATTTAACAGGATTAATATTAATGTTTTATTCTTTATTGTATAAATAAAACATTTTTATTTTCTTGAAACAGGTGGTAAAAATTAAATTTGGTAAACTTATTGTGAAATCACTATGATATTGAAATTTAATGCCAAAAAAAAAATAACAATTTACAAATTCGATGAAGAATACAGCATATTATATTACCAAAATTGGCAAACTTTTAAACGGTGAACTAATTTTCCTTAACAATTTTAGCTTACATAAACTATTCCTTAAATCTTTTAAGCATTTTCTGATTATTCTCTCTAAAATGTATCTGTGCAGTTTTAATTAATTTGGACATATATTAGAATTATTAAAAATAAGCGTTTAAACTTATAGAGCACTATTAGCAATACATCAATTTCAGTCAAAAAATATATTCTGTCATCATTTGTTATTTTATCAAACTGAGGATAAAATCATAGTTACATCTTCATAAAAGATTTTTCAAGGTTTCGAGATGAATTTAAGGTGTTTAATAAAGATTTAAGAGGGTGTTTCTAAGAGATATGGTAGAATGCAGCATACTTCATTTCAGATATTTGTATTCTTCAATGGGGCATATCTTGGTGGTGATTAGAAAAATATAATCAAAGCTTACATTATGCCCCTGAAAAAATGTTTTAATGTGACAGTTGTTGTTGCACCACCATGTTTCCTTATCCTGAGTTAGGCTTTACAAGTTAGATGGAAGCAATAGGGTCGAAATATTTGTAATTTAGAAGAAGAAATCATGTAGAAGACGTCTATTGCATCACCTGCCACTCTTAGAGGTATCCTTTTACTTGGAGGACATTACAGCCGCAGCCTATTTAATGTGCTACAACATTTTTAATGCAATATTTATGAATCTGTTTATTCTGTTATGAAAATGGATTATCAATGCACACACAAATTAGCTGCAATTGACACTTGATACTGTATGAATCATACCTCCAGGACACATGATTTTTTTATGCACATTCCCATGAAAAGTATAGCATGATTACTTAGTTAAAGGGACAACCTTAACAGTAGATTTTCATATTTGGCTACACACATAGTTGCATTTGTGCAACTCTTTGATAACGTAAATAGGTGACATATAAGAAAACAAACATGCAAACTACAGTAGAAAATTGATGAAGCATACTTTTATCTTAAATGCAGTAATGATAAATATGGATATCAATGTCATAAATAAGCTTCTATTCGAAATAATACCTTACCGAGGTAATTCTAGATAATAGTATGGGTCTTTCCAGGAGTTCCTCTAACTATTCTTGAATACTGATTTTACGTTATTATATATGTGAGCTAGTAATTTTTTCAACATACGAATCGATTTTCTTCAGGGTTATCTTTTATTTTAATCTTAAGTATATTTGTAAATGGTGTCTTACAGGATTTCTTCAAGTGCTTATTACTTGGGAGAACATTTTTTAAATAATATTAATAATTTCAATCTATGTCATTAGATATGTATTTTCCTTCACATCATGCATTCCATATGTAATGACTCGAATAAATTTCGTAATTTACTATTAATTTTTTAGACAATTTATCTTTCTTATCAACAATATTTTTATGATACTCTACATTTTCCCGCTACTTTATAATATTTCTTATCAAGAATTTCAAAATAATAAATATGAAGATTTACATGATTAGGTATGAAAATATTTCATATAGTTACCATAGACAGAGAGTAATACCAAAACTAAAAGTTTGCAAGATTATATATATATATATATATATATATATATATATATATATATATATATATATATATATATATATATATATATATATTATATAAGTATATATTATTTTATTTTTAAAACTTAAAAGAATAAACCAAAAATATTTAATAATAAAAATTAAAAGCCATAAATAATCGTTTGTAATTAATCGTATTTTAAATAATGAAATTTATTTTAGATAATACTTTTAAGTTTTATTACTATAGATTTCTTTGCTTTTGTTAAAATGAATATTGATTGTTAAACATCATGAATACAATATATAACTTATATGACTACACTTTACTATCGATGAAAGTTTACTTTTAAATTATAGCGTAATTTTATTTATTTTAAGAAACACTTTTATATTATTGTATATTAGCTTTTAATTTAAATATATATTAGAGGATTTTAGTCAAACTTATGTTTTGAAAATTAAATCTAAAAAACATAGCATATGTTTTAGTGCATTAAGTGAGTCTTTGACTCATTGCTTGTGGAATTGTTTTTAAAAAAAATAATCGTCCACTTGATTAAATTACTACAACATAAAATAAATAAATTCAATCGAAAATAATTTATCATATCTCAGAAATACAAGATGATAGACAAGCTTATAAACATATGCTGTTAATACTAAACTAATGTCAGCATTTAAAGTTTTTAACATTCCTTAAAAGATCACGAAATAAATAGCATTTAAATTTCTATAGAAAGACCTACACAATAAAATGGATTAATGTTGCTTATTGTTAAAAATATAAATCATTATATACTTTCAACAATGAGTAATATTTAACTATCATATATTTAATTAAAATATAATATATCTTCACTTTATAACAAAAAGTGTCTTCATTGTTGTGAAGTGAATAATATTATTAAAAATTCCTTTTGAATTTGCAATAAACAGTTTCAAAAATTATTGAAATGATACAAGATCCATGATTTCAGTATTCAAGATGGAATTCAAAAAACAAAATAAGCATTTTGCAAGTATTCATAAAGTGAAATCTATCTATCTATCTATCTATATAGTATATATATTTCACTGTGAAATAAATACTTTATTTTAAATAGAAATGGTGTGCTGAAGTTAATTTGGTAGTCATTTAGGAATGTTAATCCCAGCTTAAAGAAAATTTTATTAAAGAATTCATTAAATTTAAGCATGTTATTGTCAGAAAAGGAATATTTACTTACAAAATTAATTATTATTCAGACAAATATATAAATTTCTCATTAATTAGGAAAAATATATTTAGAGAGGATAATATATACTATATATATATATATATATATATATATATATATATATATATATATATATATATATATATATATATATATATATATATATATATATATATATATATATATATATATATATATATATATATGTATATATATATATATATATATAGTAAGAGATGATAACATCTTCTAAATTTTTTGGCTAGTGTTTATAATCTGATTGAATAATATATGAAATAAATATATTTACTTAAATACGTATATAAACAATCGAGATTTTATTTCAATTGTTATTGAAATTATTATAATATACACTTACTAAATATATTTTCCAACTCATATATAATTACATTATATTGTATATATATATGTATATTTATATATACATAACTCTAGATTTTCTTTACTTATTATTTCTTGGAGTCAATGACAAGAAGACAGTTACTCATTTTGAATATTCAAATTAAACTGGTAAAAAATATAACAGAAAAAATATTATAAGAAATTTTATTTTTTAAACAATTAATTGTTTTAAAGAGAAAAACAAACAGCATAAAATTAACTTTGTGAAATTTAAATAAATTCTAAAACATTCGTTTTCAATTAAATATGCTTAAGTGCTTATACAATGATTCATTTTAACTATAATCAAAATTTTTAGTAAACTTTTTCATGTAAAAATTTTTACATCTTAAATAATTGAACTACTAAATTTAGTAAAATATTCAAACATTAATTTATTTATTTAATGCTGAAGTAAAACACATTTTAAGTTTAAGCCAATTTATTTTTTATGCATAATAACAATATTAATTATAAATATGAAACACAAAATACAAAAATATGAATTTATTCTCCTAATAATGCAATTGAAAATCAGTTAATTTCAGATTCTCGGGACTAAGCCTCCTATAAAAGGTAGTTTTCTGAAATATTTTGCAGCTATTACAAGATGATGTCAATATAAAGATGTTAATGTTATTTTTTATGCGTCTTTGTTATTTATTGACTGTCCATTTATAAATGGGGCGTCAACACTAATGGTATTAGCTCATATGTATCCTTCTTGTATGAGATTAGTCGAAGACTGATGAAATTATTGATTAATGGATATCCATAAATCAATCAGCTTAATTCTATCATTGACAATGATTTATTATAAAGTTGAATATTACTAGGTCATTTTTGATAAATAAAGGTGAATGCTTTTTTTAATACGATGTTTATCTTGTGCTAAATGCACTTTTTTATCTTTAAAATAGGGACTTTATAATATTCATTTTAATATCTCAAGTTAAGAGAATAATAGAAATCTAATATAATAATATATATATATATATATATATATTTGTCAGATTAAGATCATGGAAAATTTTTAAATACATAGAAAGTGAAATAATCAACAAAAAAGTTAACATTCAGACTTGATAATATAAACTACTTTTTGATGAGGATATTTCTACTAGCCGATTGTAAGATTTTAACATATAAAAATCCTAAAATTTATAATATATATATATATATATATATATATATATATATATATATATATATATATATATATATATATATATATATATATATATATATATATATATATATATATATATATATATATATATATATATATATATATATATATATATATATATATATATATATATATATATATATATATATATATATATATATATATATATATATATATATATATATATATATATATATATATATATATATATATATATATATATATATATATATATATATATATATATATATATATATATATATATATATGACAAATAAACATCACGGAAAATACATAAAAAGGGAAATCATCGAAAAGTTGTTAACAGTCAAACTTGAAAATATGAACTATTTTCTTACTGCAGAGGGTTTTTCTACTAGCTGATTGTAATATTTTAACAAATAAAATTTAAAACTTTATAAGAAAAAAGGAAGTTGACGCAATAATTTTTTATGTTTTATTAATAATATTTAAAAACCTGCATTTATCAAAATAAAATATGGAAATAAAGATCCATTTATTAATACTGATTACAGATAATTTAAAGATTTTCACATAATTAGAATTTTCTCACGTATTCACTTACAGTTTATTATTGGTCTCTTATAATTTAACTGAGCACTAATAAAGAAGCAGTTAAATATCAGTATATGCTGTTGTAAGTAATTTAAATAAAGTAAAGTTAAAATTGCCTGCAATTTATGGTTACTCTATTATATATTATTTTAACATAATAGAAATATTTATAAAATCTTAACAACTGAAAAAATAAGCACACTCGTTTTTTAACGTTTCAATCATCTCAAGAAGGTTAAGTATAGATATTTGTGAATGTTCCCTAGACCTGTCATGAAATAATTTATGCATGCTTCATTCTTCGAAAATAGTGAACTTGAAGTGATCAACATAGAATAAGAAAAAACACTCAAAATTTGCAATACTGAAATTTTTTTCTGAGATTTCTTTTAGAAATAAATGTTTGTTTTTATGCTCCATTTTATCACTGCACCTTGTCCTTGCGTAGGTTTCTAGTTGTATTTTTTCAATAAAATTTATCCAAGTGATGAAGCGTTTTCATAGTACTGCTGATAAAGTTATAAGTGTTTTTTTTTTATTTTTCCTCTAAGGAAGACTAATGTTATGTAATTTTCAATCTGAAGAAAAAACAGATTGTTATTTTATATATTTCTCATTAATTCTGCTAAAGAAGAATGAATCCAGGCATTTAAATTTTGGAAATATCTCTTACAGAAACGCATTGATTCTGGAGGGAACTAACTAATTTGAATTCTTGTAAAAGTTCACAAATAATGAATTCACAAAAAATGTTTCGAACTCATGTTTACCCTTAGTACAAACATATATTTAAAACAATTTCTTCAAAAATGAGGTATAAATTTTAATGTATTTTATGGATTATGATGAGAAAATAATTCTGTTTGATTTGTTTTAGAGTAATGTTGAATAAAAGTAACAAAGAATTTATTAAAATTATTTTTAAGAGAAATATATTTTTTAATTTGGTATATTTCCATGATTTTTATATATGTTTTATTGGTACATTTACTTATTCGTAAGTTGCTTTAAAATATTAGAAAGATTTTATGTTTGAAAACTGAAAGACAAATTAATTCTCCA
The DNA here is from genome assembly GCA_037975125.1 of Latrodectus hesperus. NCBI lineage: Eukaryota > Metazoa > Arthropoda > Arachnida > Araneae > Theridiidae > Latrodectus > Latrodectus hesperus. The sequence goes on along the minus strand of CM075855.1, from coordinate 72,537,032 downwards.
TTTTTTATTACTTTATTAAAAAAAGTCTCAAAATATTATTTTAGAACTTTGACAAATACCTAAATGATATTTATAAAATTTTTCCAAAATTCCAAGAAAATAGCATTTTAGTAAAAGAAGCTTTTATTAGAAATTTATTTTCACATTGGTGCTTCTGTGTCTTTCTTTTAAAATAATAAGATTTATATAAGTCCGTAATCTCTCTCTCTCTCTCATCCATACCAAGTTTTTATGCTCCATGGGTCAATAAAATATTGTTTACCGAGGAGATTGCAAAATAAGATTTTTAGGAGTATACGTGTAATACTTTTCTGTTAGTATTCACAAAAGAAAAATTAAATGCAAATATTTCATTTTTTTAAAAAAATGTTACAATTTATCTATACAATGATAGATATGATACATTTTGATATGTGTGTGGGTATTTCGGCGTTTCCTTTTAGATGGCATTTCTAGCTAAAGAAATATAAGAAAATATTTTAGAATAAAATTCAAAATCTTTCTATTTATGTAGATATTTCTATTTAGCTAGACATTTAGCAACTCTAATCACCATTTAGCTAAAAAATCCATACAAATTTTTATATAAATACATTCGTGCATGTAGAATGTGTATTTATTTCCAGATCTTTATTTTTGTTATCCCTGATTTTAAAATTAGATTATAATTTCCAGAAACGGGTTTTGTAAGTTTAAGACTCATCTTATGTTTTTCTTAATTTTTAAGTACTAATAAACTTTGATACTTCTTTTTATGGTATTTTTGTCCCTTAAGTTATATTTGTTAAAATTCTGCGATTTTTAAGTCATTGGTCTTACAGTTAATTTCTTATTGCAGTAATTAATATTTTGAATCAGTTCCATCTTAGGAAAATGATTGATTACGTCAGACTAATGCAGAAATGTCCGCCAAGAAATAATTCAAATAAAAAGTATGTTTATTTCCTGTGCTTTGACAACACTAGTCAAAGTCATTGACAACAATATGTAACTAAATATTGATCCGATTTTCAAGATTGCCATCGCACATATGTAATTAAAATTACGCAATGTTTAAATATTCTGCATAATTACATGCTGAAAGTTCCAATTTAATGAAATTATTATTTCAATAATCTCTGTATAAAAGGCTAGAGGTATTTAAGGAAGACATTGATTCAATTTGAACTAATTTTTAAAAGGATTTCACGATTATTAAATATAATGTCTAACTGACTTTCACTATAGCAAATCCTAGGTACCTAAGAAATATGGTGATTGATATATCGAATTTGTTTTAACTAGATTAATTTAATCAACATTACTTAAAAATTTTCTGTTGTGTAATAACTGTGTGTCTGAAAAACTTTCGCTTCTATGCTTTTGATAGTAGTTTTTGTAAATCAGTAACATAGCAGGTATAGACTCCAAATTGTTTTAAAATTTGCATTTCGCGAATTTTTTTTAATATGGCATTTTGATAGCTCTTGTATTACATTTGATATCAGCCTCAAAATACACTAGTAATATATCAGATTATCACCCCTCAATGCACATTTTGGTAACTTTGAGGATGCCTTTGCATAACATTCTTTCCCAGATTTTGAGCAGCATACTCAATACCATTATTTTTTGAATGTGGTTCATAGAAAAATCATCTGGAGTATATTTTACAAACTGTAATTCATTTCATTTAAAGTTGTATAAACCAAGGCCTCTTCTCTATAACCCTATGTACTGTATATACTCATTATCAATTTTTGATTTTAAGTGGTACTTATTCATTGTAATTTTATAGTTTGAATTTTTTCTTTAATTACTGTCAACTTAATAAAGGAAATATATGACCTTGCAGCTTAATTTCTAACTTTTAACCTGCTTCATATCAATTCATATCAATCTTTAAGTGCAAGTCTGTCAGTAATTCGTCAACGATTTTTTTCTTATGTATATATAAGATGTCTTTAAAGGATATTCCATATCAAGCTATATGGGTATGTAAATATAAGTACTCTATTTCATTAATTTTCTTTCTATATGACTTTTTTTGATCTTCAGGAAAATAAGTACAATTTTTACGTATTTGGATAGGAATTTATGTAATACTATTGAAATATTGAAAGTAATGATTCTTTAAAGTAATCATTAGTTTGATTTCAAGTAGATTATGTTGAATAGTTCTCTAATAATATAATTATCTTGCCAAAAATTTAAAGCAAGACATTTTAAAATTATGTAAAATGGTGTTAAGTGATATGTTTTTTTTTACAGGTAATTTTTATTTATTTTACTACCTCAACTCCTTGCTATCTTAAGACAAATATAAACCACATTCCTGGGAAAACATTTGTGTCTAGATATTTATTAGAATATTTATAATTTTCTAAGATAGTTCTTTAAAAGGCTAAAATGTACTAATCATTCAACATTCTCAATCAAAAGAATCTGAAAAAATTACACCATCATTTCTGCATTAGTGGTATTTTATAAACAAAATAGGTAAGTCTTCTAGAATAAAATATTCTGAAACAAAATCTTACATTAAACTTAAGCAGAAATAGCATTTTAATGAATAAATAAAACAAACAAAAGATTTTATGGAAATTAATAGTATAATTGTATTTACAATATTATTAATTTCTTTAAGAATTTCATGTTATATTCATTTGTATTTTATACTCTGGTACAGGGAGAATACATTTTTTAACATTTATTTATTACAATGATTCTTTTGCCCCGTTTAAACATAAGGATAAAAGTATATTAACACTACTTTTTGAAGACTTCAAAATTCATTCCATATTGACAAGTAAAATGTTTGTAAATTTTTCAGTTAGAGATAGGGAACTTATATCACACACATTATGATATAAAACAGATTTCTAAACTATATATTCTTAGCTGATCTTTTGATTTTTATAAAAATTTTATAAATTTATGTGTTTGTATAGAGAGTATTTACTTCCTTTCCATTGTTATAATTACAAAAATATACAATGAAAGTAAAATCGACTAGAAAAAAAGAATTGTCAATTCGAAAACCAAAGCCAAATATTTACTAAGCTTTACTTCTTCTCAGACACGAAAAGAAGTAAACAAAATATCTTGCAGATAAAACTCTATTTTCCAAAGTAAATAAAACCTGGATGTTTGATTGGAAGGTGAAATGGATGTTGATTTCCGGTGCACTTCTCACAGAATGCTTTTTCTATAAAAACATGTTGTATAGAACATTTCATGTATGTTTCCTACTTTCAAAATGAGTTTTTATGCTCATCTCTAAAAAGAGCTGTAGAATTATATTCATGGAATAGAATGAAATTTATAAATAATAGGATCTAAGGGTTGAAAGTTTGTACTCAAAATAATTACATTTACATAACAGATTCCATTTATTAATTAACAACTTTTATTTGAAAAATAATTCTTGCTTCAAAAATGAATAAAAACTATTGTAAATTTTCCTCGTATTTTATTATTACTGTTTAAATAGAAAGAAATCACCATATCAAAATTGCTTTTCCAAAATAAGTTTATTTCCTTATAAATTTATAAAGTATTCATTGTGCTCATTTTCATTAACTTTTAATCGAATACTTTCAAAACAATGGTAGATTTCTTGAATAGTGTAATTTATTAAGTTGTAAAGTAATCTACATATAGTGTTCTTTCCTTCAGCAATTATATAGGTACAACTCATTACTTGATGTAACTAAAAAACGTCCTTTTAACATTGAAAAATAAGAACTTTGCTCTGGCTTCAACGCAATATCTGCATTTTTGATTTTGATGACAAACATGAATATATGTGAATATAATGTTTAACAAATTACAATTTATAAGCCCCTAAAACCTAAAAAGTCTTCTATGCATAAAAAGAGAAGTATAAAACTTTAACCAAGCAATTTTAGAATTACAGAGCACAGGGCTTCTAATTCATAGTACTATAAATTCAAGAAAATATATAACATCAAATTAGCATCCTTAAAGGAAAATATATCTATTAAATAAATCATAAGCCCTTTGAGAGTTTAATATAATATTAATAATTGTTTTCCATATAAATTTAATTTTATTACTGATAAATTATTGGATTTATTATATTAAAGAAATTTGAACAAATATAAATATTTAATTTTTTACAGATAACAATGAAATCTCTTGAAGTGAGTTGAACGAGTGATGCAACATCTGTAAACAATAATTTACTCTGAAAAGCAGTTAATCTGTTAGATTAAAATTTTCCTTGGTTTCATGATAGTTAAAAAATGATTTATAATTAAAGCATATTTTAAATTATATCGCTGATAAATAGTATATTTTATGTAAGTTATATATTTTACAGCAACAAGTGGATAGTCAAAATGCCAAAAGTCATTTAAAGCATTTAAATATCTGCTTAATAAGAGGAATTTTTCCGAGATTGAGAGACATGAGGTCGATGAAAAATTCTCCTGTTCGACAAGAACTTTAACTTTGAAGTTGATTACAATAGTGAAGTAAATTTCACGTAGATTGTTGGATACTATACAAAAGTACCTCAAGAAATTCAAAAAAATTTAAGAACGATAAAAAAATTATGTAAAGAAGTTGTAAATAGTATAAATATATATATATATATATATATAGTTGGAACGGCAATCAGTTTTGAAGCTTAATGCTAATTAAGTCATTATTACTCATAGGTCCCATCACTTAAAGTTTGAGAGAATTATAAATGTGCTAAAAACACATGTAACATTAGTCTGACTATTTTAAATATTTAGAAGTTTTTCTGAAAGTTTACAGTAATTAAATATTAATCTTGTAGCTATAAAGGCTTCTATAAATATATATATATTATATTCAGAATGAGAAAAAGAAATGAAGAGAACTGAAGCAAAATTTCCTGAAAGCAAAACTGAAAAGTTAATAATAAGCTTAACTAAAGTTTAATAACAAAAGTTTCTTTAGATTTATATAAAAGATTAATTTCATAAATATTTAATATAATTTTTTTCATAATGAATGTTTCCAAAAACGGGTCTTGAAAATAATAACTGTGATGCAAACAGAGGGATACATTTTTTTTATTTTGGTAGTTGTATGGGTAAATTGAAATAATCAAAACTTTCGTAGGATGGTTTTTAGACATAGATAGCAAATGTGAATGATATTTGTGATTTATTAACAGTGATTTGAAATTATGTTCCATTATTTTTAAAATATTGAGTCTGTAATGAATAAATGAACGAATAGAGCTCATCTCATGTGCATTGTAATTGAAACATTTATAAATCTATTTAGTTGATATATTATGTAAATTTTCTAAACTAATTTGGTAGTTAACGTATGAGCGATATACGATTTAAATAATATATATATATATATATATATATATATATATATATATATATATATATATATATATATATGTATATATATATCCATACGCAGTGCTCGCTGTCAACTAGCGACATCTATTTACAACTCTGAATCCTAGAGCTCGGCATCCTGACCCACGTATTCGACCTCGGAAACATAGATAAGATTCACTTGACATCCTCTGAAAATAAAAAAAGCAAAAAGATATGATGCGTAAGAAGTACACAGTTCTAAACAGAAACAGTCCAGGGCTTCATATGGTCAGCAGCTGTAGAGGTATAACCGGGACTTTCATTATATCTAACCTTCTCCACCTGATAACGATCTTTACTCTTATTCCCAGTTATTCAATATGGTCCGAAGAACTTGGGATTTAATTTTAAACCACTTTTATACTGTGTGCGTTGTAAAGCCTCTAAATCATTGATGTCGTACACTTGAGCCTTTTTTCTCTTCTTGTTATAAGTTCTTTTATTTTCTTCTTGAATTTTTAGAGTTTCTTTCCTTGCCTCTTCTCGCATATTTTCTCTGTTCATCATAAAACGGTTAGTTTCTTCTTCTTCAAAAATTTCAACAATTTTTATGTCTTCTGGGTTCTTCATTTTGGTTCCAACAAGAAGTTCAAAAGGTGAATATTAAGTACTTCTGCTTGTAGTGCTGTTAAGGATCAGTTGCAAATCAGCAACATATTTTTACCATTTGCTAGGATCTTCTATGACAATTTAGATAAGACTGGAATCAAAGTTTGATGAATCCTTTCCACTTGTCCACTTCCTCTCGGAATTCCAGTAGTTGAAAACACATACTTTACTTTTACTTTTTCGCAATACTCCTCGAAGATTAGGGAGAAGCTTGCTCCTCTATCAATTATTAATCTCGATGAATTCCCAAAAATGGATTATAGAACTTTGAGTTTTTGTAATATATCTTCAATTGATGTAGATTTTACTTGAAAAAGTAAGACAAATTTTGAGTATGCGTCCACAACTGTGAAAATATAATTGTAATTCTTATTAGTTGACGGAAATGGGCCTATGAAATCGACGTGAAAAGTACTTAAGGGACTATTTTCTTTCGGTACAGGGTTGAGTAGACCATCACCTTTTCCATGTTTTCTTTCACACAAAATGCACAGTTCATGATAATTTATTCAATTCTTTTTCTAAGGTTAGGAAGATATAAATACTTGCTTCAGAAAATCTTCCGTCTTAGACATAGCAAAATGTCATCCGTTTTGAACTTTTCGAATGATATCAAGTTCTGGTACCACATGTAATTCCCGACCACTGTCATATTTGAATAATACTTCATTTTTCCCTAAGTTCCTCCTTCTACCCTTGCTCGACTAAGGATTTCAGCAACTGGAGATGTTCATCATTGTTTTATGCAGCTGCTACTCTGGCAGTCAGTTTACCTTGAAAACAAGTAACCATAAAAAAGTGGCAATTCTACGTAAGGAATCTACTTGTCTCATTTGTTTCTAAGATCTATGAACGATTTTATATTCAAACTCTTTCAAAAGTAATTCCCAATGAGTTATTTAAGTAGAGGTGTCTTTTTTAAACATAGTCTTTTGAAAAGCATCATAGTCTGTTATAATTTGAATTTTAGATTCAAAATAAATAATTTCTAAATTTTTAAGAGCTTCCATTATAGCTAAAACTTCAAGCTCGTAACAACATAACTTTTTTTGTTAGGAGGTGCTTTTCCTACTCATGTATAATGAGCAGGATAAAATTATCCATTCTCAGATTTCTGTAGCAAAACTGCACCAAATCCCAGGCTACTTGCATCCGTGTGTAATTCTAGAGAGGCTCCTTGTCTGAAAATATGCAGAACAAGAGTTGTTGACAAAAGTTATTTGAATCTATTGAAAGCTTGTTCTTGAGCTACTCCAAACTTAAATTCTACTCCATTTCGAAGAAGATCCCTTAATGGTTTAGCAATTTTAGCATAGTTAGTAATCAATTTTCTAAAATATTCGGTAAGACCTAAGAAGCTCTGAATCTGCTTAAAATTTTTGGGTTCTTTAAAATTTTGAAACGCCATTGTCTTTTCAAGGGAAGGACGAATTGCACTATCTTCAATAATATATCTTAGAAATACTATTTTTCTTTTAGGAAATTGACATTTTTAAAAATTTTTCTCTAACCCATATTTTTAGATACGATATATATATATATATATATATATATATATATATATATATATATATATATATATATATATATATATATATATATATATATATATATATATATGTATATATATATATATATCTGTCTTATTTGTTGTTAAGTTTGAAGCTATTTTAGTTACTTGATATAAAAAGAATTTATTTAAAAAATATCTTTTCCCCGTAAGCAATATAAAAATGTTTGTTGGTGAGTGAGTTAAAGCAATTTAGTCAAGTATTTATTTCCTAATCTTGTCTCAGTTCTTGAAAACAGAAAATCAAATTAACTTGTCTGACATCGCCATCTGTTTCAGTCACATGTTGCAAAAGTTCTGCAACTCCACTAGCTTTCATTATTTGAATTTAATTACACGTACTGACAAGAAAGTAGTACTCGTTACTAGGTTGACGAGAATCGAGAGAGTAAGTGCCAAATAAAAGATAAGATTGTCTAAATGGAAAAGTTTAAATAAACTTACAAAATTTTCCTTTTGTAGAAAGATTTGTTTGTTGAATGTCTTCACATATCCTATTCTTTGTATTTGCTTAATTAAAGTAAGACTTTCTTTGACAGAGGAATTTTTGCATTAAAAATTGATGGTATCTCATAGTTGCAGTCTTGCATTGTCCTAATCTTAATTCTCAAATAAGTCAATCTTTTTTCTATTCTCTTAGAATAAAGTATAAAACTTATATAATTTAAATTTCGGCAACATTAAAATAAAAATTTTATTGATGTAAACATATCTATTAACATAAAATGTAAATTAGTTTATTGTCTTTGATATACTAATAGCTTAATTTTAATCATGTTTCATTTATCGCTTTGTCTCTTAAATATTATTGCAATAATTATTTCTGAACATATGATCTTTCCAGGATAAAAGCAAAGTATTTAATAAGTTAAAAATATCTCTTACATATGTACATTATTTATACACGTTAGAAATATTTTAAAATCAATATTAGTTTTAAAAAATGTATAACATTAACAATTTGAAGTTTACTGACTTCGAGACTTAATGTAATATGAGTAAACGTACTACAAAATTGCTGATATAACAAGAAATTACATAGCATAGTTTAGGTTATTGAAATCAATATCTATTTAATATGAACTATGACTTTTTTATGATAATTTTTAATGGAACATATAAAATGACGAATGAGAACTATAGATTTTTTATTTTTCTCATCCAAAAAATTTCTTTTCTAACAAAAAGATTAAATTATAATGAAAATGCAACTGTATTTTATGCTACTATATTATAATTCACATGAGTAAATATAGAAGTATGTTATTTAAAAAAATTAAAACATGTATGAAAATTAATTAAAGTGTTAGGAAACACCATAGACAAATAACATATTAACTGATCTCGGTCAAAGAAAATCTCAGTAAAAGAAACCGATGGATATTTAAGAAAATATAACGTTTAAATGCAAACAACTGAAGCAAAAGTGACATCAGAATGTAGATTTTCAGTATTAATGATTGCAATTAAAAGGCAGCTTTATAAACAGAATATTCATGACAGAGCAGCAAGTCCGTAGCCACTTGTCTCTGACGTTAATGCCAAACTTCATCTACTGTGATTTTATACTTGCAAAACTTGGTTAATTGACAATTAAAAGAAAATAACATGGACTAATTTGTTTTTCATATATTTTTCTGTAATTAGACTGGTGAACTTTGAAGAACATCTGTGTGCTCTAGCGTGCAATCTTAGTTATCTCTTTCCAACTGTCAAACACAGAGGTGGATCTGTAATGATATGGGCAGCGTTTCGTGCTGTTCTGCTGAAAATATGGGTCACTGGGGAGAAGTTTTTGTCTGCCTCGTTTATTTTATGATGCAAATTTTGCTTCTTGCAAGAGAAGGAATTTCCCATAATGCTAATGCACTTCTCTATTTGATAGAACTTGTCCATTTATGATTTGATGGATGGACATGTAAATGAAGTCAAACATCTACTTTGGCCCTCACTTTCATCTGATTTCAATATAATTGAACCATTATGATCTATTTTAGAGCTTTCAATACAGATTTCACACCAGCATCGCTCCTAAATATTTCCTAATATGTTCATAATGATCTTCTAAACACTCTTCAGCACTTGTATGAATCGGATTTCAAATGAATCAAAACTGTATTATATGCCACAGGTTATCCTACACCATACCAATAAGTGATTTTTTATAAATTTAAGGTTATTTTTACTATTCTGATAGTTACCTTACTCCATATATTTGAATTGTCAAATCATATCTTAAGAATTATAGTTTGTAATCTTTTTATATAAATGATAACTATGCTAAATAATTTTAAATAACTATGCTAAATTAATTTATTTAATAAATTAATTTAGCATAGTTATTTTAAATAAAAATGCTGTCAAACATATTATTTAAAAAAATATTTATTTGTAAAATGTAAGGCTATACAAATAAATAAATAGTTATTATGTACCATTTTTAAGTCACATTTATTTTTCAATTTATTTTATCAACTTATCTTATCAATTATACTTTATCAAATTATTAACTTATAAATGAAATATGGAGTGTAAAAAACTGCTTTAAATCATACTACAACAAGTTTTTATTTACATTGATAAGTGATGCATAAATATACAGAACACATTTCGTACTAGAAATTATAATAAAATTTTTTTTTTAATTTTTCTTTCGTATTTAATTAGTTTTAAAAAAGTAAATGCAAAATTAAAAATATTTAATTAAAATTGAAAATTATGGATATTTGTATAGAAATTAACGCAATAACATTTTAGAAATCATAAAAAATGGATTTTTCAGTCCTGAAAATACTAAAAAGGAAACTAATATATATGTCTGTTAATGTAATACATAGTGTTGCCTTGTCGAACAACAACACTGGTGTAAAATCAATACTCTACATAGAAATTGATAACAATTTTTAAGTTTCATTTTAGCAAAATCTATTTCTATCTCAATACATTGATTTAAAAAATTCAGGAGTGTCAGTGAATAAGATATTTAGCAAAGAAATATCCCAAAAAAAAATCATGTCCAATAGCAACCTTGGAAGCAAGAACTAATTTTTAGTTTGTTTTGAATATCGCAAACACCCATATATATATATATATATATATATATATATATATATATATATATATATATATATATATATATATATATATATATATATATATATATATATATATATATATATATATATATATATATATATATATATGTATCCATCAAAAGATACATTTGGCACAATAAATGTTGTGAATTCTCCAAACTAGTTTTTTTTAATAAAAACATTTTGAATTTCAGTTATTTTATGATATTCTCAAACAACAGTTCAATTGAGTTAGTTAATTTATTATATAATCAAAATTATAACTCCCATCAGTAAAAATACTGAAGATCATTGAATAACATTCCAAGCAAATTTTGTGTGTATCCTTTTAAAAATTTCAGTTTTATGATAATGTATTAAAAATACTGAAATTATTGTATGTCCAATGAAAAACTTTCAGATTTAAAGCTGTTGATGCAGTAAATGTAGCAAGTAAATTAGCTGCTGGAAAATACCCAAAAATATTGGTTATCTTCAACACGTACATATTTAAAATTTCGCAGACAAAATTTTTCTAATGCCTAAACGAGATTTAAAACAATATAATAAAAATTTTTACAAAAAACATATGATCTAAATTAACTTAGAATGCCTAATTAAACTACAAAGTTTCTTTAATTTTAATGTAAATATTTATACAAAGACAAATATCTCAATTAAATGTTCTATTTTGTTACTTTTTCATCTTGCTTTCAAATAGGGGCATTTTAATAAGGCAAATAGTTTCTATTGAATAATTTTGTATTATTTTACTAAATGTGTATCTTTATGTATATTAAATTATAAACAAAGATAAAAAAAAAAGAATGAAGCTTTAAAATATTAGAAATTTTTATTATGCTTTTTGCAAAATTGCAACGTTAATAAAAATATCTTACATAGACTTTCGTTAAAGAAATATGCACATTTTAGTGTATATATATATATATATATATATATATATATATATATATATATATATATATATATATATATATATATGTTTTTTGTTTGTTATGATGTAAGCTGAAGCAAATGGAGTGTCACAGGTAACATTTATTGATTATGTCACGATAAACCTTCCCCACATCTCGACTCTTACTTTATTTTAATCTTTATTTCGTGGAAGTGGTTCCTCCGCATGACGTCTCCCAATTAAGCTTCGACTCAAGCAGGTGGAAAGGTGAAAAGGCGTAAGACACATGTAATCCACAAACACACCGTGTGGGACAATTTAATTACATTTCGATGAATCATAAAATGGTTTGCGAAGATAAGTAAGAGGATTAAAGCGTTGTATCAACACACTCACACATTATATATATAATTTTTATTCTCAGTTTTTTAGTTAAATTTAAAAAAAATTAAATACGTTTAAAATAATTCATTAAGTTCATTTAAAACTCTGAATTTTATAAACAGTTTTTCAAGCATTTATTTTTAATTTTTTTCATAAATTTAAAATATTTAATTAAATTGTTACATTTTATTTTGAAAGTTCAAAATAAATGTTTATCAAAATAAAATTAATACAATCCAGTGTTTGATGTTGTAATAATATAGTTATAATAATATAATATAACTAAACTATGGATAAAATTAGAAAATCCAATTCCGAATATTAATGATAAATTATTTTTATATCATATCTATAGTTCAAACAATCAATTTAGGAAAGTTAAAATTAGTGAGAAAAATGTTAAAAAAAAGACTTAACTTTTCCATTATTAATGAGAAATAAGAAATATGATCAAGGTATTTGTATAATGTGTGTAAGCTATTTTGTTACTGATCTTAAATTTATTTTTAAAAATATTGATATTTTGATTGCTATGAGAATATTTATTAAAATCATTTAGATTATTTACACGATTCCAACGTCTTTTAATTTTTTAAGGTTATCGCATTCGCTTTATTTTGACATTAGATATGATGCATAGTTCTGTGTGCAAAGCAATGATGAAATTAATGTTTGTGCTTATAGAAATTTTTCCCTCTCTCTTCTTTTATTAGAGATTATATATATATATATATATTTTTTTTCAAAAACATGAAAGCTTTTACACATTTCGCTATATTTATTACAATCAAATTTTAAAATGTTCAAAATTATTGCACTTTTCATTCATTGTGAATTTAAAAAATTGAAAAAAAAAGAATATTGATTTATTTTACAATATTTAACAAAAGAAAATACGCTTAAGTACATTTTTACTGTCTCTGTTCAAAGTTTACAAGCACACGCACACAAAAATTGCTCCGTTACTGTCACGAATAAAAGGTTTCACTTTCTAATATTCTTATAATAGTTTCATTTCCGTTCCTTTTGTTATTTTCGAGAGTCAATTAAATAATATTTTTATTATTTTCTCTTATTTGTTAATTTGTTATAGTATAACTCTTAAATATTAATACTAATAAAATAAAAAATATTTCTCAAATATAAAATTATATTTTTAATAATATTTTAAAATTTTTCTCAGCTTTTGTTTTCTAATTCTAAAATTAATTAATTAATTTGTTATGTAATTGATATCATAAATTTTTTAGGAATATCAATAGATAGTTTATATAGAAATAAATGTTTTTTTTCTTCCACAGACGGAAAAATTGCAAATTTCGATTATAACTAGTTTTAAATAGAATTGCGATGTAGTTGTTATTTGTGTCTGCAAATATTTTCTTGTGACATTTACATTTTATTGCTAACAAATTATAAAATATTGATTTTTATAGGCCAATAATGCATTTTGATTGAAAAAAGATGATAAAAATAATTTAATTGTTTCCTACATAGATTTTGGTTTCTCAATTTTGATTGTTTTGTAAGTGCTTCACAGAATAATTTAATTCGTTTTTAAACATCTCCACTATTTATTTGAACTAATTTATATAGAGAGTTTCAAATAAGTATTCGTATTTTAATACTAAAATAAATATTTTTATTCAACTTTAAAATAAAAGCTTTCACACATACCATTTTAACATTAATTATTGAATATAAATTCGCACCTCTGAATTCATTTAGAATATCATTAATCCACAAAGAATACATATGTCTAATATTTTCCTTAAACATGAGCATACGTGTTTATAAACATGGCATTATAGATTAATTACTGTCAAAACATTTCGAAGTAATAATTATTATTATAACGGTAATTAAATATATTAAGAAAATAAATGTGTTTTAGGATTAGTATTATTATAAAACAGAGAATAATAAATTATTAATTTACATTTTATCTTCTAAAATCGTTATTGTTCAATTTATGGAATATACTTAGTATATGTTAAATTACTCAGTATTACATCCAATTATGTACTGCGGTCTTCAACTTTCATGTCTATACAAAAGTACAGCTTCATGATTTGTAATTCTGCATATGCAATCAGATTTATTAAATGTTATATTTTAGACACTTTATGCATTATTACTATTGATAGATTTTAAACATTTTAACATAACAATATCATGCTGCGTTTTTATAAGTTTTTATTTTGTGATCAACACATTGTACCGAAGTGTTGAGAGAAACATCGGATCATTGCTGGATAAATTTAGTTTAAAAGTTTGTAACTGATAAATTTATTATTCAGATTTTATTTATTGCAGAATTATTAGAAGATTTGTTAGTGAATTAAACTTGATTTCATATATAAATATTTATACATAAATACACTGTTCAGCATGTAAAATAAATTTTTATTACTCATAAATACCAGCAAAACGGGTTAAAAATAATAGTAAATAAAGGTTAAATCTTATAATAATAAACCAAAAATAGGTGAGATGTTTTCTTTGATGTAAAATATACGATGTACGATAATGGTAACAGACCCTCTTCTAAAGTTAAGCACCATTAATATTTTATAAAATAGGTTAGTTTTATATATACTCTTGGCTATAATTAATTAATTTAAATTAAGAAATACAGACAAATATTTTTTAATTCGAAGGAGAAGCATATATCACAGCTTCTAGAAATCAATTGCAGAGTGAAATGGATTCTATATATAATAAATCATTTTATTGGCATCACCGCACCTATTTGTTGCGTTACATAATGGAAGTTACATAAATCTATTTATTATTTATTGTTGAGGTTTTAGCACATTTTTTCATATTCTATCTCTAACTATTAAATTTATTAGTGAGCTCTCAAGATTTTAATTAACTAAAAAGATCAATATCCTTTATCTCAACCTAAATTATTTTCTACAAAAAATTTCCATATCAAAAATGAGGAATTACATATAATGTAATCTAAAAGAAATACATTTTCAGGTGTTCAAAAGATTAATTATTTTTGTAATTAGTGTTGCTATGCATTGAGAAATATTTGAAAAAAATCACCGAAACGAAATTTAAATACACAGAAATAATTTCAGTATTTAATATTTGTATGTAATACACATTTTTGATGGATCTAATCACATAGAGTTATATTAATTGTTACATGTATTTCATAACCTTTTAATTATTTTCACATATTATTTCCTTTATCTTTACATTTTTTAATTTTTTTATTTATTACTGTTAGAAATGGATTCGTTATGAAATACATAAAGTTTAAATTCTGTAAATTTGGAATGTTTCAGAAAATGTGTTATATTTCTCTAAATAAATGAATAATATTTATGTATTTTCATTTAAAATATGTTCATTAAAATTTTAATAATACAATTTTTATTGCATATTGAAATTAGTAATTGATAATAGTTTAAAATACATTAACTGCACAAATGTTTGTTCTATATTTTATTACATTCACACAACAACATTTTTTTTATTTTGAGACATATTTTTTTAAATAATCCTTATTTTAATACTCAAGATATTAAATGCATCCATTCAAAATGAATCAGGAAAAAATACTGTCTACCATTATTATAACCCTTACCAGCGGATTTTATTTTATTTAACTTAAAAGTATTTCGTATTTTAGGTAAAAATATTTTCAAAAATAAACATAAAAATTCATCTTTTATAAAAAGTTCTAATTAGTATGTTCAGTAACGAAACTTTTAAATATTTATTTTATTTTAAGCACCAAAATACAGTATACGAAAATACAGTATTTTCCTGGTTCTTAAAATTAAACAAAATTATGAACAAATAAGTATCAAGTAGTTATTGTAGTTTAATTTAATATAAATTTGTTTGTTTTATATGAGTTATTAAACTCTTTAGGTAATATATTTCAAATTTAATTTGTGGTTCTTTTGATGAGCTTTTAAGAACAGCGAGAGAGAATTTTTGAGGTCAACAACTATGAACTATGTATAGTAATAAAATTACATTGTTGAACACCCAAAAAGAAAGACCAAAAATAACCACAGATATCGCAGCAAAACTTATTTTGCGGTTGACATGTTAAACACTCACAAAGACCAACAGACTGAAATTACAGCCTATGGTTGGTGACAAAATCAGTAACTAGAGTAACCGCCATTGATGACAATGACATCTGTCACATGCCTTGGCATACAATTAAAGTGTCCTTGATTGTATCTTTGGGGTATAGCTGTCCATTTGATTTCCACTTACTGCCAAGTTTAATCTGGTAAAACAATGGATGGTGTGTTTTCTGTTAGTTATTGTACAAGCTTGGTCCGTTTTTGTTTGGCAATGGATATAAAGAAAAAACAGGCTAAGGTAGCATTTCCAAATGATGGGTAAAGAATAATTGGAATAATTGTTGGACACTGCAAGGCATACAAACAGAGCGGTACAGGCAAGCACCGGACTATCTTAAAGTTAACAAGTTTGAAATACTCGTCCATCACTAAGCGCCTCGTAATTTTGAACCACCGTCAGGTAACAAGGTCACACCTGATCTGGCATCTTTCTCTCCACATCCATGCCAAACCCGTGGAAGAACTTTGGAAATCACAGATTAACGTGAACACGTCCCTAACCCACAGAGTTCCAGCAACCCATGAAGGGAAAGTGTTCGGTCTTCCTCCCAGTCACTGTACTCGACAAATGATACTTCACTTTGAGTATGTTAAAGGGAAGTGGTCTGATGCTACTGAGCCACTGAAGCTCACTACAAGTTATATGTAGTAATATATTTTCCTGTTTGAATGTGACTGAGGAAAAGCGCTGAAAGTATGGGAGGATTTCAACAACTTAGATATGTAGTATCGGTTGTTCAGTGTACCAGCAATGCGTATTGGAAGGACTCGGGAGTAAAATCCAATAAAACTACCAAACTATGAAAAAGAATGCGAGACCAATGTGGTGATGTATAATGCAACAGTTCACCATTTTCTCACCAATGTATCTTCTAACTCAAATCTAATCATCGTAATGCTGCAAGCAGTCGTGATATTTGTCAAAGTTGATTTGATATAAGTCAGAGTAGTTTCATTGCGTTGTAGGCGACCGTCATTTATCGTACCTTTGGCAGCATAAGCGTCAGTGATTTTGTATAAAAGGTAGACAAAGCAGCTGAAAAAGCAACATTCTGTATTGCTGATCACGATGTTGAAGGGTATGAATAGACACAGAATGATGCATATCATATTGTATGTCATCCTATGTTTCGTCATGTGGCTGAGTGGTCCACTACTGCCTTGCCAACGATATACCTATTATCAAGTGCTGTGGTGAAACGAGGAAGGAATGATAGGTCCCATCAGTCTTCTTTTCCCTCCTACATCCAGTGATTACAGTTTTAAGGTTTCCTTTAACACGATCATTCATTCCTCTGAAGGATAATCCGCTATTCTGGTAGGCACTATTATTTCTATATTGATCTCAGAATTTAGTTTGAAAGACACTTGCCTCCAACGATGCACATTCAAATAAATACTCAACAAAGAACAATTGATTTATTGACACTTAAAATCGGCAACATCAATTTTCTCTATCAACTTGCAGAACTAGATTAATTTACTACGAAAGACAGAGCTATTATCTGGATTTCACAATTTAATATAAGAAGAAATGTTTTAGGATCTTGTCTAGACACCATTAAGAGAACAAGAATTTTCAATTTTATAATCCCATATATAAACAGGAATATCCTTTTTTGGAGTATTATTGATTAGTTCAAGATAACTTGTCTCAGATATGCATTGATTTCAGAAGATTTGTTGATGTGATTAAAAAGATTTGGTTGAAAAACATCCTGAAAAGGTGTTCAGATTGATGAATACATGAATTAAAGTAATGTGGCTCAACAGCTCCTTATATGAAATCATCCAAGAACACCTAATTAAATGGCATATTTTTCCTGGAATATAAGATAATTTCCGTTGTTCTCAAATACAAATAGATATTGTTCAGATACGGAGCATCTATTAATATAAATCTAAGAAGTATATGACATTTATTAAAATGTGTTCATAAAGATAATATGATTTTAAACTAAAAGTTACTCACAAACTATAAAAATATATTAATTTTCTTTACATTTATAGTGAGAACGATCATTAATCAATGAGAATTAAAAATATTTGTATTCTTAATAAGATATTATTTTTGTTGTAGAAAGTACGATTATAGTGATCATTACAGGAATTTCGAATGTTGATGATAATTTTATTATTATACTTAAATTAATTGATGATAATATGTTAAAATGTAATATTAAAATAAAATTTAAAAGTATTTCAGAAAATTAAGTAATAAAATAATATATGTATCAAATTTTCCTTTTAAATTATATATATTAAAAAAATAAATTATGTAATTCTTGTAAGTGTTCAGCATATTTCGTTACATCTATAAATATTTGAATGACTGTAGTTATTTGATAGGTGGCTAGAATAGATTTTAAAAACTTAGCAAATAATGTGATTGTACTATAAATAATAGCAATTAACATATAAATTGCATTAAGGGATTTTAAATTAATTAAATCCTAAAATATTTATCTTTGTTAAATCAATTAAATAGTGTAAGCTTATATGCTTAGGCTTTAAAAAATAAAGGTTAAGATATATAATATACAATTAAAAATATTTTCCAACGAATAGAAATATCTCATTTGAATTTTCCTATCTGAAAATATACTTGATTGTTTATTTATTGATTTAAATTTGATGAAACAATTTATAATACATCTGTCAAAAATAATAAAAAATATTAGGAAAAAGAATTTCTATTTTTATTATATAAACATTTTTATCTCTATTGATTTGTGTTAAGGTTAATACTATAATTCAATAGGAATTAGTTGGTGTCTTAACTACGTTTGGTAATTAATCTTTAAATATGTGAAATAAAAGAGAAAATATGTAATTTTTATTAAAATATTTTTATTGTAAATTAAATATATTTATTAAAATATTTCATAATTATGGTACTTTGATTTTGTTTTATTTTTATACCTAATTAACAAAGAATTGTCTTAAATTAATTTTTTTAGAATTTACTTCGTTAAAAATATACAGTATTTGATACAAAAACTTAGAATGAGATTTTAACGAAAATATAATACACAAAATTTGCTTTTAAATTCAATAAAATTGAAAACCAAAAATTTGTATAGTTGGATTTAACTTATGAGAATTACCGTTCTGACTTATTTATGGATAACCATAAATTAAGTTTGAATTATTAAGTATTTAGCTGCTTTCATACACAATTTAAATCAAAAACATAAATTATTTACGATCTTAATGGCTTGCCTTGAGAATGTTACCACAGGATCGTTTAATATATTCCAGAAGCATTCAGATTCTCAAAATAAATTAGAAAGTTACCTAAATGCTTTACAAGATAGCGAGTATATTGAACTTTTATCGATTAACTACTTTGATGGTTAACTTACTAATCGGAATTCCTGAAAAATTGGGAAAATACATTTTCTTAGTTGGATGGTAATTATCGTTTCTACACAGTGGGGAAATACCTTTCTTTAATGTGAATATTAGTGTTAGAAACTATTTTCTCTTACAATGTCTTTCATTTTCTTAGGAACTACCATAGTTACGGAGGATCAAGGAAAAAGAAGAAATATGGAAGTTATACGGAAAAATAATCATGTTGAACTTTTGAGACTAATTATGGATGATTCAAACTAATCTCTTAAAGTAGAAAGCATAGTAAAATTTCTTTAAACATTTTAGTTTTAACAAAAGCACTTTTATTTTATTCGAAAGAATTTGAAGTTTAAATAAATAATTCTTGAAGTTAATTTAACAGGAGTTTGTTTAAAGAAAATATTATTATATTTGTATTAACACAGAAAATTTAATTATTTTTATTAAATATTCCATAAATATACATTAGTATGCTTTACATTTAATAGAAAGCTTTGCATTTATAAATGAAATATCATTTTATTGATTCTTTTAGTTTTAATAATAGTTAAATAATATTTAAGATATTTGTATTTAGGTTTCTTTTCAGTTAAGATTGATATATCAAATACTTTATAATGAAATTTATGCAGAGGTATGCTTAAAAACCTGAAATTAATAATTAATTTCTAAAAAGCAGGGGTATTTTCTGCAAATATTGCAAATGTCTAGATTTTTTTTAAATCAGAAAAATTAACTCTTTTTTAACTACAATCTTAAATCTTTTGTTCAACAGAAAACAAAATTTTTAGAATCACACTAATATTTTTTTATCAGAAGTGAATAAGTAACCCCATGAAATCTCAGACTTCACACAGGAAATCATAAGAATTTCAATCTCATAAATTCTTCAAAAGTTAGAGATTATGTATAAATTTATATTTATTGTATGTCACAAGTGCTCTGAAATAAAAAATTGACTTTTATATCTTTTCAAAAATGATTTCATATTGAATATTTTTAATTTAATAAAACAGTTATTTGAACGAAGCTAAACAGTCATAGTAATCCCAAAGTATCAAAAATAATTTTCATGACTAAAGTGACAATTTTTAATTTTATATCCCTGCTAATATTGATAGTAATATCCAAATAAAAGATTTAATCTTTAATAATTTAGAATAATACATATATCCTTTTATCATTCTGGATATTTACAGTTATATTTCCATGTAAAAAATATAAATTGTTGAGCAAGATTCTAATCTTACGTTATATATTCAGATAGAATTTCATTGGATTTCATTTATTTATTTAGTAAGCTGGTTTTACTTACAGGCTCAAATACACTTTATTTAACTTTCTTTCGCGTGGGAGTGAATTTTTTTCACATCATATCATCCAATTATGCTGGGAAGCAGGCAAGTGGAAAAGGAAAAAGCAAGACACATGCAATCTAAGAGTAAAATGTGTGGGATACATTAATTGCTATCTGATGTATCGTAAAATATGTTGTTTGATTAGATTGATGCAAATAGAAATAAATGCTTCGATTCAAAATTAATTTAAAATTCATGCTTTCTAACTGTTTTATTAAATTATTCAAAAAATTACAGAAATAAATCGTGTTTTTCATAAAATTAATAATTTTTCATTTATTTCTCTAACTTTAAAAAAAACGTAAAAAGACGTTAAAAATTAAATTAAATTTATAAAAAAGGGAAATTTCTAAATTGCTTTTATAATTTTACAAAAATTAAATGATGCATTTTTTAAAATTTTTTAAAAATGAGTAATTTTCTTTCAGATTATTAAGATATTACTTGTTTTTTAATATTTGTTGCATTTTCTAGATAAACTATATTTATGATTTTTAAAATTATATGCTAAATATTGATTTTTCATTTAAAATTTACACAATGAATGTTTTGTTTCCTATTTTCTATTCGTAATGTCTCGTATAAGTTCACAAAAATTATGCATTTGCCAATTCATTCAGTATGATTTTGCAGCAATGAAATTATGATAAGTTTATCATATTTTCATTCATGACATTTTAAAAAGAAATTTTAGGTTTCTCATGTCAACATAAAAAATTTTGTACGAAAAGTTTATAGATTAAAAAAATATTCTTTAACTTATTTTTCAAATTTCGAAAAAAATTACATTACTAATATACTATTTTAATTACCAAATTCCTTTATTCCATAAATCTCTGCGTGACTGCTTAAATTTCTATACCGGTCATACTATTGCACATAAAAAAATAGGGCAATTATCATTTTGATCTCATTATACTTTTCATTATTGAATGTAAAATATATGTAAATTAAAAATTACATTTAGAGTTTAAAAGTGCTTATAGTATATCAATAAATGTATGTGTAAGAATATATATGAGAATATGCGTAATGTATGTTTAAGAATATATATGAAGATATGTAATGTATGTTTAAGAATGTTTATATTTGTTACCCATCATATTCCTCATTAAATATATTTGCCATGAAATATATAAACTTTAGGTTTTATCATTATAAACTGATGCGATAACGTATTGATGTAATTATTGATTAAGGAATATTCTTAAACTTATAATATTAGAAATATTTAATTACAATTTCATTATTTAAAAAAATAAACTTTTTACGAAACATTTCAGTGAAAAACATGAATGAACAAATACAATATTTTTTATTAAACCACAGAATCTATTCGATATTATTATTTTAACAGAATACGGAAAATTTAAATTAAATATCAAATATTTTTGACAAAATTAATGGGAATATGGCTTTTCAAAAGAATAATTTTAAAAGTATAGTAAAATAATTTTTTTTTAAATTTACATTTGTTGTGGCAAACAATGTATTCATGTCCAATATGCTTAACATTTGTATACATTAGACATCAATATTTTTCTGAATGACTTATATGTCTGAATACAAAAATAAATAAAGAAGAAAAGTTTTTAAGTCTGTTTTTTTGATACTGTATTACTCCTCAATCAAATTATTTGCTTAATTGTTTTACTATGCTACTATTACTTGATGTGTTTATTTTTGTATCAAATGCCACAAAATTGATTTCTATTGGAATCTGATCAATATATGGGATTATAAACAGGGTATTTGTTATGGTACATAAATACCCTGTTTATAATCTCATATATTGTTAAGCAAATTCAAAGCAAAGCGTGTAATAATAACACAAAGCATGCAAACAATAGGAGATTTAAGATTCAATGCGTAATTTTAATACTTTTCAATAAATTGTTATGTTTTTCTCAAGTTTTAGGAAAACAGATTTATTTTTCATTAGTTTATCTGTTTTAAATTTAATTGAAGCATCATTGTAAAAAATACATGCCCAGTTATATATTTTTTACCAATTATGTTGACATGTGATATTTTATTGCAAACAAATCTGTTTACTGTTTAAAAATATGAACTTTTATCATTTGTAGAATTTACGCTTCAGGCAGAATTATCAAAGGTAAATACGTCTCATTCAATTGTTATAAGGAGGAAAAGAAGTGAAAAATTACAAAAAGTTCATAAAACATATGGATGTGAAAAAACAAATATGAATAATGTAAACCCAGTTATTACTACAATTATACTATTGCATATTTATTTACTACATTTTTTAAAATTTAAATGAAAAAAATTAATTTCCTCTTTTACAACCATCAAATATGAATTTAAAACACAGTTTTTTTAAACAAAAAATTCCCAAACATTAATATTTTTCTAACTTTTAATAAAATTTTTACTTCAAAAACTTTATCTTTAAGTTCCCTTCAACTGCAACAATATTAGAATCATAGAGTTTGATAATTTTAATTGGTTATAAGAAATTGGATTAATTTTATCAAGCATTTTTTAGGAGTCAAATGACTACCGTTGATCAATTTACTAGTTGTTTTTAAGAATTATTTATTACCATTTATTTAAATTTTATTCACAAGAGATTAAAGTTGCATTTAAATTGAAATCTTCAGAGGATTTTCAAATAAAAGTTTGAAACACGAGATTAGTATTTTATTTCTCATTCTTTACATGTATTTTCTATGATAATGTTTATCTTAAATTGATACAATTTCCTTGTTTTTTGTTTAAAGGCAATTTCACTAATCCATTGTCCGAAGTGGTAATACAATTTTCGAAGCAAACAACCATGAAACTTTATGCAAATGGCAACAGATTGTAGGACAACAACACGGAAGTCTAAGGTAATTGTCTTGCAAGTTGTATTAGAAATAAGATATATATATATATATATATATATATATATATATATATATATATATATATATATATATATATATATATATATATATATATATATATATATATATATATATATATATGTATATATGTATGTATATATATATGTATATTTATATACAAAAATATTCACCCTTACTAATAAGCTAGTTATCACATTACAATACTTTTCTAGTCTCATAAAAAACAGATGAAAAACAAAATTTTCAAAAAAAAAATTACTTTTAGTAAATTATTTATTTATTTATCAGAAGCACGTTACTCATAAAACTATTTTAATGCAAATTTTTTTTAAATGAAATATGAACCACTACAAACAATGTTCCTTAAGAGAGGAAAATAATTTATGAGCTGTTGAAATAAAGGTCAAAATGTGAATTATTAAGTTGTCAACCTAATGCCGAAATTCGGTGAAATATTTGCTGAAATAATTATAGCATATACATATTTATTATAGTAAATACGTATTTATAATTATAAAATTTGTTACATATACATATTTATTTACTAAGCTATTCAGCATGAATTAACAAAGACTTATCAGATAACTGTAAGTTTAAATTAATTATTATTTGATGAAAAAATTAATATTTTGGAAATTAGGGTAAATATACTTTAAAGTATCATTTAGTGGAAATTAGTGATATTTTTTAGTTAAGCTTGTTTTTCGTTCATTTTTTGAACAAACTAGATGGCGCTTAAAACACCATAGATCAACCAGGAAACAAAAACCAAATCGCTAATAATATGGTGTTGAATTGCCAAGAAAGTGAGGGGCGTCCTAAAGTACAGGTCACCCAAAAATGTAATTATTGTCATGTATTACGGATAAATTATTTTTAAATACTGCTTAGCAACATTTTGTAAAATTCAATAAATTTCTTTTGATTAAAATCTTAAAAGGCACTAAATAATTTTTCTTATAAAATAAATTAGAAAAGTGTCAAAGAATACCCGCGTAGGTAAATGATTACATAAATAAAATATTTGCTAGCTTGTAGGCCACAAATTGTAATACTTTTGTAAACATTAAATATGTTGAAGTACACTTCTGTTTTTGTATTCTCATTAAATTCATTTGGCTTGTTTATTAATATGTAAACTTTACTTAAAAATTCTTATTTTTTCCTTTAATGGATTAGAAAATCCTGCTATGCATTAAATGAAATCCTGCTATACACTTAACTTCTATGCATTAAATGAAATCCTGCTGTACATTTAAAAATAACATATACGACTAAAACTTCCCAAAGAATATTGATTTCTTCCAAAGAATATTGTTGATCTTCCATCAAGTTATAGAACATGATTATTTTTTATCAAAATTTTTATCTGTTTATCGAATATAATACAATGAATGTATGATGTTTAAAGAAGTTGTGAGGAAATAAAAAAATTCTAGCTTATTTTAATTTTTGATTTAGTTAAATGAGTTACACAAAACAAAAATGAATTTATTAAAAATCTCACTTTATGTACAATCGAAAGATTAATGTGTTATACAAGATTTTATAAATATATGTAATAAACAAGACAGTTTTGAGAAACAAATCTCAAAATACAGAATAGCAAATTCTTTACTCGAAAAAAAAATACAACAAATATTTTAAGAACCATACATAGCTTTTTAAAAACGTATTTTCTTGCATTCATTAAGATTTTGTTTCAAAATATTTATTAGAAGAAAATATTTCTAAACAAATAAAAGGAATTATTGTAATAAATCATTTTATTGAGATAATTTTGTATAGATTTATAAGAAAGTTTAACATATTTATATTAGGCAGTATATAGTTCCCTCATTCCTTATAGGAGTTCAACATGCTAATTTGTTTCGAAAAAGTTCAGGCTATCAGTTATACTAATAAATTCTTTGAATTTTGATAAGTGGATGTATTCCGAGGTTTAAGATTCATAAGTATTATATTCATATAAGATCATAAGTATCATAAAATTAAGTATTTCTTGAGTCAAGAAAGATAAATTACTTTTAATGATTGTAGAAGTAATGTGTTTAATAACTCAATTTAATAATCACTACAAAATATATTTAGTATAAAATAAGTTAACATTTAAATATAAACATGTGTCAGATGCCTCATTAAATTTTTTTTGTATATTTTAGTTATACTTTTTGTTTGATTTATGAGAAATATACAATTATAAATACACTACAGTAGTAATTGTTGTGCATTCTTATAAATAAATGTTACCAACTTAAAGCATTAGTATCTTTCTTAAGGCATAGGTCTGAATTACAAAATTACTTGTAAAAACTCTTTCCCGTCTTATAAACTGCAGAGTTAGATGTTATAGACTATGCTATTTCTAGTACAATATATTTCATATTGTAATTTCTTGATAGTTACTATATCTATATGGCTACAAATAATATTTAATGGCTTTTAAATATATGAAACAATTTACAGCAAACACTAAAAGTAGAGATTCTTTATTTTTTATAAAGGACGCAGATATAAGGAAAATATCCGATTATTTACTATTCCAACATACGTATTATGCCAAAAATTCATACCTTAAGGATGAAATGATATGATGATGAAATAATGAAATGATATTAAGCATTGAATTGTCATCAACTAATTTACACTAAGCAACATTTTAATTGATTAAATTCATAGTTGAAGCATGAATTGAAATTTAAAAATAATTAAGTTCCGATTAATTTTAATCAACTCACAATTAGAATTCTATAGAATAAAAAATCTCTTTCTTGTTAGGAGCAGAACTTGTTGACTCAAGTAACATTTCCCATTCTTCTAAGACTTCCATAAAAGTTCAAGAGATAATCAAAATCAATAAGATTGGACTGAGAGACAAACATCGTGATCTTTTAAACCTCAAACTGGATTTCTCAGTTGACTTATTCTTTAAAAGCAGATGCCGTTAGAATTTTTAAATAAAGGAGTTCGCTGAGAAAGTTAATCTTTCATGCCGCTTTAATTCAGTATTCTGTAGTTACTCTTTAATTTAGATTACCCTAATAAATAAATTTGAATATAAATATCTTTTTTACTCAGTTCACATTTAGATGAAATTACATGTATTCATATAAAATTGAAGATAATAATTTGTTTACAATTGCAGTTTTTTCAATCCATAAAGTGCACATTTATTATTTATGATAAACATTTATACATAAGTCATGATAATTAAATAAATTCAAACTTTGCTTTAAATGTTTTGAGAAATATGTGAAAAATATTTAAAATCACGATTTTATTGCATTGGGAACATACTAAAATATTGTAAAAATATCTAGAGAACTTGTAAGCAATTCTCTAAATAAATGTGATGATCTTAACAATATATAGATAAAATTTTTCAAAGGAATAATTTTAGTGTGCATTTTAAGGTATAATTTAATAATTTGTATAAGTCACAAGTAGCACACTTAAGCTGTTTTATATAAGCAGAAATTTAAATAATACTTAGTTCCATTTATACAAATACAATAATATTGTTAAAATAAGAAAGTTAATTAAGTAGTAAATATTAATTTATAAATATTATCTCGTAAAAGTTATTTTAGCTGCAACCCAATTCAAATATTTAATGAAAGAGAAACTGGTAAATTGTAATTAAGTAACTCACTTTAATATACATGAAGACAGCAAGCAATTCATCAGTTCATCTAGATTTAACACCCCTTAAATCTCTAAAAGTATAAAATTATAGCATTAATAAGCAGTGAAAAAATATCTCTTATATATATATATATATATATATATATATATATATATATATATATATATATATATATATATATATATATATATATATATATATATATATATATATATATATATATATATATATATATATATATATATATATATATATATATATATATATATATATATATAGTATCCTTTAATCTTATGTTTCCACCCTTATTTCTCACACTATGATTTTTACCTAACAGCAGGTTATAACTGTTTGAATTAAAATATCCTAGCCTATTTTTTGAAATACTTTTGGTATCACACTATAAAAACTACACTAGAAATAAAATTTTTAATTTATATAAATGGTAACAAGGAACTAACATAAATTTATGTGCGAAAAAGCTATGTACATTAATTTTTTTATAGAAAAAAGCAGGTACATATGAATGAGAAAAAAATATTCAAACTTCAGGCTTTCGTAATTATGCGTGAAACTTTTATTATTTTCTAAATTTTTTACATGATTAGTTGTCAATAGTGAGTGGTCACTGTTAATTCTTGATGGAAGCCATTAGTAAGGTTCGTTAAGGTGGTGGATGGTTGTATCAGTGCAACTGAGGAAATCAAAAACTGATATTGTTAGGCATCTTAATGTATCTCACAGTGTGATCTACCGTATCTGTAATCAATATCAATCCAATGATTTCTCTCGATGGTCACAGTGACTGCATGTGTTCCAGTGTGGAATTGTAACTCGTGTGGCACATCTTGATCAGGTGCTTTATCCATAGGTCTGTGCAATTGACAGAGATTTCATTCTGATGGATTGTAATGCACTACCTCATTGAGTTGTATTTGTTGAAAAATAATTTGAGAGCCTTGATGTAGATTGAATGGCATAGGTATCTCGAGCTCCAGATTTGAATTTCATAGAGCATTTGTGGGAATATCTTAGTAGACTGATTGTTGATTTAAGTTCTCCTCCAAAGTCTTTAGGAGAGCTGGAAAACAACTTACTCTGAGTTTGGTCATTGCTTCCCGTTTCGGTTATCTATAACTTAATTGACAACATGAATAATCCATGCTGCTAATGCATTTAAACTAAGGGAGCATATTTCTCATTGAAACTTCTTTTTGTTAAGTTTCTATGCCATTTTACTATAGGAAATTGTGATTATTTTTTTCCAAGAAAAGACTTTTCCATTGGTTTTTTAATTGTATATATCCTCTATACGTTTTTTATGTAAAAATCTATATTGCAATCAATAAAAATATATTTTGTACAAATGTCATCCAATGTTTCGACATTCATTCATTTGTAAATAGGTGGAAAAACTAGTTGTTTGTTTAATTTTGAAAGCATTTTTTAAGAAATTAAATAGTATTTCATCTTTTGAATTTTTTATTGACAACTTAGGGCTCTTGTTAGTATAACTTATAATGCTTTTCTTCAGAGATACATCAAAAACTATGTTTAATATCCCACTGCTAATGGAGAGAATTGTACTCAAGTATCGCATCACAACTGCACTGGTGAACATGGATACATCGAATATTTGTGATACATAAAATCAAAAATATTATTTTCTATGTACATATCATTTAACATTGCTTATTTAATATTTTGGGAAACAAGGTAATTTATATTTATGATCGCAATGTATATTTTTATTAGTAGTAATGATATTTGCTGTAAGTATATATTTCCTAACAGAGTGATCGTGAATTTTTAATAATGTCAAATATACTAGTAATAAAAAATAAAGAAAACTTTCAACGTCATGTACATAATGCAGAAAATTTCTAACTTATTCATCGCACATTATTTTTTGGATAATTATTTTAAAAACTGCATAATTTTTTTCATTCTAAATTAAACTCTTAATATTTAAACTATATAATATAGACATTATAAGCATCTTAATCAACTTAGTCTTTACAATTCGTAAAAGGTATATATTTATTAATTTAAATTGGTTATGAGTAAAAAATACTTTAAATTACATAAACTTATATTAATGTGTAGGCTGGAAGTTGAATATATTTATTAAATAGTTTTACTGATAATAATCAAGATTCAACAATAAGATTGATGAATTAAAATTATATTAAAAATTTGATTTGCTAAATATAGGAAAATTTGGAAAGGAATTACTTTATAGTTTTATTGAAAATGATGAAATTCTAAAAGTATATCATGTTTGACAAATATGCATTTTATATATTTTAGTTTTATCCAAATTTAAAATTCAGCGAAAAAGCTTTAAAGAAATGTTTTATACAAACATCAAAAGGAAATATTAAGGATCACTTTCTCCGGCTGAAATAAATTTAACTGAATATTTAAATAAAAGAAGGCAGTTCCAAATCGATGAATAAATTTTCTTCAAAGTTACAATGTGAGTGAATAAAGCAATACTATCACGTTTCAGCAGTAAAATAATTCCAATTTGAAAACAATTTTTCTATTTTATGTATGTAAGTTTTATGTGGAATGTTAATATTAAAATACCTTTGGAAAATATAAAGATTATTTATAAACAATGCAGCATTTGACTGCGTAATAGATAAAGAAAATACTTTAGATGATGTTCTCAGAGAACATACTTATATGACTATAAAATGAAGTTTTATCGTAGAATGCTGTAGAATTATGACTATGCATCCTAAAAAGAATTCTTTCTGATGAATTATATAATAATAAACTCTAGATGTCTTGCTATTTGTACATCGAGTGTATAACAATTTTAAATTGTGTTGAATTAATAAAATTAGAATTATTTTAATAGGTGCTAGCCTAAAAAATAAATTACTTTATACTTCAAGAAATTATTGACGTTTAAAAGGATTTGTATTTTTTGTTAAATAATGTTTCACTTTACTTATTTATAAATGTTTTCTTTTTCTTTATATTTAAAAAAAGTAAATGCTCTCTTTATTTACTCTAAGATTCCTTTTAACACATTAAAAACTTTCATAAATAAACACAGACATCTCTCAGATAGGACTTTAGAAATTTTCCATGGGTTCCCAATCTCAAATGATAATTTAGTCTTCTCTCTATGAAAATTCATCGCAACAAGGTGAATGCTTCCTATGGTAGTTCATAAAATCCTGCACATTACCACTGATTTATAAATACTCATCTACCGCATAAAATCAAAACACAGCTACCTCTCTAAACATGGGCATTGTGAAGAAAACTCAAGCCATTGGATGTCCACAAGGCTCCTGCAGTAGACCAATCCTATGGAATCTGCTTGCTGATGAGCCGCTACAATTTGACTGGTCCACAGTTGGTAAGGATATTGATCCTAAAGCAACAGTTGCTCTCCAGGCCTTTGCTGACGACTTCACCTTCGTAGTGTCAGCTGACAGTGAAAGGAAGCTTAGACGCGTCGCTACAGAAGCCCTTAAGATTTTTAGCAACTGGACCCATAAGCATAACCTTGGAATTTCAATTGAAAAATCAAATTACCTCCTATTCACGAGACTGCAATGTGGACCACAAATATTTTTTAATAACTTAAGAATAAGGAGAAGCAAGAGTATTAAACTTCTGGGTGTACTCCTAGATGAAAAGTTGAATTGGTCAGCACATATCAAACGACAAGGTGCCAAAGCCTTTCGCATTCACCAGAAATTACTTAGAATAGCTGGCTCAACCTGGGGGTTTTCCCAAAAACAGCGCATTGTACTGTACAAAACAGTGGCAGAAAGAATCCTAGCCCATGGTGCAACACTCTGGGGAGCCAATCTTCGGGTCAAAAATCAGCTACTTCTAGACAAAATACAGAGAAAGTTTCTGCTTAATATAACTGGGGCCTACAAAACAACATCGAAGGCAGCTTTACAAGTCATTACTGGCATACCTCCCCTTCATCTCACCATCAATTCTGAGGCACAAATAAAACAAGAATTTAGGACCACAAGCAGTAATATTATGGAGGCAAGAGTACCCACACTTCCTATACATCCAGGAATATTCAGAGTTGATACGATTGTCAACCCTAACACGGAGTACGACCCTACCCTGAATAAGCAGGTCTGCCATATTTTTACTGACGGCTCCAAGATGGATGGAGGTGTAGGAGCCGCGTTTGTCACAACATTGAAGGATATCATAATTCACAATGAAAGTTACAAACTGAATGCCAATTGCTCAGTCTTCCAGGCTGAGCTCTTCGCAATTAAGCAGGCTATTGAGAGGGCCAAAAACCAAGAACAGATTTGCCTCGTCTGGTCAGATAGTAAAGCTAGTCTTTATGCGCTTTGCAATCCGAAAGCCATCAGTCCTTTAGACAGGCAAATTCAAGAGGAACTTAACAACCAGCAAAACATCTCCCTCTGTTGGATAAAGGCTCATGTAGGATTTGAAGGGAATGAATTGGCAGACCGCCTAGCAAAAACTGCAGCTTCTTCAGATGAATCGGAAATCTTTCTCCCTCTTCCTCGGTCTCACTTCAAAAGGATCAGGAAAATTGCTTTAATTCAGGATTGGCAAACTCTGTGGGATCAAAATACCACCGGACGCCTAGTATACTCCATCCTGCCAAAAGTGAATTTGAACCAACAGTGCTGGCCAAGACAAATCACGATTTTTGTAACGGGACATGGCCCTTTTCCAAGTTATCTGCATAGAATAGGAGTACAACCCACTCCGAACTGTGCATGTGGAGAAGAAGGTACTCCAATTCTTTACGCTACGTCATGCCCCATCACGAGTTCCTGGCACTTCACTACGCCCAGTGACAATCTGATAAGTGTCTGGCTCAAAAACATCACCATCAACAAGGCTGCAAAGCTAAAAATTATTAACCTTATAAACTTTCTCCTTGAATATAGGGAATTAATAATTCCAGAGGAATAGGAGGATAATGAGGCCCGTGAGAGTGATAGACATCACCTGGAAGTAGATGAGCCGCATACTCCATCTCTCTCATGTTCTGCATTTAGACATTTCCCTCTCTACCTGTAACATTTCACCTGTTTTCTTCTCCTTGTATATAGTTCATTATTATTTGTTTGCCATTTTCTCACCATCATTCCAGCGCTCTCACTTAATTACTCAGTCACAATTATTGTCATCATGTTATATTGACCTATTTTAATGCATTATGTACTATCTATCTAAACTTTTTGTATATATAGCTTAGAATTTTATATGACCTAACTTACTTTGAGCCGATACACCCAACTATCAAATCCATACTAAAGGCATTAATTATTCATTAATCATTATTACCTCATTAGTTTGCAGTAAGTTCAGGTATATGTTTTCAGTTTTGTTTTATCATTTTTAATTTCCTTTTGTTTTTCCATTTATTTTCTTTATTTCTTATATGCATGCTATTTGATATGTATTTCATATGCCTGTCTTACCATTTCCTGCCATGTATTTTGTCTGATACCTATTTTGAATGCTTTTTATGTATCCACGTGTTAACTTTCAATTGCAACCAAATTTGTGTTAAATAGTATATTTTACAAACCCTCCTTACTGTGTAAAAGTTATAATTTATAGTGTCTCCATATGATTGCAAGCATAATTGTATTGTCTTGTATGTACTGTGTTCCGTTTTCTTTTCTCTCCAGCGGGTTCATCAAATCTGGTAAAACCCTTTCAGGGTTAGGTACAGGGACCTCTACTGGCGTTTACTTTACCTCTCTAAACATGTAAATTTTGTCTGCAAGTATACTTATTGACTTTGAATTTGGGTTTATCACAAATTCCTCTCTTGTAGATCTGAATATTGACCACATTTTGTATGAAAACCAATCTAAATTTCAATAAATTCTGTAGATATTTGTTTCTTAAAATTTGATTTTTTTAAAAAACAATATTTGACAGAATACCTTATAAAATGCAAATTACACAATAAAAGAAAAAGCAAAATGCTAATTGACATAGTAAATTTTAAATCCTATAAGTAAAATTTAATAAGTTATAGTAAATAAGAAATGATTATTAATTAATAAGAAATGTATAATAAGAAATGATTTACATTATCCATGATCAACTAACTGGAAATGTATTTATTCGACTGAATTAAAGTGATAGATCATGCTAATAGGTTATCTGAATTGGTGTTTACGTAATTTAATTTGTTAAAGTTTAAAAAATTCTGAGAACTTTCTTCATCTATTTGAAATAATGATTGAATTTTAGCTTTTTTTCAAACAGTTAATTATTTGCATAAACTAAAAAAGTATATAATGTTTCAAGAATCTCTTATCTTGCCATTAAATGATGTATTTAACTTTGATTTTCTTTTGATTAAAAGGCTGTGTCTTCTTTCTATCGGGTCAATGATTGAAAATATAATCAATACTTGAATAAATTAAACTGATGTTAGTGATGGCAGATGAACAAAAAACCATTAGGAATTTCAAGTAAAAGTAATTTTTCGGAATAGATGGGGACCTCATTCGAATAGTAAATTGGAAAAAGATATCATTAATTTATTTAAAGAGGAAAGTTTCAAAACTAGTTTTTCTAACATGTATAATTTCTATGGAAAATAAATTAGCGTTTAAAGTAAAATGTAGTGTATCATACAACAAATATTGTGCATTAAATAACATTTCTTCAATAGTTTCTCTTAAATTAAATTGCCAAGTTTATGAGTTAAGTATTTTGATACCTAAGCTTAAATTTATTCAAATTTTGAACTATAGAATTTGTGTTGATATAATATATTATTTACCAATATGAGAATCAAATGCAAGGCTTTAATTGCCGACTAAAATCAATCTGAATAAAATAAAGTAAAAAATAAAAACAGTCTTCCCGTCTGAGCTTCATTTATAGAAACTAATTCATATATTAATATTTTTCTGATTCTAATATTTCAAGAGCTTGAAATAATAATTATATTTAACAACAATAGATATCAAGAGCCTCAAACGTTTTAGTAATACTTAGAGCTTTTGTCTGATTAAAACTTTTCTTTTTAGGCAGAAGAAATTAATACAAAAAAGAACAATTTTTATTGTATAAGCTTTTTTCGAATTTTTATACACGAAAAAATAATTTTCATGAATGGAAACATTCTGAATTTCGCCGTGAACAAACTTTAAAGATATCAATCAAACAGAATTGATTTAATTTAAGCTTAAACTTAGAAAACTCTACTTTTCTCACTTATAAGCTATAATATCAGATAGTTTCTTTATTTTTATTA
Source organism: Latrodectus hesperus (assembly GCA_037975125.1). NCBI lineage: Eukaryota > Metazoa > Arthropoda > Arachnida > Araneae > Theridiidae > Latrodectus > Latrodectus hesperus. The sequence continues at coordinate 72,502,485 of CM075855.1, read as the reverse complement.
ACTTTTTTCATGCGTTATTAAAATTGATGTACTATAGCAAATACCAGGACAATAGTGATGCACACAAATGAAACCCATATGTAGAACAATTTTTTCATTCTTCAAATAAACTCTGAAAATGTGAAAATATGCCATCAACATTTCGTTATGGATATAATCAAAATACAAAATCAAAGAGTTTTGCTCCCTCATAAATAGCATAGTAAGTAAAATTGATGTTTAATTATCTGCTAATTGAAATACAAATATAAATTTGAATTAAATTGTCATTAGAAATTTGTTGAAAATAATGATAATTTTGGGGAAGCTTTCGAAATTACAAAATTAATACAATTTCACAGTCTCTTGTCACTTTTTATTAAAGTTTTATATTTACTAAAGTAATGACTCTTCAAAATATTGTTTTCGATATTGGAACTTAAATAATATTCTAATTAAGAAGTTATTACTTGTTATAGTTATTACTTAGCTAGAAAAACATTCTAGTTATGTAGAATTAGTTATACTATTAATTATATTAGAACTATTAGAAAGTAATATGTTTGTATATAATAATATATAGTAATATGTTTGTATATATATATATATATATAATATGCTTACCAAGAAAGACTATAATATTTGAATCTAAAAGATAGCAACATAATTTTTTTCATTTTTAATTACAGTAGTTACCAAATTAATCTAATACAATTGATTAAAACTTTGAATAAATTACATTCCATAATTTTTTAGTACCAAAATCAAGAAAAAACTTGAAATGATGAAAAACTTATTTTTATTCATTTCATTTAAACATCACTAAAAGGCTTATATTTTTCAGACCAGAAGAAAGCTGATAAACGATCAAATAAAAACTGATGTTTTCTCTGCAAACAATTGTTTTTTATGATTCTTTTCATCTTTTAGCAATTATTTTTATTCATTACGAAAAATAAAAAGAGAGAATCTTCAGAAAAGAAAAGAATCACAATTAATGTTAAAATGCATATTAAAATGATAATTACATCGGAGTGCATTTGTTGATTAATATGAATTGTTTTTATAAGTTACCTTAATCTCCACTTCCAAAAAATGGTTTTTCATATGACATCATTCAATTATGTTTCGAAGCAAGAAGGTGAGAGAAACAGAAAGACGCAAGAGACACTTGTTTTTAAAAGGGAAATTCGTGGGCCAATTTTTTTGCATTTCACAAAAATCACAAAACTTTTGCATATTTCACCAAAAACTGCTCAGCATTTACATTTATTTTTAATATCTTAATAACTTAATGTATATTGATTAAGTTTGACGAAAATAAATTACAAAATCAAGAACTTCACTTTTCACTTTCACTGTCAACAAAGAACTTCTAGTTAATTTTATGTTATCTCATATCTTTAAATCAGCATTTTAATTTATAAAATATACTCAAAATGATAATTATTTAAAATACTTGCAAACAATGTCTTACCTTTAACTAATACTGCTTAATATTATAACATTTAGTTAATTTGTGCGGATTTATATTTACTTTACGTATGTATAAACTCCATTAATATATTTTGTAATTATACACTGTTATTAAATAAATGCCAAAATTGTACAACTTACTGTATTTAAGCATATATCTATTGATTACTTTTATGTTTTTGTGAAGAATATAACAACAGTCAGCAATTAGAACATAATTATGTGCGTAAAGGAAATTATTATAAATTAATATTATAGACTTTGAGAGTCCTTTAATAATGTATTGTAGGATCTGTAACAATATTTGAATGGCCTAAACATTAGAACAATGAATTTTGATTTTTAAAACAACTATTATTAAGTATCAAACCCTGAAAATATTTTGGCATTGCGAAATACAGGTTTAATGGTATATATGATTAAATAGTAAATGCTAAATTAAATAATATATCAAGTTTATCAACAATATTTGATGACGTTTATTGTTGCAATTCTTGATAACGTTTCTTTGTAAAATTCTAAGATCTGCATTCTTTAAATTTTTCCATTGATTTTACAATTTTTTAAAAGTGATCTGTATCACTTTTAACATTATAATATGTTACAAAGTTGCGTTTTCAGAAAAATGTTCTTGATATAGGAGAATTTTGAGAAACCCCTACAGCTACAATATATAAGCTTTGACACTAAGTGTTTTACGTAGTATTGCATTCAGAAATCTGCAGTTAATGATTTGCGTTAAGAAAATTTCACTTTAGCTTAAGCCCATTTTGAGCAACATCATATTTGAATTTCATCGAATAAAGGCATCTTTGTGATTACAACTTTATATTTATTATGTTATATCATGCATATCGACAGATCTTTTTGCAACTACAAAACATATTTACGTTGTTTACTTTTTAAGAAAATGAAAGATTAGATGATAAAGAACGTTTTAAATAAGAATTATGCAGACTTCAGATTTCTTTTATCATCTAGTTATAACTTAGGAGAGTTTTTTATATGTACGACGGTGGACTAGTCTCATTCGTTATGCCATAATATGGAGTATTATTCTATTTAAAGTAAATTGCGATTCACTTCTCAATATGTGCTATGTTCATGTATTATCTAGATCCAAATTACACTTAAAATTTCAAAGTCGAATTTGGCTACCTGCATCATTTGTAAAACATTTTTCAGCAATACAAATTTTATAGGAATAAAAATTTAATATTAAATTTGGGATTTAAATTATCATGTATATAATTATGAATTTGCCAAGATATGGCCTATGTATTGTTGACATTCATTTTCACTATATCATATTATCCAATAGCACTTGAAACTTTTTCCTTCTTTCATTCATTGAATCTTCAAGCTTATTTAAATTTCTAAACTTTCAGCAGTTCCAAATTTTTCAAGCCTGCTTCACGTTTTCATTATTTCAAGGTCTTTTTTCGTAAGGTTTCTATCATTGAGGTCAACAAACGTTACCTTACAAGTTCAACTCATAATAAAACTTGATCAACAAATTCATTACGTCAGATAAGAGACATCCAAAGGTAATAAGTAATTCATTTCCAAATGGTTATCATCTCGAATGAAATTGTAATCCAAATAATTATAATATGCAAGGCTTTTTTATCCAAATAATTGAGTTTAGTAAACACCCTTAAACTTATCCTCATATACCACATGATATAATCAAATGAAAAGCACTTTCTTTGCAAGGAGTTATGAATGGTTGAAACTCTTATTTGGAGTGTTTCACTTCCTAATGACCTGCACTAACAACTGCTGCCTTTTGGTTGCGTGACTATAGAATATTGATTTAAAATTCAATATATTTTGTGAATCAATCACGTTTTATAAAATATTGAAATCTTTACATTAAGGACGTATTTCAATTTGTTGTAAAGAACTAACACTCACATGTAATAAAATATAATAAGTTGTAATTATATAAATGCCGCAAGCGAGAAATAGGTTGAATTCCATTCACTTGTACGCTTCTTGTACTTATGTAAAAAAAAGAACGCAAATCAATTTTCTATTATTAGCATAAACGCGTCTAAATATCTTGTACAATTTGGTAGTATCGTATCATCTATTTATCTATTAAGTTAAAAGTTGCTGGGGAAGAACCCTGAACCACAGTCTTTAGTTAACAAGATATGTTCCTCCCTCATACACATTTATTAAAAATTCTTTAAGATAAAACAGTGTATTTAAAAAAAATAACCTGTAATAGCTTATCACAGTACATTACGTTATAGTTCAGGAAAAAACATAAAATAAAATAAAAATATAATAATTATAGTAAAAATATTTTAATACAAAAATTATAAAATCAGTTTTAACGTATATTTATTATGTTTAAAGAATGATGATTTGTCCTCGTACATAATTTTATACAATTTAGTACAATGGTACATGTTAATCAAAAGAATTAAGTTTTGATGGGAGTAAGAGTATCAAGCTATAATTATGTTAAAATGTATTATATTTAACATAATTACATCATTTTCAAGAATTTTTGTTTTGATTTTAACTACTGTTAGATGGCATCATTGCCAAATAGAAACATTTTTATCATGATTCACATCAGATATCATCTTTGCAGATGTATTTGAGATTCGAAAATAGATATTTGGACACTTTTATCAGTTTCTTTCTTTTAAGTTGTATCTTTATACAATAAAGGTTAACTTCTGAGTGCTTCATATCAGTAAATTTCTTGAAGTGAAACAATTGCGCATGTGGACATCCATAAATGTTATGCTCAAGTGTAAATTATAGATTGAATTTACATGAGTCAGATGTTGATTTGAGAATATAGATGGATCATGTCAAGATTTTGCGTGTCATCTTCATACAGGGTCCATGTTGTGTCTGTAGAGTAGATGAAACGTAATTCTGGTGATCTCTTAGAAAACTTATAATTGTTAGAATCATCTCATGATGCAAGAATGCAATACCAACAGACATGCTACTTTTAAAACAGAAACTTAACTTATGGTACGGTAGCCCATAAATGAGCCAAGGCCTACAATGCCTATATCTGTTTCTCTGACCGAAGGACATGGTGTTAGTCTCGGTTAGGTAGCTTAGTAGTCAGCTTAACTCAAAACCCCTAGTGTTCATTTTAGCAGGATACTTCTTTTCACCACGATTTAAAATTAACTCATTTTTCCTTTGAAATCAAATATCTAATTATAATATATTAATCATTATTTGGATAACACAAAAAGTACTTTATGAATATGCAGTGAGATTACAACTACAAAGCTGAAACTAAACAAATATTCAATTATAATGTAAACAATATTCTCAAAAGAAATAAAACCTTTTACAAATCAATAATGTTTAAAATAATTTGTTTTCAGAAAAAGAATATTCAGTTGCTCTTAACTTAGTTATAGGCGTCAACTATATATAAAAGAAATATTTTGGTATATTTTTTAATATCAAAATTTTATATCAGTTATTATCGAAATAAATTGACAAGCTTTTAAATTATTTTAAACTCTTAACAATAATTTTCAACGTTATTAATATTATGTGTTACTTTTTATAAATTTAAACTACTATAAGTTATTATATTGTTATAAAATTATGTTTCTTAGTAGACAAAATTTAAATATGTTTTCATGAAATGTACTTTGAAACACTAAATTTGTATTATTAATATAAAAAAGAATATTCTTATTTTTATGTTTGTAATATTCTTTATAATAACTTTAAAAATTTATAATAATAAATAATTAAATCACCATTAAATACATTAAACTCATGTTTTATCAAAATACACTTCAATAAAAAAATAAACCTATTTAGATTGAAGTGATACCGATCATTTTAAAGTGCTCCTCCTTCTCATAAAAGTGGCAACTTCAAAGGATATTCCAGAACCTTATTCCAAGAAAAAAATTAGTTCTTCTCTTTCTTGTTATTTACTAATCCATTATTCAGATCACATCTTTCTTAAACGGATTTATTTTTCTCCATTTCTTATTCTTTATAGAGACTTTTCCGTTTGACGTAGTTCCAGAGAGATAAACTAGAACCGTCTAAGCGAAAGGGTATAAAACATCATACACAGGACTACGGAATAGCAGACAATAGTAAGAAAATCTAATTTGATTATCTTCCTTTCTGCTTCCGAAATGGAAGCACATATGTAAATAAGCACATTTTGTGTCTTGGTGCACTTTGTCTTCCGATGCATTACGCATTTTTACCCAGAAATAAATGAATGTGAGCTGTTATTTTTGCTATTGTGAGCAAATTTCTTATTGTGAAGTATGTTTATGCGCTAATTTATACCAATGTTTATTAGACTTGTTTTGTAAAAAATATATTAAATTATTTTGTGTTGCCGAAATTTTAATTTTATTATTTTATTATATTTATATGTTTGAAAAGGATAATAAATGAATGCTCAATACTTTGACCAAGAAATAATAAAATAATGCTTTATTTCGCTATTTTTAAGCATATTGATGAATATTTGTTATGATTAAAATTTTTGTTTTAATATAAGAAATTTGTTTTCTTATGTAAAATATCATTTCTCTTTTTAATTACCCATTCACAAAATACACCAGCATATCTATGTAATTTATATTACTTTTAGCACCATAATTAATTTTTATGAGGCAATTTAAATGATGCATTTAATTAATAATTAATTTAAATAATTAATTTGAATGATGAATTACATATTAGTAATAATAATAGCCAGATTATGATAGTAAGAATACCTATGATAAAAATACATTCATATGATTCCAAGAAATTAAAAATTTACAAAAATATTCTATAAGCTAACTTAAAAAATCTGATTTACTTATGATGCTGCAAAAACCAGAAAAATTTTCATACTGAGTATAAATTATATAGAATAAAAATTAAAAATATTAATTGTAAAATCTCAATCTAGTTATGGAATATTATTCTCATATTTTTGCTTGATCTTTTTTTGAAACAGATTCGTGTAGTCAAGTCCATTTTGGTACTATTTTAGGTGTGTGTCCAATAATTAAATATTATCATTTAACTCTATCAGAAATATAATAGTGTTGTTCAAAAACTGTAAAATGATAACGTAATACTGCATGAGGCTAAGTACGTATCCCATATTTGATTTATTGACCAAGGTTTCTAGAGTACGAAGGATATAAATTGGTTAGATGGTCAGTCTAAAGCGAAACTCCCAGTATGCTTGGTATTCAGTTTTGTCAACCTTAGTTTTAACACTGAAAAAATGACTAGCCTTGTTCACATCGAAGGTCGAACCTCGGACCTGTACCTTGGGTAAGGGAAGTACTACCACAAAGCTGCGTTGCTTAGAAGCTTTTTAAATTTTTTAGCTAAGTTAAAAAATTAGATTAATAATTATGGTAATAGATCAAGTTTTCCTCTGTTATTATTCTCAAAACTCTTAATTACTATTAACAAACAGAAACGCAAGTATCATTGACTTTATTTTTAAAAAAAGTGCTCTCAGAGAATAATTTAACATATTACTGTTTTATGTCCTGTACAAAAATTGAATTCAAAGAAGAATAGTAATTCAGTTTATTAATTGGGACTAGTAATAGAACTGTGAACAAAGAGATCAATATCTTCTAATCAAAAGAGTAGAGTAAGATACTTTCCCACATCAACTTGTAGTTGTCCTTTTAAGCAAAAACACCCATAATAAATGTAAAACTAAATACTGTCAAAATGAATTTTTACATATTAATTTATTTAAATCTAAAACAATTCGTTTCATATACATGAAAAATCAATAAAGATAATATTTTTCAAGTTAAATTTTAAGTAGGAACTTTACATTAGTTTACAGGATACAATTTGAATCAAAGTTAAAAATAATGCTCAAATTGATTGGTTTATTCTTGCGATTTTTTATTCGTTATTTTGCATTTAAGTTCTCACCTTTTTTCAATAATTTCCTTTTAAACATTTAAAAAGTCATATAATTTTGATAAGCATTTGCTGTTTTAAATAGGCTTTCATGTGAATTCAAAATGTAAAATATATTTCTTTAACTATTCTTGTATTTTAACTTGTATGCATGATTAAATGCATTTTAATAATTTTGATTGCTTTTTTATTTTGAAATTTTTTCCTAATTAAACATTAAATGATTGATCTTCTCATTAATTTGGTACCCACTTTACTCATTCTTTGAGTTAAGAAATTGTTAAATTTTTGTAATTCTTTTTACTTTAAAATATTTAAAAATATTTAACAGTTAGATTTATTTTATAATTCCTAATTTGGCTTGATTTTAATCTATTTTCACCATGATCATCCAAACTTTAAATCCATTGATATAAGCTCGTTTCATAAAACGATTTGAAATATTTCACTTTCACTCACTCAAAATATGTGATCATCGTAGCATTACATATCAGGAACACCCCATCATTAATTGCCCTTTCATACTTTGCCTAATTGTTATGTTAATCTTTGATATTCTTGTAATGTCAAGTAGCTGTAGAAAATCTGGAATTATCATTAACTCCAAAGATTATGCTTTTCTGAAACGCAAACTGATGTGGATTAATGCCTTTTAATTTGGTCCCACTTCTTCTCAAAAACTGTACTATGTACTCTAAAAATACATTTTATGACTTTTTAATAAATCTGGAAATAGTGGTATCGTCGATGGTAACCATACAAACATATATATATTTCATGATCAACAACAAGACATAATCCTCATGGTTCAATGCACTCAGTTCATTCCATATTCACGCATATGAAATACTTAATTTTCTATTTATATTATCAGTTCAGAATAGCCTTATCCAGAAGCTGTACTACTGAAAAATTATTTTATAATAGGGCCAATTTAACGCCTTTACCTTCACCATCTAAGAGTTCAATCTCGAGTTCTTCCTTATCTTTAATTTCGCGTTTAACCGTTTCAACAATACTTTCAAATTTCTTATTTTTTACACCCAACACTTTTCTTGCGGATTCTTTTCAGTGTCAACACTCATGGAGTTAATGACACTTCGACATTAATCCCCTCAGCATTTTTAACCAAAACATATTTTCAAATCCAATAAAGATAAATTTGCCATTAGTCGGGGTAATTAAATAACGATCAAAATATAAACACAAGTCGTTTCACTCACGGACACCCACGACACATTTTACTGCATGAAGCTTACAATAAATTTGCTGTATGATTTAGAAATAACAATTTCTTTATAAAATTTTTTTACTGGAAGACTCATAAATTTATGAATATCATAATTTATGAATATCTTTAATTTAGACTTCATCATTAACTTGATATTCTTTTCATATTGGGTAACATTCAGTAGATTTTCTACAAGGAATTATATTTAGCTTAGAAAATTCTTTCATAAGGAAAGTTACTTCTCTTCCTTGTATTTTAGATACATGTACAGTGTAAGAATACTTGGCATCAACTTAAAACATTCGGTAAAATTTCTAAATCTTAACAATTCTGAGAGCACATTGTAAATTTTGTTTAGAAATCAATAGAATAAAATCAAAATTGTCAGAAACTATTTATTGAAAAATATAAGCATCTTCAAAGAAAAAAATTATGATAAGAATTTATCCGTTCAGTTCAACATGTTGGTAGTTTAAATATATAACTTATAATATCTTAACCAAACTTAATTTATTTTTTTCATGAATTATGAAAAAAATAAATGAAGTTTGATTAAGATATTATAAGTTAAAAATATATGTCTCAAATTTGTGATAAAATGTTCTGAAGTAAAAATACATAAGCAAGCACATTATTGTGTAAATGCTATCAATCTTTATTCTATAAAAAGCTTTTTAAAATGTCTTTATTTTTTAACATATTATTGATCATTATAGAAATATTAAAATACTATTAACAATTTATAAGTAAAATTTACTAAGCTTTTTATATCTCTTTTGAAATCTTATTTAAATATTTCATATTAGTATATTGCATTCTATTTAAATAATGTTTATATAAATATCAAAGTACATTTGTGTTTATTAAAATCACACTTTCCCACTCATTAATAACTCGTTAACATATTTAAGAGTAATGATTTTTAAGAAATCCTTCTCTAAATAAAGTATAGAGAAAAATATTAAAAATATACCTAAGTTGCAGAAAGTTACATTCTAGTACAAAATGCTGTATAGGTTGATTTGTTTCAGGTAAGCAAACTGAATACTCTTTATATTGAATTAGTATCAATGGAAAACAAAAATTATGATTTTACAGTAATGACAAAATTTAATATTGTTATCTAATTAGCAATTGTAAAATTTTTCCGAAGCTAAGTACTAGTTGTAATTTGTAGTTGTGTCGGTATTTAAAATTTTAAATGCATGACTTGTGAGGAAGAGCTTTTAACAAATTACACTTTGAATTTAATTGCTCTGTTTATATGTAATACTGCTAATACTATGGTGACTTTTCTAGTTTTGTATTTTATATATATGAATGTACAGTGCTCAAGATATGCCTGCTTTATGTGTGAAATGTCAGCCAAATTTCAGTAAACAACGAGAGGTGGGTGTTTGATCTCATCTCAAACAATAGTTAAATGTGGAAATGAACTGGAAATATCAAGTGGAGTAGAATACTGATTCGATCAGTCATTCGGTACATAACATCCTCGCAGAAGTTAACAAATATTTTTACATATTCAAAATTAATTTCTTAACCAGCTATTTTTTACAAAGTTCTCTAATTATTTTAGATATTTTTATAATCTTGTTAAATACCTTTTGAGGAACATATTCTTAGTGATAAGTATTGTTAAATTCACATGAATTTGTTTTCCTCAATAATGCGTTAAATGTATAAAAAAGTCTAATGCTTACATATGGAATAACAGCATCATGTCAGTAGTAAGAAAAATATATTAGTTAAAACAGACAGAGAAACATAAATTATAAGACAAAGAATTCAATATATATATATATATATATATATATATATATATATATATATATATATATATATATATATATATATATATATATATATATATATATATATATATATATATATATACATATATATAGATATATATATATATATATATATATATATATATATATATATATATATATATATATATATATATATATATATATATATATATATATATATATATATATATATATATATATATATATATATATATATATATATATATATATACATATATACAGGGTGATCCAAAAGTCAGGACGAACTTTAAAAATGAATAATTCGAAAACGAATCACGATACAAAGATGCGGTTTGCACCAAACGGATGGAGAAAAAACCGGGTTTTGTGTGGCAATGAAAAAAATAGTTCTGTTGGCGACCAACAGATGGCGCTGTCGGATTTCTGATGTAGGATTATGCAAAGCAACAAACGATATAAAAAGAAGCAACTGCAGCAGGTAATGGTAGTCGAAGCTGGTATGCATCGAAATGCTGTCCATAGTTGAGAAAGCCCTCTTAGTTAAACTGTTTTATAAGAATTTGGAAAGTGCCATTGCGGCATTGCGAGCATATCGCTACATGAAGGGTATGCGAGATAGCAAAGGACCAATAACGTCTTCTGCATTGAACAAAATTGTGAAAAAATTTGAAGCTACAGGTTCTTTGGCATCACGTCAAAGAAGTTGACGTTCCTCAACTGCAGCTGCTGTTGCCACGACAGTGGAGCAGACGGTCCAAGCCATGTCGGTGGTTGCTGCACATGGGGAGTGCAGTGCTCGAGAAGTTTCGAGGCAGACAAGAGTGTCGTACCGAAGTGTCTGGAGAGTGCTGCGAGTAACTTTGCAACGGTATCCCTACAAGTTGCAACATAACTAAAAACTGAAACCTCCTGACTTCGACTCTCGCCGACATTTTGCGAATTTGGTCTTCAATAAGATGGAAGAGCAGCACGACTGGCTTCACACTGTGCTTTGGACAGATGAAGCACATTTCACACTCTCTGGCGCTGTTAACACCCACAATTGTCGAGTGTGAACCACAGAAAATCCACATGCATTTGTTGAGGTACCCTTGGAACAGCCTAAAGTGACAGTCTGGTGTGGCTTCACTGCTGATTTCATAATTAGTCCATTTTTTTCGAGGAAGTCACACAGACAGGTTTCCAAACAGTTTTTGTCACCGGTAAGCGATATCTAGCACTGTTACAGAACAGCATTATTCCTGAACTGCAAGCGCGACAGGCACTCCAAACAGTCACCTTTATGCAAGATGGAGCACTACCTCATATTACTCTGCCTGTGCAACCCCTGCTACGCTCAACATTTGGGTAGGATCGTATTATCAGTCGCTACTTTAATCACGCATGGCCTCCAAGATCTCCCGATCTCACACCTTGTGACTTTTGGCTGTGGGGCTTCTTGAAGTCAAAAGTGTACAGCGACCAACCGGCATCACTAGCGGCACTGAAAGATGCCATCCGCCAAAATGTGTCTGCCATAACGCAAGAAATGCTACTAAATGTTGTGAATGGTGTGGTGACTCGTCTCACAGCTTTACTTCTGAATGATGGACGGCACATTGAACATTTACTGTAGTAAGTACTAATTAACTGTAATTAATCTGACTTCATTAATCATTGTTTCATTTGTAAAACATCTTTTGTTGCAATAAAATACTATAGCGCCATCTGTTGGTCGCCAACAGAACTATTTTTTTTCATTGCCACACAAAACCCGGTTTCTTTTCCATCCGTTTGGTGCAAACCGCATCTTTGTATCGTGATTCGTTTTCGAATTATTCATTTTTAAAGTTCGTCCTGACTTTTGGATCACGCGGTATATATATATATATATATATATATATATATATATATATATATATATATATATATATATATATATATATATATATATATATATATATATATATATATATATATATATATATATATACCGCGTGATCCAAAAGTTTCAAAAGTTTTCAGTTTAAAATCTTAAGCACTTGTTAATTTTTATTTCAAATAATTTAGAAATCATACAAAAATCAACTGTATTCACTATGATAACAACTTTTTAATATTTTTATAACTTAAAGTCGAGTAATTAGTTCTCCGTTCTTTAACAAAGAAACATGAAACGTTTACAAAAATCTGCATTTATTAGAAACACCGTTTGAAAGTGCAGGTAAAATTGTTTACTAACATTCTCATGAAAGCAATATAAGAACTTATTTTCTGTTAGATGCACTAAACACTTAAAATTAATGAAATAATATCTGGCACATTTAGGATTATTAACAACAATCCTAAGACTATGAATGCGTTAATTGCTGAAATTGTTTGTAAACAGTATTGACATATACAAAAATATTGCAATACGTTTCGAGTTTTTAGAATAATCTTTTGGGTAGTGGTAGTCAAGTGGTTAGGGTATCGGCCTTCCATTCAGAAGGGTGGGGTTCGATACCCAATGCCGCCAAAGACCCACCGAGTACATGCGATATACGTGCTCGTTAAATCTGTGGAATCGGAAGTCCTGTGGTCGGTCGTTGAGCAATTACCATGGGTGCAATGGTCTGGAGAAATATCCTCCCCCTTCAGATCAATACCAAAATTGAGGGAGTAGATCCTCTGGTGTTGCCATCTATCGAAGGATTTGAAAAGCAAAAGTCGTACTTTCACCTTTATGGTGCTCTAATTAAACGAAAGGCGCTTCCAATTGACTTAAATACACATAGCCAAGGCATAGCGAGCTTGGCTTGTCCAAGTGTCATTAGTAACAACAACAACATAATAATCATTAAGAAGCTAATGTTTAAATTTCTTTTAATTTCAAAGTAATGAGGTTTTATATTGAAGTATACAATGTGTTTATCTAATCTAGCATGAATTTTCTATTATACATTTAATTTAAAACACTTACAATTCGTTCGCTTGTTTACATTTATGAATATATATATATATATATATATATATATATATATATATATATATATATATATATATATATATATATATATATATATATATATATATATATATATATATATATATATATATATATATATATATATATATATATATATATATATATATATATATATATATATATATATATATTCATAAATGTAAACAAGCGAACGAATTGTAAGTGTTTTAAATTAAATGTATAATAGAAAATTCATGCTAGATTAGATAAACACATTGTATACTACAATATAAAACCTCATTACTTTGAAATTAAACAAAGAAATTTAAACATTAGCTTCTTAATGATTATTCTGTTATTGTTGTTACTAATGACACTTGGACAAGCCAAGCTCGCTATGCCTTGGCTATGTGTATTTAAGTCAATTGGAAGCTCCTTACGTTTAATTAGAGCACCATAAAGGTGAAAGTACGACTTTTGCTTTTCAAATCCTTCGATAGATGGCAACACCAGAGGATCTACTCCCTCAATTTTGGTATTGATCTGAAGGGGGAGGATATTTCTCCAGACCATTGCACCCATGGTAATTGCTCAACGACCGACCACAGGACTTCCGATTATACAGATTTAACGAGCACGTATATCGCATGTACTCGGTGGGTCTTTGGCGGCATTGGGTATCGAACCCCACCCTTCCGAATGGAAGGCCGATACCCTAACCACTTGACTACCACTACCCAAAAGATTATTCTAAAAACTCGAAACGTATTGCAATATTTTTGTATATGTCAATACTGTTTACAAACAATTTCAGCAATTAACGCACTCATAGTCTTAGGATTGTTGTTAATAATCCTAAATGTGCCAGATATTATTTCATTAATTTTAAGTGTTCAGTGCATCTAACAAAAAATAATTTCTTATATTGCTTTCATGAGAATGTTAGTAAACAATTTTACCTGCACTTTCAAACGGTGTTTCTAACAAATGCAGATTTTTGTAAACGTTTCGTGTTTCTTTGTTAAAGAACGGAGAACTAATTACTCGACTTTAAGTTATAAAAATATTAAAAAGTTGTTATCATAGTGAATACAGTTGATTTTTGTATGATTTCTAAATTATTTGAAATAAAAATTAACAAGTGCTTAAGATTTTAAACTGAAGAAAAATTAGTGCGTTAAATATTTACATAAATATATAATTTTGTTAATTTCAAAGTCTAATTTATTAGATATTTATCTTATTAATTGCCTATGTATTGCAGGAATAAAATTGTATATTGCCTTTATATAATGATATAACTAATTTTATAACAAAACTTTTAAAATTTCGAGAGGCATGATTATTAAAGGCTTATAAATAATTTAAGCATAATACGATAGTTACCTTTTGTTCCCTTTATTTAAATACTATAACTACTTATAGTTATGGAAAATTCCAGGGTGACTAACGAGCTTAAATAATCATCCCTCTTCTAGATTACTCCTTTAAATTAAGCCACATTTGCATTTTCCCTTCTACTTCGTAACTGCCGAACTATCTCTTAATCTAACTAGCATTAATTGGAATCCTTAAAGGATTGTGAAATAGGGTTGCCTAAATTGGTATCTATGCCTGGTTTCCCAAGTTTTGTTAATATTCGCCCGTTAAGTAAAAATAATGAGAAATCTCATTATGAGAATGACTGAATTAGGTAAAATAACTTCGTAATTTTAATCAGAATTACTAAAAAATGCAAATTTATCCTAATAAAAAATGATAAGGAAAAAGCAATTTTTTAATTAATTAAAATGAATAAAGGAGGAAACTTTCTTAAATTTCCAATATCTTACAGAGAGTAATTGTTTTTTACAAAATTGATAATATTAGCACAATATCTTCAATAAAAATAATATTTTTAATGTTCAAAATATTTTTGTTAATGGAGAATACATATTATTGAATAATAATAAGCTTAACTGTTCTACGTACAGCAATTTTATTTATATTTGGTATGTTTTCAGAAATTTCCTCTTAAAAGTTTGGAAAATCTTAATAATTATAAAAAAAGTATGAAAAAATAGCAAATCATTAAAATTAAATAAACCTCAGATTTATAAGGACAGTTACAATTTCAATTTTTGAAATCAAAATCTGGAGAAAAATATTAAATTTCTGTAAATACTACAAAATATTATTTCTATCAAAATAAACTTGGACTAAAATAAAAATAAATATATGAATATGAACGTAAGTCATAGAGGAGAAATTTTGAGGATACTTCATTTAAATTTATTGATTTTAATGTTTTTTAACTTTTGTTGAAAATTCTCCACTTTATTTTCCAAAAACTGGCTTGAATGAATTTTCTCAGCTATTAGTTTATTGCTGAATTTTGAAAATAACAGTAAATATAATAAAATATTGCTACAAAAATTAATTTATCCGTTATTTATTTTAAATACTTGGTAAATGCTTACAAAAAATGATCAAAGCAATACAATTATATTTCATTAAATAAATTAAAATATTAATAATTCATAAGATGAATCTTAAAATGTATAAATAATATTCGTCTCATCTTAAGAATCTTAATAATATAAAATATAATTAACATGCACTTATAAAAATAAATTTTAATTGTTTCTTTTAAAACTATCATTCCTTTTCAATAGTTAAAATTTTAAAATTCAGTGTAATGGTATTTATACGGAGATGGTTAAATAAGAATAAAGATAAATTAAGTTGGTATACATTAAAAAGAAATTAATTTAAAGAAAAGAAGCATGACTAATTAATTATTCCATGATATTTACTTCATGTTCATGAGAAATGACACGTAATAAGAAATCACGATTGTAGGCTGACAAAATAATAAAATGCTTCTGAAACTCTTACAGTAGTGTTAGTTTTATTTTGTGAAATCCAATTTAATCAAAGCAATGAAAGAAATGAATTGCTGCTTTTGAAAAGAAATTACATTTTTAAATCGAAAGGAAAATAATTTCGACGCGAAATTATTGAAATTGAGTTATTTATTACTTAAGTTGCACTCGAAGCAATCACCCAGCAAACACAAAGATGCCGGGCATCCATCGGGCCACTGCTGTCAGCTGTCTTGGCCAGCAGCGGCCCGCCGCTATTTGGCCTCGTCGGCTTCGTCAATAAAGTGATCGTCGTCATTGCTGCTGGGCCGGCTGTGCGGTCTATTTCTGGCCCAACGCTGGGTGGCCAGCAATGCCATATTGGCCGTCTGTGGTCCGTTATAACTGCCAGCACATGCCTGTATACGATTATCAATCGGGCCTAAAAACATTCATTAATCATTAATTTTCGATGAAAAAAATTAAGAATATTTTTAAAGCAAATTTGCGAGCAACAGAGTTCTAAATTATAGACTTGGTCAGAATTTTAAAGCAAAGTTTCTATCTAAAATAATATTTCAAGAATAAAATCTATGTTAAATTCAAATCAAAACACAATGAGAACTTTAAATTACACTTGAAACAAAATATAATTTATACAAACAAAAAAATTGTATATATTATGAATTTAAAATAACTTACTTTTTATAAAACTGATATTGATCGAAAAATTTTTTCAATACTCTCTAAATATCTTTATCTTACTGAGTTCTGAACATCAATACTCTCGCATAATCTAATCAATAGTTCTCAAAGTTTGTAGTGGGAGTATTCAAAATAATACTATTGATTGAAATTGCTTGTCAATCAATCCAAGCAATTTTAGTTTACCAATTTTGAAGTAATATTTCACAAAAATAAATGTACTAACGCCATGAGTCCTTTTGTATTCAACAGCAAAAAGGGTGCTTTCTGTTTCCCACCACCTGTTTCGTTAATCAGTAGCTACATAAAATTGACCCCCGGAGTTTTAGAGCACGGGTGGAGGAAGAAAAGGGCTACTTCAAATGATCGCCGAAAATGACACCGGAAACCTCCTTTGTCGATCTTATCAGGCATTGAGAGAGAATATATTACCCCTCTTCCGCTGATATTGAGGAAAACATACATTTCAGAGTACGGTTTTTAATAATCACAAGAATAATTTTATTATTAATCATAATAAAAAATTATGCATTGCCTCGCACACACATTGAATGATTTTAGTTTTCCATTAAGCGGTCAAAAATAATTATGAAAATTTAAATAAAATTGGAAACACGAATTATTAAATATATATTGTTTCCTAATTTCCTGTTTTGATGCTCATTAATACTTTTCGATTTCAATCTCGCATGAAATTGCTTACAGAAGGCAGATTTGATTTAATTGAATGAATTAGAAGTAAATA